>CM076069.1:695000-1377500 GCA_038088235.1 Zacco platypus | reverse complement strand
GAGTGACCAGTTCAACTTCCCTGCCGGCTAAATGATTTCATCCCTCTGCAACTACTGTCAGATGATGCTCGTGTGCCACAAATTCCTCCTTTTATTGAGCATTATAGAGTGAGGGATTCGAGCAGGGAAGGAGGAAAACAGACCAACACAAAGAGAAGAGGAAAGGAGGTTCATTTAGCACCCGTAATCAGCCGACGGATGAGAGCGGTGTTATGTTTACGCAGGTTGAAGTGTTTCAACATTTCCCAGAAAAGTACAACTCCATAATATATGAACTGCTAAATGCATCTGATCTGAATTATAATGTCTATTTCATCAAACATGACACAAAGAGCAGCGACAACAAACTGCATTATCTTTTTAGAAGCCGAATCGGGAGATTTCTTCTCCTTATACAAATTATTTGATTCCCTAGAAACAGAAATCTGATTAGGATTGTCTTTCAATTTCCTGACACTGACAACCCACTAACCTAATTACCCGCTGGTCCCCGTGGTCCTACTCTTCCTCGCAAACTCCGGGAGATCATTTGATGCTTGCTAAGTCGCAGTAAAATCTCATTTCTCCCAACTACAATTTTAATATTGTTTTATTGATAGTCACAGACAGTGGGGAGAGAGATAAATGATTTTGAATTATGCTAAAGATTGGATTGACTAAATGCACCGTAAATATAATTTAAGTTTGGCCCTAATGGTTTGACTTAACAAGCTTATTAATACAACGCGGCAAAAGGACAAAACTTTAGTCCTAAATGAAAGGCCTTTTTTCATTCTTTGTCACGAAATTCTTGCTGAAAATGTCTGGAATATTATGTTAACCCTTCCATTACAGCAAGGTCTCATGACAATGACGGAAACGTCCGTTATGTCCATGCTGAAACTGGTCTGGTTTAGTTAGTGTCCAGCCCCTCCTAAAACCACCAAACTAGGTCAGCTTAGATCACCTCAGGCTGGTTCCAGCACTAGTGTAAATTATATAAGGTCACATGGACAAGTTTCCCCGATGATCCCGTCAATCCACTGTGGGATTCAGACGCTTCATGTCACACGCTACTGTCAGCCATCGCAAAGCCAGTGTGAAGATTCAGAGGTACATAGGTGCCCGTTTTAATTAGAACAGTAACTGCCATAATTAAACAGATGCTGACAGGAATTAAACCTTGGCACTATCTAGTCTCCCGTTACACTCGGAACAAGAGGGTCAGTGGGAGAGACGGAGATAAAAGAAAAAGGCCGATTTGTAACGGATGGATCGTGTATCACGAGGTCTTCAGATCGCAACCTCACGGATCCGATCAATACAACAAGTACAGCAACGCCACATTATATAGATACACAATCAAATCAGATCGTAGAATGGCTTTTACGGTTTTCCAAGTATAATTATCTAAACATTCTTATGTGTATCTTCTCAAGATACATTTACTTTAACAAAGTGCTGTCAAACGATTAATCGTGATCAATCAAGAAGATACTTGACGAGTTTTCGTGCTGTCGGGCGATTAATCGTGATTAATCAAGAAGATATTTGATAAGTTTTAGTGCTGTCAAACGATTAATTGTGATTAATCACGAAGATACTTGATGAGTTTTAGTTATGTCGAGCGATTAATCGCGATTAATCACACCCAAAATGAGTTTTTACGTAATATATATATATATATGTGTGTGTTTGTGTGCTGTGTATATTTAGTACACACATGCATGTATATATTTTATCAAAATATAAATATATATAAATATATATAAAAATATATATAAAAAATGTATATATAATATAAAGTAATGTATATATAAATATTTTTTAAATACATGTCTGGTGTGTATTAATATATCCATAATAAATATACACAGCACACACGCATATGTTACGTAAACACAAACTTTTATGTGGATGTGATTAATCATGATTAATCATGTGACAGCACAAAAAATTATATAAGATGTTAAGTTTTGTTTTATGGAAAATGTATCAAAAGTAAGTGAGTTTTCGGCTACAAGAAAAAATTTATTATTGGATATTGGAGTCAGAAAAATAATCTTGATTTCCTTTTGAATTAAGTTTATTTTTCTGACCCCATATTTATTTCTTGTTTTAAGCATAAACTCACTTCATTTTGATACATTTTATCATACATATCTGAATGCATTTTGTTTCTCGGGTAAATGTATCTTAATTTAAAAATATTTAGATATTTGTACTGGAAAGCAAGATCAAAAATAGCGATTAAGAAAATAAATAATTTGACGTGAAAATCCCTGCGTTTGACGTCAAATTTCCTAGTTAAATGCAAAGTAAATGTGAACTTAAAGTCAACATGAAACAGAAGTTTTTCTAGTCTTTTGTTCAATATTGTGTCGTATATCTGAGTGAGACGCTTCTGGAACAAGAACAAATGTGGGGCGGGGCTTGATTGTGTCAGTGAGGAATTGATTGGATGGTTGTGGTTTGCTATTGGTGGATCTCATGTGAGTGACAGGTTGCCCCGCCCTCATCATCATCAGAGAAGAGAAGCTGCAAGAGGAAGATATTCTGATTCAAGATTATAAAACACGTGAATCTAAAAGAATAATGATAAATCATTTACGATAAACTGCAATATTCCATAAAAGAAGAATTGTCAATCTTGATTTCATGGTGACTTTAAGACAAAAAGGGCTCTTAATGCATCTTTAACATTCTTTTAGACGATTCCACATGCCGCATCAGAGGAATGAGCGGCTCAAATTGGAATATCTTCAATGAAACACGAGAGCGGTAGTCAACAAATACATTGCTGAAAGCGAGTGTACTTTACGGTGTTGACCGCCGTCGATTCACAGCGAGCGGATCTCGAGTGTCATTTCTTCAAAGCGAGCGAGGCGGTGCGGGAGAGAGAGAGGGCTTAGGGCCAGCGTGGAAGGCATCCGAGTGTGGATTAGCCTTCGGGGCTGTGGCTACGGGAGGGCCAGCTGACCCCGGGCTCCTTTTCCTCTCCCAAAACAACAATCCCCTCTCGAGCAAAGCCCCTACAAAAGGGCCTGTCCCCACTCCGGATGGGGGTTGCGGGACTTGGCAGGGGCCCTTATTTTTGGTGGTCTCACCTGTTCTGGGTGCCTGTCATCTGGGTGAGGGGAAAGTGTCAGCGTGGCTGGGATGGTTGGCAGCGGCTCGGGGAGCTTAGGCTCACCCGTTTTTAGCTAGGAAATTCACAGGGCCGCGTCCTAAGGCCACGGTGAACTCTACCTTTCATGGCTGCCGACAACCTCCATCTGAACTGGCCTCGCGTCAGCACTATTTCAAAGAGCCCTGCGTTTGGCAGCTTGTGGGCGCGTGGCATTTTTCCTCACGTACAGCGAGGAGAGAAGCGGCGAGGGGACCGCAGGGCTGACATCTAACCCAAAAACACCTGTGCTGTGGCTTCTTCTAGCACGGCCAGACCGCATCAGGCACTCGGTGCCAACAAAGGAGGAAACTCTCGCAGTACAATCCTGCCAAAGGACAACAAATGTTGTTCACTGTGGGTCGAAAAAATGTGCGAAAATTGGACAACCGCTTGTCATTAGGGCAGAACCCTCAAAGGGATCATATTTGTAGCTTATTTAACCCTAAAGGATTCTTAGTACTACACATTATTACTCTAAGGTACTAATATTAATATTCAATAAGATTATCAATTTGACTGCACTGAAAAAATCGGATTAGGGCCAAACGTAAACAGAACTGAGCTGAATAATGTCTTCTGTAGAGTCGAATATGCTTCATAATTGGCAAATTTTGCAAAATCTACAACTGATTTAAATCTGAATAACACAACTATTGTCTTTTTAAGAGCTGCTTTACAGCAGAATTTGAATTTGTTTCATGTATTTGATGAATTTTGCATCATTGATTCCTGAAGCTGCTTTGAAACGATCTGTATTGTATGGGAACAGTTAGTATGAAAGGGTTTGTTCGGAATAAAACAAACTCTGGTGAGATTGTTCTGTCAGTGCGGCGCGTTTGAATAAGTGTGAACGCTGCCAACCAAACCCCAAACAAACTGATCAAGACCCCAGAAAAGATGGGTCTCACTCCACTTCCAAACAAACTCTGGTGCAGTTCGACAGAGATATGAATGCAACATCTAAACGAACCAGAAACATGAAGTGATGTCACCAGATGTGACCCTAAAAAGGACAGAATACTGAAGCTTTTCCTCGTCAAACGGCGTCAGATCTTTGTTTGTGTGCAACGGAGCGACTCCTGGCGCTGTTTTAAATGTCTTATAAACGCGTCACGAGTTCTCAGATGGTAATACGAACATTTTAGGGGGTAGAAAAGATACAAAGTTGTCTTATTAAAAGTACTGCCGCGGAGACAAGCTGTTTGGCTTCAGGTATATTTAATGTTTTAAAAATGTCTAGTTTTGGAAAACTTATTTTTGAAAAAGATTAGAACTTGAACTTGTTTAGGTAGCAATGTTGTTTTGAAACAAAACTAAAATGGCCATGAAACTATGATTTAAACAACTTTACAGTTAAAAACGGCTGAATGAAAGTGCAAAAGGAAAAAGCAGAAATATAGCGGTTACCCCATACACAAAATAAGGTCACTTCAGCTCCCTTCAGATACACATTCAAATAAAAGGCCTCATATGACATCACATTTTAGTACTTTCATTGATAATCTTTTTGTAATCAGAGCCGACACACACAGCGATGACTGTGGCAGCTCACATGATTTCACTCATGACCTATTCAGTTCATGTCTACACTTTCTTCAGGCTGCGAGTGTGTTTTGTGATCGGCCAGTCATCTGTCTGCCTGTAGAGATGATCTACAGCGTGTCGTCCTCGTCCAGCAGTGATCTAGGCTCGGGTGGAAAACACATGTTCACGCCTGCGGTAATCCTCTCACCTGTTCAGACGAGGCCTCGAGGGAAACGACCGCCACACACACGCGGTTCACACACTCGGATATGCGTGGTAAAGGAATCGCTCGCATAAAATGAGCATTTCTTCACACTCGTGTCGTTCCAAAACCCGTATGATTCTTCTGAGATGTTAGACAGAATGTGGAAAACACCATAAAAGTATTAGAATATACGAGTTATGCACTATATTCAAATGTCTTCTGAGACCTTTGTGTGTGGAATATAGCACATAAGTCACATGACCACTTTGTTATGGCGTCTTTTTCCTCTTTTTGACAGAATAAATCACCATCCACTTAACCCTTATGTGCTGTTCGGGATGTTTTCATCCACTATGGGGAATTTTTGAGTCTTAATTTGGCCATAACTTTCTCCGTGTTTCAGCAAATGGAATGATTTTTGGTGACAAATCTTATTTTGACACATATTTTGGGAAAATGCTTTGAAAATTTTCAAAAACTCAACAGTACTCTGTGGGCAAATTCACGACCCTTTCGTTATGATTTTAACTGCTTTAAAAATGTATCAGATAAATATTTTTTTCAAATTTTTTTGCTTAAATCTATTAATCAGCCTCAGTCCTGATCAAAACTATTAAATTTAAAAAAAAAAAAAATCAGGATTTTAACTCTTTAATTGCCAAATTCATAAATGATGTCACTGATTTGGGAAAAAACGTGTCAAAGATTAGAAACAACATTGGCTTTGATGCGTTGTTAGTTTTTGTGCAGCATCAGATTTTAACGTTTTAAAGAGTTAAAATCCTGAATTTTCTTTTTAAATTTAGTAGTTTTGATCAGGACTGAGGTTGATTAATAGATTTAAGCAAAAAAATTTGAAAAAAATATTTATCTGATACATTTTTAAAGCAGTTAAAATCGTGGCCGAAAACGAAAGGGTCGTGAATTTGAACAATGCACAAGGGTTAATAATAATAACACGAGGTCAGAACAAGGGCTGCATGATTAATCAATATAAAACAGAAATCGCCGTACAGCTTATTATCAAATCGTAAAAACTAATTTCATTTTAAACATGCATCAACCTTCTTCACATAATGTAAGAGAAGCGGCTGTTGTCAACAAGCTTTAAAGGGGCTATGTGTTTTTTTATTGACAATTTATGAACAGCTTGTAATAAAACTGAATAAATGAGACCTTCCTAAGCCTGTAGGCTGATTTTTATTTTGCCGGATGTGACGTTTACACATGCTTCTGAGAGACTCTCTTCCATTCAGTACAAATGGAAGGAACGAATGCTTATACAATGTTCAGAATAAAGCCAAAAGAGCCATTCTGTACTGTAATGTCAATGTGTCATGCAAAGAAAGGCAACTATACTCTCACATAACCAGATCTATATAGGCTACAGTCTCAAATATACTTTATAATCCATTCATGCAGTCAGAACGACTCAAGAGTGATTAAATGAAAACTTTTGAGTGTACTAACCTTAAACTTAACATCACAAAAGACAGAAACTGCTAATAAAGCACTTAAAACGCTACAACAGACACACACTGAGACCGTTGTGAAGCAGGACTGCTAACAGCAGAACAACACATAACCGATTTTACGGCCGTCAGAAATCAGAAGTCCAGATGCCGCTGGAGTATGTGAGAGATGTGAGAGCGAGTCTTGCGGGTTTAAAGAGTCTTTGGATTACGTCAGTGTAATCTCTCAATAGTATCTGTTCCTTTCTTCCCAGCTCCGATTCGCTTCCATTGATCAGAGGGGGAAAAAAACTGTAGTCCCTGACATTTGAGTCCTCTTATTGATCACTTCCTGTTTTGAGGGAATGAAGCGGGTCCAGGACGATGCAGTAAATCTCATCACTGAAAACATCCTGCGCTCAAACCGCCGCGCCTGATAAAGGCTTTGGTTTTATCAGCTTGGAAATAATTCTATCATTACCGTTTGAAGTCATTTTTCTCTCCTCGTGGTGTTTTTGTCGAGGCCTCAGTGAATTCTGGCTGATAAATACACCAGTTTTATAATAACCATGTGCGAAATAAGGCTTGATTTACTTGATCAGAAATACAGTAATATTGTGAAAATGTATTCCACTGTAAAATAACTCTATGTGACTATATAATCAGTGGTGTAGAAAGTACTAGAAAGCCATACTTGAGTAAAAGTGTAGATATCTTACCAGAAAATGACTTTGGTGGAAGTTAAAGTCACTGTTTAGAACTTTTATTACTTGAGTAAAAGTTTTAAAGCATGTGATATTTTTTGTACTTAAGTATTTTTTTGATATTAAACATACTTAAGTATTGAAAGTAAAAGTAAATTGAACAGAAAATATTATTAAAAATTGTTCTATACACAGTTTGAGCAGCAAGATTGAATCTCTTACATTTTGACTGCTTAGAATAAAAAAATGAGCACGTCACGTGTCAAAACAAACTCCACGAGGCGTCAGTGAAAGTTTTTATTTGGCCTCTAGAGGTCGCTCTCATACCGCACGCTTCTCAGCCGCTCCAGCGACGGACGAAACCCGAAAAATGAAATCAAGCGCGGTTGTTCGAGCACTTGTGCTTGCGATCTGTGTTCTTCCGACTTTATTTTGTAGTAAGTAACGAAAACGCTTTGGGGAAATGTATCGGAGTAAAAGTAAAAGTTGACAGAAATATAAAAAAGTAAGTTCAGATTCTCCCAAAAAAATACTCAAGTATTAATAATAAAATGTAATTTATCATTACTCCAGTCTTCAGTGTCACATGATCCTTCAGAAATCATTCTAATATAAAAATAGAAACTTTTATAATTAGTATCAATGTTGAAAGCGGTTTTATTTGTGCGGAAATCTTTGATGAATAGAAAGTTCAAAAGAATAATATAATAACTCTATATTCTACATTAGCAGAATGACTCAGAAAGTATTGAACTAATTCTTAACAATCCTCAGGTTTGTCTCTGGAAAGTTCCCTGTCCTGTGAGGTCACAGTGAGGTGAGCGCGTGACCTTCGCTCGTCTCAGCAGCCGCTCACCGTCGTCTCCGGTCGGGCCGGTCGTACGGTGGACGGACGTGACCCTCTGCCTCGGTCTCATTTCCTCGTCGCCTTGAAAAGCCTGATTGATTTGGCGCTCACGTAGCGTCGCATCGGAGACAGACGGTGACCTTGCGACTGAGGAGGGACACGGGACGGACGACTAGAGGCTCTTTCACGCCATCATATTCATCTGGAAACGCTGGTTAAACTGGGATAACTCCAGTCAAGTTTGACTTCGAGGATGTTCAGCAACTTGTGGGCCGACAGTGAGGAACTCGAGTTAGAAAAGATCTTTCAGAGAACAAATACTGTATTACATCTAATCATATTTTCATTGCAGTTTGGGGTTATTCTTATTGACTAACCGTTATAATATTATATGATATGATATGATATGACATATCATATTATATCATATCATATCATATCATATCATATCATATTATATTATGGATCAGTATAAAAACATTTTCATTACTTTGAAAAGAAATCGACTAACTTATATTTTATTATATTATTATATTATATTATATTATATTATTTTATGGATAGCTATAAAAACATTTTCATTACTTTGAAAAGAAATCAACTAACTGTTATATTTTATTATATTATTATATTATATTATATTATATTATATTATTTTATTTTATATTATATTATATTATATTATATTATATTATATTATATTATGGATCACTATAAAAACATTTTCATTACTTTGAAAAGAAATCAACTAACTGTTATATTTTATTATATTATTATATTATATTATATTATATTATATTATTTTATGGATCGCTATAAAACATTTTCATTACTTTGAAAAGAAATAAATAGAAAGTGAAAATATAAAACATAAAATGTAAAATAAAACTGTTGACTAAAACAAATCGACTAACTGTTAATATTAATAAAATAATCCTATATTTTATATATAATATTATGTTTTATAATATGGGGGCTGTTGAATGCTTCATTCTGATTGGTTGACAAATGTTTTGAACTTTATATTCATCAAAGAATCCTAAAAATCACAGTTTCCACTGTTTTCAACACTGATAATAATCATAAATGTTTCTTGAGCATCAGATCATCACATCAGAATGATTTCTGAAGGATCATGTGACACTAATGAGTAATGATGCTGAAAATTCAGGAATAAATTACACTGTACTGTATATTCACATAGAAAACAGCTGTTTTAAATTGCACTATTTTTTCCCAGTTTTTTTAATCAAATAAATGCAGCTTTGTTGAGCAGAAGACGCTTCGGTCTCCTCCTCCATCTTCAGGTGATTCATTTCTGACAATCTCTCCCTATTTTCTGGGCTCTTATTCCTCCAGATAATATATTTGCATTAATTTTTCATCAGCTAGTAATGCGATTCATTCTCGGCGTCTCGTGCGGAGCAGAGATTCCGTTACTTCATTCAGCTCCGTACAGACGGAAGCGCTTTCACGGGCACAGATGGATTGTGGGTGAACTGCACTATTACAGAGCTGTTTCTAATCCAGCCCACATGTTCTCATGTTACTCCTCCATACACATTAGTCTGCAAAACATGACGGCTCTTACGCTCTTAAATCAGAACGACTGAAGACATCAAGTCTTGTTTTCTGAAAAAATACTTCAAATAAGAAAAAAAGGAGTAAGAAAAATGGCAACACTTTACAGAAAGGTCCCATTAGTCAATATCACTTAATACATTTGTTAAAGTATTTATTAATCAGCCGGAAAATTAAATGTAAAAATGCTTCAGAAGTATTTAATTCATGATAACTAACATGTTTCTATAACAATAAACTTCATTCAAAGGGAAAACAAGATTATTTGTCTGACGCACACATTTCTAACTCAATTCATTTTGATGGATTTTGACTGATTTTGCTTCAGTAATGTTCAGATATTCGTACGGGAAAACAGGAAGAAAGACATTTCTGCAGTGTAATAACACACACAAAAAGGGAAGGAAAAGCAAGAGAGAAAGAAATATCAGTGAGCGTATTTGATTGTCACCGATTTCCCACATGGCAGGACTTTAAAAAAGCATCCGCAGGAAGAGAGCTGAGATGTTCGGAAAACATTTAGCGGATCAATACGTCGGGGAGCGAGCGTGCGCTCTGGGACACGAGCCTTTCCAGCCGGAATACTGTTACACTTCTATTAGTCAGACGCACGGATCGACCTATTCAGCATATTTCTGTCTCTCTGCCCAACAGGCGCAATTATTTACTGCCGTGTTGCTCATGCGAGCGAGCGCGGGTCGTGCCAGCAGCGCCTCGGGTCCGGCGCGGCTTTGACACGAGGCCACCGGCGCGCCAGCCAACTACATTTACGGCTCTAACGCGGCTTGTGTGTCTCTGGCAAGCGCGGCTTCATCTGGCGCTCTGTGAAGCCGGATCGCTGACGTGCGTTTGATGAACTGGGCATACGCTGAAGATGCTTCGCAGCATGTGACTGATTTAAAGGCCAACAAATGACATTGCAAAGTGACATGTGACCGAATGTAATCAAACATACTTCACACATGAGTTTCTTCACGTAATCTGTCCATGTGTGATTTGATGAACTGAATGACAGATGAATCTGTGTCTGTAGAGTTTGATCATTGACACAGGGCGACCCCGAACGCGAACGGATCTCACGCTTGGGACATCAAAACACACAGGAAGAGTTTCTCCTCCCTTTTTAAGGCTATTTATTGAATTGCTCGAACTATGTCCAACTATATGCTCAGTCTCTTATAGAAGAAAGATCAGACTGTGGCATAAACACATCATTTGAGGGATCCGGGACCAAGGCAAATCCATTAAAATCAAAATCAAACTATATATATTTGCTTTTATTGGTCTTAAAGGGATAGTTCACACACAAATAAAAATGATTTACTCACCCTCAAGCTATTCTAGGTGTACATGACTATCTTCTTTCAGACAAACACAATCAGAGATATATTTAAAAATATGGTAGTGAATGGGACGGGCAAATTTTGAAGCCCAAAAAAATAAATCTATTCATCATATAAATAATCCCGGGGGTTAATAAAGGCCTTCTGGAGCGAAGCGATGGGTTTGTGTAAGAAAATACCTATAATTAAAACTTTAAAAACTATAATAACACACTGACGTACGCATCGATTTACGGTGACGTCTGACTCGACGCATGACGTAAACGCGGAAGCATTAGAATTAGAAGTGTAAAATGAGAAATTGGAGGAGTAGAGGAGCTTGAGTTGGAAAGCTTGCTCTACTCCTGCATCGCTTCAGGGGTCACTGTTTTTGGAGTAAGTTTTGATATTTTTCTAACACAAATGCTCAGACGCATCAGGATATTTTTAGATGTGTTCGTCTGAAAGAAGATAGTCATGTACACCTAGGAAGGCTTGAGGGTGAGTAAATCATGGGCTAATTTTCATTTTGGGTGTGAACTATCCCTTTAAGACCAATAAAAGCAAATATATATAGCTTGATTTTGAGGTTTAGGCTGAATCTAAACCAAACCCAAACTCTAACGCTTAGACTGGGCTTAAACTAATCGATCTAACCGTTTAATAAAATATGAGGAGGGAAACTAAAAACTGTTATTTTGATATCATTTTTTAATATGCAATTTATTTTTCGTTTAATTTTAGTCAAAGTTTTTGGTCTTTTTATTGTGTGGTTTTTTTATTATTAATGTCTATATGTCTATATATATATATATATATTTTTTTTTTTTTTTTTTTTACAAGTAAATTTTTCTTTCTTTTTTTGTAGATCAAATGAAACAAAATTAAAATGAGAAATGTTGCTTTAAGTGCTGGCTGAAACATAAAAGTTTAGGTTTTTGGGGTTTTTTTTTAGTTCGAGTTTATTTGGTAACACTTTATAATAAGGTCCCATTAGTTAATATTAGTTAATGAATTGATCCATACATTATTACAGTGTTTATTCATTGATATTAGATAGTAAAAATATAAAAAGAATAGTTAATACAAATTATTGTTAAAAAATATTAAAAATACTGTTAAATAAATATGAATAAAAATTAATAAAATTAATAAAAATCATATTAAATACCATTAACAGATTTAATGTTTAATTTTAATAACATTAGTAAATGTTGAAATTAACATTAACATTTATAAATGCCATGGAATTTTTTTTTTTTTTTTAAAGTAACAGTTTTTTTATGGTTTTTAACCCTGGAACAAGCATTGATAAAAAGTTTTAGCATGTAAAATGAAGCGATCGGCCCTTTCGCTATCACACATCTCTCCATCCTCCATCTGACGTTTGAAAAGCCAGCGGCGCTCCTCACCTTCCTTCAGCATGCCCACTTTCAGACACTTCATGAAGCGGCACGCCTGACAGGACTTGCGTCTTCTTTTGGTGATCTCGCACTCATTGGTGGCCGGACAGCTGTACTCGATGTTACCTGGTGGGAGACAAAGAGAAAAGAGCGTGAGGCGCTTCTTCTGCTCGCTGTCCAAAAATAACCCGACCAAAACGGGCTAATGCAGGAGAGTTTTACAGCGCTGCACTGCATCCATCAAAGCCATCAAAAGAACGCTCTATAAATCACTTTATTTATAAAATCATCTTTTACTCAATTTGATAAATTGCTTGTGGCCGTGAGACACTGCAGAACAGGGACGGCGTGTGCCGGAGAGATGAAGAAACATGAGGCAACAAAACAGATGAGACAGGATTCAAAACAAAAGATCCCCACGCTTCTGTTCGAATCACACCTCGGCAAATTACATTCGCAAATTCAGAGCGCACTTTCGCAGGCTTCGCGTAACGAAACCGCTATTTACATGGAGAATATAACCAGCTCCTGATACATTATTCAAGCTGAGCGCTTCAGCGCTTGATACCTGCACAATAAAAGAGCCGTTTGAGTCGTATTGTGTGAGTAACAATAGGCAAAGTGCTTGATATACTCTGCCATTCTGCTTGTGTCCATGTACATTTAACTGCGGCGAGGCATTTCAATTAGGACATGTATGGATAATGGCAGGAGAGAAGCCTAAATGCAGAATGACAGTCGGCAGACAGCGCTCTTGTTCTCGTGCGAGCTTGTGGTTTGAATGTCTATGCGCTCGCTCAATTTATTCAGGCTCGTCTTGATCGCTGAAGACGGTGTGGTGAATAAAAACATACTGTACAGCGGAGGAAAATAATGGCAAGAGCAGGATACCGCCGGGATTTACCAGAAAAAGACCTTTATCTCCGTATGACGGTGCGGAACTTTTAAACAGTCACCTTGAAATCAATTTGATGGAATATTGCAGTGTTTATTCTAAATGATTTATCATTATTGTTTTAGATTCATGTGTCTCATAATGTTGAATCAAAATATCTTTCTCTCGCAGCTTCTCTTCTCTGATGATGTGGGCGGGGCAACCTGTCACTCACATGAGATCCACCAATAGCAAACCACAACCATCCAATCAATTCCTCACAGACACAATCAAGCCCCGCCTACATTTGTTCTTGTTTGAGAAGCGTTTTACTTGGATATACGACACAATAGGGAAGAAAAGACCAGTGCAACTTTTCTTTTATGAAGACTTTAAAGGGGTCATGAACTGTGCTGTTTTATTGTTTTAAAATGTTTCCTGGGGTGCACTTATAATGTTCCTATTCTTTTTACATCAAAAAATGCCATAATTTAGAAATAAAAGGCATTTTTTCCACCCTGATTTTACCTTCTGATTTGAGCGCTCTGTTTTAAGGGGCGTGTCTGCTGTCTGACTTCAGAGTAAACGCCCACTGCTGTGATTGGCTGACGTCTTTGCATATGAAATAGCCAAGTATTACACTCTTGAAAACTTTTAGCATGTTTTTACTATTACAGCTCTCAAGGTTAACTAATCGTGAAAAAGTGCTGCATTACATTTAGATCTGTGGCATTATATTGAGATCGTTGAATGAAGGGTTGCAGTGATGATCATTGTAGTCGATCACAGACATGTTGTTGAGCTCATGAAAGCAGTGATCTCGTCAATTCAACTCAATTTCTGCACACTAACGAATGATTTCATCGTTACTAACAGTGAAAACACAATGTAACTAATAGATTTGTTGAATAAAATGGGAGTTTTGGTACGAGTCACTGATAAACTCGCACTGTTTGATTGACAGCTCCAGCGATTGTAAAGGGAGAAATCACTTTCTACATATAATTTAATCACCGTTTAAATAACAGATGATTTTCATTCTACTTGGAGACATTAACACAGTTACTCACATCGCATTACTGTCGAGTCCATATCGTAAAAATCTGTTTGCGAAGCCTTCGACGAAATGCGATTGATTTAGCAAAGAATCCACAGTGAAATAAAAAAGCTCAACTGAGACATTCACATTGTTGAATATAATAATCATATTCCCAGCATTATGATCCTGTGAAAGGTGATGTTATTTCAGTCCTGTATCGCTCTTCTCTCCTCCTCATCTCACTCACACACCAGTGGGCGGAGCTAACGCAGCAATCATGAAGTGGGCGTTGACTTCTTCTGTGGGGGCGGAGTTTCACCATCTATGACACATTCCAGGATCAGTCATTCGCTGGACCTGCTGTCAATAAAAGCTTTTATTGGACTAACAAAGAAGTTTTCAGTTCTGAAACTTACAGGATATTCTTATAGTACGATGACCGATTATATATCAAAAGCTCAATGATATGTTAATTTCTCTATTCATGACCCCTTAAAATAGTGCAGCTTTTGGTTCAACGTGGCAAAATTAAATGGGTTGGTTTTGGCAGTACAACTGCAATTTAGGTCTTCTTATTCAACCAAATATGTGTTTAAACGTAACTGTTCAACGTTCTGTCTCTCCAAATAAAAATCCCTCACTGGTTTTGTGCTAATTACGGCCCTACAGAATAATGAAATAAAAAGGTAATTCTTACTTTTGTCTCACAATTCTCACTTTTTTTCTTGCAATTCAGAGAAAAGAAAAGTCTGAAATGTGAGATCACAATTCCCTGTGAAGTCACAATTACCTTTTTTATCCCATGGTGGAAACAAGCTTCCATAATTCTCAAATTATATAAACACTATGTAATATATATTATAATATCTTAGAGAGCTGATATATATATATATATATATTACAATATTTAATTTAAAGATTATAAATAGCACATGCTGCAATGACATTTATTTTATTAAATTACAAACGAATAATTTGAAAATGAATCAGTATAGAAAAAATTACTTGAAAAATAATCCTGTAAAATAACTAGGTTCATACTTTGTACAGAAAATCCTTAATAATATCATAGTAGTTTTCACAAATAAAGAATTGTTTGGGAGATCCTGTGCATCCAGGCGCAAACTTTTTCAAAATAAAAGTCCCATTTCGCAAACTTATCACCCAAACTAGATTTATTGAAATTTATAAATTTCTAATTTCTTGCCAATATATTGATTGACGTCAAGTGAACTCATCTTTATTTCTACAGCGCTTTATACAATACAGATTGTTTTAAAGCAGCTTCACAGCAATAAAACAGTCTTGACTGACAGGGGATCTGACCAATCATAACCCCGGATCCGCCATTTTGTCGGTCAAAGCGGTCAGGGGAGTTAGTAGATTAACATTGGTGAACTTGAATCACGTCTTGAAACAACATTCCTTCTGATGTTCATTCATGTTTATTTGATGCTATAAATGAACTAGTATGAAGAGATGATCGCTTCACGAGGAGCTACAGCGATCTGTCACCACACATTAAACACACACTAGACGCTATTTATTGATTCAACTGCTTTAAAACATTACAATATTTGAAATATGAAACTGTTTCAGTCGTTGTCAGTGTCCTCTTTGCTCCTCGATGTATTTTTCACTGCGTGAGAACATGATGTGTGGCGTAAGAGCGCATAGCAACAGTAACTAAAGGGGGCGGGGCTTTGCGAAGGGTCAATTCAGTTCAAGTTCTGTTCTCATCTGAAGGTGCATTAAATCAATGTTATTACTGAATAATTGTTCTATAAATCCCACTAAAATGACATTTATTATAATTTCTACATTTTATTTTACTTATAAGAAGGTTATATGTGAATAACTACATATAGCGTCTAACTATTATTTTATTTTCTTTCATATAAATACCAGCCTGTCTGCAGCTGAACTAGTTTCTATCTATCAGCATCACTGATGTAAACCTTTCTCAAAGGTTTCTCGGGAACAAATCTTACTTCTTTAATGAATTATTTATGCCTTTATTTATTGTGATGAACCTCGACGCAGTTGTACTGTGAAGATATTAATGAACAGGTCAGTCACCTCATATATAGAGCGTGTAGATCATCTGCTTTCTTCCGCTTTCTGAAATATTCCACAAACGCTTCCATCCCCCATTCCCAACTTATGCAATTATGTTAACATTATTGCACAGATCAAGCGGATGGTCCCAAGATGTATTAAATAATTAGAAATTCACCCTTTTATCTGGGTTATACAAATCAGTATGCAAATGTAGCAGATCTCTTTGGGTTTGGGGTAAATAAAGGTGTGAAAATGAACGTGATAAAGTCTGATTGCGCCTCTTCCTGTTTTCCCATTTGTTGTCACGAGCTACTAAACAGCTCTAATCAAACACATTTCCTGTCCGTTTCCACGTTTCGACTCATGAATTGGTTTTCCCACAGCTAGAACGAGCAGAGACTCATTCCTCATTTATCCTATCATATTTTCTGGAGAAGGAAAGGCTGAAACTTCCTATTCTGGGATGCGTCCCTGTGGGATCATTACACCAGGATACGTCTTGAATTGCAGTGTTGGTAAGCGTATCCCGGCTGTCTGATTGGCACTCTGAGGGCGGAAGAGTCGAGCCGCCGTTCCATCGGGAGACTGATGGCTCTTGTTCCCTCTGAAATACACTCCTGGTCTCTTAGACACACCTTCGGCTCTCGGGCATGAGGTCTGATCCACATCGCAGATCATTCTGACCTCTTCCTGTCTGGCCCAATTTGAATTAGCTGTAATGTGGAACAGACCTTATGCTTAAATATTCGTTGACTTCAGAATTAAAATCTCCTGATAATTCCCTCTCCTCCATGTCATCCATGATGTTCATGTCTTTCTTTCTTCAGTGGAAAAGAAATGAAGAGGAAATCATTCCAGGATTGTTCTCCATATAGTGGACTTCACTGGGGTTCAACGGGTTGAAGGTCCAAATGTCAGTTTCAGTGCAGCTTCAAAGATCTACATGATCCAGACGAGGAATAAGAGTCTGATCTAGAGAAACCATCGCACATTTTATTAAAAAATAAACATTATATACTTTTTAACCACAAATGCTCATCTTGCACTGCTCTGATGCTCCACACATTACGTCATCACGCTGGAAAGGTCACGTGACGCAGGAGGAAGAACCGATCCAGTGTTTACTAAGAGAACGTACAAAGACTAAGTCAAACACCCTTTACAAAAAAAGGTAAAACAACATTGTTGAGCAATTTTGAAGTTGGAGGAGAAAATGAGTTTTTCGCTCTTCCTCCTACGTCACGTGACCTTTCCAGCGTGATGACGTAATGCGTGGAGCACCACAGAGCAGTGCAAGACATTTGTGGTTAAATTTTTTTATTTTTGTATAAAATGTGCGATGGTTTCTCTAGATCAGACTCTTATTCCTCGTCTGGATCATGTAGATCTTTGAAGCTGCACTGAAACTGACATTTGGACCTTCAACCCGTTGAACCCCAGTGAAGTCCACTATATGGAGAACAATCCTGGAATGAGTTCCTCTTCATTTCTTTTCCACTGAAGAAAGAAAGACATGAACATCTTGGATGACATGGAGGAGAGTGAATTATCAGCAAATTTGAATTCTGAAGTGAACGAATGCTTTAACTAGGCCTTTAGTGACATGTAAAGCGAACAACCTCAGATGAAATGGGCAGATATTTAATACCCTGGTTAGTAATGCACAATTGTATGAAAAAACTAAATTGCTATTTTTCTGATTAAAATTTCAATTGCAAATGTGCAAAAAAAGGCTTGTTTGAAGAGCAGCACAATTTGACCAAAAATGTTGATTATATAACAATACAACTATAAAAAATAAATAATAAAGAGGATTAAAATGTTCAAAATATTAACAGAGTAATATTATATATATATATATATATATATATATATATATAAACAAAAATTATAAATTATAAATTATATAGATATATTGGTTGGTATATATTGGTAACAATACAATGCTAATATTTATGGCTGTCTTAATTTCTTAATTTTCAAACATTAAAGTCACCATGAAATCAAAAATGGCAATTATATTTTTACTTTTTATTGAATATTGCCATATTATACTAAATGATTTATCAAGCACAACATCATTGTTTTAAATTAATGTTCCTTCTAATCATGAATCAGGACGAGGGCGGGGCCACCCGTCACTCACATGAGATCCACCAATAGCAAACCATCCAATCAATTCCCCACAGACACAATCAAGCCCCGCCCTACATTTGCTCTCGTTCCGGAAGGCTTTATTTGCGACATGATGCAATACGGAAGACGAGAGCGCAATCGCTTCAGTTTCAGACCTATAAAAGTTATATTTTTAAAATAAAAAGTCTTTGGATTGGAGAAGACAAATAAAGTTGTGTTTTTTTTTTTACCTTCTCAACATTTATCGGCTTTAATTTCTTTGATGGTTTTTCAGGAGCGGTGCCAGGGCATGGTTTGGGGAGAGACTCGGGTCGAGTAAGTAAATTACAGTAAAATGGAAGGTCTTCCCCATCAAAATCTAAACTGACTTTTACAGGCGTCCTGTCAGGCTCCATTACTACACTGAAGAAAGAGACGGAGCTCTCGTACAACTTTACACCTGAGCTGAGAATGGGCTCAGGAAGAGGCTCGCGGAGGTGGGTCACGCCGGTCTTGGACGAGGAGATGACGTGAATTCAGACCGGCTCGGACTGAGGGAAATATCGTGACATGATCGTGTCAGTCTCTGTTCCTGAACAGAAAGTGTACTTCATCTTTATCAGCTTCTAAACTGTACAACATTTTTACCACTTCAGAGACGAATCGTCTTTCGGTCCAGACCTCATTTATTGTGAATGAACAATATGAACCTTGATGTTCAATGTTCTAAATATGATTTGCAAACATTTCTAAGTAGGTTTTACACTTGAAACGCAAGTGAACCTCGTTCGCAACACTTGCTCTACAGCAAAACATGCGCTTAAATCCACAGGAAAGACGCTTTCCTGTCACATATCACACTTCAGTGCGCTGACAGAAGAAATCAAGGTAATGGTCAAACATCTGTGAGTCCATCGGGTCATCCTCATGACTTTCCTCTGATGAAGGGAAACAGGTTCACTGTTTTACTGTCTGCTTAATCGCGTTAAGGATGAGCTCGTAAATGTGCTCAATGACAATAGCACTACAGTTCATGAAGTGATAAACACGCGTTCAATGAAGAAATGAAGGCCTTGTATCGCTATACAGACTAAAACGTTTAGAGATGAGAATCATAAGGAATTCAGGAATTCACATTTCATTTAACGATCAACAATAGTACGTTTGAGATCCTTTTAGTTCTTTATTTCTATTTTTGCCATACAGTATACATAATTTGTGGTAACACTTTACAATAAGGTTCCATTAGTTAACATTAAGTAACATTAAAAGGGGTGGTTGATTATGATTTCTCTTTTTTAACTGTAGTTAGTGTGTGATGTTGCTGTTTGAGCGGAAACAACATCTGTGAAGTTACGACACTCAAAGTTCAATGCAGAGAGATATTTTCTGATTAATTATCTGTTTAAGGACTACAACAAACGGCTGGTAGGAACTACAACGAGCTTCTTCCTGGGTTGGTGACATCACTAACCCTAAAATATACATAAACCCGCCCCCCGAGAACACACATCAAAGGGGGCGGGGCCATGTTGGGCTGCTTTAGAGAAGAGGAAGAGTTGTTGTAGTCGAGTGTTGTTAATGCCGTCATTTTACGCCGGACTGCTTCACAAACGAGAAAAGATGAAGATGACGACACATGCTAGTGATGAGTTGATCAACTCCACAGCAACTACATCAATTTATCCACTAACCGTTCAGAAACGTCTAAAAGTTGAACGTCTTCCTGAGTCTCTCCATCAGTTTGAACACTTTCCTCATTTTGTCTGCGTGAGATTCTCCAGCTTTGTTGTTGTTGAGCTGTTGAAGCTCCGCCCTCTTCTGGAGCAGCAGCTCATTTGCATTTAAAGGGACACACACAAAAACGGCGTGTTTGTGTTTGACGAGCTCTAATAAATGATCTGTGGGGGATTTTGAACTGAAATTTCACACACACATTCTGGAGACACCAGAGACTGATATTACATCTTGTGAAAGGGCGTTATAGGTGTCGTTTAACTAACAATAATCCATTCATTTGTTACAGTATTCAACTGTTCATGTCAGCTCAGGACCATTAAATAATGTTTGTGATTTTAATACTGTATTAATACATTAATTAACATTAACTTAGATTAATCAATGCTTAAGAAGTATTTTTATTGCTATTACATGTTAATTGACATACTGTAGTTAACTACTAGAAACCATCCCAGCTAACAGGGAACGTTCTCAGAACAAACGTTCTTCCAGTAACGTTAATAGAACGTTCATTCAAAGTTATCTGGTCTTTAATAGTGTTCGTCTGTTCGTTCGTTCATGGAACATTGTTTCTGAAATTATTTGAGACGTTCTTCTAATGTTTTTTAAATGTTGCTACTCATTTCAGAACATTCAAAACTAACGCTCCCATAATGATTGAAAAACGATAAAAGAGAATGTTCCCGTTTTAAAACATTTAACAAACATTAGCAAAACGTTCTTTTATAAAGTGTTTTATAAAGTTAAACAGTTTTTCTGAACCTTTCCTGCTTTTTCTCACAATTTGTTTTTTCCCCTCACAATTGCGAGTTTATATCTCATAATTCTGACTTTTCTCAATATTGCGAGTTTATATCTCATAATTCTGACTTTTCTCAATATTGCGAGTTTATATCTCATAATTCTGACTTTTCTCAATATTGCGAGTTTATATCTCATAATTCTGACTTTTCTCAATATTGCGAGTTTATATCTCATAATTCTGACTTTTCTCAATATTGCGAGTTTATATCTCATAATTCTGACTTTTCTCAATATTGCGAGTTTATATCTCATAATTCTGACTTTTCTCAATATTGCGAGTTTATATCTCATAATTCTGACTTTTCTCAATATTGCGAGTTTATATCTCATAATTCTGACTTTTCTCAATATTGTGAGTTTATATCTCATAATTCTGACTTTATAACTCACAATTGCAACTTTATATCACACAATTCTGAGGGAAAAAGTCAGAATTGTGAGATAAAAACTCACAATGACCTTTTTTGTGTTTGTTCCACACTTATTAGTATTCCAAAGTATTCTAAACTATTTAGATTAAGTTACTAAACTTGAGTAATGTAACGAAATACGTTACAAATGACTTTTTAAAGCATGTATTTTGTAATCTGTAGTGAAATACATTTTAACAGTAACCTACCCAGCGCTGTCAGCCCTGAATGTCTGTTGGATCACAGTCGGGATGAAAACCCTGTTATTTATTTACTTAATCGCATCTAATCCACATCTCTTATGCCTCTTTTCTTGTCTTCTGTCAAAAGCTCATCGTCTGCCCTATTCTTCCTCCTCTCGTTATCTCAACCTGCCCTTGTCTCTTCCTGCCTAAAATCCTCCCTCATTCTTCCAGAGCCTTTCGTCTGCTTATTATGCCATTAGTCGTCCGGCTCTTGCACGAGACAAAAAACGAGTCCCTCTTCAATCTAAAGAAAGTCCTCCGTTTCTTCCCCTCCTTCCCGGCCGCGGCTGAAATTACCCGGCGACGCGTGCCTGCGTTTCTAATTGCGCCGGTCGTCCCCGGAGACGAGCCCCTCCCCCCGGCCTAATGAAAAGGCTCGGCCTTAATTACTCCTGCTGAACGCTGATTGTTATTGACAAAACTCCTGTGGCTCGGACAAACGGCTCTAGATTAGCTCCATTACAGGCAGCGCTCCAAGAGGAAGAACAGAGCGATAGAGGGGGGAAATTGCCATCTGACAATACAAAGTGAGGAGGGGGGACGCTCTCTTTCTTTCGTGTAACTGTCCTCCTCTTAATTCTGCTCATTCGTTCGAGCGTCTCGTCGCGAGCGCTTTTGTGCGTCTGTCTTTGTTTTTAAAACCCCACTCTAAATATGTGACTCGAGGCACGCCGCTCGAGCGCAAATAGCAGCGTTTTTGGACGAGTCGTGATTGTTTGCTTCACAAAAGGTACATAGACTGTTTAAAGCAGATACAGCGCGGCCAGTGTCAGCGAGTGTTTAAACACCTGACGGGCGATTGTGAGAGCGATGCCGTGTTTGTCACTGATGATTCAGAGGAGGCTGAAGATGAATAAATCCTTTACTTTAACCCTGTAAAGCCTGACGCATGAAATAAGTCTATTGTTTTTAAATGGAAGTTTATCGACGCTTTAGATAAAGTATAAAAACACGTTTTTTGCTGCATTTCGTATTTGATGCATCTATGGCTCATATCAAAAAACAGCTCAAACTGAGCAAAAATATGCATGTTGATATTAATATGGACAAAAAGTGATGAAATTCTGATGCTTGTAAATGAATGAGATCTTTATAACAGTGTAGCAGATACTGACATGAATGCATATAAATATCAATATCTGCCAATAAGAAGAGGATATTTAAATACTTAGTTTTATGATATTTTATAATGCAATATAATGATGATTAAGAGATGAAACCTTCCTCAAAAGATGATTTTTCTATAAAATGATGTCTGGATAATCAAGTAAACTGAAGCTGAATTATTATTCACAATATCAAAGTTATTCTCACGTTTACTTGATAAAAATCAGAGCAGATTTCACAGCAGAAAGACACGAGAGCTGAAGGAGGAAGCACTGGGAAATATGGGTTTTGATGTAATAAAATGCTAAAGGTTTGTAGTGTCAGAGCAGCGTGATGGTGTTGCTCAGCATCTCTCTCATCACACACACACACACACACACACACACACACACACACGTGATCAGTATCTGGTTCAGAACACACTGTGTCGGTCCGATATGACGGCGCGTCTGTTGTGACCCTGAACATCCCGATGCATTAGAGTGTCACTTCATATTTTGATCAGTTGATAGAGTTTCAATTGATATTTTAGTAAATTAAAAAAAAACATCTATATAGTTTTTATTAATTTTTATTTAAGGTTCTAGTTTTATTTATGTTAAATTAAACGAAAATAATATTTAAAAGTCCAAAATTTTGTAATTTATTTTTGTATTATTTCTTTTAACATTTTTTTTTATTTATTTCAAGCTATTGTATTTTATTTGTCTGTTTGATTGTTTATATATTTAAGACTTGTGTTTTAGTATAACTCCAAAATTCACCAAAATTCAGAGTCTACACACATTTTCTCCTATTTCTCACGTGTTTTTATACAAACCACCATGCTATCGTCCGACTGTCTTTCCCCCACACCGCTCAAAACCCAAATCAAGCCTATAAAGGCCCGTTCACACAAATCACAACAACTATAACGACAAAGATATACTTCCAAAAAACATTTTTTCCCAGCTGATTAACGATAAAACATCGACAGCCAATCAGAATCCACTCAAAAATGAAATTAACCCATGATTTACTCACCCACAAGCCATTCTAAGTGTATATCTTCTTTCAGACGAACACAATCAGAGATATATTTACAACTATCCTGGATAACTTTAATCTTCCAAGCTTTATAATGGCAGTGAATGCATCCATAAAAAGACTCCAAGGGGTTAATAAAGGCCTTCTGAAGCAAAGCGATGGGTTTTTGTGAGAAAAATATCCATATTTAAAACTCAATTTGTGGTGGAAGAGTGACCTTTGACCTGACGCATGACGTAATGATGAGCGCAGAGGAGAATGCATTGGAATAAGTTTTACAGAGAAATGTTGGAGGATTTGATACAAGAGAAGAGGAGCTTGAGTTTGTTGCACGGCAAACCGCGAGAGGTGTCGAAGCTTACGGTCCTGCGTCAGACGTCATGTCACGGGTCACTCTTGTAGTTCTTGAAGTTTTAAATATAGATATTTAATTTAGCTTCGCTTCAGAAGGCCTTTATTAACCCCTTGGAGTCTTTTTATGATGGATGGATGCATTTATTTTGGGCTTCAAAACGCACATCCTCAGGATATTTTTAAATATATCTCTGATTGTGTTCGTATGAGAGAAGAAAGTCATACGCCTTTATCTTTATAGATCTTGTTAGAGATCGGTCTCTTCCTGTATAACAGCTCTAGTCCAAAATAAGAGCAGAACTTCTGGCCATGTGAAACGCTTTGGTTTGTCCATTCTGTGCTGTGGAGAGGAGAGACGGCTACTTCATCCGCTCTTACTGCCTTCTGGTCAGTGTGGTCATCTGATCATATGTCTCTGTAACAGTAAACCTCGTGTAGGCGATCAGATGGATTGATTACGAGAACGTCACGGCTGGCGCCACACCATACATTACCACGTCCAAGTCATGATGACACGTCAATACGCACATCGTTTCTCATTCTCAGAATAAGTTCATAGTGAGATATTAGTATTATATGAAAATATGAGAAACCTCTTACAAAAATCATTCCAAACCTCCAACATACAGCAAATGCAGAAGGATTACCTTGTATTGTTCTCTTGAAAAAGGCCTTGCAGGCTTCACAGGAGGCCACGCCGTAGTGATACCCCGACGCGATGTCTCCGCACACCAGGCACAGGCGCTTGGGGATGGAGTTGAGCATGTACTCGCATTTGATGGAGCCGGGGTCGTCCAGCAACGTGCTGGAGCAGTCCTCGTAACGCTTGCGGCAGGCGCTCCCCGCCGCGCCCAGCGGCCCGCCCGCCGTGAACATGGGCGGAGAGTCCAGGCCGTTGGAGTGGCTGTTGATGGCGCTGGCGTAGCCGCCGCTGGCGTCCGAGTGCGCGCCGGGACTGGGGTGGCTGGCCGTGTCCACCAGAGAGGACGGACTGGAGGGCTCTGTCTTGATGTAGGAGCCACAGCTGGACGTCATGTGCCGCTCCTCAGCGGCCATCCTGTTCAGCAGCCTGGAAGACAGACAGAGACGGATCGGATCAACAGGACAACGATCAGGTGCGGCTTCTGTAAACACGGGGTCACCATCTCAATTCATACTGCGCATTTATGAGAGCAGAATGAGAATTCTCTAATTCTGTGAGAGGAGAAGTTCACACCACAACTATACTGATACAGAGGAATCGCTTTCAGTGCTATTTTTCTGCCAGATAATGAGCTATAAAAACATTAACAGCCAATCAGAATCCACCGAGCATTTAAAGTGGCATACGCCAAAACTGCAGCGCGCTTAAAATAGACGGAAGGATTTAGTGCGTTCATGTAGACGCTAATACTGTTATTTTTATCTTTAAAGTCCCACAGTAGTCAATAATTTTATCCTTTACAATTGTGAGTTTGCGTTTCACAATTCGGACTTCTTTTTCTCACAATTGCAAGTTATAAAGTCAGAATTGTGAGATATAAACTTGCAATACTGACTTTTTTTCTTGCAATTGTGAATTTAGTATGTGATTTTATATCTCATAATTTTGACTTTTCTCAATATTGTGAGTTTATATCTCATAATTCTGACTTTTCTCAATATTGTGAATTTATATCTCATAATTCTGACTTTTCTCAATATTGCGAGTTTATATCTCATAATTCTGACTTTTCTCAATATTGTGAGTTTATATCTCATAATTCTGACTTTTCTCAATATTGTGAGTTTATATCTCATAATTCTGACTTTTCTCAATATTGTGAGTTTATATCTCATAATTCTGACTTTTCTCAATATTGTCAGTTTATATCTCATAATTCTGACTTTTCTCAATATTGTCAGTTTATATCTCATAATTCTGACTTTTCTCAATATTGTGAGTTTATATCTCATAATTTGGACTTTTCTCAATATTGCGAGTTTTTATCTCATCATGAGGGAAAAAGTCAGAATTGTGAGATAAAAACTTACAATTACCTGTTTTGTGTTTGTTTCACACTTATTAGTATTCCAAAGTATTGTAAAGTATTTAGATTAAGTTACTAAACTTAAGTTACTAAACCTTTAATCACCGAAATTATATCTTTAAACGTTTTTTTCCAGTGAAAAAAAATCTTTATGCCTTAAAATAGCTTGAATGTAACTCTTGCCTCATTTAGTATATGAATATGCAAATGAGCTCCGCCTCCACTCACTCATGCCAGATCAGAGAACCACTCAGTCAGCATACTGAGGTAAACTCTGCTCAATGGTGTCGCTCTTTACAAAGTCGGTCACATGACCCTGATTAATACGGTTAACCTTTTGCTTGATTACCTTATCAAACAGTTGTGTTGAAAAATGTTACACAAACCATGTTCCCGTTCGCCATTTCAGAGTCAGACAACTGCCTTTTAAAAATCAGTATCCTTAGAAACACTTTGAACAACTCAGAACGTTAGTGGAGAAAGACGTATAGTTCATCGCAACATCGTAATATACATCATACACCGCTATATTGCTAAATCTACACTATTTTTCATATCAACAAATAACCTGGCTTCTCTCGACACTCCCTTGCTAGTTAATGATATGCTCAAGCCCGCCGGCACGACGTGATTGGCTACAAGGTCATTTGTGATGTCAGAAACACCAGTGATTTCAAACAGCGTTTTTTCACTGCAGTTTTAAAGAGAAAGTACTCAGCGGTGGTGTTGACTGATGAATTTGCACATGGTTTGTCTTAAAAACACCACATAGACATTAAAACAACATTAAAAACTTGATTTTCACCACAGGGGGACTTTAAAGTTATTATTCATTGTGTGAATACCCTTTAATCATTTACATTTTTGCACTTTCACGCAAGCATGAATTAAGAGAACGTCAACATATATATATATATATAGATGATGGTGTCGAGGTGTAACGGTACACGTACTCATCCTGAAGACGATAAATACAGTCAGTCACAGCCAATTCACACTCCAATCCAGAAGAGGGCGCACATGGTAATGCAACAATGTTTGCTAACCACCACAACAGGAAAAAGCGCAGAAGAAGAAGTACAGACGCTCTATGCATAGATATGTTTACGTGTAATCTCTCAAACACCGATTCAACCGTGGGAATAATCTCTCACAGCATTACATTCACCTCAGGCAAGTCATTCAGTGTCCACAGCATGTGAGTTCACTAGAGAAATGAAGCTTTTCACTAAAAATAAGCACCTTATTAGCTTATATATTCATTAAATTTGCTTTACCGGTTAGTAATGTCGGTAACACTTTATTTTACAGTGTCATTGTTACACATGCTACATGTAGTTACTGTATTAATAACTATAAATTATGCATAATTACATGCAATTAACCCTAAACCAAACCTTAACCCTATAGTAAGTACATGTAGTTAATCATTATTACTCAATACTTAAATATATAAATACACTGTAACACCTTAAAATAAAGTGTAACCGTAATGTCTTTATTATTTAATATATGTTTAAATAAATTTGTCATGAAAACGAGTTACGAGTGCAACTGTGTAAATTATTATATTTCAAAAATGAATTGGAGTAGAACAATAAGATTATGAAAACTGCTACAACTTCAAAGAGCTTCTCTCAAAGGATGAAACAGTTACATTTCTAATATTAATAATATCAAAATATGCACTTTATTTTACAGTATGCACAGGGTAATATCAGGCAACTGCATGGGTTAAGGTTAGTTTTAGTGTTAGTTATTACCCAGTTATTGTAATAAGTATGTATATGTACATGCAGAACAGGACTGTAAAATAAACTGCTCAGAGGTTTCATACGTGTGTTTATTCAGCAACCGCAATCGCAAACAATGTAGTGTTCATGCTTAGTTTTTATGAAGGTTTTTGCTCGCAGATTTAGTCACAGCAACGCCGGCTGTCTCACACTTTCATTTATCGCAATGAAGATCGTTAAACGACACGACATTGATTTAAAGCCTCCTCTGATCGGGGGATTTACACGCGTAATATCTGGCAACCCCACGCATATGCATAGACATGTTACCAATGCAAGATAACGGATATCCTGAATGAAAGCAAAATTTTTGGGATAAATAACCAGTATTGTTTAATTAAAATATGAATATTTGTGCATTCCTGTGAAAGAATATTAATTTTGAATGTGGTCCTTTAAAAATAACTCTTTATTTTGCAAGATTAAGGTTGCAAGATTTATCAAGACTGTGACAAATAGCACAAAAATATTGCCGAATAATCTCTTATTTCAAGCCACAACAATCAGAAACTTTGGCAACACTTGAAGCCTTTATGTGGATATGAATATTCATAATCTACGCTGTAATGCATTATATCTTTTAATAAATAATGCAACCAAAGTTAAAATGCATTAGCAAACATGGCTTTTAATGCAATGCAAAATTATAATGTAGTGTAACTGATATTCATGAGATCATTCAAGGCATAATTAAAAATATAGAAATAAAGGTTTCATGTAAAGTGTTGTGCAGCCAAAGAAAACGCTTCACTATTACAGAGAGCACCGTCAAAAACACGTGAAACAGACAGAGCATTATTTATGTCACCCGGCCTATAAATAATGAGCGTTCCAGGGTGTCGCGGGGTCACGGCGGGGTCACGCACAGCTGTTTTAGGTATGGCGGCCAAAACTTCCCTTGATCCCATACAAATCATGTCGTCAGGCTTCATCTCTGACCTGCTTTATATCATTGAGAGTTTATTAATACAGAAATATAAAATAGAAATGCAGAACATAATCAATCTTACAATCACTTTTAATTTCAATAAATTCATAATAACTCTTGAATACGAGGAGTAAATCCACAAGCAGAAACATTTTTATTTATGAAATGATGAATACTGAAATAATCAGTATTTATTACTATCATTGAACTATTTGTTTTTACTTTTTAGTTAAAGTTTTAGTAATTTCGTTGTGCGTTTTTGTGTCATTTTAAATATGTTTATGTAGTTTTTGTTATTAGTAAAATTAGGTTTAAGTTTAAATTTAGTTAGTTGGAAAAAAATACGCATTTTTATATATTTGATTGGTAACACTTTACAATAAGGTTCATTAGTTAACATGAACTAATAATGAACCGCACTTCTACTGTATTTATTAATCTTTGTTAATGTTAATTTCAACATTTACTGATACATTAGCAGGGTTGGGGAGTAACGAAATACAAGTAACTTAGTATTTAAAATAGAAAATTTGAGTAACTGTATTTCATTACAGTAAACATTACTGATGATCCACGACTGTTTCCATGTTTTGCGACAGTTGTTTGAGTCGCTTGTAATTGTAAAAAAGTTAATTGCAACTTTTTATCTCACAATTTGACTTTTTTCCTGGCAATTGCGAGTTCGCATCTCACAATTTGGACCTTTTTTCAAAAATCCAAGAACTAAAACTCACAACTGCGTTTTATAAAATCAGAACTGGGAGATATAAATTTATGATTGCAAGATATAAAGTCAGAATTACATGATAAAAACTTTCAATACTGACTTTTTTTTTCTTGCAATTGTAAACTTATTTCTCAACTTCTTTGCTTGCTATTATGACTTTTCTTTTATATTTCATAATTCTGACTTTTCTCAATATTGTGAGTTTATATCTCATAATTTTGACTTTATAACTCACAATTGCAACTTTATATCACTCAATTCTGAGAAAAAAAGTCAGAATTGTGAGATAAAAACTTGCAATGACCTTTTTTGTGTATTCTAAAGTATTTAGATTAAGTTACTAAACTTGAGTAATGTAATGAAATACGTTACAAATGACTTTTTAAAGCATATATTTTGTAATCTGTAGTGAAATACATTTTAAAAGTAACATACCCAGCCTGTAAATGTTTAAAATCTTGTTAACATTAGTAAATGCGCTGTGAACTAACATGAACAAACGTTAACGTTTCATTAACGTTTAATTAAATACAGTAATAAATGTATCGCTCATGGTTAGTTCACGTTAGTTTATACATTTACTAATGAACATATTGTAAAGTGTTACCATTTTTTTAAATAGAAAGTAACAAAAATGCTTTTTAATGCTTTTAAATTGTCATAAAGCAGAGTAAAGTCCTCCGTTTACAGAAGAAAAGCGTCACAGAGATACGAACAGCAGTCAGTCACAGACTTCCTTCAGACTGTTTCTCTGACTGATTTAATTGTAAGTGCGGGTGATTCAGGGTTCAAGGTCAGGGGTCGAAGGTCAACCTTATTTTCTCGCCCTGGTTTCCCGTGCCCATGGAGATGGGGTCAGCGTGTCAAATGAAATCTCATCGCAGCCTCTTGTGTCATGTATATTCAACGCTGCGGCAGGTGCCGCCACCTCTGGAACATCATAGAGAGGTTAACGGCTAAAATAAATAATAAAAAATAGCTCCTTGTTAAAACACTGACCTTGTGGAAAAAGAGAGCGTGTGACGGTTGTGTCCTGGTCACTGCAGAAAGATTGATATCATAGAGAAATTCCACTACCGGCTCTAGGTGCGTAAATAATCTGGAAGAACCGCGACTCGCTAAAGAAAACGCCGTTATCTCAGAAGACAATTAGCCACCATCACACCTTTCCCCCTCCATAACTCCATGTGATGAAAATAAAGAGAAATATTCATCGCATTAAAACAAAACCAAACATTATCACAACGATATGTGCTTTTAGTCACTATATTTATGCATTTATAGCTACTGTTATCATATGTAACACTTTACAATAAGGTTTCACGGTAACACTTGTAGTTACTACAGTAATAACTAAATATTAACTAACCCTAAACCAAACTTGAACCCAATAGTTAGTGCATGAATTAATATTACTCAGTGCTTGAATATATAATTACACGGTAACAAGGGTTACACTTTATGTAAGCATTACAGTGTAATTATACATTTAAGTAATATTAAGTAACTATATGTACTTACTATAGGTTTGGGATTAGGGTTAATTTATAGTATGCATAATTTATAGTTTTTACTACAGTAACTACATGTAACATGTGTAACTGACACTGTAAAATAAAGTGTAACTGGTTTCAGTTGTTAATGTAAGGTAATTATATTTCTCAACATGGACTAACAAAGAAAAATATGTTAATTTCAATATTTACTAACACATTATTAAAACCAAAAGTTAATATTATGTAATGAACCACAGCTAATATGAATAGAGATTAATAAATACCGTAACAAATGTTGTTCGTTAATATTAGATAATGCATAACTAATGAGACCTTATTGTAAAGTGATAACAAAATATAATCAAAAAGGGTCACACTTCAGTCCAATTCTCACTATTAACTACGACTTTTACCACAATAAATTCATAATTACTGTTTATTAATAGTCAGTAAGGAAGTTTGGTAACACTTTATTTTACAGTGTCATTGTTACACATAGTTACTATAGTAATAACTAGAAATTATGCATAATTACATGCAATTAATCCTAAACCAAACCTTAACCCTATAGTAAGTGCATGTAGTTAATTATTATTACTCAGTACTTAAATGTGTAATAACAGTGTAACAACATCACCTTAAAATTAAGGGTTACACTTTATTTTAAGGTGTCTTTGTTACACTGTAATTATACGTTTAAGTACTGAGTAATAATAATTAACTACATGCACTTACTATAGGGTTAATTGCATGTAAATATGCATAATTTCTAGTTATTACTACAGTAAATATATGTAACATATGTAACAATGACACTGTAAAATAAAGTGTTACCTAATAAAGTGTAACCAGAGGTTGTTAGGTTTAGGATTAGGGATGTAGAATATGAATTAATATGTGCTTTACAAGTACTAATAATCATATGAATATGAACAATAATAAGCAACTACTTAATAGTGAGAATCAGACCCTAAAGTATATCAGCAAAAATAAGAACGTTCACATTTGACACGTGTGTCAACAACTTTCAGACGCTGGTTTGCAGTCTTGAACAACATCGATGTTAATAAACGTGAGATAAGATGCAGGCATCAATCCTCCAGGCCGTACATTAAATGATGTGTTTGTTTAATCACTCAAGAACAAACGTGATCTTCACAGAGAAAATCAGGCTGAGTGAAAGCTGTTCGTTTCCAGCTTGTGAATGAAGATAAATGCTCCTTTCTGCACATTCATTTTATTTATTAACAGCCATATATTAGAAACAGGGCAATTCCATTTAGGCTTTATTTCGAAACTTCAAGGGGAGCTTAACCCCGGGTCAAAGGTCGCGGTGAAGGTGACACTTAGCATAATTGCATAAATGTCTGAATGGCTCCGTGTTCATATATAAAACATGCGCTCCGCACAGTCTCTCCAGCGGTGACCATCATAGAGAGCGTCAGATTCATACGCAGGAAAAAATTATTTTCATGATTTGCATTTTTTCTTTTGTCAAATCAACTTAGATAATTAATGTGGTTCACATGACTCAATATCGTGATTAAATCAATCGCATTCATTGTATTAACTCAAACTGACTCAAAATATTAAGACATATAACTTACTTTTTTAAGTTAAACCAATTCTTTGTTACGGCGATACGCACCTGTGATTGTTCGTGAACATGAATGATTCAATTTTCAAATACACAAGATTCCATTAACGAAGCTTTAGTACATTTAGGAAAGAATCAAAACTGAAGAAAATCCAAAAAAGTTGACAATACTTAATGCATTAACTATTACAGACTAACAATTAGCCATATATATTTACAGCATTTATTAACTTTAATGTTAAACTTTTTTATTTTAATAATGTATTAGTAAACGTACATTAACTTACCTTAACATTAACTAAGAATAATAAATGCTGTAGAATTCTTGCTAATTCATGTTAACAAATGAGACCCTTGTTTTTTTTTACTTTTGTAATTATAGGTTCATTTCCAAAGATTCATTAGATGAGATCTGATTCATGAGAGTTTTTGACTGATTCATTAAAAGAATCAGCTGATATGATTCATTCTTCGGTGAATCAGACGACTCTGGCCGTGTTTATTGTGTGCAACAAAAGAAGATTTTATCACATTAAACTCCAAATTCCTCTTGTTGTGAAGCAAATTCATAACGCTAACGAATCTATTCGATTCCAGTTCCATTCTGAATTAGAACGGGTGAGAAATATCATTTAAGTGTTATAGTTTTAAAATGTAGACCGTCCCATTCCTTCATGTTCACATCAGTATCAGTTTCTGTCCTCGGCTGTCGTTCCCGACCCTTTCATTCCTCGGGATGATCCCGCTCACGTCTGCTTTTGTTCACCGTGAACCCATTTAAATTCATGCGGAGCGTTGCCCACCGAGCATCATGTTCAGTTTGGGCCTAATCTGATTCCAGCCGGTCATACTAACAGAATTTCAGCCGCTGTAATATAATTGCTCTCCCGCCACAGCGCTGGACACGAGTTAGCCCGAAGATCTCGCGCCGCGGCTCTCCAGGAAGCTTGAGCTTTGCTCTGAAGTCTTAACAAAGTGCTGTAATAAACCCGAGAGACGCCCTGAACACCAACCCATAATGAATCTGAACATTTTTTTGTGGAATATTGCAGTTTATTCTAAATGATTTATCATTATTGTTTTAAATTCATGTTCCTCATAATTTTAAATCAGAATCTCTTCCTCTTGCAGCTTCTCTTCTCTGATGATGAGGGCGGGGCAACCTGTCACTCACACGAGATCCACCAATAGCAAACCACAACCATCCAATCAATTCCTCACCGACACAATCAAGCCCCGCCCCACATTTGTTCTTGTTCCAGAAGTGTTTCACAATATAGACAAGACTTCTGCAAGACACTTATTTGAACATCCAAACAATATCTATGAGTATATGTGGATTTATAGCATAAACTCATATTGCTCAGGCCTACACTGAACAACTGGAATAAAAGCTAGGAAACCATCTTTAAGGTCACTGAAAGAGTATTTGATTTACACCATAAAAAAGGCTTTTAAAGATTATTTGAGTAGTTTTACAAGAAAGTACTGTTTCATTAAATTTCATTTAATTTTGTTTCTTTGTAAATACTTGTAAATAGTAATTGCTTACTTTCAAAAATTGCTTTTATTAAAATAAATTAATACTTTTATTCAAAAAGCATGTATTCAAATCATTTTAAAAAGACATTTCTAATGTTCAATTTCGAATAAATGCTGTACATTCATCAAAGAATCCTGAAAAATTACATTTTCCACACAAATATGAAGCGGCACAACCGTTTTCAATATTGATAATAATCATAAATGTTTCTTGAGCAGCAAATCATCATATCAGAATGATTTCTGAAGGATCATGTGACACTGAAGATGAAAATTCAGCTTTGATCGCAGGAATAAATTACACTGTACTATATATTCACATAGAAAACAGCTGATTTACATTATAATAATATTTCACAATTTTTAATGTTTTTTTGATAAATGCAGCCTCTCTGATCCCAATCATTTGAACAGAAGAAGTTCAGAAAGCCGTATGCATTCTTCTAATGCAGAGACCCTTTCATATTTCTGTCTTCTAGAGTCACTGGGTTCACGACACACACACACACACACTCACACACACACACACACACACACACAGAGTGTCAGGTGGTCAGAGGGCTGCAGCTGATGGGCCGATAAAGGAACAGCAAACGGAGGAACTCAATTAACTCGCCTCACGATGGGCTCACGCAAAAATGCAGCTTTAGTGCGAATTTATTGCATTTTGTTGTCTGAGAAGTGGACTTGTTTTGTTTTGGAGCTCAGTTTCATGGCTGCGAATGAAACGGGGTTCGTTCAAAGCTTGGGGCGAGAGCCAGTCTGGAACTGACTTCCCATAAAACGCCCCGGGTTAACAGCTATCAGGGGAATACGGGCCGAGGGCCGACCCCGGGGCCGTGCGTGTGTGTGCGTGTGTGTGTGTGTGTGTGTGTGTGTGTGTGTGTGTGTGTGTGTGTGTGTGGTAAGCAGCACTCGCTCAGGCCCCTGGGAGCCGTTTTAATCTGCGGGCCGCAGCGGACAGCCGCTCATTCATTAGCGCGGAGATAAACAGAGAGAAGGGGAAAGGTGAAGACGAGCACTTTGTTAAAAAGCGAAGGAGGAATTTGACAAGGATTTATGACTGATCTGAGGAACACGGCCAGAGAGAAACGGACGGAGAGAGTGGAAACGCCGGTTTACGCTGATGTTCTGAACGTCGCTGCTGAAATATCCTCCATCCCTTATTTCACCGCGACTAATGACTTATTTTAACAGCGATACTGTTTCTCCTGTTTCTGGCAGTGAAATGAGCCTCTATCAAATGTGTTCATGTCAAGAAAGTTGACATAATGTGTTTTAGGTTGAAATTATGTGATTTTAAGTTAAAGAAAACATGTTTAATTTCATTTTTAATACTTTTTTGTCTATATTAGTTTGTAAATGGTCGTGTGATGTGACTAAATACATTTTTAAAAGTAGAAATATTCAGATATGAAATGCATTCATGTAAAACGAATTACTTGTAAAAACAAGACGTGTCCTATTGTAGATTTCATCATTTTTTTTCCACTTTTATAACAACATAAAATCAAAATGGCAAAAGTGTAAATGAAAGTGGTGATACATCAAATACAACTGAAATATTTACTACTATTTTCTATTGCAGTGGAGATTTCTGTGACTGTCAAAAGAACTATTTTAGGGATTTCACATAAAAAATATGCATATATGTATATATTTATTTATTTAATAAACATGTACAATATTTATTCCCTACAACCTCAAAATACATCATTTAAAGAGAGAACAGCTTAATGTTTATTCATTGATTTTATCATATTATATGTATTATTTTTAGTGCTATCAAATGATATATATATTTATTTGCAAATATAATTTGTTAAATATGCACATGCATGTGTGTGTTTATATAACACACACACATACACACACAAACTCGTTTGACAGCACTAATTCATTTTTATTCAATTATATAATATAAAATGTACTTATTGATTTAAAACATTAGCATTTTTTCCATTTTCTTTTCCTTCCTGATTTAATAATTAATTAATTAAAGGGTAAAAAGTGCAAATATTCATTAACACGAGCTCATAAGATCTGCATGCAGAATAATTCTATAAAATTACATGACAACTCTATAAAAATCATTTCTTTTTCTCTTTTGTTTCCCTTATTTGTGTAAGTGTGTATGTCAGTGGTCAATAAAAAAAATACATATATAAGAATCATTTCTGTGTCCAGTGACGACGATGGAAGTAAAAGTGTCTGACTGGGTCAAGAGAACAGCAGAAAAACCCTCGCTGAGGAGTGAACGAGACGCTGCGAGTTTGAGCGATGGAGGATGAAAAAAACAACAAGGTGCGAGAGAGACGGGTCGATACTGGGTGACGGTGCCCGGTTACTGCAGGGAGGAGAGAGCGGCCCGGCTTGGTGGTCCGGCAATTAAACTCCTGGGTCGGGGATTAAATTTAGTCCGTCTGCCTCGCGTCACCACTGCGGCTTTATAAAGCTATGAGATCACTCGCGACGACCACGCGAGCCTCGGCACGCAACGTCCCGCTGCAGCCCAGAAACAGATCGCATCTATCGATCCGCAGCGTCCTTCCTGCGCTCAGGATGTGGGGGAGGACACACACACACACACACACACACACACACACACATCCCTGTGATCTGCCACATACACACTCTCGTTTCAGCGAATACCCAATTTATGTCCACTAATGACAGCTCGCTTACACAGAAGTCAAAGTAAAGGGACGGGCATCAAAGTGATTTTATGAATATAAAGTAACACTTTTACACTTTACAGACACTGAAACAAACTGATGTAATGATCAAGTGCGTCTTTTCTTTGTCAAACAACATCATTTTAGTGAATCAGTTTAGTTGCACGATTCATTTACAAAATAAAACAATTCTTTTGAGTTTCAGTGCAAATGTTCAGCCATTCAAATAAGTCATTCTAGGTCTAAAACACATTTAAATATTTAAATTTTAGGTGTTTGCTAAGATCCTTTGATTATCTATTGAATCCCACAATAATATTTATATCAAAACGCTTAATATACATAAAAATCATCAATTATTAGATACTTTCAATTGGGAGGCGGCTGTTCTGAACCCTAACCCCTAAATTTCAACTTGTGAAAATATTGAAATAGTTTCTGCATTTTTTCCAAAAAAATTTTGTTGTTTTTAAAAAATAGGGTTTTTTTTAAAGTGAAGTTAAAAAATATATTTATTTTATAGTTTTTTTTAAATCATGAAACTTTAAGTAAAAAAATGTGTCCTGCATTTTCATGTCACTACCGGAACAGTGAATGTTTTAGTTCATTGGTTGAGATTTTAACACTTTTTTTGATGAGGAAATATTCCTGTCCCTCCGTCTCATCGCCTCTCTTTCATAGATAGACCATCATTTTGAGTTAAATGTGTTTAAAGTCTGAAAACAGTGTGTAACTTTAAGGAACGTCACTACCAAACACTTCTTTTCTGCACTTAAGCAAACGTTTTTGGGTGTTATTCCATAAAATTAAGTGTTTCTGTGTGTCCAGCTGTTCAGAACTGTGCTAGCTAACCATGTGCTGATTAGCATCTTTGAGCTAAGCTTGAAAATATGTAAAATTGACACTACCGAAACTTCACCACTGTCTCGGTAATGACATCACTGTTTTGCTAGTGACAAAAGAGAACATTTATTTGGGGGAAATAAACTAAATTTGAGTACAGTTATGCAAATCATTAGAATTTTAGCATGTTTTATGATGTAAATCGTTGGTGTTTTAGCATGCGAGTTAAAGTCCTGTCATGTGACGTGATCTCCACCAACACATCACTGTCACGACCGAAACATGGACGTTTGGTCAAAAATAAAGTACATTGAATGATCAACTAAGATGTTATTATAGTGTTTGATTCAATGTGTATTTGACTTTTACCAAGAAAGATTGGATTCAAAATACAACAAATCTCATTAATGACACTTGAAATGCTGTTAAAATTATCTTTTTTTTTATATATATATATATATATATAATATATATTTACAAGGTAGATGTAAACAAAATCTTAATAGGTCAATGAAACCCTTCTTATTAAACTATTTATTATTGTGTTTCAGTAATGACACATTTGGGGAGAGGAGAAATATTACAAAACTTTCTGAAAATGCAATATGAGAATTAACTGCTCAATTACTAGAAATATCTTGGATATTATACAATTTCCATAAATGTGAACTTGGAGGAACAGGATTTTTTTTTTCAAGACGCTGTGTGTGTATATATATATATATATATATATATATATAAAATGTGTCTGTAAAATATTCATATATAAATATATTAGAATCTTATAGTGTATTATTAGTAGCTTATAGTATATCAAGCTTCTGAAGTGTTTCTGAAGAGTGCAGAAGCTCTGAGGGGTGCAGATCATCCGCCGCGGCAGTGAAAGAGTTAACCCGTGAGCGAGTGTGAGCCCAACGGTGGAGCTCCCTCTTGAATTGAACAGTTCATCATATGAAAAAGTAGTTCATTCCTCGCGTGGAACACACTTGGGAAGGTTTTTTTAAAATCGTTCCCCTTTTTCCCTCTTTACACTAGAAATAATGCATATTCCTCATTTTTCTGCTAAATAATTAGCTGCCAAATCAAATACGCTCTAATGTAAGACGAGAGCGTGATTCATGTGGCTCGTCTTTATTCTGAACAAGACCGTGTTGTTATTTGTGTGTGTGTGTGTGTGTGTGTGTGTGTGTGTGTGTGTGTGTGTGTGTGGCTCCACACATTATTTGCGTAACATGTTTATCCAGCTAAACACAGTGGCACACGCTTATATTTCATAGTGTCAAAACTAAAGCACAAGACCCCAGGATCCCAGCTAACAGAACGTTCTGGCAAGGTTTTCTCAACGTTATCAACAAACGTTCTTTCAGTAACATTAATAGAGCGTTCATTCAACGTTATCTGGACTTCAGCTTCACGATTTTCGATGTCAATATATTTGAACAACACAGTAGTCGCACACTTTTAGATTCACATATTTATGTTAAAGGTGATGTAGTTGCACAAGTTGCATGAACTTACTATAGTAATAACAGTAAATTATGTATAATTACAAGCAATTGTCCTTATATATATGTAGTTGTATGTAGTTAATGAACACTTATTTGTGTAATAACAGTGTAACAACATCACCTTAAAATAGAGGGTTACACTTCATTTTAAGGTGTCTTTATAGTAATATTAAGTAACTACATGTACTTACTATAGGGTTAGGATCAGGTTTGGTGTAGTTGCGTGTAATTATGCATCATTTATAGTTATTACTATAGTAAGTGCATGTAACATTTGTAACAAGAACACTGTACCAAGTCAAATCTAGTTACAAAATCATGACATTTATCTATTTTAATTATTTTTATGCACCAATATATGCACCAATATTATAATGCATAATAATAATGTGCAATTCAGTGACGACACGAACTGAATCGATATATATATATATATAGATAGATAGATATGTATAACATGTTTACCAGACAACTGCAGCTCAAATAACTATTATTTTTGCTAAAGCACATATATTTTATGCAAGACTGTTTTAAGCCGTGTCTGTCCTGTACTTCAGTCTGCTGTACTCCATTTGTCTCTCTGATCAACGCTTCGCACCAAATCAAACAGAATTAGCGCCTTAACATGTGTACGACGGCACGATCTTGCCCGTCTGCGTTCACCGTCCAGCCGCGTTTGCCGTACTGTACCTCTAATGTACTTTAAATCTGATCGTGTGTGACAGACGCTTGTTAAAGAAAAGCCAGCTTTACTACTAGCATTATGAGCTGTAACGCAACTGCGCGGACTGCGAATGACTCTCTCTCCAGCAGCAGGTGGACGGGGTTTACGGTGTCGTCTGACCGCAGCTCACCTTCATGAAAGAGCAGATTTCCTCAGGAAGGTTCACGGGTCAACATGAGCGGCGCTGCGTAATGATCACATGCTGCAGATATTCAGCTCATCACTGACTCAAACACTGGAGAAGGAAGAGAGTATGGAGGAACAAACCTGCAGCCGTTTAAAAAATACAATTATAATAATAATGTGTGTGTGTGTGGGTCAACAAAGCCCTTGTGAAATATTATTATAATGTAAAACAGCTGTTTTCTATGTGAATATACAGTAAAGTGTCATTTATTCCTGAATTTTCCTTCAGAAATCCTTCTGATATGATGATTTGATGCTCAAGAAATATTTATGATTATTATCAGTGTTGAAAACGGGTCATATTTCTTTCATATAAAGGATTCTTTGATGAATAGAAAGTTCAAAACAACAGCATGTAACTGAAATTGAATCTTTTGTAACATGATCACCACCGTTCAGAAGTTTGGGGTCATAATTTTTTTTTAAATAAATTAATACTTTTATTCAGCAAGGATGCATTAAAGTGACAGTAAAGACATTTATAATGCTACAAAAGATTCTATTTCAAATAAACGCTGAGCTTTATATTCATCAAAATATTCAGAAAAATAAGTTTCAACAAAAATATGAAGCGGCACAACTGTTTTCAACATTGATAATAATCAGAAATGTTTCTTGAGCTGCAAATCAGAATGATTTCTGAAGGATCATGTGACACTGAAGATGAAAATTCAGATTTGATCGCAGGAATAAATTACACCGTACTATACATTCACATAGAAAACAGATATTTTACATTGTTATACTTTTTCACAATATTAATGTTTTTACTGTATTTTTGATCAAATAAATACAAGCTTGATGAGCAGAAGAGACTCTTTCATAAAACCTAATGTTATATATATATATATATATATAATATTTCATAATAATATTTTTTTGTATTTATTTTTACATTTTTTATTTTTTAAACATGTATTTATTTATCTATTCTCTCATTTATATTTATATATTTAGCTAGTTAAAACAAAGAAAATACATTTAAATAATAAATACAGAAAACAATTAATGAAGGAAAAAAATAATAAAAAAAAAATAATTCAGGAAAACGAATTAAATTTGTTTCATCAAGCCATTTCTCCATTTATTTTATGTATGTAAAGTATGTAAAACTATGTATAGTCGGAAAACGAAAATAAATCATCTTATCAGGTTTTCATTAGTTTCTTTAGTTTTGATGTCAAATGTTGTGTTAAAGCAGTCTTGGTAACGGGTGTCACCGAGGACAGCTAAAGCAGAAATACACAAACGCTCTTGTTTTCCAGGGTAAAAACAAACACCTGCTCTAAAACACGTGTGCATGTATTTACTGCTCGTGAAAACTGTATGTGAACATCGCTGAATATTCTACCTTGAATTGACACTTGGATTGACAAACAGACCGAGATAACAATATTAAAGATGAAGCATGTCTTTTCTGCATCAAACTGAATGTTTTTTTTTCAACACACTCCACCTGTCAAACAGAGAGTCCCGCCCCCAAACGCACACGATTGGCTGAGTCAGAAGTGACACAAACAGATACAGTTTGTCACATTGTATCACTCTTCAGGAGGACCGGTGCTGAAAATTCAGCTTCGATCACAGCAATAAATTACACTTTCCTATATATTGACATAGAAAACAGCTGTTTTACATTGCAAAAATATTTCACAATTTTTACTGTATTTTTTATCACACAAACGCATGAGCAGAGCAACGATAAATCGATTGTAGCGATCCCAAGCCAAACGCACTGGGACAGAAGAACACTCACAGAATCCCAACAGCACCTCCACGGGAATCTCACACACCTGTGGCGACATCATTTCCCTTCCTAAATCCCACCCAGCGGCTGGCGCTTCCGCTCTGCCCGCGGTGAGGGCGATGAGCGTGACTCGGTCTGCATGCAGCACACTCAGTTTGGCTGTCAGTTGGAATCAGAGCCGCAATGGTGACAGACCGTTTCAATATTGATTCCATAAATAAACAGAGCTAACCATCGATCCTAATGTTATTTTGCATTTCAATTACTGCTCAGAAACATAACCTTCAAACGACTGGCCGCTCAATACCAATACCATTCTCTGATAAACGCCGGCGCTCGGACGCTCGGCCTCACGTTTCTTCTCCCTCTCTCTCCGAAGTGTAAATTAGCGGACTTAGCATTTTCCCCCCACAACATTTGATTACCGAGCAAATCAGGACGCGGCGCTGGGATCGTTTACTCTCCGTCCGCGGGATTGATGCAAATGGAGAGCAAGTGCTAAGGATGGAGCGATGCGAGATGCATATTTGAATGAAATTGCATGTGCAGCATTACATGTCAAAAGGGATATTACAGTTAAATAAATCCAAAACCAAACCCATAAATAAAGAAAAACTTTTCCGTTACATCAAATAAAATTTTTTTAAAAATAAATAATATTTAATTCAGCAAGTTGCCGAGACAAAATCTCTAATTTTCTAATTTCGAAAATATCAAAAACTGCAATAAATTAAAAAAAAAAAACTGACATATTAAATAATAATAAAAATAAGAATGAAAATGACTAACTAAAATTAAAAAAACAAATGCAAAATAAAATACATATCTCAGTGATATTAAAATCACACTGCATGCGACTAGCGAGGAACTTCACATATTTTTGCTGTCGTATCGCTTAAATACAGTAGGCTAAAAAAAACATAAAAGTGTTTTAGTAGTTAAATTGAGGGAGTTTAAAAGGCTGCAACTGTGTAAATAAATATGGAAGAAATCTTATACTAAATGTACACTATGCAAATGGACCTACTGTACTAATATGTTCCATTTATGTACTAATATGCACCTAAATAAAGTAAAGGTGACAAACAACGTCCTAGTGACAACTTATGTACCTTTTTTATTTGTTCGACGAGCCCTGCTGTCTGTACATCACTTCTTCCTCTGTGGACTGTGTGTGTGTGTGTGTGTGTGTGTGTGAGTGAGTGAGTGAGTGTTTTTGTGATTCATGAGGACACAAATGTGTATAATGTCATGGGTATTACACTGGTATTATGACGCAAACATGTTTTATGAGGACATTTCATGAGTCAAATAGCTTTAAAAACATACTAAATGTTTTATTAAAAATGTAAAAATGCAGAACATTTTCTGTGATGGGAAGGTTTCCTCACTAAGATAGCAAAACAAACCTGTGTGTGTGTGTGTGTGTGTGTACCTGGTATTCCCTACACAAGGATAGTATTACCAGTAATTTTTGACCTTGTGAGGACATTTTTTGGCCCCCATGAGGGAAAAGGCTTATAAATCATACTAAGTGATGTTTTTTTGAAAATGTAAAAATGACAAATGTTTTCTGTGATGGGTAGGTTTAGGGTTAGGGGACAGAATCTACAGTTTCTACAGTATAAAAATCATTATGTATATGGAGAATCCCCATAAAAAGATAGTGTGTGTGTGTGTGGGTATTCCCTACATTATGGGGACACAGGTATAGTAATTCTAGTAAATTTTGACATTGTGGGGACATTTTGTTGGTCCCCATGAGGAAACAAGCTTATAAATCATACAGAATGATCTTTTTTGAAAATGTAAAACAGCAGAACATTTTGTGTGATGGGTAGGTTTAGGGGTAGGGGTAGTGTAGGGGGACAGAATGTACAGTTTGTACAGTATAAAAACCATTACGCCTATGGAATGTCCCCATAAACCATGAAAACACAACATGAGTGTGTGTGTGTGTGTGTGTGTGTGTGAGAGACCCCCCACGCGGATGCATTATCCTCAGCACGCTAACAGAGCTGGGTTTATTTTTAAACCTGCTGTCATGGCGCAGCGAGGATGCCAAGGTTACCACGGTGAGAATTGGGGGACGGATGGGCAACATCGGGCGGTTCGGTCACTGCCGCAGGGTGTGAGAGCGCTGAAAGTGACCCTACCGTCAAGACACGCTGAGCCCGCAGCGCTCGCAACACAATACACTCCTTCTGCCTCAACAAACACTCATTTTGGAATTTTTCAGATGTTGCAGTTCTTGTTTGACAGCTGCATCACACACTTGTGAAAATAAAAGGTTCTGTATCGGAATCGATGGTTCCATGAAGAACCTTTAACATCAACTGCACAAAAAGATTCTTTATAGTGGAAAAAAGGATCTTTAGATTATTAAAATATTCTAGAAAACAAAAAAAGTACTTCGGGGAACCCAAAATGGTTCTTCTGTGGCATCAAATAACCTTTATCCAAAAAGGAACATTTCTAGAGTATTTTAATAATTTAAAGAACCTTTTTTCCACTATAAAGAATCTTTTGTGTGATGGAAAGCTTCCGTGGATGTTAAAGGTTCTTCATGGAAGCAATAATTCCAATTATTTATTATAAAAATTGTAAGGCATTAAACTCTTAAAAATGAAGCTCTTTATCAGAATCGACGGTTCCATGAAGGATGTTTAACATCAATGGAATCTTTTAAGGTTCTTTAGATTATTCAACTATTCTAGAAAAAAAAAAAAAGAGTGTACTTTGGGGAACCCAAAATGATTCTTCTGTGGCATCACTGTGAGAAACAAAAAACCTTTTTGCAACCTTTAGTTTAACAGTTCCAAAAAGGAACACCTGCAGAATATTTTAATAATCTAAAGAACCTTTTTCCACGATAAAGAATCTTTAGTGCAATCGATGTTAAAGGTTCTTCATGTCACCATCAGTTCCAATATTTTAAAATAAAGGTTGCAAAAAGGTTTTTTGTTTCTCACAGTGATGCCAGAGAAGAACTTCTAGAATATTTTAATAATCCTTACAAGATTCCACTGATGTTAAACATCCTTCATGGAACTGTCGATTCCGACAAAAAACTTCATTTTTAAGAGTTTAATGCCTTATAATTGTTATAATGGAGATTCATTCCCCGAGTTAGAGAGCTGAATGCACTCGTATGGCAAATATAGAGCACCAATTGATAATAAACACAGGTGAGTGACGCGCTCGAATACATTAGACGGCGTGTTTGTTTAAAAAACGGCATCATTCTGAAACCGAACTGAGAATCGGGCTCGTTTTGGCCAAAGGTCAGCTGGCCGGCGGAGAGAATCGAAACCCTCTCCAGAGCTCATGAATATGTGGGCTGACCACAGCCATGGATCTGTGTGAGTAATGTTTTCTGAAACCAAATTACTGTAAGCTGATCCCATCTGGATAGTGTCAGAGCCGGCCGCTTTGGTTACCGGCGATAGCATCTCCTCACAGACAGCAAAAATCTGATTAACCCAACAGCACTGAAACACTTGCTCAAAGAGCGCCCAGCTTTTAACTTAAGATGCTCTAATGCAATTCCCAAAGCTGCTTTTTTCCCCCAACCTAATGAGATAAAGCGGAACAGGGGAAACGGAGGGAAGGAAATGCGAGAGATACGCGCTTTCTGTGCTCGATTCGCCAACTCGGCAATGAAGTCCAACAATTGTTCAATTGAATTTGTCTTTTGCACACAAACGTAACCCTGTCATCCCCGCGAGTCGGTCTTCCCTCCGGGTCGTGTCGAATATCCCAGCTGAGAGAGGAAGAGCGGCTGAAGGGCTCGGATCAAACAAAACGCACCCGAGCATCAACCTCACAACATTCAGCGCCGGCCGTTTCAGAGCAGCGGAGCACCTGAGGTCAGTTCAGCTTCATCCCCGCGATCACGGACACAGGCGTCGCCCTTCCGGATCGCTTCAACACTAACAACGCTGGAAAACACTTCATTTCATTCAATCACTTTTTAGACGAACCAAAACTGGATTTTTTTTTTTTTTTTTTTGCACAGTCCAGGTTAATAAATACACAAATACAATCACTTCAGTACATCTATAATGTAATGTCTCTAACGAAAAAAAAAATGAATATTTAATATTTTCTAATGCAAAAATTATGAGCAGATACAGGAATAAAAGTGTTTTATGAGATGCATAAAAAATGTAAGCATTTAATAAACTCTTAATAATAATAATTACACCGAGCCTCAGTTTCTAAAGCACAATTTCTGATCACGTTTCAGTGGAGATGGATCATTTGTGTCGTGTTAAATACAATCTAAACTACTTCGAAGCTTTTCTGAAGTGATTGTGGAAATGCATGCGTGGAGAGCAGCTGAACTCTGCTGAACCTTCATAATCCGTCTTAGTGTAAAACTACAAAGCAGCTTAAAATATGTGTGTTTAAGATGACTAAAGTGTGCAGAGTGTAATCTAGCCTATTTTACCCCAAAAAAACACACACACACGCGCGCACGCACGGCCCATTATGTCAGAGCTGCTGATGTGACATTACATGTGAGAGTAAACGAACAAATCCATATCCGAAAATCTATACGCTTTTTGGACATATCGCAATGTTGATTTTTTTTTTTTTTAATGCCAACTCAAGCACGAGACAAACTAGACGCTCGTGTGAATGTGACACGCAATGTTTACGTTTCATACGATCAAATTAAGGGACAAAAAATATAAAACGACTACGAAAAGCAAAAGCAACTCGATTCCTGTGCAAAACAAGAGGATTCCTGTAAAGCGAGCGCTTTATTCCACAGCCGCGATCTCAGACGGCCCCGGGACACCCGGAGCCCTCCGGGGCCACTCAAAAACACATCTCTTTCACCACGTCTTCTCCCATTTAATAAACAAGCATCCGTCCCTCGGCCCTTAAGACTCGCTCGCATTGAAATCAGGACATCTACTTTAAAACAAAAGTGTTCGACAACGTGCAACAGCGCAGCAGAAAATCTCTCGGACGGCAGCAGAAAGTTCAGGCAAACTGTCCTACCAGAGAGTTTGAGAATGAGAATAACAAGCAAAGACAGACACGGGAAGCAGTGTTAGTGCATGAAAGAGGAAGATGCACCTACTGGTTATGATAGCTGAGAGGATCAGGGATGCAAAGTTCGGAAATGTCCATCAGCCCAGTTTTAGCATTCCAGGAGGAAGAGAAGAAGGAAAGCGGATACGCCGGACACTCGCCTCTCCCCCCAAAACCACGAGCGAGCACCTTGAGAAAAGTTGCGGCGGAAAGCCCCTCCAGCAGCGCAGCCCACTGCCGACTCAGGTACGCACGAGTGTGTGTGCGCATGCACGTGTGTGTGTGTGTGTGTGTGTGTGTGTGTGTGTGTGTGTGAGGAGGAGTGGGGGGAGGGGGTCTGATCAGGGTGAAGCGGAGAGAGAGAGCTGCAGCGGCAGGAGAGCGCGCTACGATGAGCGTGTGAGCGGCGGAGAGGCAGAAATGAGTGTTTGCATGCTCAGTGTCGGCCTCTTTAAGACTGAAGAGCTTGATGAATATGGAACAGCTGCTGTTGGCTGCTGCCTCAGAGGGGCGGGGCTTAAACACACAGATGGGGCGGTGCCACACCGGGGAGGGGGAGGGGGAAGTGAGCAGGAGGCGGGGCTGATGTGCTGAAATACTCACACACACACACACACACACAAACACACACACACTCAAGCTAATATATCACAGCACAAAAACAACTTGAGGAGGGAAGCAATGATTTTGCATGTAAAACCTGTTAAAAAATAAGCAACTATTAATAAATGTGTGTGTGTGTTGTGAGATACAAATGTAGTAACGTATGATGCATTTGTTTTATTATATTAAATACGTCACTTGAAATTAAATTACAAACATGCATGCGCTGGTACAACGAACTCTTTCACGCAGTGTCGGGAAATATTAAAAACACGATGCGTTTTACAAAATCTCACACTCGAATTCTACTTGCTTCATTAAAATATTTGAGAGCAAGTGTCGGACGCTTCGGGAGCGAAGCCTCGAGGAATGCAGGGAATGCAGACGCCGTACTGTATCGCATTTTATCAGAATCAGAAGAGAGCCGTAACGAAAGCGCACGCATGACAAGTGGCCAGTTTGAACAGCTGTGTGTCACAATTCACTGAAATAAACACACACAGAGGAGCTCGTGGGCGGCTGAGGCATGCTGGGTAACAGGTATGCATTACAGAATAACTCATGTTGATGAATGTACATCATTCAGATGTTAAGTGAGCTGATTTGTGTATTTTTACGCACAGAAGCTCCTGGAACCCCGCCCTGCTGCATTCAGCGGCTCGCGTTTCCATAATCAATACTAAAACATCACACGATCCCTATTGATCACCGCTCGTGTCTCGCTGCAAGCCCTCGGAAATAAAACTAGACAAAATTCGGTGTCAGATCTGAATACTGTAAGGAAGTCAATAGCGAGAATAATAATAATAATAATAAACATTCAGATTTCTTTGACGAGCACAAAAGTGCACGAGATACAAAACTCTGACGCTGATAGACTTTTAAGTCTATCATTGATATGGAGCAGATGATTGATATCTCTGGGATTCGAGAACATACAGTAATTTAATTGAAAAACATGGAATTAAAGGTCATTCATCCAAGAACCTAATCCATATGATTTGGGTAGAATCCCTTTGGAATGCTTATTAAGGTCTGGTCTTGTGTTACACAGGATTTGATATCAAACGCTGATATTGTGCTTGTGTTAAATGACAAGATATCTCTAGATTTAATTTAGCCACACACACACACACTGTTATCATGTTTTATGGGGACATTCCATAGGCGTAATGGTTTTTATACTGTATAAACTGTACATTCTGTCCCCCTACACTACCCCTACCCCTAAACCTACCCATCACACAAAATGTTCTGCTATTTTACATGTTCAAAAAAGATAATTCTGTATGATTTATAAGCTTGTTTCCTCATGGGGAGCAAAAAAAAATGTCCCCACAAAACATTTGGTCCCCATAACGTAGGGAATACCCACACACACACACACACACACCTCATGTGCCAGCAAGAATTAATTCGAATCAAATTCTATAACAAAAAAAAAAAGTTGATTCACAGCATTGCAATTAAAGTTCAGACTTGATGTACAGATCTCAAGTTTGCAGTTATTACAGCTCTGGACTGAGATTAAATTCATCACAAAAACAAAATCATCATATTATGTTCAGCAAAACAGTTTTAGTGTTTATTGATCGATTTTTTTTCCCCCATCAAATATTTTATCCGACTTCTATTGTTTTATAACAATTACTCACAAAATAGCACTAACTTTCTTTTATTTATCAATCACTTTCCAAATCTCTCTTTTTTTGGATTTAATTCACGAGAGAGAGAGAAACAGCTCTAAATGTGTGTGTAATGGTGTTATTTATTAAAATAAACGAATCGACGCGAATGAATCTAGTCTGATTAAGCAAAAGCGACATGACCAGAGAAAGTTCCCGTCAGTCCAGATTAATTCACTGACAGCAAGAGAAGGAAGAAAGGAAAGACATTCAGGGTGTAATGTTCCAGAAAAGAGCAGAAGATGGGAGATATCGAGTGTACCTGCAGACACAGACACACGGAGCTCATCCTCAGCTGCTTCTCCATCTCCTACTGACCGCGTCTCTCGCGCCGCGGCGCCGCTGGACGCTCATTTGTATGAGCTCCTCCTCCCGCTGCTGACCACTGAGACCGCGCTAAACTCTGAGGGTTTGTTTAAACCGTTATCACTTTTAACGGACACTTATATTTCTGGGCAGTTCGTGCGCGCGCGATCGAATCTAACATTCATCTTGAAGTAACCATGTGACATATTAAACAGTTTTGTATTGGAATGTTGCAGTATTTATTATAAATGATTAATCCGTGTTCATCATCATTATTATTATTATTATTATTATTATTATTATTATTATTATATTTATTATTAAATTCACGTGCCTAACTTTCCCTCACTCGCCTCTGATGACGAGGGCGGAGGAACCTGTCACTCACATGAGATCCACCAATAGCAAACCACAACCATCCAATCAATTCCTCGCAGACAAAATCAAGCCCCGCCCTACATTTGTTCTTGTTCGAGAAACATCAATATCAGGTAATTTAATAATTATTTATTTAATTTAATAAGTGTTTTTGAAGTATTGTAAGGGTAGGTTTAGGATAGGTGTAGATGTTAATAAAACACAATTTTATAAGTAGCACATTTAATTTACTATTATTTATCCTGAGATTTTGCCTCACTTCCGGCCGTATATCCCGGTAAAGACTGGAAAGGATACAGCTACGGCCACTGGGCATGCGCACGTCAATATTGCGTCATTTAATAATTATTTAATTTAATAAGTGTATTTGCAGTATCGTTAGGGTAGGTGTAGATGTTAATAAAACACAATTTTATAAGTAGCACATTTAATTTACTGTTATTTATCCTGAGATTTTGCCTCACTTCCGGCCGTATATCCCAGGAAAGACTGGAAGGGATACAGCTACTGGGCATGCGCACGTCAATATTGCGTCATTTAATACTTATTTAATTTAATAAGTGTATTTGCAGTATTGTAAGGGTAGGAGTAGATGTTAATAAAACACAATTTTATAAGTCCTCATTTATCCTGAGATTTTGCCTCACTTCCGGCCGTATATCCCGGTAAAGACTAGAGGAGATACAGCTACGGCCACTGGGCATGCGCACATCAATATTGCGTCATTTAATAATTATTTATTTAATTTAATAAGTGTTTTTGCAGTACTTTAAGGGTAGGTGTAGATGTTAATAAAACACAATTTTATAAGTCCTGATTTATCCTGAGATTTTACCTCACTTCCGGCCGTAGCTGTATCCCAACTTCCCTTTCATGACGACTTTAAAGTTTTAAAACTGTTTCATAAAAATTGCCTGTAAATGTATCCGTTTGTTGCACATAAAAATACGCATTCTTACAAACGTTGTCATCCTGACTAGCTAATAACTGACTAGTTGGCCTATTTATGTGATTCACTGAACCAAAACTAATGTGCAAATCTCCAGGAGGAAAATGATTTGTCATTCCTGAAGTAGGATTTTGTTCAAAATCTTTTTATAATGATTGCTGGGGCATGACACCGTAGACGGTAGACTTGCAGGAAACTTACCTAGCAAACACAGAAAGTTCCCCAAACATCAGTAGCATTATTTTCCAATGCCTTGCTCCCTGAGATTTCTATTACCAACCCTGACTAGTAGCCGACGACAGGCCATGAACAGGAACATGTGCACTAGAGCACTAGTTAGTTGTGTTGGTCGGCTGGATTTCACTGATGAATAAATCAGAAGAACAACACGAGCGTCTGGACTGAGTTGAGCTCACGCTGCTGTCTGTAACAATCACTGGGTTAAATGTAATGACTAAAGGCCTAAAAATGTCTGTTTTGACCTCAACCTTACTTTAAGACATTGAGGTGAATTTGCACAACATAAAAAGAAAGTCAACGTTAACGCTATTGATTAGAGATTCTACTGTTTTTTATTCATATACTGAGAAAAAGAGACAAGCAAGCAAATGAGCAGAGCAGGTTCAGAGTAAAAGAGAGTCATAAATCCCGTATTAAACACCTCAAAGAATGACATGTGATTCTCCTCTGGACTCCACTAGAGGGAGTGCTGCTTCACCACAACTTGAACACCAATAAATAACCACTAATCACTCAAACCAAGACGAGCTCTTCATGAAATGTGTTTGTTGCAGCCTTACATCTCAATTCAAAGGTGTTTTGAAAGCAGACCATGCATGTAAATGCAAATTATTTTAGCTCTCTGTCCACAAAGCTTACATTTTGAATTTAGGGATTAAAGACAACTAGTTGATGGTGTTTTTAAAACATGAACGACTCCTCAAAACACGTGACTAGTTGAGGACAGATGTGCTGGTGCTTTTGAGGAGCGATTGGACATGCATTAAAATGGACATAAAAATGTGTTTGGGATCAGAGAGTGAACTTTCACACTGAGTGAAAACTCTTTTTTATATTATATTATATTATATTATATTAAGAAAAAACCTTATCGCATGCGTGTTGTTACTGTTTCTAGACACGCTGACTGAATCTACAGCTGTGCATTTGCATTCGATGTCAGTTCTAGAAGACAAACAGTTGCACACCTGAACCACAGAAGATATGAAAACACTTTAGTTTAAAATGCTTGATCCAATACAGTTGGAAACATCATATTTCGGGAGGCTTCCCGGGGTCACGGGTGGTAAACGGTGGCTTCTCTTCCAAACTCGTGATACCTACTTATTTTTCCCTGCCGCTCTGTAAATGAATTACGACACGATGGCAAACCCGGTTAAAGTCACTCACGTTCAGAGTAGCAGACAGTCAAGACCCAGTGAAATATGTCCTCGGATCAAACAGAATCGAGCATTAATCTAAACTTCTGTCCCTCTGAACGTTGCATAATTCAAAGCCCAAACATTTTTCTTTCCATCGCTAAACCAAATAAGACTCCGTCCACCCTCCCGTGCACTTGTTTTTCTGTCCGTTCCTCTCAGTCCGCTCCATCCCACCAAATTTCATTTGGAAGACGCTCGCGGCCACCCGTGCCGTGGTCCGGCTGCAGATTTACTCACTTAACAAAAATGGACAGGAGGCCGTAAGTGCTTTTTGAATCTCTGAATGGACTCCCTCTCTCTCTCTCTCTCTCTCCCTCTCTCTCTCGGGTCGTGTTTTGGAGCGTGTGTGAGGAACGGGGGGTGGGATACTCAAGAAATGAGGATGTCTACTTCATGGGACCTGACAGGAAATCCATACACTGCAATGTTTATCATTCAGTCATTATCTCGCCGCCAAATGGAAGGACAATAATCCAATCATTTAGGCCGGCTTTACCTGAGGCTCTTTCACAGCTTTTTTTAAACAGCAAAGCGTCTAATGTGGCAATGATAGAGAGAAGAGTGCCACTTCATACATAAAATGAACTCAATATAGACCAGCTGCTCTAGTAAAGCCAGGCCGATTATCATTTAACGCTCATTCTATGAAAAAGGCAATTTGTGTAACATCTTATTGGGCGATTAATGTGTTTATACGTGTTAAAAACCCCCAGTGTGCCATCGCAGGCTGACATTTTAACTGTTCCTACAGAGAAGTAACAGGGTTGACTATTTGTTTAATGTACACTTCTTTCTCAAGGTCATGACATTACAAGCCGTTTATATTTCCACAAACACACAGTCTATATCAGTTGGCATCATGGTAACAGGGCTGATAGTTTAAGATTACGCTCTATTGATACGATAATGTGATAAAAAAAAGAACTTCCCAAAAAGGTGTCTTACAAAAGTGAATGCTGAATCCTGAAAAACAACATAAATGTCGGCCGTTTTCAACATTGATAATAACCAGAAATGATCAGAATGATTTCTGAAGGATCGTGTGGAGTAAAATTCAGCTTTGATCACTGGATATAAATTACACGTTACTATTGATACGATAATGTGATAAAAAAATGAGCATGTACATCAACTTCCCAAAAGGTGTCTTACAAAAGTGAATGCTTTTGATAGATGTTCGCCAAAGAATCCTGAAAAACAAAATAAATGTCGGTTTCCATAAAAATATGAGACCGTTTTCAATGATTTCTGAAGGATCATGTGACACTGAAGACTGGAGTAAAATTCAGCTTTGATCACTGGATATAAATTACACGTTACTATATATTCACATAGAAAACAGATGATTTACATTGTAATAATATTTCACAATTTTTACTGTATTTTTGATCAAATAAATGGAGCCTCGGTGAGCAGAAGAGACAAAAAACATTTACAAACCCTCAAACCTTTTGAACACTAGTGTAAGTGTTTTTGAGGCTTAAAACTGGATATTGTGTTACAAAAATAATCATTTCAGCATGTTTGTGTACGCCTCATTCGCTCTCTCGTTTCAGCCAATGAAATCCCTCACGGGTCAACCACTGGAAGGCTACTGAGTCTGTGTTAGTGCCACACACATCTGACACCAAAACTGTTAATCCCATAATAACACGCAGGTCATTAGAAAGTCTTTCATGGACAGTAAGCGCGTCAGACCCTCTTCACACCAAGAAGCGGCTAAAAGGAAGTTTATCTCATTTGGGAAAGTGAAAGGAGCGCATTCTTATCTGTCAATAAACAGTAATTAGATTTGGTGGCCGATAAAGTCGATTGCTTTCTAATCTAGCTGTCAGCTGGGATGTGTATAATTAAAAATCCTGATTGATAAAGGGGTCCGAGGCTGGCCACAGAACCTCCTCCAGACGCATGCATGTACTCAGATCCACACATGATGATGGGAGAAACGAAAGGCCTGAGGAGAAAGAGAGAAGCGAGCACCTTTTATTGATCAGCGATATCTGCTATCAGTGACGCTCCTCAACAAAAAGCTGCTGGAGGGACCTTCATCCAGCGACAGAGAAATGACACTTCATTGCACCTTCTTTTGACTTCGTCTTCATCGCCGTCCACCTTATTCATGGAGCTGAAGTTCATTTCTTCACCCTCATTCATGTTTCTTTCTTCAGTGAAACAAAAAGTTGTCAAAGCTGCGCTTTTCCATGCAATATAGTGGTGATTTTTACTGCCAATTGACCGTTCGCAAAGCCCCGCCCCCTTTAGTTACTGTTGCTATGTCCGCTCTCACGCCACACATCATGTTCTCACGCAGTGAAAAATACATCGAGGAGCAAAGAGGACACTGACAACGTATGAAACAGTTTCATATTTAAAATATTGTAATGTTTTAAAGTAGTTGAATCAATAAATAGCGTCTAGTGTGTGTTTAATGTGTGGTGACAGATCGCTGTAGCTCCTCGTGAAGCGATCATCTCTTCATACTAGTTCATTTATAGCATCAAATAAACATGAATGAACATCAGAAGGAATGTTGTTTCAAGACGTGATTCAAGTTCACCAACGTTAATCTACTAACTCTCCTGACCGCTTTGATGGACAAAATGGAGGATTCGGGGTTACGATTGGTCAGATCGCCTGTCAATCAAACTGTTTGCGAAGAGTCATGATTTCAGGTACAAATGATTTCACATTTTCGTTTAGATAGTTAAAGTACTAAAACAACCAAAACCAAATAAAGCCAAAATTTAAAAAAAAAAGGGAGGTTTATTTATTAAACTCACAGACAAATAGTCAGAAATCCAGAACGTCTGAAAGGACATGATATAAATGCAACATACACATACAAATGAAATTATACTTGAGAGGAAGAAAATGCAACTCAAAACAACACAAAGACATCTCGGGTAAGAAAACAACAAAATGCATGATGGCAGAGGAAAATATCATTTTATAGAGATGGATGGAAAGAGCAGAGAGACAGAGAGAGAGACTGGAGTCTGTCAGTGAGTGACCTTCAGTCTCACTCTGCTCACCAAACTAAAGTTGACCCACTGGCATGAATGATGGCTGTGCACTTTTTTACCTCACACACACACACACACTCGAATATCTGGTTTATGGGGACTCTCCATATGTCCCATTCTTGTCTTGTTCTGTTTAGTTTTGTTTTCATAGTTTTTACTGTCACAATTTGCCAGAGTTTTCATTCATTATTAGTTGTCATGGTTCCTGATTAGTTACAAACCTGTTCCCTCTTTCTTTGATTATCATCCTTTGGGTATATAAGCCTTCAGTTCCCTCAGTTCTGTGTCTTGCGATAATTTTTATGGTGACTGTGTTTTTCTCAGAGTGTTTATTTGCACTGATAATCTTTATTCTGCACCACACATCTTTATTTTTGAATCTCGCTACATACATCCACTCGTTACAGAAGAGAAGACCCAGAAAGGATTTAAAACCACAAAAGACGAATAAAAATATGAATATTGCCGCTAGAGGAGGGTGAACGCTTCCTTGAGAATCACACGAAGGATTTTCTCGATCTGGCATGCCTCACTCACTATCCCAACTGCTTGTCCTGCAAATTCTTCAACGCCAACCTCAACAAGCGGTTGATGTCCTCGAGGGAGCTTCTCAGAGTATGTGGAGTGGATGCTGGTGCACTCCAACTCGCTATACACCATCTGCCACGCTGATGAAGACAACGCCAGCACCACTTCAGACCCAGAGCCCAGCCAGTCTTCAGCCATGCCCACTACAGAGCATAAGCCAAAGCCCATCGCAGACTCGGAGCTCGAGCACACTACGAAGATTGAGCCAGAGTGTTTGCCAGAGGCCAATTTCGTCTCGTAGCCCAAGGACATTGCTGAGTCTGAACAGGTGCGTGAGCCGGCAGTAGGGTCCGTCATAGAGGGCATATTGGTGGAGTTCGAGGGAATGAATTAGAGCTCTGCCTACAATCCTGTTGCTGAGGGTATATTAGTGGAGTACGAAGGGATGGATTGGCACTCCTGTCGCTGAGGTTCCATGTCGTCCTCGTCTCTGTTGATTCAGACAAGTTCCAAGTCATCTTCATCATTACTGGTTAAGCCCAGTTCCAAGTCGCCTCAATCTCTGCCGGTTCAGCCCAGTCCCAAGTAATGTTCGTCATCGCTGGTTCGGACCAGTTCCAAGTTGTTCTCGTCTCTGCTGATTCAGACAAGTTCCAAGTCATCTTCATCATCGCTGGTTAAGCCCAGTTCCAAATTATCTTAGTTTCTGCTGGTTCAGCCCAGTCCCAAGTCATCTTTGTCATCGTTGATTCAGCCCAAGTCTAAGTCGTCTTCATTCTTGCTGGATAAGCCTAGTTCCAAGTCATCTTCATAGCCACTGGTTAAGCTCAGTCAGAAGTCTTTGTTGCCCAGCTCCAAGTCTCCTGCATCATGCTCCTCTGTATCCCTTCAGCCTCCAGGTTCCTCATTCTGTGCTTCCACCCAGCTGCTCCGCTTGGGGCTTCCCAGTCATCAGCTCCCTCTTGATCCATGGATCCCTCAGCTCCACCTTGAATCAAAGCTCCCTTGTTTCCACCATGGTCTGTCATCCCTCAGGCTCCACCAGGGCTTTCTCATCACTCTGGCTCTGCAAGTCATCAGCTATGCCTTGACTGTCCTAACCTCCAAGTCCTCCATTGTCCTCACTCCCACCATCTCCACCCTGGTCTGCCAAGCCGAAATCTCCAACTTGGTCATGCATAGTTGTGGCTCCACCTTGGCCCTCCATGCCTTCAGCATCACCCTGGGTCTATGTTTCCTCTGCTCCACCTGGGTCCCCTCGGGTCACATCTCCACCTCAGTCAGTCAGGCTCCGGACTCTATCTTGGCTCCTCCCTTCATCAGTTCTGCTGTGGGCCTTCACCCTGTCTCAGTTCTGGGCCACCCTCTCGCTCCTCCCATCTCTGCCCTGGCTCGTCCCACCATTATCTCCGCTTTGGCATTCATTTTGATAAGCCCCTCCTCAAGCATGAGAATGCACTAATCTAGTGCTGTATTTCAGTGTCTTATTCAATGACCAGCCGTTGCCTGTACTGGTATATCACTGCATCATGCATATTTAAATTTAGGTCACTGTTATTCTATTTAGTGAAAAACATGCCTCCTTACTGTATAAATGAGGTTAATTTTAGAATGCAATGTCTCTGCGGTATTTGCCTGCCACAATAAACACTGTAATATTAGCTAGTCAAAAGGATGTTTGTGCATATTCCACTCATCATGGCAACAGTTATAAAACATTAGCAAAATGTAATGGGGAAAAGTAGTGACAGACACAAGTCACCTTCAAACCAATCAGCTTTCTGTGGGTCAACATGGTAAATTTGCATAAAAAAATCGAATACTTCCCCACTATATAGAATTCGAAAAACAGAACGCCGAAACGCAGCAGCTAAAGTCCTTACTAGAACCAGGAAGTATGACCATATTAGCCCGGTTCTGTCAACAATGCACTGGCTCCCTATTAAACATCGTATAAATTTAAAATCTTGCTAATTACTTAGAAAGCAAGTCACTTACTAAGCGCAAACCTATAGACTAAACACGTAAAAGAACGGCAAAAATGCATTAAAGGTCTTTGGTTTTCAGTTGGAAAGGTGTCATTTAAGCGGCCCCTAAGTTAATAATTAACAATTTCTACAACGGAAGTGATTCAATCAAAGACCTACCCAGGGTTGGGGAGTAATGCGAAATACAAGTAACTTAGTGACATATTTAAAACTGAACTGTCCTGTCATGACCTGATGATCCACGACTGTTTTCATGTTTTGTGAGTCATTTTATAATTCACTCGTCACTGCAACTTTTCTCACTATTTGTTTTTTCCCTCACAATTGTGAGTTTATATCTCATAATTCTGACTTTTCTCAATATTGTGAGTTTATATCTTATAATTCTGACTTTTCTCAATATTGTCAGTTTATATCTCATAATTCTGACTTTTCTCAATATTGCGAGTTTATATCTCATAATTCTGACTTTTCTCAATATTGTCAGTTTATATCTCATAATTCTGACTTTTCTCAATATTGTCAGTTTATATCTCATAATTCTGACTTTTCTCAATATTGCGAGTTTATATCTCATAATTCTGACTTTTCTCAATATTGCGAGTTTATATCTCATAATTCTGACTTTTCTCAATATTGCGAGTTTATATCTCATAATTCTGACTTTTCTCAATATTGCGAGTTTATATCTCATAATTCTGACTTTTCTCAATATTGCGAGTTTATATCTCATAATTCTGACTTTTCTCAATATTGTGAGTTTATATCTCATAATTCTGACTTTTCTCAATATTGTGAGTTTATATCTCATAATTCTGACTTTATATCACACAATTCTGAGGGAAAAAGTCAGAATTGTGAGATTTTTTGTGTTTGTTTCACACTTATTAGTATTCCAAAGTATTCTAAAGTATTTAGATTAAGTTACTAAACTTGAGTAATGTAACAAAATACGTTACAAATTACTTTTTAAAACATGTATTTTGTAATCTGTAGTGAAATACATTTTAAAAGTAACCTATCCAGCCCTGGACCTACTTTAGCTCGATAATACTATTTTCCTAGAGCTCCTGTAAAGCCAAAACAATCCCTGTCCATTAACTTTTCTATTATCACTGTGAAGCTGCTTTGAAACGATCTGAATTGTGAAATGTGTTGTATAAATGACTTGACTAGTATGTCTGAATACATAGTATTTCAAAAGCACCCGGATGACCTACTACTTCCGCTAAGAATCTGTTGTGTGCATTTGATGGATGCTTTACTATCCCATGAGGATTTGTGAATGGTGGTGAAGGGACGTAACTGGTAGGTCTTAATTTCACTTACTACCTATATTCATCCTATATAGAGCCTACATTTTTAATAAATTCAAATTTAAATGTAACACCTACTCAGACAGTATCAAATTTCGGACAAGTGAGCCTGATGTAAAATTTGCATGTGGAAATCTTTTGCCATTACAAGAATTCACCAAATGCATAGATTTCTGTTGAAAGAAATCACATGATACAACACATGATCACTACAGTACAGCAGTCCTTCACTCAAACAAACTCACAACACGTCGCACAAGTGTCTCAAAGAGTCTCATTTACTTCTTAATGGCAGACAAAATTTACTCAGGAAAACTTACATTGGGCTCAAAATGACTTTCTTTAGTTTTCAATTTGCACGTCTACGATGGCGATTGAGATTGATGTGACGGCAGCTCATGCATGTCTACTCTGAGAATTTACCTCATTTAACTGATTTGCATCATTTCCTCACCAAACAATGTCGTTTATTAACTTTAATCAGATGTTTAAAAAAAAAAAATCGACGATTTTGCTTGCTGTTAAAGCTCAGATTTGCATGCTTTTGAAAATAAGTGATATAGCTTAGTATTGATTAAAATAGCATCTGTTTAATTGTTGCAAATCCTGTTTCTAGATCATTCTCACTGTACGTTTGAGTCGTATTGCTCTATTTTTATTGTGTTGCACCAGTCATTCACGAGTCAGGCAGAACAAGCTCATTTGGACTTGAAGTTGAAGTGTTAAAATGCCTGAAAAAAAAAATGCAATGTTTTGCATTATCAATCCAAACCTCTACACAAACTCCTATTCACTTTGTTCGTACACGCGTGTGTGGTTTGTGAAGAACACATCTGGCCATCAGGATGAAGCGGTAAGATATTCAGGAGCGTTGAGCAGAGAGTTCGGAGAGTGTTAAACACACAGAAGTGAATCTCCCCGCTGATTAAAATGGATGTTCCCATGCTGATCCTTCACTGTGGAACTTTGTGGTAAAAGAACTCCTTAATATTCCCGCCCATGTCTGGCTAATGTGTAAAAGTGATGAATAGCAGGGGGTCGGAGGGCCATTTGATTGTGCTTCACGGGCAGCCTGAAACACTTTGAGCTCGATGGATTCGTTCAGCGCATTTGTGCGGCGCTGATGTAACGGTATTAGTGTCAGGGTGGCATGACTGCAACTGGTCCGAGATCAGTGATGTTCCGTGTTGCTGACTTCGGTTATATGACTCATATTTGTATTATCATTACTTCAGAGGGCTTCGAATACATCACAGTCCCAATCTGATCTACGAAAATATGCATTAATTCATGCAAATGTAAATCTCCGCATGGAAATGCTGACCATCGGGAGTCGTTCGCAAAGGACAATCAGGGTTGGGGAGTAACGAAATACTTAGTTACGTATTTAAAATACAAAATGTGAGTGACTGTATTTCATGACAGTTTCATTTTAAATGGGTGGTAATCAGATTACAGTTACATCTGAAAAGTGTTTTAGATTACCAAAGTGATTACTTTGAGTTTTAATGTCATTTAAACAGCGATTGGTGATTCTCTGACTCTGACCGTCTGAAAAAGAGTTAAGTTTCATGTTTTCCACTGTTTTCATGTTTTGTGAGTCATTTTATAATTCACTCGTCACTGCAACTTTTTCTCACAATTGCAAGTTATAAAGTCAGTTAATTTTTTTTTCTTGCAATTGTGAATTTAGTATGTGAGTTTATGTCTCATAATTCTGACTTTTCTCAATATTGTGAGTTTATATCTCATAATTCTGACTTTTCTCAATATTGTGAGTTTATATCTCATAATTCTGACTTTTCTCAATATTGTCAGTTTATATCTCATAATTCTGACTTTTCTCAATATTGCGAGTTTATATCTCATAATTCTGACTTTTCTCAATATTGCGAGTTTATATCTCATAATTCTGACTTTTCTCAATATTGTGCGTTTATATCTCATAATTCTGACTTTTCTCAATATTGTGAGTTTATATCTCATAATTCTGACTTTTCTCAATATTGCGAGTTTATATCTCATAATTCTGACTTTTCTCAATATTGCGAGTTTATATCTCATAATTCTGACTTTTCTCAATATTGTGAGTTTATATCTCATAATTCTGACTTTTCTCAATATTGCGAGTTTATATCTCATAATTCTGACTTTCTCAATATTGCGAGTTTATATCTCATAATTCTGACTTTTCTCAATATTGTGAGTTTATATCTCATAATTCTGACTTTTCTCAATATTACGAGTTTATATCTCATAATTCTGACTTTTCTCAATATTGTGAGTTTATATCTCATAATTCTGACTTTTCTCAATATTGCGAGTTTATATCTCATAATTCTGACTTTTCTCAATATTGTGAGTTTATATCTCATAATTCTGACTTTCTCAATATTGCGAGTTTATATCTCATAATTCTGACTTTTCTCAATATTGTGAGTTTATATCTCATAATTCTGACTTTTCTCAATATTGTGAGTTTATATCTCATAATTCTGACTTTTCTCAATATTGCGAGTTCATATCTCATAATTCTGACTTTTCTCAATATTGTGAGTTTATATCTCATAATTCTGACTTTTCTCAATATTGCGAGTTTATATCTCATAATTCTGACTTTTCTCAATATTGTGAGTTTATATCTCATAATTCTGACTTTCTCAATATTGCGAGTTTATATCTCATAATTCTGACTTTTCTCAATATTGTGAGTTTATATCTCATAATTCTGACTTTTCTCAATATTGTGAGTTTATATCTCATAATTCTGACTTTTCTCAATATTGCGAGTTCATATCTCATAATTCTGACTTTTCTCAATATTGTGAGTTTATATCTCATAATTCTGACTTTTCTCAATATTGCGAGTTCATATCTCATAATTCTGACTTTTCTCAATATTGCGAGTTTATATCTCATAATTCTGACTTTTCTCAATATTGTCAGTTTATATCTCATAATTCTGACTTTTCTCAACATTGTCAGTTTATATCATAATTCTGACTTTTCTCAATATTGCGAGTTTATATCTCATAATTGACTTTTCTCAATATTGTGAGTTTATATCTCATAATTCTGACTTTTCTCAATATTGCGAGTTTATATCTCATAATTGACTTTTCTCAATATTGCGAGTTTATATCTCATAATTCTGACTTTTCTCAATATTGTGAGTTTATATATCATAATTCTGACTTTATAACTCACAATTGCAACTTTATATCACTCAATTCTGTGGGAAAAAGTCAGAATTGTGAGATAAAAACTTGCAATGACCTTTTTTGTGTTTGTTCCACACTTATTAGTATTCCAAAGTATTCTAAAGTATTTAGATTAAGTTACTAAACTTGAGTAATGTAACGAAATACGTTACAAATTACTTTTTAAAGCACGTATTTAGTAATCTGACATTTTAAAAGTAACCTACCCAGCCCTGGGTATGGGCCACACATGGCTACACGTCACTTTCATGATGTTGGGCTGAGATTTGGGATACGGTATCGATAACACACACACACACTCATTGTGGGACGATCGCGTCACCATCACACCACACAAAGCCAGCGGTTCTTGTCACCGGAGCTGCTCAATCACCTCTACAGTGCTTTTTGATATTCCTGCATCATTTCTGTACGCCGCTTCCCCACAGTTTCAGACGGCGTGTCTTCTTCATCGCGGGCTCGTGTTGTGGCGGCAGTAAAGGGCCGCCCGCAGTGGGAGAGATCCTAATTAACAGGCTTTTCATTGGAATGGGCCTTTCTGTTGCCGCTCTTTGCGAGCGCTTGTTTTATGGCAGCGTCGGGGAGCCCCGGTCGGGGATTTGGAGAGGGATAATTGCCTTTGCCGCAGGCTCCAGTAATCTGGTGGGCTAATTCATTATTTTAATAAGTTAGCTTCTCCTAGGGGGCGAGAGCGGCTCCGCGTCGCACCTCAGAACTCTGACAGCGGGCCCTCGTTATCGTGCCGCGCTCTCCGTGGCCACGTCCGCGCGGGGTTAATAACAGTTATTAGCCCCTCTCCTCGGCCGTAATTTCTGCCGTAACTGGGTCCATTCAGACCGACGTCAGACGCCGATCAGCGCGGCAGATCATCTCCCGCACAAGAGAGGAGAACGAGCCGCTGCTTTCACGAGGGGTAAAACAGTCATCGGGGCAGCAGGTAGATCCAACCGATTCATCCAAACAAGCAGCCGGTCGTGGGGTTTGCGTAACTAATGACTCCATTTTAGAGACAATCTTCTTTCTGCCATGCTAATGGACTGCCCGGCCGGCTTTGATGACTGCAATTCACATGGACATTTTACACCGTGCCTGATTAAAAAGCATGTCATTGTCATTTTAACAAGGGGGAGGAGGAGCAGACAAGCCCCTGATGCGTCAGAGTATCCGCAAAAATCCTTATTTTTTTTTATTAAGTAAGCTTTCTTTTACAGCCGCTGTAGGTAAATAAGTAGAAGGATAGCAAAGTGGTGTAAACTGTGAAAGTATTTGCGCTACAGTGTATTTATGATAATAATATGATAATAAATACCAGTTTGCAGTATAACGCAGAGTAACGGACTGTTTTTTTTTTATTGTGCAGCTAAAAATAACAGGAAGCGGATTACACCGGAAGCCTCGAACTTTACCCGCGCAAATAGCTCTTATACGTTAAAAATAAAGTGGATAAATCGAGGTCTATAAGATTTAAAATATGAAAAATCTTTCAAGCTATTTGGAAGCCACATTTCTAGCACGAAAACACTTTTTTTTCTCAGGCATATGTGTAATTTTTAGTCTTAAATATTGTTTTATATTGCATGATGTTCCTGTCGTAATTTTATTACTTTTGTTTTTGATTTCTCTTGATATTTTATTATTAGTGTTTAAATTGTATTGTATGAGTTGTAATGTTGTGCAGAACTTTGGTCAGCATTTATGCTGTTTTAAAGGGCTATATAAAAAAACTTGACCTTGACCGCGCATCTTTTGAAACATGCATCCTTCCATCTTAAAATTTTTTTTTTTTTACCAAGCCGTCATTTTACGCCGGACTGCTTCACAAACAAGGGTCGATTCAAGGAAAAAAGATGAACATGACGACACATGCTAGTGATGAGTTGATCAACTCCACAGCAACTACATCAATTTATCCACTAACCGTTCAGAAACTTCTTCCTGAGTCTCTCCATCAGTTTGAACACTTTCCTCATTTTGTCTGCGTGAGATTCTCCAGCTTTGTTGTTGTTGAGCTGTTAAAGCTCCGCCCTCTTCTGGAGCAGCAGCTCATTTGCATTTAAAGGGACAAACACAAAAACTGCGTGTTTTTATTTTAATATGCAAGTAGAAAACACGAGAAGCTCACAGGAACCAAAGCATACAACATTATAATCAGTAACATTTCAATGGTTCATCAAATATATTTATTTTGCATTGCCATTTACTCCAATAGCTAAAGAAAAAAAAATCCATAATAAGGTTATGACTTTACAAGAGAGGAATTTGAGAGATTGATGTCAAATTTGCCTCATTATTTTCCTCATTGTTCAGCTCCTCTCTTCCCAGTCTGTCAGTAACGCTCTGTTTACTTCCTGTCTCTATGAAGCCCCTCCTTCTGAAAAGCAGTGTGTTGTGATTGGGAAATGTCCCGCCCCTTACCGTAACTAACTCAACCAGGCCCCGCCCCTTTATTCTACGTCTGAATCATTTAAATGAGAAATATTGTGAAGAAAACTCAAGATAGAGGCGTTCAGAAACACTGACAGTGATATAGAGAAGAACTCTTGCAGAGATTTTTATGCTCAAACATTTAACACGGCAGCGGTAAAGTCCCAGCGCTCCTGTCGACTGCCGTCGTCTCTTTTTGTCAGCCTCAGTGGCGGCGCAATAAAACCCCCTCGATCTGAGTTCAGTTTTGAGTGACACGCTGTGCTTTACCATACACAACACTACAGGACTCAATCGTGGACCCAGCCTTTAAATTCATGAATATCTAGCCCTGCTTTAGTCAAACCTTTTCCTATCAGCTCATTTCATCAGCATGCTTTCCACTGTAATTTGTGCTTGACAGCAGCGCTAATGTGGAAAGTGTTCTTTTCCAAATTGATTCATATTGCTTGAGCATTCCCATGACTGATTACACAATGTTTGCTTTAGACGGGGAAGGTTTTACGCCGGCGCAGATACACATCTAAAAGCTCAACCATCCACTATGAAGAGGAGGATGTGGTCAATAACCCCGCATGTGATATCACTAAACTAGTTCAGCATTAACCGCTTAATGTCTGCCGTGAGCAGCCGCGTGTGGAGAGCTGGCAGCGCGGAGGCTCTTGGGAAAGCCAAGCACGTCGCATGCTTGTTTACATGTTTGCCATTGGCTGAACTCTCAGCCGATCAGATGCAGCGTTTGGAGCAACACCGATTCAGTTGATTATACATCAAATTATGCTTACCGAGGGAAGTAAAAATAGCTCGATGGAGTTAAATACAGCTTCAGCTGACTTGTACTTGCCCGTCCAGTTTGCTGGCTCAGGTTTGCGTTCGGTGACTACAGTCGTCCCACATCAGCGCCAGCGGTGCAAAGGAGAACGTGTTTCTGCTCGTGAAGCACGGAGGTCATAATACGTAGCCGCCTTTTTGCTTCGCTGCCAATATCGAGTCGATTTTGAAGAGCGCGACTACGTCACGCAACATAATGTTCTCGACGGCAGCGAATTCCCCTCTGCCCCCAAAAATAGTCCATGTGCATCATTCTCAGCCAGCGGATCAATAGTTCCATTCCCATTTCGGCCCATCCGCCCACATCCTGGAATAGGACAGCTTGCAAAACCCGCTCGCTGCGTCAGCTAATTACAAACCTATTGCTTTTAAAAAACCATCTGTGCCACTGCCAACGTGCAGACGATGGTGCCGCTCACCCGGAGGTCACCAGGTGCTCGATCAAAAGCTTGTTTCCAAACATGTCAAATCTCTTCCAATGCTGGACCAACAAAACGATGCCGAGTCCCTCGTTACTGTGCGGATGAGAAACTCTTCCGTTGGACAGCAGTGTCATTTCATGCACTCTCTCACTCAAATGAAGGTTCTTTATTGGCATCGATGCTTCCATGAAGAACCTTTAACATCCAGGGTTCTTTAGATGTTCTTCACACTAAAAAAAATGGTTTCTTGATCTATAAAAGGTTCTTTGGGGAATCAAAAATAGTTCTTCTTTTGCATCACTTCAAAACCCCCCTCGGAAACCTTTATTTTTAAGAGTACATACATGTGTACTTGGCCAGGAGGCGTTCGCTCAATAGTGAACCAATTTGAACCAATGATTTGGAGCATTTTGTTATGTTTCGAAACATTTTGAGATTCCAATGTTCACCATTAGGAGGTGATGATCTTTGTCGACCCATGAACCAGTTGCTTTATGGTTTTTTCCTGATCTTGGATCAGTTTTATAACTTTTTAGACATGTATTGACACATTTGCAAAATAACAGTTGTAGTTAATAATCTCTTACTGGCCTGATTAATCGAGCTCTCCATAACATAAACTAAACACAATTTAATTAAATAACACATTACACAGACACTTCATATTTACATATTTATTAGATGATTTGTTTTAATACTTTCAATAAATCATTTGCAATTGGTTTGTGAAAGTTGTTTTGATGCATTTTGTATGGTGGCCGACAGAGCTCAAAGCGCTGGAAATAAGAAAACACATGCAAATAAAAAAAAAACACATGCAAATAAAAAAAAAAAAAACGTGATCATCAGTTTGACAACACATGTGCTGCAAATCCTCACAACACATGCAAACACAAAAACGCGCTGCAAAGAGCACAAACCACAACGGAAATGTTTCAAGGGGGACCCCAAAAAGTGACGGACCCTACTAGGACGTGCGTCCAAAACCAGTTCAACTCACCCTTCACTCATTCACTGATCCCTATATAGTGTACGGCATTTGAGTGCACAATTTGTTCACAATCATTAAATACTATAAAAACTGCAAACAAAAATAAACAAGTGTACATTATTTCATGTATTTATTATTTTTAATAAAGTGTTTTTCAGTTTTCTAGAAACTCACGCTCACTGATGACGTGGTCGTCGAGCGCCTCAGGCGGCCGTTACCATGACGTCACATTAGTACGCTACAGATGATTAACCAATATTTTTAAATGATCATCTCTTAAAGTTGAATGAGTTAACAACAATGCCACATATTAAAACACTTTTCTGTTAGTGAAACACATTACATTGAGTTAATGCCTACATAATATATTTTAATATTTTTTAGTTTGTGCTGTTGTCTAGTAGGGTCCGTCACTTTTTGGGGTCCCCTTGAAACATTTCCGTTGTGTTTTGTGCTATTTGCAGCGCTTTTTGTAAATGTAGCGCGTTTTTGTGTTTGCATGTGTTGTGAGGATTTGCAGCACATGTGTTGTCAAACTGATAATCACGTTTTTTTTTATTTGCATGTTTTTTTTTATTTGCATGTGCTTTTTTTATTTGCATGTGTTTTCTTATTTGCATGTGTTTTTTTATTTGCATGTGTTTTTTTATTTGCATGTGTGGTTTTTTTTATTTGCATGTGGTTTTTTATTTGCATGTGCTTTTTTTTATTTGCATGTGTTTTCTTATTTGCATGTGTTTTTTTATTTGCATGTGTTTTCTTATTTGCATGTGTTTTTTTTATTTGCATGTGTTTTTTTATTTGCATGTTTTTTTTATTTGCATGTGCTTTTTTTATTTGCATGTGTTTTCTTATTTGCATGTGTTTTTTTATTTGCATGTGTTTTCTTATTTGCATGTGTGGTTTTTTTTATTTGCATGTGGTTTTTTATTTGCATGTGCTTTTTTTTATTTGCATGTGTTTTCTTATTTGCATGTGTTTTTTTAATTTGCATGTGTTTTTTTATTTGCATGTGTTTTCTTATTTGCATGTGCTTTTTTTATTTGCATGTGTTTTCTTATTTGCAGCGCTTTGAGCTCTCTCGGCCACCATAATTTTGGACCATTTTCGTTGCATTTTCACGATTTTGACCAGTAGGCGTCACCAGCGTGGAGCGCTTTGTCCTCTTCGAAACAGTGAATCATTTCGCAAAGCTATTGGTTCAATTGATTCAAAGTTTAAAAACCTTTGTTTCTCCCATCACTGTCCATCAGAGAGCATATAAGGCTCATTTCAGTGCATGAACTCTCCGATTAAGATTTGCATCTTGCATGGGAAAAAACATGGGAATGTTTGTTGTTTGTTTGTTTGTTTTTGCCAGCTTTCTTGAATATCTTCATCTTGTCCATTTCAATTAAAAAGCTCCTTGTCAACTCAGCTCTATCCCTGATATCTGTTCAGGCATGGCAACTCAACACTTAACCATGGTTTTGCCAAGCGGAAACTTCATGGATTGGCATCCTTTTAGTCTTGGAACAGCATTCCTACACACACACACACCTATATATACAGTATATATATATATATATATATATATATATATGATTGTATGTGTATATATATATATATATATATATATATATATATATATATATATATCAGATAATCAGATTTTAGGTTAATCTTTTGATTGGGGTTAGAGCTGGAGCTTGAACAACCATTTCTCCTTGATTTTAGGGTTGTTAGCTAATACAGATCGTCTATAACAGCTACAGCGAGAGATTCCAGGTAGCATTCTCATTCATCTCAGAGAGCTTTTTAGGCACTGATGGTGTAGATAGCACATTAGCAGGGGTTAAATGGATAATCATAGTCTTAAAGGGGTGGTTGATAATGATTTCTCTTTTTTAACTTTAGTTAGTGTGTAATGTTGCTGTAATCTGCAAAGTTACGACACTCAAAGTTCAATGAAAAGAGAGATATTTTCTTTTACAGAAATCGCTTTTTAATGACTACAACAAACGGCTGGAAGGAACTACAACGAGCTTCTTCCTGGGTTGGTGACATCACAAACCCTAGAATTTACATAAACCCCACCCCCGAGAACACGCACCAAAGGGGGCGGGGCCATGTTGTGCTGCTTTAGAGAAGAGGAAGAGTTGTTGTAGTCGAGTGTTGTTGATGTCGTCATTTTACGCCGGACTGCTTCACAAACGAGGGTCAATTCAAGGAAAAAAGATGAACATGATGACACATGCTAGTGATGAGTTGATCAACTCCACAGCAACTACATCAATTTATCCACTAACCGTTCAGAAATGTCTAAAAGTTGGAACTGCTTCCTGAGTCTCTCCATCAGTTTGAACACTTTCCTCATTTTGTCTGCGTGAGATTCTCCAGCTTTGTTGTTGTTGAGCTGTTAAAGCTCCGCCCTCTTCTGGAGCAGCAGCTCATTTGCATTTATAGGGACACACACAAAAACGGCGTGTTTGTGTTTGACGAGCTCCAATAAATGATCTGTGGAGGATTTTGAGCTGAAACTTCACACACACATTCTGGAGACACCAGAGACTGATATTATATCTTGTGAAAGAGGCGTTATACAGTAGGTCCCCTTTAAGACAGTTTATTTGACATAAATATGTTTCCACACCTTTAGACCAATCAGCTCAATAACTTTTCCAGTCCCTTGTGGTTTCCAGATGAAGACTTTTTTTTAAGTGACAGAGATTGCACACATGAAGAGCAATTTCTAACTGATGCAATATATTAAAGGATTTTTCCATTGCTTTAATAATGCAATGGAGTTGAAATTGGATCATGATCCAAACGCATCCTCCACGGTTTCTGACACCTGATGCATGCAAAGATGCACTCAGCGGCGCCGTCACACAGATACAGATGGACAAACACACCACAGAAGGCAGCATATGATTCCTTGAGGCTATGAAACACTGCCTCGAAGGCCTGGCAGACAACACAAATACAAAGTGATTCGACGGCCTCCACAGCTCAGCAGTCAACAGTCCGACACGTCATACTCGAGTACCCTGTGGTTCCCCGATAACTGGACCCTCTTGAGACATCTAACCAGCCTCAATCCCACAGTCACTGCTCAGCCTGTAATTTCCATGCCCTTAAATCTAGTCAGACACCTTCTATCGTGACTGTGATCAAACCGGCTGAATTCGTCTCTCCCGCTCCACCTGATTCATAGATGTGGAGAAATCCCTCAGGAAAGACGATTAAACGGTAGCGGACAGACGTCTCTCATACCGTGACCTCTCTAACATTCACTCCTCTGATCCTCAAGGGAGCGCGGGCGGGAAATAACACAGATCGTACCCGGATAATCGCTGGCGTTACTAAAGCGGTCGGACTTATCCTGTCAAATCGCAACCTGTTTTTGACACGGCTAAGCCTCCAGAAAGCAGTCGTTTTAGAGCGAGCCAGTAATTAACACCTTTTAGAGCGCTACTTTAAGACGGCTTTGATCGTATCTCCATCCCTCACCGCGACTGACCAAACGCAATCACGTGCGATCGGCGTTTGAGAATTTACATTTTATTGACTGGCTAATGCCCTCTAAATCTAGACGGAGAAAGATTACAGGATTCTACGGTTCATTTCACTGGATTCCTGCTTTAATTCAACCTGAGTGTTTCTAGTTCAAATTTTACCGCAGCCCCCCTACGGGGACCTTAACTCTTTCTGCTGTATAATTTCAATTGCTTTCTTTTTGTTAAATGTTTAACTTAAATTGGGAGCCTCATAAATATTCCGAATCACTCGCCCAGTGTTTGATGAGGAAATGAGAGTCCTACCCACCGAGATTCCCCAGGCAAGGAGATGAAAACCAGAGAAATCCCCTACAACTTTTCTCTTAGAAGTAGACCTGTGCGCCACAATGCCGGGCCGCTGCGTAGTGCGCCTGCTCGAAACAGCTTCCCTGCTTTAAGTGTGAATTTAAGGGCTGTATTCTTTTTCTGATCGTTAGCTGATGTGCTTTAGTAGTGCAAATCAATGTGTTTGGGAAATCTTTGATTCGGATGGGCAGTTTTTAATGACTTTAGTGGTATCTTAACAGCTTATCAAAAATAATTTAGTCATTTTTATTCAGATACGCTAGTGTTCAAAAGTTGACTTTTTTATGTTTTAGATAAAAGTCTGCATTTATTTGATCAAAAATAAGTAAGTAAGTAAGTAAGTAAAACCTTTATTTGTCCCGCAGTGGGGAAATGCATTTAGCAACAGCAGGGGTACATGGTAAAAAGTAGTACACACTAATATAAAAACAGAAAACTAGATAAATTTACAGAATAGAATACACAAAAGAAATATTGCACGTTGGAAAATTGTAAAATTGTACAGTGAAATGGCTCAATATCTGTGCAAAATGTTGCAAAAGTGAGAAAACATTTGCAATGCACACAAAATGCAGAAATATGTGTTCTTGCATTAGCTCAAACGTGCTTGTGTCACACATGAGACTAAACCTTTACTTGCACACACATTTTTGGTCACTTTACCATATATACTGAGTGTTGATCAATCGTTTTTGGCCTCATTGATGTCGAACTTGCGATGCGGTGATGAAGCACCAATATCTGATCTCAAGTAAGATTGTACGCAATTGTATTTTTGGTCCTTTAATAGCTATTACACTCTAAAAAATGTGTTGGCTATACAACAAAAAAGTTGTTTTATGAGTTATGTCAACTTTGAGTGAATTTACGTTCATCCAACAAGCTCCATTGAGTTAGAGAAACAAGTTAAGTTGATTACTCAAAGAAATTAAGTTGCTCCAACTAGCAGAGCTGTAGCAACCAATTAATCTAATTCATTTCTGTTCAAATCCACATCTATCATAGCACATAACTTATTTAACGTATATTTAATGAACAAATAAGATATTACTTGTCATTGGCATTAGCGACGTCACTGCTTACAGAGTCAATAATGTTTCTACTCTTCATGGTAACCACAAAAATGACAGAACCTCTTTTAAATGTCAAACATAACAGCATTAAACACTAACAGTCCTTCCCTTTGCTAAAAACACATCAAATAACACTTAATTTCAACATTTGTTCTCCTTATCCGGTCCTTTGCAAAGCATGCTGGGAACTAGAAATCCACTGCCTAATTTCTGAACTTATCAAGACAATCTCATTACGTAACTACAACTTAATTAAAAAAAAAAGCCAATTAATGTTTAAATATTAAGTATTATGTCGACAGAACTCAACAAAATAATGTTTGCAACTTAAAATTTTTAATTAAAACAACAAATGAGAATTTTTAACTTGCAATCATGCATTTATTTAAGTTTAAGTTTGAACCTGAATTACTTTTTAGAATGAGACAAATGACTGTTTGAGCAAACTATTGTAAAATGATTTTTCTTTTTACTTTGTATAATGTGTGTATGGATTCATAACAAATTCATTGAGAATACTGCCCCCTGAAGCAAGCATTCACATTTTAAATATGCATAATATGCTCACTTCCACATGCTAATTAGTTTGTGTAAAGCGTTTCTGTCTCTGGCAAAGTTCTTCATCAGCAACAAGTGTGAGGCGAGTGGCGTTTCCTCCTCTTTTATTACTCTCTTCCCCTCTCTGAAGAGCCCTCGACAGACAGGCGGACAGACACGTGCTCTGTGCCATGTTTCGGGGTCGCAACCTCGCTGTGGCAACCGCACCAGGAAGTCTCAGTTAGACGCCGCAGGAAGTCTTCATTCAGCGGCCTCTCGCTGCGCTGGCTATTTACATATGCAACGTTTCAGCAGCGTCTCACACACAACATGCACTGCAGCTACACAGACTATCAGAATACAAATGCCACTCAGGGCATGAAGAGGGCAGAAGGAGGCATGTGGGTAAACTGTTAATTTGCTCTCTGGGGTGGACGGAGTGGAATAACAATGCAGCTCAAAACACAATATTCATATACAGTGTGTGCATGTGTGTAATGTTTCATCAGCTGGAGGAATAACAAGTCACTGCAACCGAAAACACAACGTGTTGAAAAATTAAATTACAATATATAATTGCATGCATTTACAAATGACTATTTTTTAAAAACTGCTTATGGTAACAATTTATTTCAATAATTTGCAAGTACAAGTCAGCGTATGATATGTAGTTGCTTAGTCGCTTATAGTTAGTAGAATGTATAAAGTGGACTACTGAAATAAAGTGTAACCCTATTACCAAAATTATATATATATATATATATATATAAAATTTTGCTTATATATTTTGTCATTTGTGTTCATCAACATTTTAAAGCTTTCAAACAAGTACATAATGACATTGTAAACGTAATCCACATGAATCAAACTGTTTATTCAAAGACTTGCTTTACATGGCACATCATTTTCCCTTAATTTTTCCCTTTTTATCCCTTTAAATCTATACTGTTCACTGTTCAATTTTGCTAGATCTTATTGCCAGTTTTGACACTGTCATCATGATCTTAAGCATGGCAAATTAAAGGTGTCATAAAGATAGACCTTCTCCAGTAGTGACTGTGGTGTACCCCATGGTTCTGTCTTGGGCCATATTAAATTTTTTATTTATGTTCATCGAGTACTTTTTTTTTTTAATGTAACCTTTATTATACTGATGACATACAGTTTTATCTTCCATTAAAGGCCAGAAGCAGTCATTCCAGTGGCTGTTTAAAGGTAATCACGTCTTGTTTATGGAATAATTGAATGATGGACATTAGATACTCCCCGACAATAAACAACAGCACAATAGTTTGTACATGCAGTACCAAACAAAGATGTTACTCAAAAAGTATGCTTAAATATATAAAAAAAATTGTACTACACATTAGCTATGTTTACATCCAAGGTTGTAAATTTAACTTATGGGCAGAATTGGAGTATCGCACAAATCATTTGCGAATAAAGGACCGTTTACATGCCATATGTTCAAGAGAACAAAAATTGGCGCAAAATATCGGTAATAAAAATGGAAGTTGCTGTAAACGGGAAAGAAACTGTGCTTCTTTTTTCCTCCATCATAAATGACAAATGAAATGCAACAAATGCTGTGATTTTATCTTGCGTTCGGATGCTGGTTTTTGGGTGGGAGACGCTTCTGGACGGGAATTAAACCAAATCATTCTGATGACAGACTTTGGCTCAAGCATTTCAGAACAACCAAACCAACATTTGAGATGCTTTATGATGTGTCCAGTTATCCAATCAACCGTTCGCAAAGCCCCGCCCCCTTTAGTTACTGTTGCTATGCGCTCTCACGCCACACATCATGTTCTCATGCCGTGAAAAATACATCGAGGAGCAAAGAGGACACTGACAACGACTGAAACAGTTTCATATTTAAAATATTGTAATGTTTTAAAGCAGTTGAATCAATAAATAGCGTCTAGTGTGTGTTTAATGTGTGGTGACAGATCGCTGTAGCTCCTCGTGAACCGATCATCTCTTCATACTAGTTCATTTATAGCATCAAATAAACATGAATGAACATCAGAAGGAATGTTGTTTCAAGACGTGATTCAAGTTCACCAACGTTAATCTACTAACTCCCCTGACCGCTTTGACGGACAAAATGGCGGATTCGGGGTTACGATTGGTCAGATCGCCTGTCAATCAAACTGCCGGCGAAGGGTCAATTAGATCCTCAGTTGAGGCACTTGATATTTTTTTTGCCACACATTGAGGAATTTATTAAGGATATGTTTCCATCGTAGTTTTACAGAACTATCCACCTCACTTTTTAAAAAAAAAAAAACACATTTGCTTAAAAATATGTAGATGAGACATATATAGTCATATAGAAAGAGCTATCGCTGACACCAAAAGTTTCACAAGTACACATAAATAACTCATGAGTTTGAGATTGATTTGTGAGTGTTTCTTGAACAACCCATTGAAAAAACACAACTAATGAATGAATGTAGAGTTATGCAAAAACAGTGTTAGTCACCCGAGCCCACGATCCTCTGGACCTCGAGATGAAATGCTGACTTTCAACTCACATCTCGGTGAGGTCACCCCATTGGTATCGCAAGCGCAGCAGTCACGTTGTGGCACAATGCAGACAGATTGCTTATAATAACCGTTAGAGACCTTTCATTTTTCATTGTCAGCGATTTGGAGGATAATTTTGGCACCCTTTAAGGAGACAACCTTCCTATTAAGAAGATAAAAATAAACAAACTAGTTGTGAAAGCTCTATATCGGGATGAGCTAATCCTATTTACAGATCTCTGGCGTCGATACTGAACCATGCGGACATGCTTACATGTGACAATTTTTGCTATTTTTAAAAGCAAGCTACACTTAACGCCAAAAGGTTTCTGGTGCCAGAGCGCCTAAGTGGATAAAACGTCACAATTAAAATCATATTACAAAAGGCTGTATAAGAAGTTCATCTAATATAGGAACACAGTAGAGATGGCTTAAAAACTCTGTCTGTCAGATCAATACTTTAACCAAGTAATTTAATGAAATGGCCCTCAGCGTTGTGTTTTATCTGAACCTCAAAAAGCGGTGTGTAACAAAACAACAAAATGAACTAATAATGAAATATATCAGGGACGGATTCAAAGAAACATCAGTATTTTAGCACGAAGAGAAGCATCTCGTTTGTAATCGCCTCTGATAAAAGACTAATGAGGAATTAAAGACAATAAACAAATCATCACCCTTCTAATGTCATCCAAAAGTCAATATCAGCCAGCAATTAGTTTCCGTGTGTCGTGTTTCACGCAGACTCTCTTCCAGACACAATGAAATAAAACCAGTGACTCTTTTTGGCCTGTTATATGGGCTACTCCCCATCTTGCATTCTTTTTATGTATCTAATATTTCTAATTTACCACCAGCCAGAAAAAAATGACACACGAAGCCGTAAATTTCCTACTAATTCCAAATAATTCTGATTACATGGACGAGTAGTTTTCAATCAGAAAGATAATCTTGGTGATAGATGGTGGGATAATTGGCTGTCTCGGCGACGTAAATATTGTGTCGTTCTATTAATCTTGCCGAATGAGGTGTCAACCTGTCACTCATTCGTCAAACTGAATAAGGAAACATAAGAGATAAATAAATGCATGCCGGTCAGGATGCGGATGCGCGGGCGGATGTGAGCGGGAGCCGCTCTCACGGGTGTCCGAGTGCCTGAATCCGACCGGCGCTTTTCATAAAATTCAGCAATTTGGTTGTGATTTCGCATTGGACATCAAGTGGACAGAGAACTCAAATTAAAAGTGATCAAACGTGCTTGTTATTAACATGGCATGGGGTTGGATTTAATTTGATTGATTAGATTATGCCAAACTACTCCATTAAGGGTACATTCTTGTCAATGGTTTTTTCTTCATTATATCATTTTTGATTTTATGCCAAAAATATCAAAATGAAAATTAATTCAGAAATTAAAAACATAATTATTGAAGATGTGCAGTCAAGTCATTGCACATTACGTCATTGATCCGTCACAAAACTGACTTGATCTTTGAGTTTAGTAATAAATCTAAAAAAGGTAGGTCTATTTATTTCTGTTTTAATCATGTTTGATTGTACCAACATGTTCTCATTTCTAACTCATCACACACAAACACTTGGCATCATGTACTGAGTTCCCCTTTGACATGCAGGTACTCCATTGCTTTTAATGAGAATGGTGACATCACTAACATAAACATTTACATAAACCCCGCCCCCGAGAACGCGCAACAAAGGGGGCGGGGCCATGTTGGGCTGCTTTAGAGTTGTTGTAGTCGAGTGTTGTTGATGTCGTCATTTTACGCCGGACTGCTTCACAAACGAGGGTCGATTCAAGGAAAAAAGATGAACGTGACGACACATGCTAGTGAAGAGTTGATCAACTCCACAGCAACTACATCAATTTATCCACTAACCGTTCAGAAACGTCTAAAAGTTGAACTTCTTCCTGAGTCTCTCCATCAGTTTGAACACTTTCCTCATTTTGTCTGTGTGAGATTCTCCAGCTTTGTTGTTGTTGAGCTGTTAAAGCTCCGCCCTCTTCTGGAGCAGCAGCTCATTTGCATTTAAAGGGACACACACAAAAACGGCGTGTTTGTGTTTGACAAGCTCTAATAAATGATCTGTGGGGGATTTTGAGCTGAAACTTCACACACACATTCTAGAGACACCAGAGACTGATATTACATCTTGTGAAAGGGGCGTTATAGGTGCCGTTTAAACAGCCACAATTATTATATTTATTACACATTATTTAGACATTTTATTATATAATTCAAAACACAGGACATAACAGGCAAAAACGACTATAGTAACAATTTATTCATAATAATATTTCAAATGTTCCGTGGCAAAACGATTGATTTGTGTGCGGAACAAATGCAAGTGTCACTGTCCGCCGTCAAGCTCAGATCCTGTGCACACATTTAAAAACTGTCGCCAAAAGAAGCGAAGTGGAGGGGTAAAAAAGGGTAAAAATGATGGTTATTTTTGTCAGTTACAGCTTGTAAGATCTAGCATTCTGCCCGCTTTACATAAAGAGAGGTGTGTGTGTGAATTACCTGCATCTGTTCAGTGTCTCTCTATTAACAGTGAAGCTGTGAGTTTAATTACTTCAAAAACAGCTGCTGAGAAATATAATGTAGCGATTCAATTGCGAAGCTACTTTATTTTAAAAAATTCACGTTGATTACAAATTTCTCTGAATGTCGTGTGTGTGCGCAGTACGATCTCTGAAAACACAGACACGGAATCGTCCGCTATTTATGAGAAAACGCCTCCCAGCAGAACACGGAATTTTCCAGGTTTCCATGTTTTCACTGTTATACAATCGGGGACGTTTTTATGCATCTCCTGAACGAGTACAGAATCTCTTGAACGAAAGCAAAGGCGCAGAAACGCTGGATATCATATGAAAGTACATGCATATGCAACAATAACAGCATATAAATGAAAACTCCCTAATGTCGATCCAGGAAGTGATGTAGGACTGCGAGGATTTGGGGGCGTTGATGGAAGCGATCTGCATCTGTGCTTTAATGATTGTACTGAATATGATCCAGATGCAGTTGTTTAATAAAACTGAGATTTTCTCAGCTTTTTGCTCAAAATGTTTTTTTTTTGTTTGTTTTATATTCAAGTGTTGATAAAAAAAAGCTAGAATAACCAAGAATAAAACAGATTTTTTTTGTTTGTTTAAAAGTAGAGGCTGTTCTTTATTTTGATGTACATGTTCAGATTTTTAACAAAATATTCTGGGGGCAGTGAAAATGTACTGAAAATGTCAACTTTTTTCAAAAGCGCTGGCGAGGAAAGAGTTAATATAGAATGTGATAAAACTGACCTGTGCATTGACTGGTTTTATTGTGCACCTTCAGCCAATCGGAATCGAGTATACAGACCATGGTATAAATACCTGTAACTGTAGTGTGTTACGTGTTTTATATTGTTGGGAGGTGGGTAGGTTTAGGGGAGGGGTTAAGTGCTCCAAAATATCTATGAAAGTATAAATATTTATAAAAAATAATTTCTACTTTTACAAATGCATGCAAAGAATTAAATCTTGATCTGATGCTGTGTAACTCTGAGCGTTAAAGAGTGAATCCAAAGCCCAGACGAGTCGGGAGTCAGAATGTGTTTATTAAATAGAGATTATTTGCATTGTTTTCCCACTGTTAAAAGGTCACGACCCCCTTTTGAGAACGGACACAAGCGACATCTGAAAGAAGTTTTCTCATTGCAGATGTGCAGTTCACTCACGCAAAGGTCATAAACAGGGTCTCTTATAACGTTCACTAATCCGCGATCACGATAGTAGATTAAAAATAGTGCGATTCAAGCACTGACATCTTCTTCATTTAATTTATAAAGATGATAATTAATGACCTCCTGGCAGAGGAGCGTCCCGTTTTAGCGCAAGGACTAAAAAGGCCCCCTGCTTTTCATCGAATTCGGAATTAATTCTCAAATATCAGTAATTTAAAGGAAAAGGTCAGCCCTAATGCAGTCCCTCCCCGCTTTTTAATATCCCATAACTCTCTTTAAGATACTCACCTGGCACGGCCGTGCACAGGCTAATTGGAGGCAATTAATTAATTCAGCAGCATCAGGTGTTGGTGAAGGCAAACAAAGCTGTGGAGATGGAGAGGCGCTCGTGCCCTTCGACATCATCATTAACCACCATCAGGCGAGCGAGCGTCGCTTTGACGCGTGACAGATTACATTTTCTCTGACGACGGGCCGCAGATTTATCTGGGTTATAAAGTAAGTGCAGAGCGCAGCATTCAATCACAGCAAAGGGAAATTAGATTAACGAGCTCATGATCACAACAACTCTGAAAGAAAGCGAGCCGCAACACGAGAGTTTGAACCTTTGTTTGCGTCTCCAGAAGGAAATGATGGAAATGGTTTGAGTTTTCAGAACAGATCAATATTGAAACGCCACTGGAGTCACACGTGTGCAACGTAGATCCACGTTAGCGCAATTAAACTCCTCTTGGTTTGGCCGAAACCATAGTATTGGAGTAAATGCTGGGTTAAAAACAACTCAAGTTGGGTTGGAAATGGACAAACCCAGCGGTTGGGTTAAATGTTTGACCAACATGCTGGGGAGTTTTATTTAACTCAACTTTTGTTTAGAATTTTTTTTTAAATAAACCCAAAATAGGTTGGAAATTAAAACAGACACATAATTATTACTAGAGGCAAGAATAATAATGAATAAATTATTAATAAATGTTCACCTTTTGATTATTATTGTTGCCTCTAGAGATTATGTGTCTGATTTTTAATTTCTAACATATTTTGGGTTCATTTTTAGCAAGCAATACATTAAACAATAGTTGCAAAATAAAAAATAAATAAAAATAAAACTAACCAGCATGTTCGGCAAACATTTAACCCGACCAGAGGGTTAAAAACAACCCAATCGTTGGGTTTGTCCATTTTCAACCCAACTTGGGTTATTTTTTAACCCAGCATGTGTTAGAGTGTGTGTTTGGAGCAGTTTTTCTGGATCTGACCAGAACTCAACCTTGAACAGCCTAAATGTCACTATTGGAGTATTTTTGGGTTAAAAATGGACAAACCCAGCGGTTGGGTTAAATGTTTGTCCAACGTCCTGGGGAGTTTTATTTAACTCAACTCTTCTTTAATGTATTGCTTGCATAAAATGAACCCAGAATGTATTGGAAATTAAAAATCAGACACATAATTACTAGAGGCAACAATAATAATCAAAAGGTGAACATTTATTAATAATGTATTCATTATTATTCTTGCCTCTAGTAATAATAATGTGTCTATTTTAATTTCCAACCTATTTTGGGTTTATTTTAAGAAATTTTCAAACAAAAGTTGAGTTAAATAAAACTCCCCAGCAAGTTGGTCAAACATTTAACCCAACCCAACTTAAATTAACATTTATTAATGAACATATATTAAGTATAATGAATCATAATTTAACAGATTTTTAATTTTCAACATTTTTTGGGTTCATTTTAAGCCAGACACATGGTAATTTTTTGAACAATAGTTGGACAGACATTTAACACAATCGCTGGGTTTGACCATTTTCAACCCAACTTGGGTTAGTTTTTAACCCAGCATTTGTTTAAAGTGTAATGAGAATTGGACACTAAGTGTTTGCATTTCAGTCTTTGTATGTTAAAATTGTGTTACTTGCCAATTCTGTGTAATTATTTGTGATAATTATTACTGAAAATTGATTAAGTAACCATTTCTTTTTCAGTAGAAGTCAGTAAGTTTGTGGTTATTGATTAGTTTATATTTTCCATAAACAAAAGGTATAATTATTTGACCAGTTCAGCTTGACGTACACAGATTGACCTGAAGTGACCCGAACTGGATCTATTGGTTTGATTCACAGCAGGGTTGTGTGTCTTTATTTCTCATATTCATCAGCGACACTGAGGCTTCTGGACTCACATTACCAGTAAACTGTGTAAAATCACAGATTTAACAGCGTAGCTTATGTGTCTGCTTCAGACACACCTGTTCCTGTGAGCAACCGATCCCACGTTTGAAGTGCCAATCCATTTCCGCAGCCTTTCCTCTGATGATCAGACATTCAAACACGCTCTTATTATCACCTCCTGACTCTTTTTTTCGGGACTGAGGAGAACCAAAAGGCCCAATAGCCGCAGTGTCCCGTCTTCCGCCGGTCTCCGGCAGCTTTCAGCAGCTGTGGGACGGGGTCTTGCCGTGCCGCTGTCACGGGTGTCACGTTTCGAGGGCCGACACTGTCCTCCACTGTGCTGCCCGTGACTCGGTCTGAATGGGGCTTTTGATGGGCAGACCCTCGTCTCTCAACGGCCCCGGCCCGGCCCAGAACAGAGGAGCGCGGGTCACGGCTCACACACCTGGCAGGTACGGCTCACCACGTGCCACGAGCGCAAACAAAAGACGCTCTGTACCGACGTTTATTGCAAATGATTCTTTTCTCTCGCTGATCATCCGCTCCACTTTCATAAAAATAGGCGGAAGATGAAGAACGAAAGAAAAAGCATACACACCATTTCTTGTGTTCTTGTTAATTAAAACTTAATAAAAGCTAAATAGACATTTTTAAAAAAAAAAATAAAATAAAACAACAAAAACACATGACAAAATAACTAAAACATTAAAGTTAAAATGAACACAGAAAATAAAAAATTTGTCTATTTCAAAGTATTAATTAAAACCATCATCGTATGTCAATGATCCTAAAATAACACTTAAATTTTACAGAAATTTCAAATGGCGACAATAGCGGCGTTTTTTAATTGTTGGTTTAAGTACACTAAATTGTATTGAATGTGCACTTGTAGGCTACTTCAAATCTTAAAAGTATATTTTTATCAAACTGTACTTGCAAATAATATAAATTAAAGAAATAAAAGGTCACTTAAGTGCACTTAAAGAGATTTTTCACTCTTTTAACTTTAGTTAGTGTGTAATCTGTAAAGTTACGACACTAAAAGTTCAGTGAAAAGAGAGATATTTTCTTTTACAGAAATCGCTTTTTAAAGACTACAACAAACGGCTGGAAGGAACTACAATGAGCTTCTTCCTGGGTTGGTGACATCACTAACCCTAAACTTTACATAAACCCCGCCCCCAATAACATGCATCAAAGGGGGCGGGGCCATGTTGGGCTGCTTTAGAGAAGAGGAAGAGTTGTTGTAGTCGAGTGTTGTTGACGCCGTCATTTTACGCCGGACTGCTTCACAAACGAGGGTCAATTCAAGGAAAAAAGATGAACGTGACGACACATGCTAGTGATGAGTTGATCAACTCCACAGCAACTACATCAATTTATCCACTAACCGTTCAGAAACGTCTAAAAGTTGGAACTTCTTCCTGAGTCTCTCCATCAGTTTGAACACTTTCCTCATTTTGTCTGCGTGAGATTCTCCAGCTTTGTTGTTGTTGAGCTGTTGAAGCTCCGCCCTCTTCTGGAGCAGCAGCTCATTTGCATTTAAAGGGACACACACAAAAACGGCCCAAATAGAGGCGAATTTGACACGCGATAATAAATGATTTTGAGCTGAAACTTCACAGACACATTCTGGACACACCAGAGACTGATATTACCTCTTGTGAAAGTGGCGTCATAGCTGCCGTTTAACACACTTTTAAAACATGAACTTTGCAAATGTCAAAAACGTTATAAAGTGCATTTTAAATCATTGATTTAATAATATTTGCTCTAAAGAAGAACACTTATTTTGATGTTTTGACTAACATACTAAAGCACAGGTAAAGTACATGATTATAATTTTAACTGTAGAGTTATTCAATATTACAGTTGAAATGCATTTTGAAATTTGAATTCGTCACTTCGTAATTACAATCACATACAAGTTTCAATAGAAATTGCATACTTACAAATTATTTATATTCATATTTCATAATCAGCAGAAGTCATTATTAAGTTCAACTAATTGGATTTAATATAAATTGAACCTCTAATACAATTTCACTCAATTGCAAATAACATGCATTTAAGTATCAGAAAATATTCACGCTTCAGTATGTGAGTCCAAATCCACCTAATGATACACAGTTGGTCAAGATTGAATAATAATATCACGTATGGAGTCAAGATAGGGCCATATATATCTGCAAAATAAAACAATGTTTCGCAAAAAAAAAAAAATAATTGCAAAAAAAATTATATGTTTTGCCAATAAAAATAGAGTATTGAGAAAAAAAATGCTTTTTTCATTTCATTTTTTCATTTTTCATCATTTAGCAGACGCTTTTATCCAAAGCGACTTACAAGGGGAGCAATTAGGGGTTATGTGTCTTGCTCAAGGGCACCTTAGTCATGGTATTGAAGGTGGAGAGAGTGCTGTTTATTCACAATCCCCACTTTCAATTCCTGCCAGTGTGGGAATCGAACCAGCAACCTTCTGATTACAAGCCCGACTCCCTCACCACCAGGCCACGACTACCCCAAGTAGTTTTTTTTTTAGTTTTTTTTTGCAAGTAAAAAAAAATAATTGCAAAAGAAAAGTTAACCACTGAGAGAAAAAATAAAGTTTAGCAAAGTAAAACTTCAGCAGCATTGACTTTGCAACATATATTTCCCTTTGCGCCGCTCCTTTAAATCCGCGTTTCAGTCATCCGTGCCTCTGCGGCGCACGCTTTCCTTTGCGTTTCCTTTTTCTTTGCGCCTCGCTTTGTGTCCCTGATTTGACGTGGGGGGTGTGGTCAAGAGGTTGGGGTGTGTACAAGGGACGAAGGCGCGTCCCTCTCGCTTACGTCATCAGCGCGAGCCCCAGACCGAGTGGATCGATCATAAGCAAAAGCCTTGATACACATAGTTACATATAGTTATCGGTCTATCTAGCGAACTTGAAGAAAGCTATCAATAATACATACCTGTGATCCATCACCCGCATGTCTCTGCTCCGCCATTTCGATCGATCCCCTATGATCGATCCACTCGGTCTGGGGCTCGCGCTGATGACGTAAGCGAGAGGGACGCGCCTTCGTTATTTTACGCGCCAATTATTTTTTTTTACTTGCAAAAAAGCATTTTTTTTCTCAATACTCTATTTTTATTTGCAAAACATATAATTTTTTTTGCAATTATTATTTTTTTTTTGCGAAACATTGTTTTATTTTGCAGATATATATGGCCCTATCTTGACTCCATAATGACGGTCTAGAGTGCAGTGATGATGCAAAGTGTGTATAGAAGTATATTATTTCTTTTTCACAAGGGGACCTTACAGTGCTGTCTAGGTAGGGAACACAGCAGGTTTTGTACCTTCTCTGCACGTTTAACACACACACACACACACACACACACACACACACACCCTCAGAGAGCAGCTCGTCCTCATCGTGCTCAACTGCAGTTCAAAGGCTGATGAGTGAATTATCTGTGACAGGAAGTGCATGTCAACGTGTCAGTGCGGTGGGCGGCACAACTGCAGCTTAAAGCGGCCTTTGCTTCTAATCCACACGAAGAGAGATTGATAGAGAAGGAGAGACTCACTCACTCCAGGCTTTTATTTCTCTCTCTCACTCTTTATATCCCTCAGGCTGTATCAGAGACTCAAACGAGTGTTGTGGATGAAAGCCGTGTCCCTTTTCTGACCAGGGCAGGACGGGCCACACAGATATCACAGCCTACATACACCTAAAGGAACGGTTTAACTGAAAATGAACATTTCTGCATTATTAACCCATTCCCATGTCGTTCCAAACCTGTTATTTTGACACAAAAAGGGGGAGTTCGATTAAATTTCAAATCTTGAATGACTTTACGTCTGTGTAATAGAATATTTTTTTGTCCATACAGTGGAAGAGAACATGTTTGACTGTCGACATTCTTCAAAACAACCTGTGTGTTCAAGTTTCGGAAGGACATGAGGGTGTAAATGATGACAGACCAACCCTTTAATTCTTCAAAATTCATCCTTTTGTGTCCCACAGAAAGAAAAAAAACACAGTATGCACATAAAGGTTAGTAAATAATATAAATCAGGGGTTCCCAAACTTGTTTTGTCAGCCGAAACTAGTCCCCCTAAGATATAAGTTAATCATTTAACAACACATTTACATGTTCATGGTTCTCTGATGAGAGTTAATGGTCACATGACTTGATTTTATAGGTAGATTTTAAAGTGACTCAAATGCCTTTTAGTTGTGATAGTGTCTCTGCCCACATTAATGTAATATTTTTATTATTATTATTTAAAAATAAAGATATATGAAATATATATATGTATATATTAGTATTTTAAATTACAACTGTAAAACAATCATTTTATTTTACACTCCAATTGATAGTACTAAGATAATAGCCTTAGTACTATCAATTGCAGTGTAAAATAGAATTATGATGTAAACTTCTATTCACAAAAATGTTGGAAATTATGTAAAAGTGCAAATATTAAATGCAAATGCACATTAAAGTCACATGATGAGATGGTGTTCCCTGCATTTACTGTGAATGAGCCGCTCTGAGACGCTCAAAACACCGTCAGATCATGATAATCGCACTAAGCTTGTGAGCTTGCAATTATTTATTTTAATTTTACATTTGACATAATTGATTGTCAGCCTTTCATAAGCTCATGAATTCCCAAACAAAGCCCCTGTTTGGGAAAATGTAATTATTAATTTTCTATGAAGTAGTTCCAGCGTTGTTGATCACAGTACAGTTGCCGTCTCAATTTTTCTTAAAAAATGGCATTGTTCGATTAAAACATTACTATTTATTAAAATAACTCAAAAGAGCTGTTGTGTTCAATGAAAGCAGACTGACGGTGCTGTAAATCACTGATCGAATAACACTGGACAGTGATCATAATAGTGTAGCATGCCTCAGAATGTTCTCTAGACTACAGTCCAAACGGTCAGTCTTGAGCTCTGACCACAAACTGATCTCCATTAGCTAGCATCATCTTTGACACGCAAGGTCACCCACCGATGACTTTCCATTCTCCAATTAACGGCACTGATAGATGGTGCTAATTGGCAGGATTTATGGCGCTCTTTTATTGGGCTTTATGAGAGAGGCAAGTGGAGGACATTAGCATTTATGGGCCATGTCCACAGTGGGAACTGCACATGAGTGCGAGAAAGAGAGAGTTAGGATTTGTTCTAGTGTTCAAAAACAACAGCAAAACAAGAGCAGAGTGGCCTCAACACACAGTTTTAACTTTACAACGCTCATGCTGTGAGATGCTGAAAAAGCAACAAGACAAAATTAGAGACACAAATATTAAATAGAGCAGATTCAATCTTTTTTAAAGTCAATCACCTGAGCATTAAATGATATCTGACTAATTATTCTAACTGCGGGAACTTTATGACAACAAAAAACATGCACAAATCAAGCCTCCAAAAATATCAGTCACTGCTGAAACATCTACAATGGAATTAGTGATAAGTGAAATTTCTTCTTTTCGGATCATCTCTTCTTCTTATAGCATGAAATAAACATGAATGAACATCAGAAGATGTGTTGAAAGATACAGTACAACTTACCGAAATCCGTATCGTGTGTCATGTAATTGCTCAAACTATTTTTAGTGCTGCTTTACAGCAGAATTCAAATTTGTCTCATTTTGTTGAAGTTTGTGTCATTATTTCTGTTATTTTGCAGTTTTACTGTGAAGCTGCTTTGAAACAATCTGTATTATATAAAGAGTTATAGAAATAAAGCTGACTTGTTTTCAAGACGTCAGTAAAACAGCAAGTAAACATAACATTACAAAATGAACATCTTGATAAATTTATGTAGTTACATATATATATTTTTGTTTAACCTGCTGTCTTCACTATTGACTAACATTTTTTTTAAATAAATCTGTCATGAAAACAAGTTTTGAGCTTAAATTTCAGTTTCACTGTTCAGTTAAAAATTCATTTCGGTGCATAACTAAATGGAATAATGGGATTTATTTGTGGTTTGAAAATTAGTTAGTCTAAACAAATGGCTACTTTTGAAGAGCTGAGATGATTGTTGTCCACACAATGGTTTAGTTACTTACAACATCTACTAGCAGGGCCTAACTAGTGGTGGCTGAGAGAGTTCAATGCACTGCAACTTTAGAAAACACTTGCAAATAGAAAAAAACACCAGTAAATTAAGAAAACATCTTCATTAGTTTGACAACACGTGCTGCAAAAGTTCACACCGCAAACAAATACTGAGACAAGCTGCAAATACTCACAATGCAACCAAATCGAGAAATGCACTACAAATACTCACACCGTAACAAATTACAGAGACATACTGCAAATACTCACAGCATAACAGAATATAGAAACACACTGCAAATACTCAGAACACAACCAAATACAGAAACACACTGCAAATACTCACAACCAAATACAGAAATACACTGCAAATAAATCACAACCCAACCAAATACAGAAATACACTGCAAATACTCAAAAATGCAACCAAATACACTGCAAATACTCACAACCAAATACAGAAATACAGCACAACCAAATACAGGAACACACTGTAAATACTCAACACAACATAATACAAAAAAACACTTCAAATGCTCACAACACAACCAAATACAGAAATACACTGCAAATACTCAAAAATGCAACCAAATACAGAAATACACAGCAAATACTCAAAAATGCAACCAAATACAGAAATACACTGCAAATACTCACAACCAAATACAGAAACTTAACACAACCAAATACAGAAACACACTGCAAATACTCACAACCAAATACAGAAATACACTGCAAATACTCACAACTAAATACAGAAACTTAACACAACCAAATACAGAAATACACTGCAAATACTCAAAAATGCAACCAAATACACTGCAAATACTCACAACCAAATACAGAAATACAGCACAACCAAATACAGGAACACACTGTAAATACTCAACACAACATAATACAAAAAAACACTTCAAATGCTCACAACACAACCAAATACAGAAATACACTGCAAATACTCACAACCAAATACAGAAATACACTGCAAATACTCACAACCAAATACAGAAACTTAACCCAACCAAATACAGAAATACACTGCAAATACTCAAAAATGCAACCAAATACACTGCAAATACTCACAACCAAATACAGAAATACAGCACAACCAAATACAGGAACACACTGTAAATACTCAACACAACATAATACAAAAAAACACTTCAAATGCTCACAACACAACCAAATACAGAAATACACTGCCAAATACTCACAACCAAATACAGAAAAATGTTGCAAATACTCACAACACAACCAAATACAGGAACACACTGTAAATACTCAACACAACATAATACAGAAAAACACTGCAAATACTCACAATAAAATACAGAAAAACACTGCAAATACTCACAATACAACCAAATACAGAAACACACTGCAAATACTCACAACCAAATACAGAAAAACACTGCAAATACTCACAATACAACCAAATACAGAAACACACTGCAAATACTCACAACCAAATACAGAAAAACACTGCAAATACTCACAACCAAATACAGAAAAACACTGCAAATACTCACAACCAAATACAGAAATACACTGCAAATACTCAAAAATGCAACCAAATACAGAAATACACTGCAAATACTCACAACCAAATACAGAAACTTAACACAACCAAATACAGGAACACACTGCAAATACTCACAACGCACATACGATCAGGATGCTAAAATAAACAAAAAAACTCACCTTTCAGCCCGTTTCTGTATTTGGGTGTGTTTTGATTATTTGTAGCACATGTGCTGTCAAACTGATGAAGATGTTTTCTTAATTTGCTGGTGTGTTTTTCTATTTGCATTTGTTTTCTACAGTTGCTGAGCTCTCGCAGCCATCATACTAACGAGCTGATGCTAGCTTGGCAAACCTTGAATTGAGTGACAAACATGTGAAGGGAACTCTATCGCCCCCTGTGGTACTAGTACTAGTTGGTTTTAAAGAGCGCACACAGTGGGATCATGTGCTTGCATTGGTTTTAGTTTGCATGCGAGTGCTTGATTCTGGCCTAAGAGACCAAAGATTTTGGAGAGCAATCAGGTTACAAGGGAAATAAAAGGGGTTAAAAATGAAGCAGGAGAAGCGGAACCAGAGGAAGAGAGGCATTCGAGCGCTCCAGGAGAGAGAGAGGTCATGTAATAAGCGTGTGGTTATTGATTGTATTGTCAGCGAGGCCGCGCAGGGTCCCGTGTGCCGTGGACTTCAGTCCATCTGTGGACAATACCGTCAGTCACAGCTCACTGCCCCGTCTAATAAACCGCCAGCAGATTCATAGCAACCTTCAGCCAGTGGCGGCTCTTTATATGTGTGTACTACTACACTCAACAACTGTGAGATGAGGTGGCCATCAGAGGTTAGCCATTTCATTTCTAAAACGCTGTTTTCCTCGGGCCTTAAAACTCCTAGGCATGGTCCGACTCAATGCCTCTCATTGTAATCTGGACGTGAAAACACACTGATGTGTCCGATCATCAATATTAATAACTTAAAGACATTAAGACAGACATAATAATAACAAAATATTACTGAACTCCCAGAAACGGCTCCATTGTAGTCTTGAGTTTTCTTCCAAGAATGAACACATCACAATATTCCTCATTTAAATAATTACATATCGGCACATATCGGCCGCAAAGGAAACCTAAAATGACAAATGGGACTCCCTACTGTCTTGTGGACTTTATAATCACACACACGTGGCAGCCACTGTAAGTCCATAAGTCCATAAGCGCATAAGCGAAGTGTGCAGTTTGGGACTGGACAATAATATTAATGAAATTAAAAAAAACACTTAATTGCACTTATAGTACACTTTTATGACTGTTTCTTATAATAAAGTATGTTTTCAAAAAGTGTACTTTGCAATAATGTCAAATTAAATATTTTACTGCATTTTAAATCATTAAGTTTTAACATGCTTTAAAGAAGTACACTTATTTTGATGTATTCTTAAGCCCTACTTTTTTATTTAATTGCAAATAACATGCAATTACAATATGCAAATGAAGGCATTGCATTCACTTCACACTCATGAATATTCTTTTAAAAAACGTTATTTCTGTAATAAGAAAATACTTTTTAAAAGTATGGTTAAGTGTACTTCTTTTTACAGGGTCTTTACAACAGTTACATTAGCTACGTTAACATGCACACCTTTTGAAAACCATTCCGACTGATGAATCTGAATATAGTTTACATGAACGCTAAAAGTGATCGGGTTGATATGCACGTTTATATGTGACAAGCTTCAAATCAGATTTGATCTTTTGACATGTGATAATGCACAAATATACAGTTTCACACTGTTTGCGCATACTAACCATCATCTTGCCAAAGCTTCTTTTCTTTGTTTTAAACAGCATACTTAATATTTATCTATTTCTGGTCCTAATTAGGAGACAATGAGCACATGAAGCTTTGTGCTAATGGTGCTTATGGTGTTGATAAATTTGGTCTCGACAGAATAGATCTGTGTGACGAGCAGGGCGGGCGAGAGCCGTGAGGGAACGGCGCGAGGCCGGTGACGCAAGTGATAATGAGCGTTAGCTGCGTGCTACACCGGTCTCGTGTCTCTCACGGAGGAGCTCAGGAAGCATAAAAGAGGAGCGACGACAGTGAAGGACGAGAGAGGACCAGGACTGGACTTTATGTTGTGTTTTATTATGTTTGTGTGGGCGGCAGTCGCCGTGAGGAACTGCCGCCTTTTTACTTTCGTTTTATTGTTTGTTTATTTGTTTGATTAAAGTTACATTGAATGTTCACCGGTTCCCGCCTCTTTCCTGTTCTCATTGAACCCCGTTACAATCTGCTACACTGCTGATGCTGCCGTTAATTATTTCTGCTGCTGCTTCTTCTGTTGGTTTTTCAACTGCTGCTGCTGTTATTGTTTCTGCTGCTGCTTTTGGTTATTTCTGCTGCTGCTTCTTCTGTTGGTTATTTCTGCTACTTCTGCTGTTGGTTTTTCAGCTGCTGTTTGTTATTGCCACTGTTGATGGTTATTTCTGTTGCTGTCATTGCTGCTGCAATGCAAATGCGGGACTTGCTACTTGTCAATACATACACAACATTCTGCTGTGCACAAGTAAGACACGCTGCTGCTCTACAATAGAGCATGCATAGATTACCCATGTAAGATCTCTACAGGAGGAGCTGGGAAAGCTGCTAAGGTAAATGCTAACCAGTATTTGAAGGCTGTGCTTCAAGTTCATTGGCTACTGATACAGCAGGGAACGATTGTGTGATTGCAAGCAGACTAACTTAAGGACCTATCAGCCTTCACCATCTAGAGTTTCATGACATAATTTTATACTGATATCACAACCACAAATTCATCCACCTAAATAACAAACACTGCTTGTATAACTCTTGTAAGTGCTTTAACCAAAATAATAGCATCATATTTTAAAACCTCCATAAACGTGGACTGACTTTACAATCTGAGTGATGAGTCAAAATGATTTTCTGTGCTAATCATCACACCTCAGATGCAGTTATATTAATCCAGGAATATTCCTTAAATGAGGCTGATTCTCAGATATAAAGCGGCCCGTTTGGAAGCGCATCAGATGACAGCGCTCTGAGCTCCTGTCTGCGGTCGGGGGCTTCAGGGTCCGGGTCGCCGCAACAGCACAAGCGATTACACAGGAGCAGTCAGCCAAAACACAAAAATCAATAAACAATCTCAACGTTTTGGTGGGTTCCGTGTCTGACCTAATAAATGTCTCTATTCACTGTTATGACTTCATTTCACTTTAACGTCTTCTTCATGTGCATCTCACACCAATCAATTAGAGAGTGGGCTGAACCCGTGACATCTCGCCGGGGTCTAATCCTGCTTTTCACTTGATCACACTTTCGAGGATTCACCACTTTAGCACCATTTTCAAACACACACACACACACGTTGGGTTTCCATGTTTTATGGGGACTTTCATAATGATTATTATACTGTACAAACTGAATATTATCTCCCCTAACCCTAAAGCTACGCATCACAGAAAACTTTCTGCATTTTTATATTTTCAAAAAACATCATGATTTATAAGCTGCTTTCCTCATGGGGACCAAAAAAAGAAATTTTGGATATTACCACCTTTTGTCACACACGCATGGATTACCTGACTTGTAGTATTCAGTATAATAAAGAATAATACAGCGCAAAACTTACATTACTGAATTTTACAGTGCTTTTTAGAGTATGGTCACCATCTATGTACATTGTATGGAAAAGAGCAACATGAACATTTTACTAAACATCTCTTTTTGTACAACATAAAGCTGATTTAACACAGGCATTTAAGACACACATCAGATCTGTGGAGGAACAGCATTAGCGTGACAGTGATGGTCCGATCATCCCTCTTCCAGAACCTTCCCATTTATCTGTGAAGCCGGAATAACGAGGAGACTGACAGCTCTGCCACATAAGAGCCTTCCCGCGTCTCCTGTCCCACCCTCGCAGACTCTTCCCAACCGGAGAGAACACACACTCGTGCACACGTTCCCCCTCGCTTGTTTCCCATCGATCTTGCCACTTCCTATTATTGTCAATCAGGCATTCTGCATCTGGGCGGAAAAGAGCCGTGGAGAGTCATGAACGCTGCTCCTCCATGATTCAAAGACGCCTCAGCGCCACCGGACCTCGACCGAGGCCCACCGGACACCGCCGACACACGCTTCCTGTTTGCGCTCTCCATCCAGGAATGAGCAAAATCGGTGGGAATAGTGATTTCTGAATCTCTCTGATGCAATGATCACATTTAAGTGCCCTTAGAGAGGATTTAAAGAGTTTTTTTCTGCTTTACAGTATGTCTCTTCTCAGAAAATGTGACTCTTTGTACATTCACTCTCTGCAACGCTGTGACATTTCCCCCTTAAAAATATCACAATTTGATTTTTACGACTTCATATTTGAGGGTTTGACCAACCCGACGTCTCGAGAAAATGCAAGGTGGCGATTTCATACGAATGTGAATTGCACGAAAACATAATTTAAGCATCAAGGTCCGCCCGTAGTTTTGTAGTATGAAAACCTACGAATGCAAATACAAACAGATTAACAACCAATTCAATGTAAAATTGTTACGAAATGCCATGAGATCGTGTTGGTATATAGTTTCATTTCATTTCATGTTTACATCAAATCCAACAGTTACAACAAACAATGAACTTTAAAAACATTTAAAAACATAAGATACATTCATGTTTTTGCAGGAAGTCTCGTCTGCTCTCCAAGAGTGCATTTATTTGGTCAAAAAAACACAGTAAAAACAGTGAAATAAGAGAACATGTGATTTTCTATGTTCAAATATAATTTATTCCTGAATTGCTCCAGTCTTCAGTGTCACATGATCCTTCAGAAATCAGATTTGCTGCTCAAGGAATATTTCTGATTATTATCAGTGTTGAAAACAGTTTAATATCTCTAACGGGGTTGAGTGTGGTATTAATATTTTATAAAATGATATCTGTTCAGATGATAGCAAGTATATTATATAACCTATATAACATGGCATACATTATACTGAAGGAGTGAGTTATTTAGACGCAGATGATTTGTTAATCAACATGCCACATGAGCACGGCGGACCTGCACCCTTGACTCGCCCGTGTGCGCGCCGGTCGGCAGCCGTAAGCACGCTAGATTGATGGACGTGGCGTACTCCCTCTGCGCTGTAAAAGATTATCTGCTCGCCTGCTGGAAACAAAGCCGTGATGGAAATTCGTCTCGCATCATCAGCAACAAAATATCTACACACCGAGACGGGAGTGTGTCATTTTTCATGGGCTATATATTAAATAAAAAGAGCATTAAGGGAAGAGAGCAGCGAGGCAGCGGCGGCCGGCACCTGAGTAATAGCACTAGTTAGAGTTTTTTTAAAATAGGGCCACTTGAATGGGGGAGATTATTGGGTTTTTATTGGCTGTCAGGAAAGGCAGCTTTTGGCGTACTTCACCCGCCGGAGCTCGTGGTGTTCTGATTAGAGTGCCAGAAAAAATGAGAAGAAATGGGGCGGACGCTCTGAGTAGCTTCACTCTTAAAAATAAAGGGTCTTTATTGGCATCCGTGGTTCCTTGAAGAACCTTTAAAGGTTCACTTCAGAATTAAAATTTCCTGATCATTTACTCATCCAAGATGTTCATGTCTTTCTTTCTTCAGTCGAAAAGAAATTAATCATTCCAGGATTGTTCTCCATATAGTGGACTTCACTGGGGTTCAACGGGTTGAAGGTCCAAATGTCAGTTTCAGTGCAGCTTCAAAGATCTACATGATCCAGATGAGGAATAAGAGTCTGATCTAGAGAAACCATCGCACATTTTATACAAAAATATAGTTTTTAACCACAAATGCTCGTCTTGCACTGCTCTGATGCTCCACACATCACATCATCACGCTGGAAAGGTCACGTGACGTAGGAGGAAGAACCGATCCAGTGTTTACAAAGCGAACGTAGAAAGTCAAACGCCTTTACAAAAAAAAGGTAAAACAACGATGTTGAGCAATTTTGAAGTTTCTTGTTTCTCTAGATCAGACTCTTATTCCTCGTCTGGATCATGTAGATCTTTGAAGCTGCACTGAAACTGACATTTGGACCTTCAACCCGTTGAACCCCAGTGAAGTCCACTATATGGAGAACAATCCTGGAATGTGTAATTTCTTTTCCACTGAAGAAAGACAGACATGAACATCTTGGATGAGTAAATTACCAGGAAATTTTAATTCTGAAGTGAACGAATCCTTTAACATCTGTGGAACCTTTTAATGTTCTTTATACTGGAAAAGGTTTAGATCATCAAAATATTCCTGGAAACAATAGTTCTTTTAAGAATTGATCGCTTAATGGTTCTTTGGGGATGAAAAATTATTCTTCTATGGCATCACTGTGAAAAAAACTTTTATTTTTACGCTCTATTAAAAAATAACTTTACAGTCTTGCTGTGAAGAACATTTTAATAAACTTTTTCCAAGAACCTTTAGTGCAATGAAAGATGCCAATAAAGAACCTTTATTGCTCACACTTTATTCCACTAAAGAACTAGAAGTACATTCTGTCAACTAGCAGTCATTCGAGTATTAAGGTTAGTAGAATAAGTTGACATGTAGTTACAACTTTACTTATAGTCAGTAGAATGTCTAAAGTGGGCCATCGAAATAATGTGTTACCCCTTTATTTTTAAGATTGTACAACTTCGGTTAGAAAAGGTCAAAGAGGGACAGAAACTGTTTAGAAGACAATAAGGTTGTCGGCTCATTGTATAACAAGTGGTGTCTTTTACACCTGCTGTTTCATTTTGGTGGGTTCGTGTAAGGAATATTTCACAAATGTGTAAGTTACTTCCAGTTCCATGTCTTGAATGGGTTAAATGCTTGAAGTAAGGTCAGAGGTGAACACAAGCTCAAGCTTCAGTTTCATTCCATGACATAAAATACACCAGAAATGTGATTTTTTTAAAAAACATCATCAGGTTGAACCGATAAATCTACTCGCCAGTCACATTTACAGACTCTTTGTGCTCTTGTGGACTATCCTAACTCAAACTTTCAGGGAGAATGCTTAGAAATAAAAGAGTTGTTGACGTTAAAGTCATGTGGTTCGTTTATATCCAACTTCTGCCGTTCAAGTCGTGTGTCTTGAACAAAGCTTGTAAGAATCATAAACATTTGTTGTCATTTTCTGCAATAATCCAAAAGCTAATGGAAAAATGTTGTTTTTTTCCATGAGATCCAGCATTGATCACGACGCTCTTCTTACGATACGGGATTGACAGCGCCACAAATGGCGAGAATACTTTGAGAACGTTGTTTCTCCAGCTTTAGTGGCGATGGTTCATTTTGTTATTCTGACCAAAGCCCATTTTTACCCTCATTTGGGAGTTAATTTTGGACCCTGACTGTATACATGAACAAATGAGCATGGCATCGGGTCGTTGATTAAAGAAAAGATGAATGACATCAAGTGCGACAGGCACTGCGTGAGCGTATAATTAACCATAAAATGACAAATAGGGATGAAAGTCATATTCACGGAAACAGATCGGCTGAAAATCACCGCCGTCCTAAAGAAAACAAGCGAAGAGATTCGGTTTCGTCTGCCACCCGCTGATGCCCGAGCGCAGGGAAATCAGGTCAGAGCGAAAGGGGGAAAGATGGAGTGAATCAGGGCGGATGGAGCAGGAAAACTGCAGTCTACGCATCAGCCGTCCCTAAACATGACACAGCTCGCAGGATAGCATTGATTTTTCCCTCCATCTCTCCATCAATCTTGTGCGGGGCGAGAGGGGGAGGGATAGACAGATGGAAAGACAGACAGCTGAAGATGTGATTTGTTACTCGGCCGCGCTGGAGAGAGAATTACCTGACTCTTGACGTAAAGCGGCGGCAGACATCTTTAGTGTTTTTCCAGGCTGTGAGATTAACAGTGGAGCGGCTCGTGATTGAGTCCCGGCTAACCGGCCGGAGTCGCCCGCCGTCGGAGCGCTGGAACGGAGGCCCGACTCATGTGACATCATCACGCACACCGGATTTATGATCTTGAGACGTTTCTTTGGGCCATGTTTACTACATACAGCCATTTATGTTTTAGTTCAAGCCTTACGTTTTGGATACTTTCCCAAAGACAAAAACATTCACATATTTAACATATTTTATTTTAAAGACCATATTTAATTGATATATATTGGTAACACTTTACAATAAGGTTCATTATTAACTAACATGAACTAACCACGAGCAATACATTTATTACTGTATTTATTCATCTTCGTTAACGTTAGTTAATGAAAATCCAGTTGTTCATGTTAGTTCACAGTGTTTTACATTTTAATAATGTATTAGTAAATGTTGAAATTAACATTAACAAAGATTAATAGATGCAGTAAAAGTGCAGTTCATGTTAACTAATGAACCTCATTGTAAAGTGTTACTGATATATTTTCTTCAGACACGAGCCCAAACTTGTTCCTAAATAATATTGTATCGTTTTATACAAGTTAATTAAATTCGCTACACTGAAAAAACATTTGTACATTTCACACTTTATTACAAAGTAAGAAAATGGACATGTGATATATTAAAGTAGAAAGACTGATATAGTATGTAATCACCTCAATAATTTGTTTTATTTACAACTTCTTAGAAAAAAAAAGTAGAATTTTGTTAGTCAATGTTTAATTTAGTTGACTTATTATGAATAAAGACTAGGTTGTAATAGTATTTTTTGTGGATAATGTGGATAATGTGTTATGGTGAAATCTGATAGCCCCCCCCCCACTAGCCTTCAAATCCAAAACATTTTCAATAAAACAGGGTTGGTGCAAAACATGTTTTGAAAGACACATTCATGGGTATTCAAGGAACTCATTTAAATAATTGTATGCCTCTCTGCAAGGCTTTAAGCACATATTTAGTATTATGGGTGACAGAAAATCCTTTTTTTTTTTTTTTGCTGGAACGATTTCTTGAAAGCGGAGCTGCTGTTTTCACGTTTCAAACAAAATACATTATGCATCAAGTTATGAACTTCCTGTTTCTGGATTATGAACACAGTTTAACACGAGTTAGAGAGGAATATTGCACTAAATAACACCATTCACACTATTACATATATTCTCAAACACAATTCCATGGTTTACATCTGCATTTGTTTTTTGACATACTTGCACACATGTACTAACATATTTCTCACACGTTGTATGCATTGTGACTTAATCTCAAAATGTTAAGTCACATGGTTAATGTTTCTTTTCAAATGTATATAGTTGCCTCAAACTCGCAGGAGAGTTCAGCACTGTTATGAATGGCATGCATGCATAAAAAAAAGAAGCACACTTAAATCTTCATAATATAAAAACCAGCATATGATTATAAGTCATTAACCTAATGTATGTCATCAAAAGTTACTTAAGCAAAAGATGTTGTTTTGTTTGATTTCACGCATAACGTTTCATTTGGCCTTCTCACCCTAATGAACGAAGCACACTTGGCTCAGAGTGCAAGTTCACGTAAAGTTTATGGTTTAATTATATCCCGGCATCAGCGGTCACCGGAACCCCCATATCCAGCGCAGGAGGTGGAGACGGGAACGGGCATCACTCACGGAAGCCCTCCTTGCTGCCTTTGTCAGGTGATTGCTGGGAGAAAAAAAGGAAAACAGATCAATACATCTCCTCTGGGGCTGACAGCTAATCTTTACCAAGGCTGAAATATGAGCAGCATCAGCCGCCGGATTCCTGTACTGGAGCGGCCCGATTGACTGGGCGCACACACACACCGCCCTCCTTTCCCACTTCCTGCCCCAGTAAGGAAATTCATTTCGGCCCATCGAGGACGGCCGGGGCTTTATGGCTGTTCCCGTGGAAGGAAGTCGTCATGGTAACGACTAATTACAGCGAGTGGACAAATCTCTATAAGAGGTCGTGACTGAACATCTCTGTCAGCGTGTGGGAAAGCCCGGATGTTTTGAGTGGGCAATTGAAGAAATAATTCATGGACAAATGTACTCATTGTTGTGGACACACCTGTCAATCTTCAAGAGGAGAAAAGACCAATAACAGAAATGAGCTGTAAAAGATTCTTTGTTCCATCTGATACTTTCTAATAGATAAGAATTATAATGTATCATAACTGTTACTCATTAGACCATATGAGGTGCATTTAATAATATATTTTATATAATACCTTTATAATGTATTATATCGTTTACTAAAACTATTAAAAACATTCCTGTTAATTGAAATAAAGTTAAAATAAAATATAAATATTAGTTGAAAAAGTTTTTTTTTTTTTTTTCAAACTAGTTTTTTTCAAAATAAATGAAAAATTAGAAACATCGAAGCATTAAAATTATTAACTGGAAGTAATTAAATCTAGGGGGCATTTACACAACACTGTTTTCAACAAAAACTGAAAACTTTTTATGCAGCGAATAAAATCCAAACGCAGCTTTATTAATGAACGTGGTCAGACAGGCACAGATCAGCAACAGCGAACAGAAATAGTAGAGGACAGGCGGGAGGTCAGGGGCAGGCGGAGAATCGTCAAACCAAAACAGAGAACAGGCAGGATCAGAAACAGGGAAAATAACGCTCGGAATTGAAACACAGGGTAAACAAGACTTCGCAAATAGACAGTGAAACGGAACAGACTTAAATAGCGGGGCAGATTGGCTACAGCTGGGAAATAATTAACACAAGGGGCTTATGGGAAGTGTAGTGCGGTTGAGAGAGTCCGTGAGATAGGAGGGCGACATCTGGTGGCAGGCGAGTGAAGGACAACCGAACAGGATTCATAACAACAGCACGTCATCGTCTCTGTGTAAACCACAAAAACAAGAATTTGCGAAAACTGTGGCGTCATGCGCATGTGTGTTACGTGTTCAGTCTATAGGCGGAACGCGTTTCTTAACAAAATGTCATCGCCACCTACTGGCCTGGCAGCAGAATACAGCGTCTTTTTTGCGAATAATTTTCGCGGATAATGTTGTTGTGCGCAAAACAATTCAAACTTTTCTGTTTTTAGTACACCGTTGTCAATTAAACATACCCTAAAACTAACAAAACAAAAACTGAAATAAAAATATAATGAAATGACTAAAAATTAAATTAAAAAAATTCAAATGTAGTAAAACTAAAATAAAAAGTAATATAACACTGATTCAGTATCGAAACTTTTAGCGTTCCAATGTACTGCTCGTCGTACACATACCATTCAAAAGAGACCTTCGGAATGCTAACGGATGGCTTTCATTTCCTGGGGGAACGTTAAAAATCGCCGCTCACTAGACTCCCTCCAGAAGTCAGCCAATCAAATTCAGACTTTTGCCTTCGCGAAAGTGAATCCAGTTCGTGTGCCGTATGCATCAGGCGTTCGGCTAACGGATTGCCATTTAACGTTTAAATCCCGAACATGCCCTGCTACGTACAGCCAGCGTAATAAAACATCGCCAGATTCACATTCATCTGTTTTGGAGAAAATTGATCAAGCTTTTAGTGCCAACCGCTGGACATTTCGCTTTGAAAGTGTTGTGAAACATGCGAGAAGCAGTGTAATATCGCTTAGCAGAAATGTCGCCACAGGCACGTTTGGGATTGTAAACAGTTGTATCATGACACTGCATGGCGGTCCACACAATCTGATAAATGACTGACAATTAAAAAGCCCTTTTATGCATTCGACTGAAGCAAACTTTCATGTACGAACATTTGAAGATGGAAGGGAATCCACTGGAGGCCACAGAAACACACGCTCTCTGTTGTGCTAATGAGTGCGTTTCATATACAACAGAACTGCGTGCGGTCGACGAGATTTCTGATGCCGCTAAATCTGCTTCTACATACTGATTTCTCTAATTGGCACAGATGATAAAACCTCACATTAAACTTTAAATCATAGTTAATGATTTTACCTGTGTGCCTAAAGTCAAATGTCCGACTGGACAGTTAAATGGGTTTCTACAGTGTCATCTTTTACTCACATTCGTGTCACTCTAAAGATCATACAACTTTCTTTTGTTTATGTGAAACACAAAAGAAGAATTCATATAGACAGCCATTATGATAGCCTACTTAAATGATGTTTGTAAAGCTGTTGATATGTGGTTTCTGACATGTTCTGGATGGTTACTAAGGCTTTCTGGCTTGTTGTTTTCATGGTCCTTTTGGATCTTGATATGGTGAGTGAATAACAGAATGTTCACTCATGTGTCAAATGTTCCTTTAAAGGCAGCTTTTAAACACAAACCTCCTCTCTAAGAAAATGGCCAGTGGACGGGTGATTAACAGGCTTGATTGCATTAGCATTTCCATCCATGGATGGGCTCGAGACACGTGATTTAAAACCTTCTCGTTTATACATTTTCCAAGTACTTTCAGTTTGAACATTATTTTCTAAATTCCTCCACGATTCCTGAGCAGTGGAGTTAGAGACTGATGAGGTCATTTTGTATCTCAGCAGACACTGCTTCACTAGTAGTGGAAACTGAGATTGACTCACAATACACATCATACAACCCACAGCACAACAGACTCAGCATTGTATTTTCAAGAGGGTTCATGCTAAGGCATTCTGATTATGGTTACTAAGGTGATCTGGGTGATTACTAAGGTGTTGATTGTCAGCATTTGTTGTAGCAGTAGCAGTGCACTTTCAGAAACCCTCCACCTTCCCCAGCTCCACCTGTATATATCAACTATGAGTAATTCAGGTATGCAATTGTACAGCAAAAGCATGTCTTACTTGCTCACAGCACTGTCATGTACGTATTGACAGTTGCAATCATCATACTTGCTCAGAAGCAGCAGCAGCAATAAATAACAGCAGCACTGAAAACAGCAGCAGCAATAAAAACAACAATAAATAACAGCAGCAGCAATAACAGCAACAGCAGCAGCAGCAATAACAACAACAACAGAAAAAACAACAACAGCAACAGCAATAAACAACAGCAGCAGGAACAACAACAACAGCAGCACCAATGACAACAGCAGCAATAAACAACAACAGCAGCACCAAAAACCAACAGCAGCAGCAGCAGCAATAACAACAGCAGCACGAATAAACAACAGCAGCAACAACAACAGCAATAAACAACAGCAGCAGCAGTAACAATATCAACAGCAGCACCAATAACAACAGCAGCACGAATAAACAACAGCAGCAGTAACAGCAACAGCAATAAACAACAGTAGCAACAACAACAGCAGCCATAAACAACAGCAACAGCAGCACTGATAACAACAACAGCAAACAACAGCAGCAGCAACAGGAGTAACAGCAGCAGCACGAATAAACAACAGCAGCAGCAATAAACAACAACAACAGCAACAGCAATAAACAACAGCAACAGCAGCACTGATAACAACAACAGCAAACAACAGCAGCAGCAACAGGAGTAACAGCAGCAGCACGAATAAACAACAGCAGCAGCAATAAACAACAACAACAGCAACAGCAAACAACAGCAGCAGCAACAGGAGTAACAGCAGCAGCACGAATAAACAACAGCAGCAGCAATAAACAACAACAACAGCAGCAGCAATAAACAACAGCAACAGCAATAAACAACAGCAGCAACAGTAACAACTACAGCAGCACCAACAACAGCAGCAGCATAGCAGATCTATGACCAAACATGTCAACATTGTCAGATCCATTACCATGCTAAACACCCTGAAAATGATGACACACAGGGCAACTTTTTGAGCAATGTTGCCGGGCAATGTTTATATGTATAATGTTTATATCTGAATACTTTAGATCGGTCTTGTGCAATTTTTTGAGATCCTCCAATCAGAATGCTAGCAGCCGATCACATGACCATCTTGGAGATTTCAGAAAAAATTCAAACAAGATGGCGGTCTCTCAGCAGCAGTGGAGCAAAGAAAAAGAGAGTGAACTTTATATCTTTATACGCTGGTGAGTTGTCATGTGTCTAACCAAAACAGGGAATTTACCTCATTTTAAAAATTTAATGTGCCTAGGCTGTAATTTAGCTATTGTATGTTTTCTTTTAAATACTAAAAAGAGATGTTGTGTTTAACGTCCGTAGTGGCTTAGGCTGCAGGGCGTACGGCATGTGAAAGTAGCTTTTGATGCGATCGACCCGGATTCGAATCCACTTCTTGCCAAGCTCACCTTTTCCTATCACAAATCAGAAAGGCATTTATATTTAAGAAAAACAAAGAGAATATATGAAAAGTTGAAATAAAGTGCCTAACAATTATTTAATAATAAAATATATTGGGTTAGCAATAGATTTACTCCTCTCTGATTGGTTGCTGTCTGTTGCCCTGTCTGAGGTTGCCTGTTGACGGCAACATTACACAAAAGTTGCCTTATGTATCATCATGTGTGTCATGACAGACATGAAGTGTTGCTATATGGTTGCTGAGGTGTTCTGGATGGTTGCTAGATGTCCTGGGTGGTTGCTAAGGCATTGACATGTCGTTGCTAGTGTGTTCTGGATGGTTAATAAAGTGTTGCTCTGTGGCTGCTAAGTTGTGTTCCTGGATGGAGTCCGGCACACACTCATCTCTGTGATCTGTAAACGTGGCTCCGTTCCCTCTTTCAATGTAAGGGATTTTTTCACCTGTTTTTGTTCTGTTTTATGCGTGTGACGACACCTCCCCTCAACAGTAAACATGATTTGAGGAATCGCGCACCAATGTTCAATACTCGGGGTCATGGGATTGTTGAAATCATTACGCATAAACAAAAGTAATCAGCAAGGCTGAGTAAAAGCATCCATACGTAAGAGCGCCGAGCCTCGCAGACACCTTCAGATCCTCATCGAAACAGAAATGCAAGTGTCTTCCAGTGTGCGCTGTCTGTGTCCATCACTTCGGAAGTTTATCCACGTTACACGGCCATTTTGAGATGAGCGCCGCACTGAGGGACCAAGGGGGGAACTAAAAGTGACATTGTGGCTCTAGGCTGTCTCTCAGGATTAGACAGCACAGCACTCAGCGCACGGGCTTTTTGCTCAGTCCTATTATATCTGCTTGTGCCTCTTTCCAGATGAATTCCTCTCCATACGGATCCTGCGCCGGGAGCAAGGCAGGATAATTGATTAATATTTCTGGAGGGAATGATGGCTAACCGCAAGATGTGTTTAAAACAAAACCCTGCAGTTTTGGGTTTACACATTGAGGGATTTCAAAACAGCACATGACCGTGAGAGACGGCCTTCAGATTGCAGCCAAAGGTCAAAACGTGCTCAGAAAACCAAGCCGACATTGTATTAAAATTAATCACAGAAAAATAACTCGGTATTAAACGCGACATACGCCATTAGGAATCCGCAATTTGACAGTGATTAAAAAGGCAAGTGTGTTTGTCTAATTTTAGTGCTATTGTACGTCCGCAGCGCTCTACACCTGCCGACCGCAGCTGATTAAGAGAAGAGCCGGCCATAAAGGAACCATTACACATCAACAGCCCCGAGACGAGTGGCGCGTTTTGTAAAGTAATGATTTGGGATGAATGCATGCTTCTTTATGTCTTAATGGGCCCTTGTGTTCGGGCTCTCCAGAAACAATTACTTCACGAGCGCTTCCCACTGGCCCGGCCGGCCCCTGTTTATTAATCAGCTAATTACACATTGACAGTAATGAGGCGGCTGATTCATATACTTAAAAGAACACGACTAAATGACTGTTTAATGATTAGCCTTTTGTGTGGCAAACCAGCATCCACTCGAGCGGTCATAAAGGGACACATGAACAGCGAATGGAAAAACTGCTCGGTTGAGCAAAGTCAAAACGGTGAGCTTTCGAAGCATGTTTAACTTGAACATATAGATGGCGCTGTTGAAGTACCTTTGCAATTGTTAACGATGAAAATTCTGTCATTAGCTATGTCTCATGTCGCTAAACCACTTTTTTTTCTTTCATGGAGCACTAAAGGGTTAAATTTATAAACGTGTTTAAAACATTTTGGATAAAAAGCGATTATTCACCAATCATAGAGTTAGTAGATTAACGTTGGTGAACTTGAACTTGAAAAATTGTGTCTTTCCACGCTTGAAACAACATTCAAAACAGTTTCATATTTAAAATATTGTAATGTTTTAAAGAAGTGTAATCAATAAATGTCGTCTAGTGTGTGTTTAATGTGTGGTGACAGATCGCTGTAGCTCCTCGTGAAGCGATCATCTCTTCATACTAGTTCATTTATAGCATCAAATAAACATGAATGAACATCAGAAGACTACTTGAGGGAAAAAATAAAACAAAAAAGCAGGAATTTATCATTCAAATTAGCATAAATTTAACATTACATTTAAAACATTTTAAGTATATTGAAATAAAACGTTTGAAAAATAAATTAGTTTTAAAAGTGAGAGGAAACTATATTTTTTTACCTCAGACCCTCAAAAATGAGCTCAAAAATGACCCCGCGGAAGACGAGCTCTACTGGAGCCATCTAACATTTTTGTTTACGACCGCCTAAAATTAAATTATGATAACGCAAGGCAAGAGAACGGCATAATCATGACCTATTTTTAGCAGAATTCATTTGACAGCGTGATTCATCGATTAAGTATTTAAAATGTAGGCTTATATACACACGCACACGAGTTTTTTCCTAACCATCTTTCGGGGGTTTCTTGCTTTTAGACTCGTCAACTAGTCGGATAAAAAAACGTCCATTTAAACGACTGTCAAATTAGTCGTAGCGCACATCCCTAGTGAGGACACACAATTTTTCAAGTTCAAGTTCACCAACGTTAATCTACTAACTCCCCTGACTGCTTTGACGGACAAAATGGCGGATTCGGGGTTATGATTGGACAGATCGCCTGTCAATCAAACTGTTTGCGAAGGGTCAATTGTCGCGTGTCGCCATCGTGGCTAGTTAGGACAAAAACTCTGATTAACATGGAAAAGATACCTTTTATCACGTGTCACGACTAATTAAGACACAGTGTTACACAACAATAACATTTTGAAGGCCTGAAAACGCAAACCTTTCAGATTCAGAGTGCAAGTTTTTGAAAATGATACAGTTATTGTCTCTGTGTGAACTACAAAATTGTGAATGTGAAAACAGTGACATCTTGCGTATTCGTATTGTGTGTTCAGTCTATTGGTGTGTAGTGTTTCTTTGCAAAGTGACATCGCCAACTACAGGCCTGGCAGGAGAATACAGCGTTTTTAGTGGTTTTTGTGGATCCGTGTGAATGGGAATTGTTTGTTTGACAATGGTGTCGTTAGAAAAAATATTTCAGTTTTTAGATCGTTGTTGTGTAAATGTACCCTTAGTTTGGTTTTCCCTGTTCCTGTTTGTCTGTGTTCTCATTCATTGTTAGATGCCTTGTTTCTAATTGAATTACACACCTGTTCCTTGTTCCATTGATTACCTTCCCTAGTGTATTTAAGCCCTTGGTTTTCCTCAATTCCTTGTCTATTGTTAATGTTGTGTGAGTGAGTGTAGTGCTTGGTTTCCCTCTGTGTTCATTAAAAGTCAGTTTAATCGTCTTTCTGCTTGCTACAACTTAACTTCTTGTTTGTCGAATTATTATATAAAATCAATCTCACATTTGCAATGATGCAGATTGTGACGAGCAGGGCGGGCGAGAGTTGTGAGGGAACGGCGCGAGGCCGGTGACGCGAGAGATAATGAGCGTCACCTCCGTGCTACACCGGTCTCGTGTCTCTCACGGAGGAGCTCCGGAAGCATAAAAGAGGAGCTACGACAGTGAAGGACGGGAGAGGACCAGGCCTGGATTTTATGTTATGTTTTATATTGTTTGTTTTTGAGTTTATTAAAGTACGTTGAATGTTCGCCGGTTCCCGCCTCCTTCTTCCCGCTCTCATTGAACCTCGTTACACCGATATTCTGAGAAAACAGTGCTCTTGCTTATATACTGATTAACTAAATTCTATAATATAAATATTAAAAATAAGAACTCGTACAAGAACCCTAACCCGCCAATCATATTCATTTCTGAGCCTACTTTTGATAATCCAAATTTAATTTGATAGACTGCAAAGAAACAAGAGCTAATCGTAACCTATTTCACCTCAACTTAAGCACACAAAAACAAAACATTCAATCTAGTGAGCATAACTGTTGCGCAGTGTAGATGCATTTTGGGAGTGGTATTTGTATTATTGTACTATTAAATATTTTTTCACATTAGGACATTTTCAGTCACAAACGCGACTGAACTGTTTGCACTGCAGAGCTCAGCTAAAACACCATGAATGATCCTGTCCAAAACTCAGAGAGCGCAGGCCGGAGCGAGTCGAGTTTGGCGCAACAGGCGTCTCAGCGGTGGGCTTTTGAAGGACGCAAGTACGTGGAGTGAAGCAGCTGAGGGCAAAATACTGCGGTGGGCTGCAATTCTGTCAGCAGAAGCAATGGCTGAGAGCTGGCGTTATTTGTCTTGCGCTGCCATATGGCCCTCACGCCGGCGTGGGCATTAATGAGAGGGGGGACGGACCGCCGGGCGAGAACACCAGGACTTTAGATGCAGGTGATCTGTCACCGCGGGGAGGGTGTTGTGCAAGGGCCAGAAAGAAGGATGGAGGCAAAATGGAGGTGATGGAGATTGAAGAGAAAGACTGGGAGGATGAGAGAACAGGAAAACGGGAGTCGGAGAGGCAGGAGAGGGCAGCATGGGAGCCAGAAAGAGTCAACAACAACCCCAAAATAGAATGTGGTGCTTTAAGTGCCCTTGCTAGTAGGTTGAGCTGCTGTTGTTCTGCATTTCAACAGAATTGAACTTCAGTACTGTAACTGTACTAATGATTTAGACCATGTTTACAGTCATGACAGGGTTACATCTCATTTAATCAGGGTTTCAACCGCGTGATAAAGAAGTGCACTTAAATATATTTAATATGCACTTGTAGAGTACTTCAATAAAGTATATTTTTAGCCGATAATAAAAATAATAATGACATAAAAATGGCCATTTAAGTGACAGTTATGTTTCCTAACATGCATTTTCTTGAAAGTACATTTTAAATCATTTTGTTTAAATAGTGTCATTTGGTTATTTGGATGTGTTGACTAACTTAGTAAAGTACTTGTTTATAATTTCAACTGTAGTGTATTATTTGATACTACATTTAAAATTAATATTACAAATATACTTCTAAATACATGATGTATTTCAATAAAAACGGCATTACAATATTTTTTTACCGTAAATGCTTGTCAGTACATTCAGCAGTATACATTAAACTTATTTCAAAAACAACATAATTATGAAATTACATTATATATACACATATATATCTCAGTATATATATATATATATATATATACTAATATACAGTATATTAGTTCTATAATAAGTACTATTTTTAAATGTATGCTAGTGTACTTCTTTTTCACAAGGGTCCTACATTTAAGTGCAATTGTCAAAAAAAGGATAAAAAAGCACCATAAAAGTTGCAGCAAATACTCGTGTGTTTTATTTCAAGTGTTCTGAAGTCACATGACGATTTGTGTGAGTTAAGTTCACGTATATCTTCCCCTCAGGCGCAGCTCTCAAAACGTTTCGTCACTCGAAGTTCAAATCACTGACAAAAAACTGCATTGGTTTGTGCATGTCATATGACTTTTCATATGTATTTTTATAATACTTTTGTCCTTTCTGACGTGTATAAATAACCTTCCTCTTTCATTACATGAAAAAGAACAGCTCAGACATTCTGCCTGTAAAACAACACAGGGTCAAAATGTTCTTTTCAGCAGAATTATAAGTCAAACACACGTTTGCCTGTTGAATAATAGTCTCAGCATGCTGGGAACTGTGTTATACAGGACGCTCGAGATGGTGTATGTGTATTGTTGAGTTGGTGACAGTGAGATTTGCTCTTGACAGCCAATTTGAGGCTGTAAAATGGAGCGTTTGTCCAGCCCAAACAGAGAGGCTGTTTGATGAGTTCTTTCACAGCTAGCTTCAACACAATGCCTGTGAGTGCTAAAGAGATGAAGAGACGCGGCTGAAGCGCAGCTGGGTACAGCGACACCGCAGCAGACACACAATAACACTGGAAATCAAACTGTCTCCAGTCTCAAACTCTCTCTGAGGCTCTCCCACCTTCCGCTCTCACCCTTTCTCCGAGGGATTCGGCCGATGGTCTGAGCGTGCACAAACACAAATTAATAGCGGGACGCTAATTACCATTTAAACAATCAAAGCCACCATCTCTCAGAGTAAGCGACCCCGCTCCTGTGAGACGCTAGAGTAAAGATTTATACAGAGCAGATACAGCCGGAAAAACTGACATCGGGACGAAAGACGTTGCATGATAATCGCACTGACTGTGGCAACACACACAAGACCATGAGTTTCACAACCAAATTAAACCATGTTTGAAATGTAATTGGGAAAAGATCCTTTCAAGGAAAGTCTGTTCACTCTGCGGCCATATTTGCAACACCTCCAAGCAGCCATTTCTACGGTGGCCTAGAGAGCTCAACGCGCTGCAAATAAGAAAACGCATGCAAATAAAAACAAAACGTGATCATCAGTTTGACAACACGTGTGCTGCAAATCCTCACAACACAAGCAAACACAAAAACACGCTGCAAATAGCACAAACCACAACGGAAATGTTTCAAGGGGACCCCAAAAAGTGACGGACCCTACTTGACAACAGCCCCACATAAAAAATTAAATATATTATGTAGGCATTAACTCAATGTAATGTGTTTCACTAAGAGAAAAGTGTTTTAATATGTGGCATTGTTGTTAACTCATTCAACTTTAAGAGATGATCATTTAGTGGATGGTTTATAAATGTTCGTTAATCATCTGTAGCGTACTAATGTGATGTCATCGTAACGGCCGCCTGAGGCGCTCGACGACCACGTCATCTGTGAGCGTGAGCTTCTAACAAACTGAAAAACACTTTATTAAAAATAATAAATACATGAAATAATGTACAGTTGTTTATTTTTGTTTGCAGTTTTTGTAGTATTTAATGATTTTGAACATATTGTGCACTCAAATGCCGTACACTATATAGGGATTAGTGAATAAGTGAAGGGTGAGTTGAACTGGTTTTGGACACAGCTAATAAGCGAGTCCTAGTAGGATCCGTCACTTTTTGGCCTCCCCCTTGAAACATTTGCGTTGTGTTTTGTGCTATTTGCAGCACGTTTGTGTATTTGCAGAGAGTTTTTGTGTTTGCTTGTGTTGTAAGGATTTGCAGCACATGTGTTGTCAAACTGATGATCATGTTTTGTTTTTACTTGCATGTGTTTTTTTTATTTGCATGCGTTTTTTTTTATTTGCATGCGTTTTCTTATTTGCAGCACGTTGAGCTCTCTCAGCCACCGTACATTTCTGCTAGTATAAGTTTATTTGAATGGGGAAATCCTGAAATCTCAAACTGAATTTCAAATCAGTAACAAAATCTGAACTGACGTATACAGTAAATGTTATTGCTAATGCTAAAATAACTTAAAAAGCGTATATATTTCAGCCTGAACGAGCCAATGCTCATCATGTGCAGTCCTTAGCACATGTCCAGCTGTTTTTTTTATTTAGAGGATGGGACTTATTCCACCACCATAAGTAATAAGTAATACGAGTACACTGTCTTTGTATATCTAAATTCTTTGATATGATTTCCCACAGCCATGGAAAACTTGGAAATATCAAAGAATTTCATTTAAAAATGGTCACTCCAGACCTCAAACAAAAAAAAAGGAACATGTAATAGATGCTCTTTGTAATAAAAAAAACTGCTATCTAGAAATCAGGAGCAACTTGAAAAGTGTGGCAACACTCGATGTCAAATTACATTAATATAAAAATATGTGACATAAAAGTCCAGTTTGTAAAGACAGGGCTAACTCGAATAGCCCAGTTTTTCAGCCCCGTCTGCACTGCCTCTCCTCAGCCCTTCGTCTCCTGCTTGGTGCGCTATACATTCACCTCAGGCTGAGAGTGTTGGCCATTCCAGCCCTTTACAGTCAACCCCTTTGCTCCGCCTAGAACACCCGAGCCTGTTACTCCACCTCGACCTGTTGGCTCCACCATGGCTCCTCACTCCTCGCCCCCTCGGCTCCACCTGGGATCCTCATCCCTCCGACTACGCCTCGGACAGTCATCGCTTTGCCTGTGCCACAGACTTCCGGGCCTTCAGATGTGCTTCGTCCATCCACCCCATCAGCTCCATCGGGTTCCGCATTCCCTCCGGCTTCACCTCAGTCCTCAGGCGCCTTGGTTCACCTATGGCGTCGCCTTGGTCTCCAGAGCCTGCTGTGTCGCCCGGACTCTTCGGACTCTTGTTGGTCACCAAATCCAGCTTTGTCTCAGTTGGCAGTCCTCTTGGCTCCGTATGTAAATCCTGTGCCATGGCTCCTCCCTCCTTCGACCCTGCCATGGATCTTCGTACCCTGGCTCCTCCCACGATCTTCTCTGGTTCCTACCACCTTCAGCTCCACCCTGAATTTCCCCGTTGGTTGTTTCTTCCTGGCTCCTGCGTTTATTTCTTATTACTGCCCAGTGTCCGTGCTGGATTAAGAACATGTAGGACAATATGGCAAACCCAAGGGCCCCCTTCATAGTAACCAATCTTGGTGCCACAACATTTTCTACCACAAAAATAATTAATATTTAAACAAAACAAATCTTCAATGCAATGCAGAGAGTATATACGAAATATACCATTTTAATTTTAATTAGGCCTATGTGTAAATATTCCAGGCTAAATCACATTAACAGCATAAATGCAATTACACCCGGTATGAGGTCAAAGTAGCAGGTTTCCAGAAACAACAACAACTTTTGAGCATACAACTGTGTTAAAGAGTTCACTATAATATATACATATACAGATTTGTTCTTAATTGACCGTTCGCAAAACCCGCCCCCTGTTGCTATGTCTGACAAGTCATGCGTTCTCATGCCACACATCATGTTCTCACGAAGTGAAAAATACATCGAGGAGCAAAGAGGACACTGACAACGTATGAAACAGTTTCATATTTAAAATATTGTAATGTTTTAAAGAAGTTGAATCAATAAATAGCGTCTAGTGTGTGTTTAATGTGTGGTGACAGATCGCTGTAGCTCCTCGTGAAGCGATCATCTCTTCATACTAGTTCATTTATAGCATCAAATAAACATGAATGAACATCAGAAGGAATGTTGTTTCAAGACGCGATTCAAGTTCACCAACGTTAATCTACTAACTCCCCTGACCGCTTTGACGGACAAAATGGCGGATTCGGGGTTATGATTGGTCAGATCGCCTGTCAATCAAACTGTTTGCGAAGGGTCAATTCATGGGATCCAGGCTATAAAGCTCTTAAATTCTCTTTGGTTGCCCTAATGAAAAGTTTCCTTATTCTTGCATAAATCCAGAGTTTAACTGTAACTACTCCAACATTTCTACAGTGTTAGTAAGTGTATGGTACATTTTTATAGGGCGGTGCTGTGTGGATTGAAAAGCCGTTACTGTTAGCCTACAGTTTACCTTAACACTTCAGTTTACATGGTCAGAGCTATTCAGACTTCACCACAGAGACATTAATGATCCCAGATCATGTTGTGCTTGCATCAAATGGACCAAACGACTGGTACTGGTTCTGGGGGTTAAATCTTTAATTACTAAAATAAATTAAACAATTAATAATAAGTAATTTAATTAACTTGGACAAATGTAAGAAAATGGATATTAGTAATAACATATCATAGTACATTAGTTTTACTTAATCCCAACTAAATATTAATAAAACATAAAAAAAAAAAAAAATTGTGTAATGAATTCATTTTTTGAATGTGTATGACTTTTCACAGAGATTATGGGCCTCCTGAACTGTGATTGGTCACTTTACATGTCAGTCAGACTCTTCCTGTCTAAAGTGGGCAGTTCTTTTGCAGAATATGTGCAGCAGACTTGTTGCCAGGAGTCAAAGGTCAAATATTTTGCATGGTAGTTTGTAGTAGTTTGTCTATTTTAGCATCATCTTCCTGTGCAGGTAGTGTCCAGTAGAAATATCGGTTCGTATCCCACCGGCAGAGGGAGAGAGCGAGGGGGAAAGGGCGTCTCTTTTTTTAGGTTTTATGGGAAGCTGCATGGATCTCGGGAAGGTGAAGGACAGAGTGGGCAGCCGCTCCATCACTCAGCACAATAAATGGATGCAATCTGTATCCCCATTGTACCGCATTGGCCGTTTTTAAATTCCTCCTCTTTTATCCAAATGAATGATGGACTGTAGTACAGTGAAACGTGCAGCAATATTAATATACATCAGAGGCCAGCGGCCCGCGGTAAATCACCACACTGAGTGCATTTGTTATTTACATGACAAACCCGGCGTGGGGAAGAGGTGCAGACAGCGGATGCCACTGAGGGAAGGTGGACAAACCAATTCGGATTTCAATCCTGAAAGCAGAAGGCCCCGAAACACTCAGGGTAATGAAGAGGAGCAGGCGGGCCGGTCCGAACGGGTGTCGTTTCTAATACCCACAAGCTCTTGTCAGCGTGATCTGACTGTACGTACGGAGGGTTATGCAAACACTTCTCTCTATAAGAGCGTGCTCGTCCTCTGTGAATTACTTTGCATGCTCAGAAGGCTGTAAACAGATCATCACGTTTATGATTCATGGATTCAGATGTCTTGAGATGCTATGCTAAACGTTCTGTCTTCAAATGTGCATTAAGGTTTGTCTGTGCTGGAGACAGCAGCGCTGATCTAATGTTAATGTGTCGAAGACACAACAAAGATAATTATCTTATACCCCTACAGATATTTGATGTTTATGCATTTGGCAGACGCTTTTATCCAAAGCAGCTTGCATGCAAGGCTTACACTTTGTCAGAAGCTGTTTCCATCCACCTAATTTAATGCAAATTTTTGGGATATCGGATAAAAAATGAACAAACCCCTGGATGCGATTGGATAACCGGACTAACCAGCGGACCAATCGCATCGCAGACGTGGTTTGGTGGTTCTGAAACTCAAAGTCTGTCATCAGAATGATTTGGTTTTGGAGTGTTCCCAAACACCAGCATCCGAACCAAGAGAACATGACAGCTTTTATTGTGTTTCATCTGAAACTCATTTATTATGGAGGAAAAAGAGCGGGTTTGGAGCCGAGAGGAAACATTTTTGCGGGTTTTGGCGCTTTGAAGGCGAGTGAACTGACATTATAAGCTGTTTTTGTGTGGAAAAGCATCCCAAAGTTTTGGTGTTCAGCAGAAAATGTAAAAGCATACAGGCATAAATGATGACAGAATATATATTTTTGGGTGAATATCTGTCAGTTGCGGCTTGAATAATAACAGTACGGTAATCGTTTAAGCTATTGCCAGCGTTTGAACTGTCTGTAACATTTGCATTGGAAGTTCAAAGGCAGTGTCCAGTGGGTTTACAGTAATTGTGTCAGATATGCCTGATGTGCAGGTCAACACTAGCGGCCATACAAACGCTTTCAGCCGTGCTAAGATAGGACCCCGTCACAGCCGTCTTTAGCCGTCTGCACACCGCCTGACCTCAAAAGCAATAAATCACACGATACTCGCGCTGAATTTGAGAAGGGGTTCGCTTGAGCTACTGCGAGTCTCTGTGTTGTACAATCAATAGGTATAAAATAAATGGCCCGACGGTTATTCTCCATCTGTTAACCCCCTCTAATAAAATCCCTGTAATGCATATTTCATTTACTTTTATACTTATTGATTAGCTGTAGTCCAGTTACTAAATCACGCACCTATCGATCTCTCAATCGCGGCTCTGTCGGACAGCGTATAACCGCCCATTTGCTGCCCTGATAAAGAGCTCCGCCGTTGAACCCCCACAGTAAATCTTTGCAAACTAACTTTTTAATTCCAAAATCAATGGATGCTTAAACGCCACATTATTTCACTCTCCTCCATCCAGAACAGTATTAAAAGTAATACCCACATGCGTTTGTGGCTAATGCGCGAGGGACTGGAGAATATCTGTCGCTCTCTCCCTTTCTCTCTCTTTCTGAAGTTTATTTCAGGATCACTGAGGTGCTATTACAGTTTTTACTCATATTTTGATTCAGTGTTTATTGTTATATTTTCTGTTTTCATTTTAATTTTAGTTAAAGTTTTAGTCATTTTTGTTGACCAGCTCATGACCAGCTAAGGACCACCATAAACCAGCTTATGACCAGCTAAGGACCACCTTAAACCATTTTAAACCAGCTCTTGACCAGCTAAGGACCATCATAAACCATCTTAATCCAGCTAAGGACCAGCATAAACCAGCTTATGACCAGCTAAGGACCAGCATCAACCAGTTTAAACCTGGTCATGACCAGCTAAGGACCAGCATAAACCAGATTAAGACCAACTAAGGACCACCTTAAACCAGCTCATGACCAGCTAAGGATCAGCATAAACCAGCTTATGACCAGCTGAGGAACATCTTAAACCAGCTCATGACCAGCTAAGGACCAGCATAAACCAGCATATGACCAGCTAAGGACCATCTTAAACCAGCTCATGACCAGCTAAGAAGCATCATAAACCAGATTAAGAACAACTAAGGACCACCTTAAACCATTTTAAACCAGCTCTTGACCAGCTAAGGACCATCATAAACCATCTTAAAGCAGCTAAGGACTGGCATAAACCAGCTCATGACCAGCTAAGGACCAGCATCAACCAGATTAAGACCAACTAAGGACCACCTTAAACCATCTTAAACCAGCTCATGACCAGCTAAGAAGCAGCATAAACCAGATTAAGAACAACTAAGGACCACCTTAAACCATTTTAAACCAGCTCTTGACCAGCTAAGGACCATCATAAACCATCTTAAACCAGCTAAGGACTGGCATAAACCAGCTCATGACCAGCTAAGGACCAGCATCAACCAGATTAAGACCAACTAAGGACCACCTTAAACCATCTTAAACCAGCTCATGACCAGCTAAGGATCAGCATAAACCAGTTTAAACCTGGTCATGACCAGCTAAGGACCATCTTAAACCATCTTAAACCAGATTAAGACCAACTAAGGACCATCATAAACCAGTTTATGACCATCTAAGGACCAGCATAAACCATCTTAAACCATTTTATGACTAGCTAAGGACCATCATAAACCAGATTAAGACCAACTAAGGACCACCTTAAACCAGCTCTTGACCAGCTAAGGACCATCATAAACCAGTTTAAACCTGGTCATGACCAGCTAAGGACCATTTTAAACCATCTTAAACCAGATTAAGACCATCTAAGGACCAGCATAAACCATCTTAAACCATTTTATGACTAGCTCAGGACCATCATAAACCAGATTAAGACCAACTAAGGACCACCTTAAACCAGCTCTTGACCAGCTAAGGACCAGCATAAACCAGTTTAAACCTGGTCATGACCAGCTAAGGACCATTTTAAACCATCTTAAACCAGATTAAGACCAACTAAGGACCAGCATAAACCATCTTATGACCAGCTAAGGACCAGCATAAACCATCTTAAACCATCTTATGACTAGCTAAGGACCAGCATAAACCAGATTAAGACCAACTAAGGACCATCTTAAACCAGCTCATGACCAGCTAAGGACCATCATAAACCAGTTTAAATGAAACAAAACCAAAACAGTCGCGCTATCTTTATTCTTATTCTTTATTGGACGTCTGCGGATTTCGCAAAAATTGTAAAACAACATTATCTCCAGATAAACCCACCAATAATACAGATTTATTCAGTTATTCATCAATAGTCAAAAATATTGATATAGCGTACACATTGTTTCAAAGCAGGTTTAAGGAAAATCCTAATGTTAGTGAATGCAATAATAATAAATGAAAACTTGCTGATTGAGATGTGTTGTATCAAGGTACTTTCGTTCAGGTAACTATCAGTTCAGGACTTACAAATCCATTCATGAGAGAATATGACTGGATTACACATACTGAAAAACAAGAGAGCCATATAAAGACTTCCTGCTCCCATGTCACCCATCAATATTCAAGTAATCTTCATAAATGTCCACTTATAAACAGCCCAGCATAAAACATATTATCTGGCAGATCCAAACAACCTCTAAGAAGATGCTCTTTAACACAGAAAAAAAACAAAAAAAACAGCGCGGTCAATTGTCATTCGCAGCCGACCCTTTCCAAGCAGATATATCAATTAAAAAAATAAATCAAAAAGGCGGCTAGCACATTCAGATCACCATCTATTTTCATTAGCCTGCAGGCGCAGGAGCTGCAAGAACATCTGAAGATGAATGGATGTATTCAAATGCATCAAAACGGATTAGGCTCCCCTGAGACCTCAATCAATGAACACAAATCAATAATCAATAGGCCACTCACACCAATATACTAACTGCTGACATCAAGATCTCACCATTAAAATGAAAAGCAGGAGGCGGTGTGCTTCAGGACTGTGATATTTCTCGAGTTTAGAAATAAGACGTCGATTAGGAAAACTTGAGCGTAGGGGTCTTAATTGATGCACACTTCTGCATTTTAATATGGGAGATGATGGTGAAGTGTTGGCCGGTGAGCAACTGAAGGCGTTCACACTGATAAATAACAGAAATGAGTGTAAAACAACTCATATGATAGCAGCTTTCAATTACAAACTCAATCAGCATTGAGAACATACACTGATCAGGCAGAACATCATGACACTGACGGTCACGTGAATAACACTGATCATCTCTTCAACACGGCTTCTGTTAGTGGTGGGATATATTAGGCAGCAGGTGAACATTTTGTCCTCAAAATTGATTTTAAAAGCAGGAAAAATGGGCAAGGGTTTGAGCGAGTTTGACAAGAGACAAATAGTGATACTATACGACTGGATCAGAGCATCTCCAGAACTGCAGCTCTTGTGGGGTGTTCCCAGTCTGCAGTGGTCAGGATCTATCAAAGTGGTCCGAGGAAGGAACAGTGGTGAACTGGAGACAGGGTCACGGCGGCCGAGGCTCATTGATGCACGTGGGGAGCGAAGGCTGGACCGATCCAACAGACGAGCTCCTGGAGCTCAAACTGCTCCAGAAGTTCACGCTGGTTCTGATAGAAAGGTGTCAGAACACACAGAGCATCAGTTTGTTGTGTGTGGAGCTGCAGACGAGACCAGTCAGGGTGTCCATGATGACCCCTGTCCACCGCCGAAAGAGACAACAGTGGGACGTGAGCATCAGAACTGGACCACAGAGCGATGGAAGGAGGTGGGTCACGTTTTCTTCTACATCACGTGGATGGCCGGGTGCGTGTGCGTCGCTCACCTGGGGAACACATGACACCAGGATGCACTATGGGAAGAAGGCGAGCCGGCGGAGGCAGTGTGATGCTTTGGGAAATGTTCTGCTGGGAAACCTTGGGTCCTGCATCCATGTGGACGTTACTTTGACACAAACCACCTACCTACGCATTGCTGCAGACCATGTATGACCTTTTACGGTATTCCCTGGTGGCTGTGGCTCTTTCAGCAGGATAATGCTCCTGACACATAGCAGAACCGGTTCAGGAATGGTTTGAGGAGCACAACAACGAGTTTGAGGTGTTGACTTGGCCTCCGAATTTCCCAGATATCAATTCAATGGAGCATCTGTGTGATGTGCTGAACAAACAAGTCCGATCCATGGAGGATCCACCTCACAACTTGCAGGACATAAAGGATCTGCTGCAAACATCTTGGAGCAGATCCCACAGAACACCTTTAGCGTCTAGAGGAGTCCATGCCTCGACGGGTCAGGGCTGTTTTGGCAGCTAAAGGGGAAGCAACAGAATATTAGGAAGATGTTCATAATGTTATAGTTTGATTACCTATGTATGTTAGGTAATCAAATAATACCAGTTCACCCACTTTCACACCAACCAACTGAACTACACTAGTTCACACTTGGCAGGTTTGGCTCCATTAAAAGATTGCCGTGTTAGTGCAGTTCATTTGAATAAGTGTGAGCACTGCCATCCGAACCCTGGTGCGCTCCACTTCCAAACGAACTGTGGTGTAGTTCGACTGAAATATGAACGTAACACGAACCAAAGACATCTAAATGAACCAAAAACAGGATGTGATTTCACAAGATGCGACCCTAAAAAGGGGCGATTTGGGACACAGCCCGGGTTCTTCTTGTCATAGTCACAATGTTGTCCATCACAGTACAGGCATCAGAATCACGTTGTCATGATTGTCAGCTGGAGTGCCTGGAAAATCCACTAGAGGGCACTCCACTCACACTCATTTCTTCACACGGACTACACTTCCCATAAGCCCCGAACCCAGTCACTGATTACCGCACCAGCTGCACCTCATCACCCACACCACATATAAACACCATTCACACTTCACTCCCCGCAAAGTCTTGATTTGGTTCCCCTGTCAATTCTGAGCGATATTTCTGTTTTATTTCCTGGTTCTGATTTTGCCTGTTTCCCTGTTTCCTGATCGTTCTCTGCCTGCCTTTGGATTTATTGCCATATATTATTGGACTGTTTGATTCTTGCTGCCTGTATCGACCCTTTGCCTGTTTATACCACAATTCTGCTTATCCCCTGTTATACGTGTTTGCTGATCTCTGACCACTGCCTGTCTGACTACGTCTGCTTTTAATAAAGCTGCATTTGGATCTCATCCTGCTGTCCCCTCATTACACACGTCTCTTCACAGCAGATCTTGGTTTGTGTGTGATGGAGGAACTGTTTTGACTCCTTTACATGTTTCATAATCTCTTTGTGACTTCTGGTAAAAATACATAAAACCCCTTTTCCGGAAAAGTTGGGACATTTTGTAAAATGCAATAAAATCAAGAATCTGAGATTTGTTTATTCTCTTGAACCTTTATTTAATTAACAAAAGTACAAAGAGAAGATTTCCAAATTGTTTGTATTTTGGAAATATATACAATTTTTGATTTTGATGGCTGCGACACCAACATCGTACAATCTTAAAGTCACCATGAAATTAAAATATAAGTTTTTTGAATTTTAGTATGAATATGTGAGCCTAAAGGTCTTTGCTTGTACGGATACAAAAAAACATAGAAAGTTCTCGTCAGTCACCATGGTTTCTCATTAGTTAAGTCTTGTCAACTGTTACATTTAGTCATTTACAAGACGCTTTTATCCAAAAAAGATGCACCTTAATCATGGTATCGAAGGTGGAGAGAGTGCTGTTTATTCACAATCCCCATTTACAATTCCTGCTTGCGTGGGAATCGAACCAGCAACCTTCAGGTTACAAACCCGACTCCCTCACCATTAGACCACGACTACACCAGTTTCTGTATAGTAGTCATCATCTGTGTATTTAAGTTCCTCCCTGTTTCTGTTCAAAGACGGTTATTGTAACATACTTCTTATTGTTATATTAAAGATTATATGTTACGCTCATCTTCTTCGGCGTGCGCTTTCTACAGCCACACAGTGTTACAACAACTTTCTAAAGAAAAAATGAATAAAACTTTGATAAATTCATCCATTCCCAGATAAATATATGTAAAATACTTCAAGTTAAAATGCATTTATGGACTACTTACAGAAAAAATACAGGAGACTTACTGTAATACTATGCCGTTTTGCTTCTCAAGTAAATGTTCTTGATGTAAGAATTTGTTTAGATGTTTGTATTGATGGAAAGACAAAAATACTTTATTTTGCACGCAGTGAACAAGACATGAGTGCACAGGTAACACTTCACACCTCTCCACGAGCACCAGTGTTTCTGTGTATCGCGGGGCTGGAGAGGTTTAGCCAGAGGCCGGGTCACAGGAACAGACTCCTCTTCTCTCCGGAGGCTGGATTTCGGCAGCTTTGGGAACTCAACTCGCCTGCCACGAACCGGTGGGACACATCAGAGACTCCTGGTACGAATCCCCTCTCTTCCACGATCATTTGGGAGTATGATTTATACTTTTTGAAGTGAAAGGGTCTTGAATTCCTCTATAAAGGAATTAAGAGGCGTCCCATGAGCCCGGCATTCTAATGAGAGCACGCCGATGATAGCGGACACTTTTAATAGACAGAAATTAGTATTCAGCGTGCTTCAAATTCAATGTGAAGAAAGCTTTCAGGTGCAGAAGAAAGGACGGAATGAAAGCGAGCGTTAAAAACTGCAGCCCACTTCACTCGTGTTGTGTTTCTGCCGGCTTATCAAGGAAAGGGAACGCTTTCTGGAGCGGCCCGAGAGAGAGGGAGAGAATTAAAGATGCACGGTAAATACTCACCAAAGGCAAATCGCAGTGAAGGTTTATAGTCTTCAGGCAATTAGACTCTCTGTGATGATGGAGATCCAGAAGGAGAAAACAGGCCGCAGACACTGGCACGCTCTCAAACATCTGCAGTCTGAGATTTGAACCTGTCAATAAGAACATTTTTAGATTTGGAATACTTTTGAAAAAAAAAAAACATTTAAAATGAACAAAACGTATTTCAGATTGCCACTGAATTTTCACTGCATTTTCCAGAACAAATAAATAAACATTCTTAAACCAAGATACAGTTACTTTAGAAGCACAATTACATAAAATATTAAGTATTGTTTGATGAAAATAAATTGAGTTTACTTAACTCAATAACCAACTTCTGTCAATGGGGTCAGAAAAATAACCTTTTCCCTTTGAATTAAGATTATTTTTCTGACCCCATTGACATATTTGCTCTTGTTTTAAGCATAAACTCATTTAAACGGCACTTATAATGCCCTTTGACAAGATGTAATATCAGTCTCTGGTGTGTCCAAAATGTGTGTGTGAAGTTTCAGCTCAAAATCATTTATTATCGCTTGTCAAACACAAACACGCCGTTTTTGTGTGTGTCCCTTTAAATGCAAATGAGCTGCTGCTCCAGAAGAGGGCGGAGCTTTAACAGCTCAACAACAACAAAGCTGGAGAATCTCACGCAGACAAAATGAGGAAAGTGTTCAAACTGATGGAGAGACTCAGGAAGAAGTTCCAACTTTTAGACGTTTCTGAACGGTTAGTGGATAAATTGATGTAGTTGCTGTGGAGTTGATCAACTCATCACTAGCATGTGTCGTCACGTTCATCTTTTTTCCTTGAATCGACCCTCGTTTGTGGCGTAAAATGACGACATCAACAACACTCGACTACAACAACTCTTCCTCTTCTTTAAAGCAGCCCAACATGGGCTTTGCTGTGTTCTCGGGGGCAGGGTTTATGTAAATTTTAGGGTTGATGATGTCACCAACCCAGGAAAAAGCTCGTTGTAGTTTCTATCTGTTTTTTTGTAGTTCTTAAAAAGTGATTTCTGTAAAAGAAAATCTCTCTTTTCATTGAACTTTGAGCGTCGTAACTTTACAGATGTTGTTTCTGCTCAAACAGCAACATTACACACTAACTAAAGTTAAAAGAGTGAAGTCATAATCAAGGACCCTTTAATTTTGACGCATTTTTCAGAAAGAAAGACTTACTATCTTCAGTCATTTTGCTTCTCCAGTAAATATGTCTTGATTTAAGAATGTTTAGATATTTGTACTGGAAAACAAGACAGAAACACTGAGGCGCGCAGTGATCATGTGACTCATTTTAGCAGTTGATGCTCATCCACTGAAACTCAAGATGCTCTTCAGATCATTTGAATCTTCTCAAAGAATCTTTCAGTCATCAGTTCTTAAAAGAACCGTTTTTTCTTGGTGCGAAGAGCATTTTAATAATCTAAAGAACCTTTTTCCCTCTATAAAGAGCATTGAAAGAATCTATGGATGTTAAAGGTTCTTCATGGAACCATCAACGCCATTAAAAACAAGGACAAGCGAGGTAATTATAGTGATCTTACCCTTAAACGATGAGGATTTTGTAAGTCAGTTTGACTTGATGTTCTTCAGTTGTATTTGTCAGCCCTCAGCCGATGAAACACAGTATGTTGTTCTTTGTTAGATGACAGATCAAACCCGGTTGTCCAAGAGGTCACAGTTTGTGTCCATTCCCAAAGGAGCCGTTGGACATTGCTATCCTACGCATATCAAAAACACGGCGAAAACTTTTAAGCAGGTCAAATCGGTTAACCTTCCACAGCCTGCCGTTCAGGACACACTTCATCTGAAGAGTTAACTAAAGGCTAGACTGTCGATATATTGATCTTTGACAGCAAATCTGTTCAATGGACGTTTCCACACACCGTGGGGACACGAAAACCTTCAATAATCATCTCGATGGCGTCTGCGGCGGAGGGTTTTGTGATATGAGAGGCATAAATACGATAGGCGTTCACCTTGCCACTTACCTCAATGATAATTTACGAGACTGAACCGTCTGAATACATAAAAGCGCTGCAACTCTTTAGTGCGACGGACTCTAATCAATATAAAACAAACCTCAGAGTAACTGACACTTCATGTTTCAATATTTCCACAAAAGTCCTTGAAATAATTGAGTGGATAGTTTTGGCAAGGTTGAATATCTCTGTTCTGAATGTGCCACAATAATATGTTTTATTAGTAAACGTAAGAATAACTAAGATATATATATAACTATATAAAGTATAAGTAAGAAAAATATTGTTAGTAATATTTCAAATTTGGTTTACTTGAACCAAGACATCATTTTATATAAAAATCATCTCAAATATGATCATCATCTTTATTTGTTCATCTCTCATCATCATTATATTGCATTATATGTTTTAAACCACAGAGATTTGATCATAAAACTAAGAAATATCATCTTACAAAGACAGATATTTATGTGCATTTTATGTAAGTATCTGCTATAATGTTATAAAATCTCATCGATTTACAATTTACATGAGTCTGACAATATTGTTGTTGCAAATTAAAAATCAGATATACAAATATGATATGCTTTGAAATGATATATAGTTTGTCAATATTATTTTATGTTTAGACTAAGATATTATTGTTTTAAGTATATAATGACAAACGAGGCTAATAGATTTTTTTTTTTTTAGATTTTGTTCAATAAATTGAAAGATTTCGATAAATTAGGAATTTGTTCAATAAATTAAGAAAAAGTATCAAAAAAAAATTGATTGCATATATCAAGCTTTATAGGATTAAACTTTCTTCCTGGATCAGTTATTTTTATTTTATTTTTTTATAATTTATGATTTCATTTTAGGTTTAGTCATTTTTATTTGTTTTTCCTCATTTATTTATCTATAAATATGTCAGTATTTTACCCATTTTTATTCCAGCTATAGTTTTAATTATTTTTGTACATCAAATTAAACTAAATTCAAGTGTTGAAATGATGTAATATTTTATTTCAGTTAAAGATTATTTTATTTTAGGTAATAATAATGTTAGTTAGCTATAATAACCCTGGTTTAATGACATCTTTGTGAATCACATGCAGATTTAATGACAAGAATCTCTCTGACAGCGATCACCCAGAAAGACTTTAGATTGACACACATATTAACAAATTAACTCCAAATTAACAACGAGCTTCATGTTTAGACGCTCCAGACTCGTGAATGTGGATGTTCTGGTATAATCCAGTCTCCATCATAACATCAGGACTCATTTCAGGAAGTATTTCAATTACCCACTCATGTGGGCCGTGTGTCAAATGGTGTTAAGTGAGGTGTAATTCCTCTGGTTCTGGAGTCAAACGCGGCTCTGGCGGTCCCAGACGGCGTGTTCTCCACGGACCTGTCAGTCTCCCACCCAGAAGGCCATGCGTCTCACAGTCAAGGTATAGTGACAACTGTTAAATCGGACGTGGACTAGCACTACTGCGGTTAATGAGATTAGCAGAGCCTTCAGAGCTAATTAGCACTTCGTAACAACCTCTCATTAGCGGCGTGTGGGCCCTCAGCAACCACATGACACTGACATCATCAACACCACCACACGCCATCACGTTTCAACAACATCCTTTAACTGAGATTGTGATATGCACCACTAAATTGACAAAAAAAGTGGTTTCTGACGTGCAAGTGTCATTTATACATGTAGTGAATTTGTGCAGTATTTGTATTTATTGTTTTAATGCTGAAGAAAAATATTTGAAGTAAACTTCATTTTTTTTTGTTTTAGAAAAACAGATGATAGATAGAGAGATAGAGAGATATGGTCAGATAGATATGGTCAGTTAGATAGACGATAGCTATAGATGATAGATAGATAGAGAGATAGAGAGATATGGTCAGATAGATAGATAGATATGGTCAGTTAGATAGACGATAGCTATAGATGATAGATAGATAATAGATAGAAAGATAGATAGATAGATTGACAGATAGATAGAGAGATAGAGAGATATGGTCAGATAGATATGGTCAGTTAGATAGACGATAGCTATAGATGATAGATAGATAGAGAGATATGGTCAGATAGATAGATAGATAGATAGATATAGATAGATAGATAGATAGATAGATAGATAGATAGATAGATATGGTCAGTTAGATAGACGATAGCTATAGATGATAGATAGATAATAGATAGAAAGATAGATAGATAGACGTAAGATAGATAGAAAGATAGATAGATAGACGTAAGATAGATAGAAAGATAGATATTGTCAGATGATAGATAGATATTGTGAGATGATAGATAGATGTAAGATAGATAGATATGGTCAGATGATAGATAGATAGATAGATAGATAGATAGATAGATAGATAGATATGGTCAGATGATAGATAGATAGATAGATAGATAGATAGATATGGTCAGAAGATAGATAGATATGGTCAGATGATAGATAGATAGATAGATAGATAGATAGATAGATAGATAGATATGGTCAGATGATAGATAGATAGATAGATAGATAGATAGATAGATAGATAGATAGATATGGTCAGATGATAGATAGATAGATAGATAGATAGATAGATAGATAGATAGATAGATAGATAGATAGATAGATAGATAGATAGATAGATAGATAGATATGGTCAGATGATAGATAGATAGATAGATAGATAGATAGATAGATAGATAGATAGATAGATAGATAGATAGATAGATAGATAGATAGATAGATAGATAGATAGATATGGTCAGATGATAGATAGATAGATAGATAGATAGATAGATAGATAGATAGATAGATAGATAGATAGATAGATAGATAGATAGATGATAGATAGATAGATAGATAGATATGGTCAGATGATAGATAGATAGATAGATAGATAGATAGATAGATAGATAGATAGATAGATAGATAGATAGATAGATAGATAGATAGATAGATATGGTCAGATGATAGATAGATAGATAGATATGGTCAGATGATAGATAGATAGATAGATAGATAGATAGATAGATAGATAGATAGATAGATAGATATGGTCAGATGATAGATAGATAGATAGATATGGTCAGATGATAGATAGATAGATAGATAGATGGATAGATAGACAGACAGACAGATAGATAGACAGATAGATGGATAGATAGATAGACAGATAGAGTGGGTATTGAGACGTGAGGAGGAGCTGGTAGAGATGAGCGACACTCCCATCAGGGTCGTCAGGATGACAGGAACACTCCCTCCTCTCGCTCTGTCCGCCGGGAAGGCCGGGATTGGACGGAGCCTCGGGATGTTGATCCACAGAAGCATCTGCTCAGAAGGCTGTCCTGCCTGCAGCACCAGCGGAGCCCGTCCCGACACAGCCCGCCTCAGACTGGCGTACAAGACACATGTGGAGCGTTCATGAATTAATGATCACAATAACCGGCTTGTGTTTTAATATTTGAGCCCAGGGCCGTAGCGACGGTATCCGGGGCCTCGGCTGAAGTCGCTGGGAAACGTCACCACTGCCCTGTTTGGGCTGGAAGAAGCTACTGCAGATGAACATGTGACCACTGGGGCTGAGCAGAGCTGTGGTTGATAACTAAAACTACCCAAAATCATTGTCATTAATCGAAATTAAGATAACATAAAATGTAAATATTAGATGAACATTGGAAATGCAGCCTTGGCAAGTAACTGAAATAAAATAAGTTGAAGTACTAAAACAAACTAAAACTAAAATAAAAATAAATAATAGCTAAACAGAAATATATATATATATATAACAAAATAACTAAAATTGAAACTAGAATAAAAATACTGGAAACATAAAAATAAAAGCTAATTCTTATATAGAATATAAACAATACTAAAATATCACTGAACCGCACATCACAGTAAAAACATAAAAAAGGGTTTATATATTTATAAAAAACCCATATAGGGTAAATTTTAATAAATAATATCCAAGATATCCAATTTTCTTTGGTCAGCCACTTTGGCCGTCGGCCATTTTGAATTTTGTCATAAAATGCTGTGTTTTACGAACCCATGAACGAATCATTACAAAACTCGGTATGATTCATCTAGGCCATGTTCTGAGAGGACCTGTAAAGTTTTAGGTCAGCGCCCCCTAGTGGTCAAGAGAAAACGCTTATAACCTGAAAAATTCAATATGTTGTCATTTAACTTTAGATTTGTTGGCTTATTCTACTATACTACTGCCGTAATGAATTTTATTCAAAACCTACTTTTGGATCTCAGAATTTGTCTGATTTGTACAAAATTTGGTATGCAGCATCCACAGACACTCATGACAAAAAGTTATTAAAAGAAAAACTGCAGATTTGACGCCAAAATGGATATGCGGCTGAATCTTTGCAAAAGTTTTGTGTATTGACACGAAACTTGGTACTTGTCATCACGGGCATGACTTGAGGGTGCATGCACAGTTTCACCATAGCGCCACCTACTGCTCAGAAGTTATAAACCATGTATTTATATTATAAGTGCTTCAAGTCATGTTTTATTCTGACCTCATAATCACAGATGTCCACAAATATTCCTTTTCTGCCCTTATTCGACCCCGTAATTGCTGCTTGCAGCTCTATTTATTATTATTATTATTATTATTATTATTATTGTTCTTATCATATAAAATATTAAACTAAATAAGAAATACATATTATTATTATTATATAAACATATTTAAGAAATAAAAACTAATTATTGTTATCATTGTTATATTAGTGCTGTGGCGCCCCATAACAGGAGCAGCCAAAAGAAAGAGAGAGTGAGATATAATAATAATAATAATAATATTTGACTGTAAACTAAAATACTGAGTGTTAGGATTAGAATTAATGAAGTATTAATGCAAAGCTTTACTGATGACCAACAAAACTTCGACTTTAAAAAAGCCCCTTTAGACGATGAAGCGCAGCAGACGGGCTGAACTCGGCTCTCTCTCGGTCAGTGAGTGTGATTGACAGACTGCAGTCGGCCAGTCTCGTCTGCGCTGCAGATTCCTCTGATCACAGATGACCTTGACCGCGAGGACGGCCGGGGTCAGTCGCGCGCTGATGCAGGACATGGCCATATTGGGAGCCGCCTGTCTCACAATGCGGCGCCGGCAGCAGATGGGCCGCACACGGCCACGCCCGCACACACCCACCGCACAGATGTGAGCGCAGGGCTCCGGGGAATACAGCCGCTTAGACCAGCACTTCTGGACAAACTCACACACATACTGCGTACTGCGGCACATCTGCACTTCTGGAGGCCCTTCGGACGCTTATGGATGATGTCTTCACAATCAGCTTCCATATTGGAGGCTGAAAAGTGTGTCTGGTTACCTTTCAGCTTGTCAAAACGAATGTGAAACATGGTTAAAACTCAACAGAAACTGAGTACTACACTACTAGTCAAGTGTGTGTGAGCGCAGGATGAAATATCTCAACAGGACTGCATGCTTGAGATTGTTTCTCCAAATTCTTGATTATTTTCATTGGTTTAGGATGCCAGAAATCGTAGCTTCTGCACACACCCTGGAATCGAGCAATAATCGAATCGTATCAAACTACATCAGACTGACATCTGTATCTAGAGAAATCAGGTGAAATTGAATGTTTATTGTGTTGGAGTGTCGAGAGAGTCGAGGAGGCGTGTTAAGTTTGAAAAGGGATGATCGTGTTGTATAAACAATTAATTAGAAGCACACGTTAAGAAATCATCTGTATTAAAGGTGCAATGTGTCTGGAGAGACTCGGAGCCAATATGAACCGTTTCCATTAAGCATAATCTAATTAAAGCCATGCATTATTGACACCGAGATTTTTCGTTCAACTTGCAGGAGTCACCATTGAGTGACCTTCACGAAACCTTAAACCTGCTGCTTTACATCTTGAGTGAAACTTCTAATAGGGAGAGCAATCACAACCTTGTTTCTGCAGTGACATTCAGCATGTTTACTACCACAACATCTGACAAGTGTGTGTTTACAAGCTGTTTCAATCCAAGTCGTGCACAAACAAATTCAACGTGTGAATGAAGCAGCGTTTCCATCCCATGAGCTCAACAGAACAAAGCTGTCACTTCCTGGGAAATTGGTGCAAAATATCAGTAATAAAAATGGAAGTTGCTGCAATCCGCTCTTTTTTTCCTCCATCATAAATGAGCCCTTACAAAAAAGAAATGTATTCAACTATATTAAACTACACTTTCAGTTTACTTTTTGTGTACTTCTCAGAAATATACTTAAAATTGCACTTAAGTATACTTGACTTACACTGATAGAAAGGTCAGTATTAGTGTATTTATCCATCCAGATGTAGTCTTGACAAAAATGCAATTTTCTCAGCTTTTTATTTAAAATGTTGCTTTTTTTAAATTAAACTTTAAACTGAACTAGTTAAAGTTTACTACTTTCACACTAAGGCTGCGTTCACACTTGTAGTTCGGTTGGTTTGGTTCGTTTGGTCCGGATCAAAAAACAAACACAAAACATATAGTCCTGGTCCTCTTAGCGTTCACACTGGCATTTTTAACAGCAAACCTAAAGTTACCGAACCAAAGGCACAGGGATACGGTCACAACCTGATTGGTCGGCTTTTATGACGTATATTTGGCGACGGAGCTCGCTTACCGAACATTCAAAACAACGCTGTGTTCTGGATTAAACGCCATCATTTTATGCGTGTACATATGCTTTATTTTTACCAGCTGAGAACTCACGAAGAGCTCATAAAATGTTCAAAACGTTCAAAACAGCAGCAGGATTTCCTCCGTTGTACACAGAAACAGAAACTTCACCTCCTCGTTGCTCCACGTTTGCCCTCGACTCATTTTGGATACGCCGATCTTTCTGCATCGTCAAATCAGCTGACTTGTAGCGTCTCATCTTGTGACATCACGTCCTATTTTTGGTTGGTTTACATGTCTTTGGTCCGTGTTGCGTTCATATATCAATCGAACCGCACCAGAGTTCGTTTGGAAGCGGATCGAGACCCATCTTTTTAGCGCTTGTTTGGTGCGCACCAGGGTTCTGATGGCAGCGTTCACATATGGACCACACTAACTGAGCGATCGCACCAGGGTTCATTTTAATCCAACCAAACACGAGTGTGAACGCACCCTTGAAGTACACTTAAGTGTATACTTCTATATAATAAAACGTGGACCAATTGAAATAGTATTGAAGTAGTATTGAAATAGTACACTTACAATTTACCACTAGTACACTGATAGTGTACTTACTACATAAAAAATATACTTGGACATTATTTAAGTATACTTCATAAAATGAACAGGTCTTTTTCGTAAGGGAGCGTGTCAGACAAAACACTGTCATGTTCTCTTCGTCGAACACAATCATGTGAGACACTTCAGGAGGGAATTAAACCAGGATGCGTTTCGCAAATCAAATTTTGGTCACAAGTTGCGTCTGTGACGAGCAGGGCGGGCGTGAGGGAACGGCACGAGGCCAGTGACACGAGAGATAATGAGCGCAACCTGCGCGCTACACCGGTCTCGTGTCTCTCACGGAGGAGCTACGGAAGCATAAAAGAGGAGCGACGACAGTGAAGGACGAGAGAGGACCAGGCCTGGACTTTATGTTATGTTTTATTATGTTTGTGTGGGCGGCAGTCGCCGTGAGGATCTGCCGCCTTTTTACTTTCATTTTATTGTTTGTTTATTTATTTGATTAAAGTTACGTTGAACGTTCACCGGTTCCCGCCTCCTTCTTCCCGTTCTTAAGAACTGTGTTACAGCGTCATTACCAATAGAGTTTATTGGAACTTGCGACCAAAGCTGGCAAGCAATGCTTTTGGGAAACCCACCCCTGATTACAATCAGAACCACCAAACCAACATTTGAGATGGTGTGATGTGATTGGTCTGCTGGTTAGTTCAGTTATCCAATCACAGCCTCTGCTGAGACAGCATTTTTTTTGTCGCACATTTTGAGGGATTTATTCAGTAAATGTAGTTTATGTGCATGTCTTCTTCAATTGAAAAAATTTTTATGCACTTTTTTACAAATTATGCACATCTTGGCGTTTCCATCCAGTGTTTTTTTTTTATGCATCATCCCAAAACTCACACAGAAATAGGTGGATGAAGACATAACATTAGGTAAAAAAAAGCTATATCAAATTGAGTGGTCAGACTGAAACAGATTTCCAGAAATAGGATTTCAAACCACACATGAATGTAGCTCAAAACGGTTTTGTAAAAATCATATTTCATGTGATTTTTTTTTTCCATTCACACGTGCTAAATATCAGATATGCACAAAAATAAGACTTGGACTGATAGTCTGAACAAGAATTATAACTAAGTCATTTTTAATTAGAACAATTTATAGCAATTTTATGCTTTGTTTTGGAACAGAGCCCACATCTGCACAAAAGATGACAACTTATTTTAGAGATGTCAAAATTCAGTCCAGACATTATAATTACAAGCATTTATGTCACCATAACTTGCTAAAGTTCGTGCTTTTAATTAATTAAGTCGGTATTAACATTATCTAAATCAGAAGAGCTCTGGATAGATGACTTTCCTGGTGTGAGCTAATCTCTCTCGCTCTCGCGCTATTGTTTACACGCGTTTTGAGAGGTAAAGCCGTCTTTTTAAACAGGATCTAACCATTAGGATATAATCCTGCCGTCTTGAGAGCAGTAGCAAGTTTGTGGCTAGATTACTGGCCAACGGAGAGTTAGTGAGCGCTGGATTATTCCCGATTCCAGAACAAAGGCGGCGGAGGGCAATGAAATGAAGGAGGGGGATTGCGGCTGATAACACGTCGCCCCATTCTGAGCCCCTGCCCTCTTCAATGGGTGCGATTAAAAGGTTATTCCAGCCTCCCTCATCTCGGCTAATTGGATTATTTGCAGGGATTTAGGGAAACGAATTTAGGCGAGCAGCTTCCAAAACTCTTCGGCTACTTCTTCAAATGAAGATTACAAAGTTGAGAGGCTGTTAAACACACAGCAGTGGCTACTTGAGCACGTTCCTGTGAGTTTGTTTACATGCTCAAAAGATGGTTTTTAATCAGGGCGTTAGCGCATTAAACTAATTTAGCAGCACACCCAGATTCTGACCAGATTTCGCTTTATATGTAAATGGCTTTATCAGTGTTTCGTCTTCTGTTTGATTGTTGTTTTTGATGTCATGATGTCAAAGCAGTTTGTGTTATCAATTGTAATGTTCCTCAAACCTTGCAATGGACTGAACTTAATTTTTTTAATTTAATTTAACTGTCACAATCCCAGTGTTGTACTTGTTTGGTCTTGTTTGTTTCATGTTGAAGCGTTCTCATGTCTGTTCATTCATGTGGCCATGTTTGTAGTTTTCCCTGGTGATTATTCTTCTCCAGGTGTGTCTTGTTGCTTATTATCTTGTTATGCTATTTAAACCCCTGTGTTTCCCAATTCTGTGATTTTGTCATTAGATTTAGCAATTTTCCCGCCCCTTTTGAGACTTTTTCAAAAGTCTAGCGGCAAATTTCGTAACTTCAAAAAATTAAAGATGTTCGCAGCAGATCCTTTAAGTGAGGTGGATCCTCCATGGATCTGACTTGTTTGTTCAGCACATCCCACAGACGCTCCATTGGATTGAGATCTGGGGAATTCGGAGGCCGAGTCAACACCTCAAACTCGATATTGTGCTCCTCAAACCATTCCTGAACCAGTTCTGCTTTGTGTCAGGAGCATTATCCTGCTGAAAGACCCACAGCCACCAGGGAATACCGTCAAAGGCTGTACATGGTCTGCAGCAATGTGTAGGTAGGTGGTTCGTGTCAAAGTGACGTCCACATGGATGCAGGACCCAAGGTTTCCCAGCAGAACATTTCCCAAAGCATCACACGGCTCTCCTTCTTCCCATAGTGCATCCTGGTGTCATGTGTTCCCCAGGTGAGCGACGCACACGCACCCGGCCATCCACGTGATGTAGAAGAAAACGTGACCCACCTCCTTCCATCGCTCCGTGGTCCAGTTCTGATGCTCACGTCCCACTGTTGTCTCTTTCAGCGGTGGACAGGGGTCATCATGGACACCCTGACTGGTCTCGTCTGCAGCTCCACACACAACAAACTGATGCTCTGTGTGTTCTGACACCTTTCTATCAGAACCAGCGTGAACTTCTGGAGCAGTTTGAGCTCCAGGAGCTCGTCTGTTGGATCGGTCCAGCCTTCGCTCCCCACGTGCATCAATGAGCCTCGTGACCCTGTCTCCGGTTCACCACTGTTCCTTCCTCGGACCACTTTGATAGATACTGACCACTGCAGACCGGGAACACCCCACAAGAGCTGCAGTTCTGGAGATGCTCTGATCCAGTCGTCTAGCATCACTATTTGGCTCTTGTCAAACTCTCTCAAACCCTTACGCTTGCCCACTTTTCCTGCTTCTAACATCAACTTTGAGGACAAAATGTCCACTTGCTGCCTAATATATAACAGAAGCCGTGATGATCAGCGTCATAAAAATGATTAAATCTGTATTTATGTGAGTCTGTTTTACTTTTAGCCATGAGACTCTACATAGGCTGAATGACTTCATAAAGATAAAAATGCACAATTTATCACTAAACTTCCAGCACATCCTGTCCTAAAGTCAGTTTTGTAAGGGTGAAGATGGCCAGCGATTGCAGGTAAGGGGAAGGTTGTTGCGAGCGCAGGTGAGGACCCTCAGCGAGAGCAGACTGAAGGCCAGGTGGTGCGGCCGCCGTCAGGCCAAGAGCAGGTCTAATCAAGGATGTGTGGCCCAGCTGGAGCTGCCAGCAGCTGCTTCACACACACTTGGGTTGGCTAAAGACAGGCTGATGGGTGTGCCGTACAGCCGCCGGTCCAATCGAAAGAACATCTGGACTCACCGCGTGTGCGTGTGTGTGTGTGTGTGTGTGTGTTTCAGCCCGAGGGTGGAGCCGGTCCCAGCGTTTTCAAAACCCACTGACTATCCTGATGGACTTCAGCCATATGACACACATCTTTGTCCTCCACTACACTGTAAAAAAATATTTTTGTAAATAAAAGAGCATGTTTTACAAGAAAATACTATTTCAGTCGCTCTACTTAAAAAAAAAAAAAAAAAAAGTTTAAACATTTTAATGTTTTACTTGCTTTGAAATTTTTTTTACGTCTTTCTACTTCAAATTTTCACATGTAATTCGATGCATTACTTGCGGTTTCTCTGTGAAATTTACTAGCGATTTATGAGTGACAATTGTTTCTGCACCAATGTTTTACAATTAGTCTTTCTACTTCAAAATTTCACATTAAATTCAGTATGTTAATTGACATTTTTTGTGATTATTTGTGAATTTTACTAGCAATTTCTGAGTGAAAACAGTGTAGTTTTGTTTTTTTCCATGTAGTACTGAGGATTTATCGCTGAACGCTTTCACCTCAGTGGTGCATTTAAACAGGTTTAAATCTTAAATAATAAAGCCAACAATTGATTGAGTCACTCTCCAATCCCAGCATGCAACAATCAGGCACATGGGCCACAAGTGAGAAATGATTGACAGAGCGCCACAGTGTTCCCATTTATTTCTTCTCCGGAGCTGTTTTCTGTCAGAGAGCGTATTGATTTTTCCATAAAGTAAGAAAACAAGCGCGGTTGAGGGGCCATGCCAGGTCAGCACAAATTAAAGCTGAAGATGTAAAGCCCCCTGTCGGCCCATCACTGGCTACAGCTGACGAGGCCTCGCTCTCTTTCAAACGGCACATAATTTGATCATCATAAAGCTAAAGGAGAGAGAAAGACAGCCAGCTGTTGGATCGCAGGCTGTTTGCGGAGACTGATGGGACGGCATGTAAACACCGATTTTTATTAATCGAAGCCTTTTCTCAATGCTATGAATGCTGATCAGACCAAAAACCTCAACCTGTCTGCTGACTCATTAAATGCAATGAAAAAAAAGGTGTAGGATTTACTTTGAAACAATTTTCACTCTAGTAAATAACAATGGAATGGCAAGTAACACATTGAAATACAGAGGTGAGCAGCAATTATCAGGGTTCAAGCACTTTAGGCTTAAAACACATAAAATATATTTTATTTAGCAAGCATGTAAGCACTCAGATGATAGATGGAAAAGACCATTTGCAGCCAAAACAGGCAATTTACTAAAGGTAAAATATGGTTTTAAAGGGTTTTTGAAGTTATAGACACAAAATAACCCATTAGCGACTTTTATTGGACTTCAAAATTTGGAAATTTGGGCATTAGCATAAAGTTAATGAACTATAGTTCCATGTTTCCTACTCTGGTTTAGTCTCGATTGGTTTCAAAAATACTCACAAGTATTTTTAAATCACAATGTTGCACGAGCCATAAGGCGAAACCTGGCATGTTTGGTATTGTTGGACTCAGCACGGATTCAGGAGTCTCAGGATGTGAAAATAATTTGATCAAATTTAATTTCATTAGCTCGAAACTTCTCAGGCTTCTTCAGGGCATCGTTCCAATGACCCATACTAAGTTTCATTCCGATCAGCCTCCGTTAACCTTGTCTAATAGGTGCTCAAATTTCATTGGCCGATGGTGGCCATGTTTTTCAAGATACACCAATGTCCTCAAAGACGATCATGGAATCTTGGACCAAAACACTGCGTGCCAAGTTTCAAGTCAATCGGACTTATGACTGCGTAGTTAGAGTCGTTTTCATGTTTTTTCATGTTACAGTGCCACCAAGTGTTCAATTGCCTTGACTTTTTTACTGTGACATCAGATTGAGCCCGTACACGTGTGTACCAAGTTTGGTGAAAATATCTAATTCCGTTCAAAAGTTATAGGCATTTTAGTAAAAGTGTCCCTTCCCAACGTTTTGATGCCCCTTAGCGACCGAGAATCAAAATTTGTTATTATTTTTTTGATAATTACTGATAATTAAGTATTTTCTAGTAAAATCTATGGCAATAATCTTTTGACAATATTCAAAAAGACAAGTGAAAAGACATAAATATGACATTTTAGATATTTATTGAAAAAATATATTATTTATTACATTGAGCAATGTCATGGATGGATGGAAATGCCGAATTGTTTTTTTTTTTTGTCCACTTTTATTGATTGTGCAATACTAAATGATTATAATTGGACTGAACTGATGCAGCATCAAACTCCTTTTTTGTAATTTTTGATGCGAGTTGATCGCTGCCTAAAGGCAACAAGTAACAATGAATTTCCCCAGCTGATCTGCACAGCAACAGCAGAATCATTCATGTTTAATACCAAGTTAATAAGTGAATTATGACCTATATGAATCACTTTATGATAAGGCCATGCTGAATACTTACGACAAGATTAAGGCTAGCTGCTAGATCATTTTAAATGTCACCCTATTTAACAGCGGCTGCCAAACTTATATTGCAGGACTGGTTACTTAAGGTGACAAGTCAAGAGAATATCACAGAGAAATTTATTTTCTTCTTAATGCATAAGCAAAAACCATGTCTATTTATCGTAATTTTAGCTTTTTGTTTTTGCTTCTTTTCAGCACATCAGCTCATTTTTAAATCTAGCAGAGAGGTTGGTGTTAATGGGGATATTTTGAAAATCAATCTAAATATACTTTCCCTACAAACTGGAATGGCTTGATGCAGCTGTTCTGGTTTAGAGTTTCAGTCCTGCGCATCCAGTAGTATGTGTGTCACTTTAGCTTTTGTGCTCATCTGAGGACACAAGTTTGTCCTAAATCATAAAAAAGTGATGTCTGGCCTTGGAAAATGTACATATTCACATTAAATATTATTTTTATGTCTGTTGTTTTATTTGTGATAGCATAATAAAACATGTCCAATTGTCCAGACAACGTTTGGTCAGGCTGGCATACAAATAAATTACAAAAAAAAAAATTAATTTTAAAATAACCTGTAGCTCTTATTTGCCTTTTTATTTGCCAAATAATTGTCAGATAAATACCTTAACAAAGATTAGTATTTTGTTCTTTCCTCATATTTAAATTATTTGAAAGATTTTCCACATATTTTGATGATTTAATCAAACTTGTAGGTTCATTTAAAAAAAAAAAATGTTTCTTGCTTAAAATGAACTCAAAATATGTTAGAAATTAACATTTATTAAAGTTTAATAAATGAACATTTATTGATTTATTGTTCACCTTTTTTTATTATTATCGTTGCCTCTAGTAATTCTGTCTGATTTTTAATTTCCAATCTCTTTTGGGTTCATTTTAATCCAGCCATATAGTCATTTTAAAACAATAGTTGGGCAAACATTTAACCCAACCGCTGGGTTAGGTCATTTTCAACCCAACTTGGGTTGAATTTAACCCAGCATATTTTAGAGTGCATGTATCATCATGTTGTCTTTTGTTCAGTTCTCTGATGGATGAAAACAAATTTCACTAAAAAGCACAAGCCTGTCATTAAACTATGTCAAAATATGATTAAAAGAAAAATAAAATTGCGCCAAAAAGGGCAAAAAATAATTTATGCATGTCACCGATACTTTTCTTCAAATCGACTTGCATTTATGAGTTTGTTTTTTTAGATTATTATTATTATTATTATTATGCCTACTCTGGCGATTGAACCTACCAGACATAAAAAAATGTAGACATTTCTTGTGGTGTTCCACAGGGTTCTGTTATAGGACCTCTACTCTTTACATAAAATATAGAATCAGAAAGAGCTTTAATGCTGAGTGTGTTTGCACACACAAGGAATTTTTCTTGCTACTGAAGCTTCCAGTGCATACATACACACACAACAACAAGAGACAAAGTATTTAAGAAATAAAATATAAAAGTATAAAGGCACAGTTAGGTTTAGTCATAATAAACAAATTTAGCATTTGGAGTTTCATGAATCCTGGATGAGGCCGATGACTGTTGTGTCATCTGCAAACTTGAGGAGCTTCACAGAGGGGTCATTTGTGGAGGTAATTGTCACATTCTCCAGTCACCACTGAACTACATTTCCCAGCATCCCGCTGGTGCCCACCTGCACTCAGTCAGTCATCACTATAATGCTGCTGATCATCACCTCATTTAGACACACACATAAACCTTGTCTACCCTCAGTGTCTGTTCTCGTTCTACACTTACCTGTGGATGATCCTGTTTTCAAGTCATCTTCTGTCTTGAAGATGTTCCCTTTTGTACCTGCATCAGAAAAGTACATTTATTACTCAAGTTAAGTTGTTAGCAATCCTCAGAACTCAGTTCCTCACCTGGTGCTGTCGCTTGTGCACCGCTTTCCCTACCAATAAACCACTGTTTTGGTAATTACTTTTGTGTATCCTCTTCTGTTGCTGACAGTAATGCAAACAAGAAGTTGATACAAATGATTTTACACATTTTGTAATGAAAAACAAGTTTTATGATTAAACGCAGAAAAAAAAGAGTCTGTAACAAAACTCATGCATGTTCTTTTAAGAAACACTGTGAAAGTTAGGCCTTTTTCATCTCAAGGTGAAGCAAAAGCACTTGTCCATGCGCTTGTTAGTAGAATTGATTATTGTAATGCGAAACTCAGGCTAAATCCCCTTCAGATCATTCTAAACGCAGCAGCAAGGATCCTAACAACAACACAGAAGTGAGAACATCACCGCTTCTTCAGAAGAACTTTACTGATTACCTCCGATGCTTGCTTGCTGTTAAAGGTCTCAAATCATGGAACAGATTGAAAAGAATTTATGTTCTGTGTAAATACTCAATTTGCTTCATGACCATTAGCATGAACACATTTCCAAATGAGTGCCCAAGTTTACAGGTCAAGGAAACTTGTTCCATCCAGTCACAGTGAGGTAATAATGAGGAGGATAGATACTATTATTCCAAAACAACAGAAGAACTAATGATGAAAGCTTGTGCTTTTCCTTTCTGTTTTGCAGCTGCTGCTTCCGAAGAATCCAAACATTGACTCATTCTGAACAAGATTAGATATGCCAACTTCTGGCTCAACCAATGGTGTGAGTTTGGGGCGGGACTATCTGTTTGACTGACCAATGGCAGGCGGGAGACAGAAAAGAAACATGGGGGTGTTTACTAGGATGAATTGTAATTTATGAATAAAATTATGAACCCCTGCAGGGTTATTATTGTCAAGTATAACCATAAATTATGGCTTATTTAAATGAGCCTCAAGTCCCCAAGACCTTAACAAAACTTTTTGGAAGGTGTGTGTCCCATTACATCTGGCGTAAAAGTAACAGCGCATTTCAGGAAAAGAACATCATACCAACAGTAAAACATGGTGATGGTAGTGTGATGGTCTGGGGATGTTTTGCTGCTTCAGGACCTGGAAGACTTGCTGTGATAAATGGAACCATGAATTTTGCCGTCTACCAAAAAATCCTGAAGGAGAATGTCCGGCCATCTGTTGACCTCAAGCTGAAGCGAACTTGGGTTCTGCAGCAGGACAATGATCCAAAACACACCAGCAAGTCCACCTGTGAATGGCTGAAGAAAAACAAAATGAAGACTTTGGAGTGGCCTAGTCAAAGTCCTGACCTGAATCCTATTGAGATGCTGTGGCATGACCTTAAAAAGGCAGTTCATGCTCAAAAACCCTCCAATGTGGCTGAATTACAACAATTCTGGTAAGATGAGTGGGCCAAAATTCCTCCACAGCGCTGTAAAAGACTCACTGCAAGTTATCGCAAACACTTGACTGCAGTTGTTGCTGCTGAGGGTGGAACAACCAGTTATTAGGTTTAGGTGCAATCACTTTTTCACACAGGACCATGTAAGTTTGGATTTTGTTTTCCCTTAATAATAACAACCTTCATTTAAAAACTGCATTTTTCGTTTACTTGTGTTATCTTTGGCTGATATCTAAATTTGTTTGATGATCTGAAACATTTAAGTGTGACAAACATGCAAGAGATCAGGAAGGGAGCAAACACTCTTTCACACCACTGTATATTATACACAGACATAAAATAAAAAATTAAAATCTACTTAAGGAACAAAAACTCCAACATATGAATGATACTAAAAATAACTCTGGCCCCCTGTGCACCGTTCTACAAAAAATAAAGTTTTTAAAGAGAGAGAGAGAAAAAAATACAAAGCAACAGAAAGCAGAGAAAAAAATTAAGTAAAGCAAAGTGGTTAACAAGAGCACAAAGCACATTTAATCGGTCTCATCTTCCTCTTAATATTTGCAAATTTCCCTTCGGGCTCTTGGGGAAAGGCCTCACAGCGCAGCTGAGCCCTTATCTGTCCCCTCCACATTTAGCGGCGCGGCGCGGCTCCCTCAGTACCCGGCCCTCAGGCCGCCGCTCACCAAAGCCTGAGGGACACGCGGGGTCCGGGGCCCTCATTGTTCAGGGAAGCCGGCGCATCAAGGCAGACGCCTGACTTAAAACACTGAGGGACAAGCACTCAGAACAAGCGATTCATAACCAAACGTATCAGAAAAGTGTCTCTTTCAGCGCTAACAATTAACAGTTTAGAAACCTGCCCCCCTCAGGACATACAGTTTCAGGAAATGTGTCTTAAGACACTTAAAATTCATTCTTTGTTCCGTCCTGCCAATTTCTTTGCATTGTATTGTCTGGATTCTGGTTCATTTTCATTTATTCTGCTATTCATGACTCCTCTCGTGGGGACGTTTGTTTCATTTCTGGAGCTATCAACATTCGTCTGTGGTTCTTCTGGCAGACGGAGAATCTGCTTTGGACAGAGATGAAAAGATATACTTAGCAATATGTACATTCACTTATATTTCATAACGTCACATAAAATCTAATATGCCATAGGAAGGAAAACTCTTAACCTTCTTCTCGCACGCATCTCTCTTCAGTGTCACAAACTGTGCTCAGATTTACCAAAAGTCACTGTGGACTCAAACATTTCTCAACAAGATCTGAGCTGCTCCACATTCACTTCATTCGTTGCTCTGTACTCTTACTGTACGACAATTACTGGCTCATTTAATTTGAGGAGAAACATCAGAGACAAAGTGAACGGGCATAATATTTAATTGAGTCATAACTAAAAACTCCATTGCATCTCCTGAGATATGAGAAAACAAGCTCTGAGAAATCATTTCTCTCAAGTGCACAGTATCCATTATTCATAATTCTGTTATTCTTCAAAGAATTATAGCAGGTGCTTGCATAAAATGCATATAAATATCAATATCTCCCAATAATAAGATGATATTTAAATGCTCAGTTTTATGATCAAATCTCTGTAGTTCTCAAACATATGATGCAATACAATGATGATTGAGAGATGAACTTTCCTCAAAAGATGATGATCATATCTGAGATGATTTTTCTATGAAATGATGAAAGCGAAGCTGCTTCAGTCCATGTGAAATATGACTAACAATATCAAAGTTATTCTCACGTTTACTTGATAAAAATCAGATTTCACAGCAGAAAGACACGTGAGCTGAAGGAGGACGCTTGGACAATTCTACTAAAAGATCTTTGACTTGATAAAAGAGTCAAAACTATCAATCAGACGACAGAAGGACTGAAGGAGATCGTGTGCGACAGGTCACGTTGATCATTTTTGCATGTAGACTTCATGGGAAAGAGTTTGAGAGCCTCATGGGATGAGAAACTTTTAACCGGAACCAGAGATCCATTTTTTTTTTTCAAAATACTCGCGTCTCATTCGCTCACAATCAATTATGTTTAATAAAAACCCATAATTGAGTTCCACGCACAGGAAAGAGGCTATCGATAATGAAAGCCAGAGCAAATTCCAAGATTGACATCAAAGTAGGGAAAATACTACTCGTCCTGGAACAAAAACAGAAGTGTGGAGAAGCGCTGAGAGCGTAGCGGCTGGAATAATGGATAAAGTCCAAGGGAGCTATATCTTCCCCGGGCAGGAAGTCACTGGGGATGCCAACGCGGCCCGGCAGAAATGAAACACCTATCTGCCGCGAGAGTGACTGCTCCATCCTATTTGATTTGGCTCTCCTATCATCTCTTAAGAAGATGTCAGCCATGCTCCATCTATTGCTCCCGGCCTTTATCAAGCGCAAGACGCTCGGCGGCTGCATTTCAATGGCTTTCTGAGAGCAACACTAAAGAATAAGTGCTCTGTGATAAAAAGGTAGTTGTTAAATAGATCTGTCTATTTGTATGGTAATAATGATGGCTTTAAGAGCCGCCGTGCTGCGACTCGTGGAACAAGGAAGAGGATTTGTATGCAGGTGTTGTGTGGAGGCCTGACTTTTTCAACGACCTTGTGAAACTTTCATACGTAAAGAATGAAGCTGATATTTTTCTCTGTGTACATTTGAGCCAGATCTATACCAGCTTACAGGGAACGTTCTGGAAAGGTTCTCTCAAAGTGATAAACACACGCTCATCCGATTCTCACTATTAACTAGTTGAATATTCGCATTCATATTACAAGGATATTGGCTGTTCAGTACTTGCACTACAACTCTTAATTCTATCCAATACCTAAACTTAATAACTACCTTACTAACTATTATTAATAAGCAGGAATTGGTGGTTTATTGAGGAAAAAGATCAGATTACAGCCCAGAAAGTAATTAAAATGAATTTACAGTGTACCTATAAAGTACGTGTAGGTATAAGGGAGCAATATGTAAAGTTTGGGGTATAAAGGAGTAACAACCATGAAAATTAACAAATTATTTATAGTGTGAGTATTTTAGAATTAAGGGGGACTTATTCTACTATTATGATAGGCAACAATACGTTTATTTAGCCAGAACAAATACTGTATATTTTTGTTATAATAGTGTACCAACACATGATGGCCTTTTTTAAATTATGGGGTACATATCATTGCATTTATACATTTGCTGCATTTATAAAGTTGCTTTAGTTTGGGCTTTGTGTAAGCCAAGTAAATCTAAAACTATTGCAAGTTTATTTATTTTAAATACGGGGGAAATATACTTTTGTTCCATGTAGTTACAGGCTAAGTGGTGCTTTCAAATTCTGTTTTTAAAAGAAGTCTCTTTTGCTGACCAGGGCTGGTTTCATTGTTAGAATTTAAATCATCTGTTTTCTATGTGAATATACAGTAAAGTGTAATTTATTCCTGCGATTAAAGCTGAATTTTCAGCATCATTACTCCAGTTTTCAGTATCACATGATCCTTCAGAAATCATTCTGATATGATGATTTGATATATGATTTTATTATCGATGTTGAAAACAATTGACCCTTTGCCAGTAGTTTGATTGACAGGCGATCTGACCAATCATAACCCAGAATCCGCCATTTTGTCCATCAAAGCGGTCAGGGGAGTTAGTAGATTAACGTTGGTGAACTTGAATCACGTCTTGAAACAACATTCCTTCTGATGTTCATTCATGTTTATTTGATGCTATAAATGAACTAGTATGAAGAGATGATCGCTTCACGAGGAGCTACAGCGATCTGTCACCACACATTAAACACACACTAGACGCTATTTATTGATTACACTGCTTTAAAACATTACAGTATTTTAAATATGAAACTGTTTTATACGTTGTCATTGAGAACATGATGTGTGGCGTGAGAGCGCATGGCTTGTCGGACATAGCAACAGTAACTAAAGGGGGCGGGTCTTTGTGATTTGTGGTCAATTGTATACATTTTTTTCAGGATTCTTTGATGAATAGAAAGTTCAAAAGAACAGTATTTATCTGGAACAGAAAGAAATGTAAAGACTTTTAATAAATTTATTCAGCAAGGATTCATTTAATTGATCAAAAGTCAGTAAAAACATTTATAGTGTTACACAGCAGAGGTGTGCACAGGGGGTGTTTTACTTGAGCCCCTGCCCCTTTAATCTTGAAAGTGAAAGTGCCCTTTTACTATGCCACGATTTCTACTTGGGGGATACATTAGGATACATTTAAGCATACATATGTGTGCTATAAAGAAATAGCAAACAAAGAAGTAAAAATAAAGAACTAATTCAAATATGAATGCAGCTGAACATAGCAACAAACAAAAGCACTAACTTTTCCATGGAATAGATGCAGTTTTAACCAGTAGTATACACACTATCTAGACAACTTTATTATTTACAAAAACATTATCCTCACTGAAGCGGTCTCCATTAGTATCACGACTCTTTCACTGTCTGTTATCACAAGTAGTGCATCTTTCCATCCATGACCTTCCTTGCAACTTTACCGTCATGCACGCTGTATTTTGAAGAGACAGGAGAGGGAATTCACATTCACACAACTATAATTTGCAGATGTTAATTTTGTTTTACACAATAACTGGTTGAAACATGTTTGGATATACAAGATAAAATTTGAAGCCGTGAATTAGCCAATGAGGGCCTCACATCCACTAACTTGCACAGGCTCGCGACGGCCCTAAAGAATAAAGTATAACAAAGAATTTTAAGCAATCATCTTCATAAGCTGAAGGTTTGAGAAAAAGCTCAACAGGTTGCTGGCGCTCCAGCGAGCTTGTGTATTTGATCAATACTGTCTTTTCTTACTGAATTACGCACATCTTCTGTTTTACTAGTTTCTCAATGGTACCAATTACAGGTTTTACTGCCTCCACATTATCACCTCCAGTTGTTAACACTCTTTTCAGACATACAGCTAAAGCGATTACACATATTTTACCAGCAACATCCACCATAACATCCTTTCGGCTGTCATGTGATACACGGTAGAATATTTTGTTCCATTCTGTTTGAGTCATCCATTTGTAGATTTCTTTGTACCGCTCCCCAATTTCACGCAATTTCTGATTCTGACTCTCCTGAATGAGTTTCTCTGTTTCATCAAACAGTTTATTTTTAAAGTGTCCTCCATTTTCTTTCACCATCATTTCTATTTTACTGATCAGATCTTTGAACTGTGGGAAACTGGCACTGTTGTTGTCCAGAAAAAAAAATCGGTTTCTGCGTATGAAGTTTTGAAAATATGTATTTTCATCCCGTAGAAACTCTTCAGTGGTTTTATTTTCTTTCTCTAACTGATCTTTATGGGTGAAGAGGATCATGGTGTATTCCTCTATCTCTTCTCCAAACACGTCTTTAAGCTGTTTTATTGTATTTTTCTCCTCCTCAGTGAATCGACCCACTTTAACCACAATAATAAAAGCATGTGGTCCAGGTGAGGCAAATGTTATGCATTTCGCTATTTCAGTAATAACCTGCTCTGTACTGAGTATGGTATCATAAAGTCCAGGTGTGTCGATCACTGAGATATCTTTACCCATCCTTTCAATGGTTTCTGCCCTGCACTCTTTTGTCTGAGAGTTTAAACTGGCTTCAGATTTGAACACGTTTCTGCCGATGATGGCGTTTCCAGTGGCACTTTTCCCAGATCCAGTTTTTCCCAGCAGAATCAGCCTGATCTGGTCTTTCCTCTCAGGAATTTGAATCCCATCTGGATCTTCAGCTGAAATGTCAACAGAAAGATCAAATCATGCATCACATAGAAATGTAGAACTGAGACATTTAAGAAATAAGATAAGATACATAAGATTAGCATCTCTAAACGTCCACAGCTGTATCTGTTCTGGGCTTGTTGTGAATATTTTTTTTTTTCTGAGCCTGATTTTTGAGGTATTAAAGTAATTTTCAATTAGAAAATATAAGAACAATAATAATAATAATAATAATAAATAATAAATATTGCTGCAACAAGCAATATGGGAACGCAGGCACAGGAAGTGGAAGGAAGAGCCAGAAGAGAAAAACAGCCGAAATAGAATGTACACAGAAGTACAGGTGAAAATTAACTCAAAATGAACAAAAGTTCAGATGAGAATTAACACAGAATGGACAGAAAACACATTTAATTCTAATCCAAGAGAAAGAAACACAGACAGAAAGAAAGATAGATTAATACAGTGCTTACCGAGTAAATAAAAGAATTGAAATGACGCGACATTACACACAGTTTTTTTTTGTTTTCATGTGGCCTGTGCCAATCAGAAGGCATTTACACAGCTGCCAAGGTTCATTAATTTAGGGCAGATTTTGTATAAAAATGCACATCATGTTTTACTTAATAAAGTTCAGATAGAATATTTCTCAGAAAAACAGTCTTGAACAGAAGCAACTTCTGCCACATTTCTAACCCTTATGGTTCAAAAGTTATTTGAATAAAAAATAGGTGCAATGTTGGGCTGTTGGTGGCGCTAGACAGTTTGAGTTAGAGACTCCAAATTTTCTGTGAGTAATGTTGAGACTGATCCCTGTCTATGTGCCCAAGGTAATCTTCCCACAAGCGGTTCTTCTTCTATGGGCTGCCATAGACTCAATAGCAGAAGAAGAAGAAGAAGAAGATTACCATTTGCACCTTCAGTGCTTGGCCACTAATAGTAATAATAATAATAATAACAATAACAATAATAACAATAATACAATTTACACTTGACATCAGTAGCAGCTTTTCTTGATCTCCTCTTCATTTGTTCCATGGTAAATTTCCCTCTAATCTCCATTATCATTCCTTCAATCTTCTGCAGTAGATCTTGTTTCTGACTATCTGATTTACTCTTGTTATTGAAACAGTGAAACTTTCCCCCACATTCTGTCACCAGTTGCTGGAGATCTGCATGGTTTTGCAGATATTCATCAATAGTCTGTGGTTCATCCAGATCCTCCAGTTCATCTGCACGTGTGAACAGAATCATGATGTACTTCTGAACTTCAGGACCAAATAAATCTTTAATGAAATTCAGGATCTCTTCTTCATTTTGCACAGGTTCCTCTAGAGGAATGGTGAGCAGAACTGCACTAAGACCTGCTGAACATCGAGAGACCAGCTGCTCTTTCATTATCTCCAGCTTCTCTTTAGACAAATCTGGATCCAGTAGATCTGGACAATCAATCACAGCGACCTGCTTTTCTTCCATCTGAGTTACTTCATCACAAACTTCAGACTCATGCTTCTTTTTCTGTTTGTGAACTTTAAACTTTCTTTCTCCCAGTATAGTGTTTCCAGATGAGCTTTTCCCAGAACCCTTTCTGCCCATCAGAAGAATCCTGATCACTGGATCATCCTGTGTGGTCTTACCAGCTGACATCTCTGAAAGAGGGAATTATCAAATTAAATCATTTTTTTTTTTAAATCAGTCAATTGGTCATTCTTATTGCAGGTATGAAACAACAGGGACTTTTACATTTAGTCATTTAGTCATTTTTACTTTTACACCAGAGAGCTCTAGGAACTAGCCAATAGGATAGTTGCCCGGAAACTAATTTCTCTCACCAAGCCATGTTCCTGGTTGCATTTGCACCGGGAATAAGAATTCTGAAGCGGCCGACAGCTGCGTCTTTAAGCGCGGCATTTAGTAATGCTAAAACCGGGTGGATGGAGGATGCCGTGATCGGAGCTGTGTTTGTTGTTTGTCATGGATTTCATGATAACGGAGATGGATTGTAAATGAATAATCTAATCGACTGTAGGGGCAAAAAGTCTCCCACTACAACTTTTAGTATCATGGCGGAGAAAAGAACACAACACTGACTGAAAGGGAACGGCATTTACCTGTTGTCTGCAGTCACATTAGATGTACAAAGTCATCCGACGAATTTGGATATCGCATGAGAACCCTATCAGCTTCGAGTGTAAACTAAACGAGCCAATGCACATTGGAATGCAACCTTTGCATCTTGCGGTCTACCAGTTGATGGTAAGTCTTTAGAGAAACATGACCTGATCATCAGGTTCCTGAGGGGCGAAGAGTCTGAATCCGCCTCGCCTGCTCTCTATACTCTATTGGAACTTGTCCCTGGTGCTTATAGCTCACCGGGGACCGCCCTTCCAGCCTTTGAGTGAAAAACTCTGTCCCTTAAGACAGTACTCCTGGTTGTGTTGGCCTCTTCCAAGAGGGTAGGGGACCTGCATGCATTTTCAGTCAACAAATCGTGCCTGGAATTGGGCCTGGGTGACACTCGAGACCCCGGCCTGGATATGTGCCCAAGGCTCCTACCACTCCTTTTAGAAATCATGTAGTGAACCTGCAAGCGCTGTACTCGGAGGAGGCAGGCCCAGCCCTGGCTTTGCTCTGTCCCGTCTACACTTTGCGCCTTTACATGGACAGAATGCGAAGCTTGAGGACCTCAGACCAGCTCTTTGTCTGTTACGGAGACTCGCAGAAGGCAAAGGCTGTCTCCAAGAAGAGGATAGTCCACTGAATAGTGGATTTAGACCCTTCTCTGAAGTAGAAGCGAATTTAGTTCCCCCAAAAGGAGTTCCTACAACTAAAATCATTCCTAGTTCCTGCGGTGCGAACATGGCATAATCCGGGTACTTCAGCCAATAGCTCTCTGGTGCGAAAGCCCCTAATAATGGTTAGACAGTATGCCAACTGCAGAGAAATCTGAACCTAACCAAAGAACACACATTGTAGTGGCTCAGTGTTCAACATTTACCATTTACATCCAAATGGTATTTAATTTAAACAAATTAAATGTGTGTGAAATTAAACGTGTATGTGTGTGTGCCTACTAGTGTGCATTTGACTTGAATCATGCCCAACAGATATCTGTTTTAAATCAGTCGGCAAGTAATTCTCACTCCTCGATTTGCTTAAATGCTAATTTGGTTACCATACTTTGATGACTATGTTGACAAACATGTTTACAGTGCATTATTTCCAGTGTTTTATTGTTAGCATTGCAAAAATGGCAACCCTTACAAGTAATACATATGTGTTGTATCTGGTTACAATGACAACCTTGCTGCTGATCTATGCTGTCATAGTAAAAGCCATTGAATGCAAAATACAGTGTGACTTGTCATCTCATTATAGAAAAGCTGAAATGTGTTTAAAAGTGTGACTGACCAAATGGACTGAGCCACCACCACCCCCTCCTTAAGCTCAAATGTCAGGCTATGGCATAACTAAATGTCATTAAAATGCTGTTTATAATAGTAATGTGGAAAACCAACAATAAAGTCACATGTTCATTCCTTTCACGTTCTCCAAGAGGTTAAACTGGATCACTAAAAAAAAGAAACTATGCAAATGAATGCTGCTTGAATTTGTTTGAACATGTTTAAAGATTTGCGCGATAGTTTAAACCCACAGATGTAATACAGTTTTAAACGTAAATATACAATTCCATACAAAATATACAAAAAAGTTTTATGTATTTTAAAATGAAATAAAGTCTAAGAATGCATTGATATTGAGTTATGGTTAGGGTTTGACATGAGTTGTTTGGCCTTTCAAAATTCCTTTAGGAACTATCAGGTACAAAAGCACTTCAAATAATAAAAACTATTTAAATAAATATTTTCCAAATACAGAAAAACATTTTCGTTTCATACCCGGAAGTGAGGAAGGTCCATCTGCCATCGTTGCTGAATGTGACTCCAGACAGATCACAATGTTCTGTAATGGTTCTTAGAAGACAAATACAGAACAAAATATTAATACACTCTTTAAATAGAATATTCCAAAGATTTTGCCAGGAAAAGCCAAAGCAGCTGTAGTGTTTAATGTTCACCTTTGCTCCTGCCAGCAGTTTGTTACCTGTTCCTCTTTTACCTGTTGGAGGACGACCCTAATTTACCTACAACACTCAGCAAACCCACATTATCTCACATGAACATGAGCTGATGCTGATTGCCCAAACTGGTTTTACACAATGAATACAGACATGAGAAACACACCTACTGCAGAACAACACCAGACACCCAGGTAACAAATGTTTGTTTTAAGAAAGTCTTTAAAACATTCGGTTTTGGTTATGGAAACAATAAATTGTCTAGTTTTCTTGATGTTAGAGGAACATTTTTAATAGGTTAGTATAATGTTCCCAAAAAGTTCTTTCAAATTATTTAGTTAACAATTCAACGTTCTAGGAATGTTGATTTCTAACATTCTGAGAACATATTGTCAGTTTTCCTTAATGAAAATGGAATGTCATTTAAAGGTTACTATAATGTTGCTAAAATATTCCTTCAAATATTCAAACACCTGCTGTTAACAAGCACTGAAAGAAAGAGAAATAAGAAAAGAAACTACAACTGAATTCAGTCAGAGCGATAGATGAAATCAACTGAAGATAATACATTTTGTAAAATATTACATTTTGATGTTTGCATCATATTACCTTATATAACTAACTTTTTTTCATATAACTAACTTTTCTGATTAAGTAAACTAGCTCAGTAGCTCACCCGATACAGCAGTGAGTTTACGATGCAGAGCATTCGCGCACAAGTCCTGTGAAACACGAATGGTTGCTAGAACAAATATATTTTTATGTTTGCTTTTGTTTACAATAACGGCTAGGTTTAGTGTAGGGTTTATTGTATGGGGTACATTATATTCAAACGTGATAGAGCATTAACCACCATAACAAAGTGTCTCTAGACTCACATGAGCCTAATCTTTTTCAGATAAAACTGAATGTGTTTTTAGCGCCATTCACTGGACATTTCACCTTGAAAGTGTTGCAAAACGTGCAAGAAGCATTGTAATATCATTTTGTAGAAATACCTCCACAGGCGTGTTTTCCTGGGTTGGAAAATTCTCTCCACTCACTTTAACGGATGCTTTTCCATTCAAGAACGGTGTGAAATCCCGAGAATCTCTGCGTGGCGTCTCCTCTGTGCTCACCTCCTGCGTGGCTCGCCGCTTTCCATTTATCTGCCCGTATGACTATAAAAATCCGTCAGGGCCGAGCAGAGATTGGGGTTTTCTCGTTCCTGTGGGCTCTGGGCCTGTAATGCAGAAGTCTGTTTTTATTATTCTTGCTAAAGGAACACTATTTCATCAAGCGTCGGATTCCGGCAGCGGAGCGGAGAGGAGATAGAGCCTGCGCTCAGGCTATATTTCTTCCAATCAAACATCCCGCGGCGGGGAAAAAAATGAGTGGGCGCCATCAAAGCCCAGAATAATGCTGCCACCTTTTATGTAAAAGGAAAGGACTGATGGACAAATACAGGAAGGAACGACAAGTTTAATGACGTGTGTTGAGGGGGCCCGAGATTGGAAAAGTGACAGGGAGAAGCGGCCTCCTTGGCGGAATATAAATTGTGGGGGGCCCGCCGTAAAAAGGCTTTTATCTGGAGTGAATATGGGACGTAATGCTCGGGTCAGGGTTAAGTCATTTTCTCCGGCGAGTTAAGCGAATAATGAAAGCGAGTCGGTGAGGAGAAGGAGCAGTGCCTGCGCCAGTTTGTCTTCATTTATTATGCCAAATCTCGTGATTTTGGCGTGGCGGCACGGGGTGCGGCGACTCGCGCCGGTGGACGACATATCGCTTAATTTACACAAGGTAATGAAAGCGGGGAACGGGAGGACAAAACAATTTACCTGCTGACACGGGAAGCGGTGATTTGCGAACACGGGGGTTAGCAGAGGAGCGGGCAGAGGGCCAGGAGGAGGAAGAGGAAGACGGGCCCAGGCGATAAAGATAGAGAGCGGTTGGAGTTCTGTGTGTGTGTGTGTGTGTGAGATCACAGCTGTGATGATGGTCCCACACACATGCAATAAGTGGGATGTACGTAAACGGGTCAGGTATGACGGGTGCCTTTTAAGACGGGTGAATTTTTAATCTTTTAAAATCACCATGAAATCAATATTGACATTGCTTTTTATGGAATATTGCAGTTTATTCTAAATGATTTATCGCTGCACATCATTATTCTTTTAGATTCATGTGTCTCATAATCTTGAATCAGAATCTCTTCCTCTCGCAGCTTCTCTTCTCTGATGATGACGAGGGCGGGGCAACCTGTCACTCACATGAGATCCACCAATAGCAAACCACAACCATCCAATCAATTCCTCACAGACACAATCAAGCCCCGCCTACATTTGTTCTCGTTTGAGAAGCGTTTCACTCGGATATACGGCACAATAGGGAAATTAAAACTTTAAAAATCAGTGTTTTCTCTAAATAAATTTGATTAATGATCTAATATAAATGGCAAAAAGTACACACTTTGCCATGTTTTTGATAGAACTTTGGATGGACAAACGGACATACAAATGTTTGTTTTGCGCACTTAAACAGATGTTGTAGGCGAGAATGATTTTTAATGATGATAAATATGAAAATAATGATGTGTACCAATAAATCATACTGAATATGATTTTTCAACAAAAAAAAATGATGACTATAAATTAATATAAATATATACATATAAATAAAAGCTTTAGAATTCATAAATAAAGAATAATGCACTCTAAAAGATTCTGGGCTAAAAACAACCCAAGTTGGGTTAAAAATGGGCTAACTCAGCGTTTGGGTTGTTTAAACTCAGCGTTTGGGTTGTTTTAACCCAGTGGTTGGGTTAAATGTTAATGTTATAACTCAACTATTGTTTAAAAATTAGTTTAAGTCTGGCTTAAAATGAACCCAAAATAATTACTAGAGGCAACAATAATAATCAAAAGGTGAATATTTATTAACCATTTAGTTTAATTATTTTTCATTAAAATTATTAATAAACATTATTATTATTTCCAACATATTTTGGGTTTATTTCAAGCAAGCAATATAGTAATTTTAAACAACAGCTGAGTTAAATAAAACTAACAGCCAACATTTAACCCACCCGCGGGGTTAAAAACAACCCAATCGTTGGGTTTGTCCATTTTCAACTCAACTTGGGTTGTTTTTAACCCAGAATTTAGAGTGTAAAATTAAGAATATATAAAGCTTTAAAAGTAACTAAATTGGGTGCTGAACTTCATTTAAACCACGTTGGATTTTGACAACTCTAAATCTACTCTGAAACTTGTTCAACTAGCTCTGTTCAACAGGTCACTGGTTCTCTGTCTCACACACACACACACACACACACACAGAGAGAAGACCAATCAAGATTTAATGGACAGCCGAGCTGAAGGATCCAGAGCAGCAATCAAAGCCAGAAGCCGCAGCTCTCAGGCTCTCTAAGAGTCGTCTATGAGAGACGGCCGTAATTACCATCAACAGCACGCAACAGGTATTTTTATCCCTGGAGCAGCTCTAGTGCCTCACAGCTACAGCCCTGATCAAGACCCGAGTACAAATCTGAAATTACTCTGCTGACGTTTAAAGACACAACCTGCAATTACTGAACCCAGCCCACTTTAACTCCAGGAATTACACTTGTGTTTACCAACTAATGGATTAACTGACTGTTACGAACACTCACATCTACAAACTATGAGAATCAGCTATGATAAACACATTACCCTCATGACGTTCATCTTCAGCGCAACACGAAAGGAGATGTTGGTCTGAATGGTCCGTTCCTCACATTAAGAAGACTTGGAATAGAGTGAAACAGTGGGGTTTGGGAAATAAATATTTTCTCCACAGGTGAATTGATTTTTTAATGATAATGACAACTTCTGTGTGATATGCGGTTGGTATATGTGTTTGTGTTGAAGCCATTTGATTGCATAATTTCCATTTATAAATTATTATTATTATAAATAATTGTGTGACAGCTGAATTCGTGGTAGAAATCTGCAATACTCATCATGCTGTACAGAGAATTTCACCAATCATTGACCATAGTGGTCAGTCTGAGGGTCTGGAGAAGGGCCATGGAGCCGTCTTGGACTCTTGAACTCCCAACTCCACCCTAGACTCCGCCCTGGTTGCCTGAGCTCCCAGCTCCACCCTGGACTCTGCCCTGGTTGCCTGAGCTCCCAGCTCCACCCTGGACTCCGCCCTGGTTGCCTGAGCTCCCAACTCTACCCTGGACTCCGCCCTGGTTGCCTGAGCTCCCAGCTCCATCCTGGACTCAGCCCTGGTTGCCTGAGCTCCCAGCTCCATCCTGCACTCTGCCCTGGTTGCCTGAGCTCCCAGCTCCACCCTGGACTCCGCCCTGGTTGCCTGAGCTCCCAGCTCCACCCTGGACTCCGCCTTGGTTGCCTGAGCTCCCAACTCTACCCTGGACTCCGCCCTGGTTGCCTGAGCTCCCAGCTCCATCCTGGACTCCGCCCTGGTTGCCTGAGCTCCCAGCTCCATCCTGGACTCTGCCCTGGTTGCCTGAGCTCCCAGCTCCACCCTGGACTCCGCCCTGGTTGCCTGAGCTCCCAACTCTACCCTGGACTCCGCCCTGGTTGCCTGAGCTCCCAGCTCTACCCTGGACTCCGCCCTGGTTGCCTGAGCTCCCAGCTCCACCCTGGACTCCGCCCTGGTTGTCTGAGCTCCCAGCTCCACCCTGGACTCCGCCCTGGTTGCCTGAGCTCCCAACTCTACCCTGGACTCCGCCCTGGTTGCCTGAGCTCCCAGCTTCACCCTGGACTCCGCCCTGGTTGCCTGAGCTCCCAGCTCCATCCTGGACTCTGCCCTGGTTGCCTGAGCTCCCAGCTCCATCCTGGACTCTGCCCTGGTTGCCTGAGCTCCCAGCTCCATCCTGGACTCCGCCCTGGTTGCCTGAGCTCCCAGCTCCACCCTGGACTCCGCCCTGGTTGCCTGAGCTCCCAGCTTCACCCTGGACTCCGCCCTGGTTGCCTGAGCTCCCAGCTCCACCCTGGACTCCGCCCTGGTTGCCTGAGCTCCCAACTCTACCCTGGACTCCGCCCTGGTTGCCTGAGCTCCCAGCTTCACCCTGGACTCCGCCCTGGTTGCCTGAGCTCCCAGCTCCATCCTGGACTCTGCCCTGGTTGCCTGAGCTCCCAGCTCCATCCTGGACTCTGCCCTGGTTGCCTGAGCTCCCAGCTCCATCCTGGACTCCGCCCTGGTTGCCTGAGCTCCCAGCTCCACCCTGGACTCCGCCCTGGTTGCCTGAGCTCCCAGCTTCACCCTGGACTCCGCCCTGGTTGCCTGAGCTCCCAGCTCCACCCTGGACTCCGCCCTGGTTGCCTGAGCTCCCAGCTCCATCCTGGACTCCGCCCTGGTTGCCTGAGCTCCCAGCTTCACCCTGGACTCCGCCCTGGTTGCCTGAGCTCCCAGCTCCACCCTGGACTCCGCCCTGGTTGCCTGAGCTCCCAGCTCCATCCTGGACTCCGCCCTGGTTGCCTGAGCTCCCAGCTACGCCCGGGACTCCTCCCTGTCCTGACCTGCCTGTACCCGTGCCCGCCCCCCCTCCCCCCTCCCTGATTGGACTCTCTTTGGCGTGAGGTCGCGCCTTCCGGGAGGGGAGAGTAATGTTACGTGTATGTCTGATCTGTATTTAAAATACACACAAAATAAGGTAAGTATTCACGGTCATAAACACGGTCAGTTATGTTTTAAAAGAACGTAAACAGATGATAAAGAAAACACACGTGTAACAGTATAATGGATTACTGCATCAGCTCTTAAAGTGACAGCAGCCTAATATGCCTGCTGCCAAATTATGAGATAATATTAAAAATAGAGCATCTATATGGCCGTTTTTCCCCATGGTATCGATGTCAAATTTGTGGCCGGTGAAAATGCCAAGTAGATAGTAAATTTGGAAAACCACAAGCCACAATGACTACAATCCCATTTGCAATTCTTCATGGGATGGAAGTTCTTTCCTTCCCTAAAGCAGTTAAGTCTTGTATCTTTGTCTTTTTTATCTGATTTGTTTCAATCCATATGGGAAAAAGGAATGAAATAAATACATCCGGGCACTGAGAAAAGTGTGGCGGCACTAATGCACTATATATAATAATAATAATTAATTAGTTACTTTTGGAGCCCGGATGTGTTGATCCACATTCAGTTTGATTGTATGGAAAAAAATCCAGTCAGAGATTCAGCTAAAATTCTCATTTTATGTTTCACAGAAGCCGTACAGGTTTGGAACGACATGATTGTGAGGAAGCTTTCACACAAGCGGTTTAGTTTGAAACGGAGCATGGTTCATGCGACGCACATACAGTAAAAACCCAAGCGTCATTCAATCAATAATAATAACGCCAAATTAATAAAAAGCACAATATATTGACCGCGTTCTGTTTTCGATCAGGCGCCGTGCACGTTTCCGATGATGTAAAATGAAGTGAAGAAAATGGTAATCGTAATATCACTTTGAAGAAATGCCTCCACAGGTGTGGAAACGTCAGTTCTCTCCATCCACTGTAACGGATGCTTTTGCACTAAAAAATGGTGTGAAATCCCGAGAAATGCACCAGGGTTCAAGTTGCGTGTGAAGCCGGATCAACTCTACAGGGGGGGCGGGAACAATTCGGACTCGGACTGCAGGAAACGTTCCCAGTGTGAAAACTCTATTTCGATTTTGGGTGCATCACATTTGAAATGTTTGTTTCAGAATCTAGCACATTTTTCCCCTTAGTTCAGTTAGTTTTGTTAGGCATATACGAACACAGCAATCACACACTGAAACAACCGCTGCGAGATGTCCTGAACGAGGTGGTCTCAGCCCGATTAAAACAAACTCTGGAGCCGTTCGTTGAGATGAGAAAGCAATCCAACCCAGAGGAATGTGCACAGGTGAGCTCTGACCAATAAGAGGACAGTTTTACCCACGTGACATGCATAAACACATTTCGGTTTGCTTTGAAATGTTGCCTTGTGAAAGCAAACCGAACCAAGAAGAAAATGCAACATTCAAGCGATATACAGGTCTGAAATAGTCCTTTGTTCCCTTTGCAGAACCGAAATGGCGTTCCACCTGTGGAATTGGATCTCTGCCAAATTTTTGCGCACTCAAGATCATATTTTGAGCGTGCAAAAGGGCATTTCGCGCGTGAACTGAGTTGAGGAGAAAATCTTCGTCTCGCAAATAAGAAAATATTTAGAGCGAACGAAAATCAGTTTTGCATTTCACAGAAGTTTATTTGGATGTGCGCGGACGTTCTCTTTCACACGTGCAAGGTTTCAGTTGCTCGCGCTCCTGATTCCCGCCCTGCGCGCTCGCTAAGCGCCGAATGCTCGCCTGCTCAACACAAACCAGTGTTACAATGTGCCAAAATTCCAGCCAATCAGAGTTGAGGCTGCTAAATTCCGATTGGCTGGCTTGACAACCAATCACAAGACTCCCTGCATTACAGACAGAACAAGAGGAAAAACACATGGTTCAGGAGACGTTTGTTCAATGGCTTGAACACTATCAAAGTTCCTTTAAGACTGTAGAGAAAGTCTTTGACACTCTTCATGTTAAAGTTCAAATGTCTTCCACTGGACGAACACATGAGTGGCTTATTTTTAATCAAAATCAAATTGTATTATTACATAATGGCGTGTCCCAGTGTTTCTACACCTCAATGAACTGCTGAATTACTTCTAACTTCTTACGTAAAAAAAGATCACTAGATTAATATAAAAAACCTTAATAAAAATTATCGCTATATTAGTCGATGGAAAAAATAATCGTTAGTTGCAGCTCTAGTCTGAAAACTTTAAAGCCAATTCACACCGTGCCAACAAACACGTCTGCTGGAGTTTGTTGGATCGGTGTGATACTCCTGTCAGCGTCTGTTGGAGTCGGTCGGAGTCTGTTTTCACCCGACTGAACATGTTTAATCGCCGTTTGAATGTCTGATCAGTCAATACAAATAAAAGTTACAAAACTCAATTGAAGTAGTCTGTAGTTCAGCAGAATCTGCTCCTCTGTGGTGAAGCCATTTTCACTCATGAGAAGAGGATTATTTTTTCTATCAATACCGGAACGCGCGCGTGAAGGACTTTACGTCATAAATAGTAAGTAGCCTATAGCATCCAAATACTTTGCGAAATGGAAATATTTAGATTCGTGTCGAAAGAGAGCGGTATAAGCGTGAGAGCAGCGCTGGTTTAACCTGAGTTTAGTTTTGAGTTCATTTTGGCTTGTTTAGCTACAGATGGTTGTATTGTTTGGTCGCGCTAAAAGAAGTTTAAAAACCGCTGAAGGCCATACAACCCCAACGCTAGTCATCAGATCGATGGCTAGCGCTTCAGATTTCAGGTTAGTGTTTTCATGTTTGACTCAATACTTTGGAACAATGAAAATATGTATGATACTATATTATTAATCTAATAAACTTGCCTGAAAATATTGTTAACATGGTTACACGTATGTAGTTGTGGATCTGAATTTCTCCCGGTCAGACTTGACTCTGTGACTCGTGTGTCGTGTTTGTTGGTCGACTTGTTCGTTGTCGTTCGTTGGCGCGGTGCGAACTGGCCTTTAGATGAAAAGGTTCTATGTAGAACCTTAAAGGTTCCGTCAGGCGTTTCGTATGTAGAACGTTTCTAGGGCTTCCCATCACAGGATCATTTCATGGATTCAGTTTTAATTAAACAGCTTGTAAACACTCTTCTATATAGATCCCCACTGAACCGGCTGCAATTCCCCTTTGCTAAAATCAGGCCGCATTCGCTCAGTCGGGGAATTTGGCTCATAGTGTGATGACCACAGTTCTCTTGAAGTGATTGGAAGACAATCACAGTGCTTCCCCACATCTGCCAGATTACCCAGAAGCCTCAGCTCCAGCTCTCTGCCTCCACAAACACAGCTCCGAGTCACTGAAGAGAGACTTCACAAATTCCCTATAATTTTCCAATCACTTGTGTTTAGGGCACATCTCAGTCTCTCCCAGGCCGTTAGATCACACGCGTTCGTTCTGTTTAGGGGTGGAGGGTCAGTTTGTTTGTAGACATCAATACAATCAGAAGGAAACAACGTTTTTGTGTGGTTTTTCTGTGTTGTTATTGACTAATAGCCAGAGCCACACAAAATCAGCTTCAGAGCTCTGCAGATCTCCAGATCTATACATTCCTATTCCTTGTGTTTTATTTATATTAAATAAGCCACACTAAAATGGGTAAAATTAGCACCAGTGTATAGCTTGGAAAAAATTGCAAATATATGGATAAAGTAAGAATTCACAACATACATATACATAATATGTTATATATCATATATATATAATAATATTACCACCCCTAAATCTACATGTTTCCACCCACAGAGCCGCCATTTTGTTTTCGCCGCCATTTTGTTGACACTATTTAGAGTCTCGTTAGCTTGGAGAGCCTGCCAGTTGATCCTGACAAGATCCATTGCTAACAAAGGAGTGATTCTGTCTGGGTTTAGCACAAAAGATGAACGTGACGACACATGCTAGTGATGAGTTGATCAACTCCACAGCAACTACATCAATTTATCCACTAACCGTTCAGAAACGTCTAAAAGTTGAACTTCTTCCTGAGTCTCTCCATCAGTTTGAACACTTTCCTCATTTTGTCTGCGTGAGATTCTCCAGCTTTGTTGTTGTTGAGCTGTTAAAGCTCCGCCCTCTTCTGGAGCAGCAGCTCATTTGCATTTAAAGGGACACACACAAAAACGGCGTGTTTGTGTTTGACGAGCTCTAATAAATGATCTGTGGGGGATTTTGAGCTGAAACTTCACACACACATTCTGGAAACTGATTTTACATCTTGTGAAAGAGGAACCGTTTAAAAGAAAAGCTTCTATATGGAACCTAAACGGTTCCATCAGGCACTTCTTATATAGAACCTTTTAGGGCTTCCCAGAATGGGGTCATTTTAAGGATTCGGTTTTAATTCATTCATTTTGTTTTAATTAATTTTTAATTGTAATTACATTTTTTGAATTAAACTTCTCATAAACATACTTTGTCAGCATAAAAAAATTAAATAACCTGTTAAACATGAAAGTATTATGGCATCATGTAAGACATTTCATAGAACCTTTTTTTAGTATTGAGTCAAGAACTATATATAGAAACCACTGAACCTTTTGTATAAGAGTGCATGGGCATTTTTATAATGAATATACATTTTATATTAATTTCATCGGGCAGAAACTGCGAGTAAATTCACTCCTTATGCAGTGAATCATGAACTACTGAAAAAGTATCAGGGCCTTTTAATGTTGTTGTGGTCAGTGGAGGGCCTTGGAGTGAAATAGAGTAAACATGGACGCTTATGAGCGCTCAATTACATCATTACCTTCACACCGTGGCAGCATGTGAACTCTCACACACACACACACACACACACAGACGCAGGTGGAGTGTGTTCCCGCTGCTCGCTGCTGATGAATGTCAGGCTGGTGCTGAGATCTGGCACGGCTTCAGCGCACGTCTTCAGACGGTAGAGGAAGTGTCACTCTCCACGGGCATGCTGGGAAAAGCCTGGAGTCGGGCGCGTCTCGCTGCTGCTGTCTTCACAACAAATCAAAGCCAAGCGGCTCGACACCGGCGCGCTCCATTCAGTCCCATATTTCCCGACCGGGGGCTCAGATTCACTGTCTGCCTCCACAACCGCTGATGTTACGAGAGCGCTCAACGCTCTATACGGCATGTTCGCGCAAAACATTCGACTTCATGCAGTGAGATTGTGCAGCTCAAGTCATGTTCGGTTATGGCAGATTTTGGGCCTTTGAAGCTATTTTTTCAAAAAGATCATAAAGCCCACAAACATTGTCCAATCTTCAGTTTCAACAAAAGAAAAATCTAAAGTGCTCAATGCAAACACAAAACGTTTACAATATCAATAATTAGACACTGCCTTGGAGTAATGCATTACAAGTAACATGAGCAATGTAATCAGATTACTTTTTGTAATGTAAGGAGTAATGCATTACTATGGAACCCCATTTCCACAACATAAGATATATAAAAAATATATATGAAAAATTACGAAATTATTACTTTAAAAGTCATAATTGACCCTTCGCCGGCAGTTTGATTGACAGGCGATCTGACCAATCATAACCCCGAATCCTCCATTTTGTCCGTCAAAGCGGTCAGGGGAGTTAGTAGATTAACGTTGGTGAACTTGAATCACGTCTTGAAACAACATTCCTTCTGATGTTCATTCATGTTTATTTGATGCTATAAATGAACTAGTATGAAGAGATGATCGCTTCACGAGGAGCTACAGCGATCTGTCACCACACATTAAACACACACTAGACGCTGCGTGATATTTTTCACTTCGTGAGAACATGATGTGTGGCGTGAGAGCGGACATAGCAACAGTAACTAAAGGGGGCGGGGCTTTGTGAAGGGTCAATTATGAGATAAAAAGTCGAAATTATGACTTATCTTAAATATGTGCTCTCTCTATATATATAGTATATCTATTTAAAAGCACATAGAAAGATGATGTTTACAGCTGAGATATCATGACATGCAGTGGCTAGATTAAGGATATACCTCAATTAAATGATTTAAAACATTATCCAAACCGAGCACGTGGAGGGCAAGAAAATGACATCTCAAATGGAATCTTGCATTACACCATATTGTGATGTGTTATTATGGAAATATGATCTCCAGAACAGCGCCACCCTCAGGTAACTGTGTGTACCGACAGAGCATGTCATTATGATTTCACAGGTTCTCAGAAGAATAAAAAAACCACGAACGTAGAGGGCTAGATAAATTTGTTCTTTAACAAAATCGCGCATTACAACATATTCTGAGGGTCGTGGTGTTCTGGGATCATATTTCAATAAGAACACATCAGAATATGTTCAATGACAGCTGTCACCTCATGAAGCACTTCTGTTTTGCTCTTGCTACGCCAAAGCTGCTTAAAATCCTTTCAAGAGGGCAAGAATTTCACCATTTAAAATATGTAACGTTTAAAATATTCCTTTATGTGTCCATTCTGTCATGTCGAGTCGCGTCAGATCAATGTGCAGCAAATCATAATTTCGACTTTTAAACTATTTTTTTAATCTCATAATTTCAACATGGTGTCAAAATTTCGACTTGGTATGTCATAATTTCAACTTTTATCTCATAATTATTACTTTTAAAGTCATAATTTTGACTTTTTTTTTTTTTTTTCTTATGTGGTGGAAATGGGCTTCCATACTTTTCAGTTTTGGATCTTAATTGCTGAATAATGACACTATTGTATTCTGTAGAGCTGTTTATAATGGAATTGGCTATAGAAATAAGGCTGACTTGACTTAAAGCTGCACTATGTAGTTTTTTCGTCCACTAGAGGTCGCCTATTCAAAACACAGGTGTAGCTTGATGAAGTTTGAGCGAGGAATCATGGGACGTGTGGTCTTCACCTCACAGCTGGTGGAAAAGAAGCGGGATGGGACTCGGGCAGAAATCATGTGTTTCCTCACACTCATGACCGGAAGAAGCAGCGACTGTGTCATAATAAAAGTCCCGCTGCTCTTCGTCTCTCATTATCAATCGTCTCGTTCAGCTCCACAACACTCGCTCCTGCTCTTCACACTACAGTAACGTTAATAATCGCATCCGTGAATGTGATTTCTGACCGAGTCCATCCCGTTTCTTTTCCACCCGCTGTGAGGTGAAGACCACACGTCCCAAGATTCCTCGCTCAAACTTCATCAAGCTACACCTGTGTTTTGAATAGGCGACCTCTAGTGGACGAAAAAACTACACAGTGCAGCTTTAAGTCAAGTCAGCCTTATTTCTATAGCCAATTCCATTTTAAACAGCTCTACAGGAGACAATAGTGTCATTATTCAGCAATTAAGATCCAAAACTGAAAAGTATGGAAGCCCATTTCTACCACATAAGAAAAAAAAATAAATAAAAAGTCAAAATTATGACTTTAAAAGTAATAATTATGAGATAAAAGTTGAAATTATGACATACCAAGTCGAAAATTTGACACCATGTTGAAATTATGAGATTAAAAAATCGAAATTATGAGTTTAAAAGTCGAAATTATGATTTGCTGCACATTGATCTGACGCGACTTGACATGACAGAATACGAAAAAACTACATAGTGCAGCTTTAATAAAACAAAATTAGACAAAGAAACAGAAAGTAACACATTAAATGAAAATTTTCAAGTAGAAACACTGAAATAGTATTTTATTTACAACTTCCAAAAATCATTTTACAGCTGTTCCTACAATAGTGAGCGGTCTGCTCCCTACATAGACAGCTGTCTTCAAAGACGCAGCAGCAACTCAACGAGTGTGATTTGAGTTCAGTTGTGCAGTCAGTGTTCGCACACATACGACACCTGTGTGTGAAATGAGAGAAAACACGATGCACTGTTATCCCCTGCGCACACCGAACACTCGAGCTTACAGAACACAGTCTACTTTACAAATGTTTCCTGTCAGTATGATCTACATCGCTTTTAAAGGCCCCATGGAATCAAATATTTTGGCTCCATATCTGTCAGGATTGAGGTCACTCGTATTCCAGCAGAGGTTTATAACACCTGCATAAAGCTGAACGTTCATTTCATTAGAAAACACAACAGATTTTGAATGAAGATGCTTTTTAGGAGCAGATGGTGTATTTGTGACTGGACCATGAGCTCTTGGTGAACTGCTAAACTTTTAATTACATGAAATATATCTGATAATACAAGAAGAACTCTCTTCTATTTACTGTGGTTTTATACTCATCGGAAATGAACCTTCTATTTAATGCACACTATACTCTTTTTCACTTTTATTCACTCAGGATGCATTAAATTGATCAAAAGTGTCAGAAAACACTCTGTTATTTCTGCGCAAGATTCGTCAACGTCACACATTTAGATGTCTGCATCAATAGAAATTCACAAAAAGTGATTTTATACACATATAAAACACATTAAATGTGAGTAAAACATCTACTTTCAAGGTTTCAAATATGTTTTGGGGAAATAAAATGTCAAAATGTGGGTGAAATATGTCATTCAATATAACACATATTTATGCAAAAACTCAATACTTATTCTGAACTTTACATATTAAAATATATATATAAGAATAAGTGAGCGTACTAAATTTTATTGCATTTTAAATGAGGAAAATACAAATAGGCAAAACCTAGAATAGTAAAATGTTTTTAGTCTTTAATATGGCAGAAATATGACTTTTTAAAAAAAATTTTTATCATAAATATGACAAGATTGTTTCACAGAATGGCATTTCAGTGGGTGTCTTCTGTAAATCATGGTAAAAATGTATGATATTTAATTTTTGCTCAGGAAAAAACAAACAAATGAAACTCAACCCATTCTGATGTACTGCAAAACAATTCAAAGCTGAATTACACTTATTGTTTTGATGCTTGAAAAGCCTTTTTCGTCTTTAACCTATGTGTGAAAATAGATTTTAGTAATAGGTAGATATGTATGGGTAAGTCCTGACCTCCTGTGCCTCGGCAGGGTAAAATGTGTCCGTCTCTTAATATCGATGTCCGTTCGCTCAGATATCTCATTTCACATGAATCTCACCTTCACAGCAGCGGTGCTGAGTTTCACCTGCGTCACATCAGGAAAATACCCACAAACCCAGTGTGTGTTTCAGCGACACCTGATGAGAGTAAACACCGTCTGATCCGCTCGACTCCCGCCGTTTTTCACACTCCACACTACATAAAGTTGTCAGCAGTTTATCAGAGAAAGCTCGTGACTTTGTTTGGAAGAAGTAAAAAGCGTGTTTGTGCCATAAAAACGTCATTCATTTGGGGTATTGGAAGGTTTATGAGGAAACTTGCAGGAAATAATACGATTCGCACTCTTTCAGTGCAATTTTATAAGATTCTCTATGAAATTTAAAGGAAGAACAAATAAAATAAAATGTTAGGATGTAAGCCAAACTTACTTGAGTTTCACCATATTATTCAAGGTCAATCAAGCATCTTCATCATTCAACCTGAATTCAGCACGCTTTGACTTAGATAACAATGTGAATAATTTGCATAAATTAACAGTATACACAAATATTGGATGAAATGGTCCATTTAAATCATTTCTCAACATGTTTTCACTGTTTCTATGTAAGTAGTGAGTGTGAGTCCATGACTGACTTCTGTAACTGAGTGAATCTCTCGCTTTCGAAAGTTACAGAAAATACATAAACGTTTCGCTGGTTTCGTGGTCAGTGGTGAGGAAAGTTCGCTAACTCTTTACTTGAAGCCTTTATGTATAATAATTCACGTTATGTTAGTGATGTCAAGCGATTAATCGCGATTAATCGCATCCAAAATATTTACATAATATGTAAATAAATATTATGTAATGAATGTTTACATCATATATGTGTGTGTGTGCTGTGTATTATATATTATTATGAATATATAAATACACACATATGCAATTTAATAAAACTGTATTATATTTATATGTAAATGTAAATACATGTATGTTTGTGTAATTATAAATTCTATATATAATAAAATGCATCGCATTTTATTAATGCATTACACTCTAAAAAATGCTGGGTTAAAAACAACCCAAGTTGGGTTGAAAATGGACAAAATCAGCGTTTGGGTTGTTTTTTAACCCAGTGTTTGGGTTAAATGTTTGTTCAACCTGCTGGGTAGTTTTATTTAACTCAACTATTGTTAAAAAAATTACCATATTGCTTGATTAAAATGAGCCCAAAATATGCTGGAAATGAACATTTATTAATATGTTAAATGAATATTAATTAAATTATTGCTTATTAATAAATGTTCATCTTTTGATTATTATTGATTATTGTTGCCTCTAGTAATTATGTCTGATTTTTAATTTCCAACATATTTTGGGTTCATATTAATTCAGCCATACAGTAATTTTTAAACATTAGTTGACTTAAATAAAATTACCAACCAAACAACCCAATCACTGGGTTCGTCCATTTTCAACCCGGTACTTTCTAAAGGTGTAACACTGAGTGGATAAGTATTATAATATATAATAGTTGTACTTACAATTTTTCATGAGATCACAATGCATTATAAGATGCATAATTAATGCATTAAAAAAATGCATTATATATTAAAGTGTCACCGAAAGGATTTAAACACAATGCATTATCAAGGTATTCAAAATGCATTATATCTTTTGGTTACACTATTTTAAGGTGTAATTAAACATTCAAGCACTGAGTAATATTAATTAAACATGCTATAAGTTTAGGCTACGCAACTATGTTTATAGTTATTAAAATAGTAACTACATGTGATATAGGAACACTGTAAAATTAAGTGTCTTTTCATAAATAATTGTAACCAAAGATCAAATGCATTAATCAGTTACTAATAACCAAGTCGTTTATTTGACGGGAAAGATTTTCAAGCAACGCATTTGCTCATATTGAAATAAAACAAACGTTTAGTTAGTTCTGAGAAAAAACTTTGTTTTTGACATCTGAAAGAGTTCAGTGTTTTTGTGACAGAACGATGAAGCACATCCTGGTTTCCCGTGTTTTTCAGCTCTCTTCACTCAGTATTTGTGTTACAAACGAGTCGAGCGTCTCTCGTTCTGTCTGTGTGGACGGGAGAATGATAATAATGTCTCTAATCTTGTTACATGGCACACAGGATTGTGTTCGGTGTTAATGATGAGCGCTCCCTCCCTCTCTCCCTCCCGGCCGAGGCGCGCGCTTTCAATTTGTGTGCTGTCATCTCTCTGCACTGCCAATGAAATTGATGCGCCCTCTTCCCTTTAATTAAATCAAAAAACAGGCAGGGGGCTTCGCTCCGCGGGGGTCGGGGGGGGGAAGGGGCCGGGGCCCGTCACGCGCCCAACAGGACCGTCTCACTAACCCGTCCCATCTGTGACACGCTGTGGAAGAGCTGCGCTTGACGAATCGCTGTATTCATGTTTGCTTTGTTTCAGCAGATCAGAAGGTGCAGGAGATTCTATAAACACAGATGAGCCAAAACATTATGACCCCCAACATTCGAGCGCTGCCGAGACACAGCCGACCCGCCGAGGCCCGGAGGTGTCCTGTGGTTTCCGTGAGCGGCAGATCCTTCAGGTCCTGTGAGGTGAGGCCACTGAGGATCAAACTTGTAGGTCCAGCACATCCCATAGATCGATTGACGATATGAAAATTTGGAGGCCGGGGCAACACCTCGATCCTTTCCTCAAACCATTCCTGAACGATGTGTGCAAAGAGCCACTTCCACCAGGGTGTACCCAATGTTTAGGTCGGTGACACATGCCAAATTTAAATCCATCCGAGTGTCCGGACCCAGGGTTGGCCAGAGCATCACGCTCCCTCCGCCGGCTTGTCGTCGTGCGTCACTTCCCAAGCTAAACGCAGCCCACATACACATCCGTCCATCTGATGTGAAAGAGAATGGCACTCATCGGACCAGGCGACTTTCTTCCACTGCTCCAAGGTCCAGTTCCAACACTCATGGACATTGAACGCACTGTCGACGGGGTCATTATACACTCTAAGAAACGCTGGGTTAAAAACAACCCAATTTGGGTAAAGGGCTGGGTCAACATAGGGCATGTAGGGATGAAAATATCCAAAGATATTTTTAAAATGAACAAAGACGTTTGCTTTGCTGTCTCAGTCCTCTCTCTTCCTACAAGGGCCGTTTGGAAGACACAGAGGAGCTGATGGTGGTCAAGGCCTGTGGGTCAGATGCGTGTCCATCTATGAATTCAGTACAGTGGAGAAGTTTTACTTCTGATTGGTCAGTTTGAATGTCTCACATTTGGGTTTCAGTCACATGGTCAATGAAGGGATAAAAGAAGATTGTTGCTCTGGTCTTCTTTTTACTCTCTGCTCTTTTACTCATGCACTCTCTTTCTCTCTCTCTCTCTCTCTCTCTCTCTCTCTCTTTCTATCTCTCTCTCTCTCTTTCTCTTTCACTCTCTCTATATCTCTCTCTCTCTCTCTCTTTCACTCTCTCTATCTCGTCTCTCTCTCTCTCTCTCTCTCTCTCTCTCTTTCTATCTCTCTCTCTCTCTTTCTCTTTCACTCTCTCTATGTCTCTCTTTCTCTCTCTCTTTCTATCTCTCTCTCTCTCTTTCTCTTTCACTCTCTCTATATCTCTCTCTCTCTCTCTCTTTCACTCTCTCTATCTCGTCTCTCTCTCTCTCTCTCTCTCTCTCTCTTTCTATCTCTCTCTCTCTCTTTCTCTTTCACTCTCTCTATGTCTCTCTTTCTCTCTCTCTTTCTATCTCTCTCTCTCTCTTTCTCTTTCACTCTCTCTATATCTCTCTCTCTCTCTCTCTTTCACTCTCTCTATCTCGTCTCTCTCTCTCTTTCTCTTTCACTCTCTCTATCTCTTCTCTCTCTTTCACTCTCTCTATCTCTCAGGTAACTTTTACATACATGCTGCGTACGATTTCATCTATTTTGTAATCATTTTAAGTGTAACCATAAACCAATATACTATCATTAAACTCCTTCACTACAAATAATGTGCTAACTAGTTTTGATTTGGTGTTGACTTTGATATGTTCCCTATCGCAATATAATATCGTCACACTATAGCAGTGTTTCTCAAACTTTTTCAGCTCAAGGTCCACTTTATCTTCCAATGTTTTTCTGAGGACCTCCTAACAGAATCCCACTCTAACACGCCCCCCAAAACAACAAAATAGGAAGGATAAACTAAATTTAAGTTTAATATGCAACTGTTTCAAATCAAAAACTAATTATTCAAACACAAATGCAATGATATGATCCATTTTTTCGTTATTAAAACACACTGACGTCGACCCCCCCGCCCGCGATCCGGTGCGGGTCAAGAGCTGGCCTAGTTTAGGTCATCTTTTCAGGACCACACTTTAAGATTTACTGCACTATAGCGACGCTCTCCCACAGATTTAGCTATTATATCTGCCCTTATTTCAGTCGTTGGTATAAGTAGCAGTGGCTGGTAATAGACAAGAAATCTAGAAGTCATTCGGCCTGAACCCCTGCAGGCGATCCACCCTTACAAAAACACATTGGGTTATGATTTTACCCAGAAAATTGTGTTGTTTATTCAACCCAGCATATCGGGTTGATTCATTTTCACTATAACACTAGCTTATTTCTTCTTTTACTTTATACATGAATTAATGTTTACAGATTAACTTCAACACTGGTTTGCACACTAAAAAATGCTGGAGTTGGGCTGAAAATGGTCAAACTCAGTGATTGGGTCGTTTTAACCCAGCAGTTGGGTTTAATACTTTTATTTAACTCAACTACTGTTCAAACATTACTTAAAATGAACCTAAAGTATGTTGGAAATGAACATTTATTAATAATATTTACATTTATTCATTTGGCTTTTGTACATGTGAGGATTCACCGTCACAACATAAGATAGAATATGGAGGGATGAAAGGAAATGTAAGGATGGGTTTTTATTTTTAAGGTGAGGTTTTGTTTCACCTGTGACTGATCATAGTGTTTTGGCTCTTATTTCTCTCTCCTTTTCCAGAAAAACATCTAAATGTCTTTAAATCAGAACTGTGTTTTCAGAGAATATGTTTTTGTTGTGTCGCATTTATTTCCACAGCGCTTTAGATCAATATCAGTGCTAATGTACAATTCCTGTCGCTCAGTTTAACTCTGAATCAGTTACAATGTTGCAAAATTCACATGAAACAAACTCAATTTCAGCATTAAAACTGATATTATCTGATCATAACAAATCTTGCATCCCAGGTCAACTTTATTATTTCTTTTCATTTTAAGGGTATTTCAAACTCAAAAAAGGACAAAAATAGAGTCATTAAGAAAATGAAGAGATCATTGATACTGATAATGAGTATTATAATGATTTCAGAGATTGTGTGTGTGTGTGTGTGTGTGTGTGTGTGTGTGTGTGTGCAGCTTCTGCTTTGCTATTCACCGTATGGAGCCGCAAATGAAATTACCCGAGGAAGACTAAAGGACGTTCTTTGAGAATGAATCCGGTTTACAGTCAAACTCACTTCAGTCTCTCACACCGAAGCTTTACAATCAGAGCTGCTCGTGAAACTTCCATTCAGAATCCGTTGCATATTCTATAATTATTGTGTATGATTTTCACGTTTATAATGACATGACTCGTAGTATAGTAGAACCCATTTTTGATATTCAATAAATAAATCCTTGTCATCTCACCAGCGGATCACTCTTTCCTATTTGTGTCACATGCTTAATTTTGTGTGTTCTCAATATTCATAAATATAAATGATATGTTAATAAACATGCATCTAAATAGGACATCAGATCACCTACCTGTATTTAAAAGATACTAACCAATGACACATGCAGAATTTGACATCAGAAATGTTTTGAATGGCTTTACAATGTGGGATTTAGGGGAGAAAAATAAATATAATTGTTTTAAGCAGTTAAGCCAGTCGCGATGAATTATTTCGTTTAGTGTAGATTGAACAGATTTGATTTGAAAGGTGTGTGTGTGTGTGTGTGTGTGTGTGTGTTAGAGCAGTGAAACACTGACCCCTACTGCACAGTCACCGCACCGGACAGCGTTTAATAAACACCCATCACTCGGTTCCAGCTGGAACACACTATATCGTCTTCACATATGGCGACTGATTTGCGTCATGACGCACGGATTCAGACGGACGTCAGTGTTCTTAAATCACGCAAGTCTGATGAAGTGGACCGGACCTCACTCACAGACGTACAGTAGGGAGGAATGGAGCGGGTCTGTGTGATACAGTGCTCGCCCACGGCTGAAGTTCACAGTCGCACAGGCTCCATTATCCCGTCCTCGACTCCAAACACGCACTTTTAATTTGAGCTCTCTGATTAGCGGATGATTGGCTGACAGACGCGCGCGGATCCCAGGTCTCTCTCTCCCAGCCTGCAACTCAATCACAGCCAATTAGCGGCTCCCCAAACACTCTCTCCTATTAGAGCGTCATAATCCGCTCATTGTGTCCTGATTTGCCAAATAAATCACTCCAGAGGCGTCTTCTGCAGCTCCTCTCCGCTTGCTTTCTTTTTCACAGGCAACTTTCTTTCCTAACTTTCTTCTGCTTTGCCAGATTTTCTCTTTCACCTTTTCTTTCTCGGTTTTGTATCGTTTCTTGCTTTTATATGCTTCACAATAAAGTCTCATTCGTGTGATATATTTGTACAACATTTATGAATAAAAATGTGAATGTGCAAGTTCGTTCAAAGTCGCATTAAGTAATAAGCAATAATGAATTAGTAAACACTGAGATTAACATAATTGTAGTGCACATTTTTTTTTTATTCACTTCCATACGGAAGAAGAGCAGATATCAAGCATATTTTTATTTATTTATCTTTTTGCTCGGTAGAAAACCAGGACTGAAGGGGTTAATAAATGCTGTAGAATTACACTACAGAAATTCTGGGTTGGGTTGAAAATGGACAAACCCAGCGGTTGGGTTAAACGTTTGTCAAACCTGCTGGGTAGATTCATTTAACTTCGTTTAAAATGACTGTATTGCTTGATTAAAATGAACCCAGTGTTGTATGTTTGAAATGAGCATTTATTAACAAGTTTAATGAATAATAATTAAACGATACACATTAAATTGCTTATTAATAAATGTTCACCTTTCGATTATTATCGCTGTTGCTAATTTCCAAACTATTTTGGGTTCATTTTAATTCAGCCATATAGTCATTTTTAAACAATAGTTGAGTTAAATAAAACTACCCAGCATGATGGGTAAATATTTAACCCAACTACTGGGTTCGTTCCTTTGTTGGTTGTTGTTTTTAACCCCAAATTTTTTGTATTGTTCATGTTATTTATTTCTTCCGTGAACACTTGATCCCCTCATAAAAAAAAAACCCTTTCCTTCCCTTTTTCCCTTCCTACTCTAGCTTATGGTACTGAGCAATGTATGAAACTTGTATTGTGAGCACTTCCTGTGTTATTTGCCAATTCATGAAGAATCGCTTGTTTGTTTTCCTCACTTGTAAGTCGCTTTGGATAAAAGCGTCTGCTAAATGACTAAATGTAAATGTAAATGTAATACAGTTAACTAATGTTAAAGGTACAATATGTAATGTTTCGTCACTTATTCAAAGGAAAGGCGGAGCTTGACGATTGAGCGTGGAATCATGGGAGGTGTCGTCTTCACATCTAAGAATCCGACGGGACTCATTTGAGAGTTGAAAGTTGTTATAGCAGCTGCTGTGAGACACTGCGGCACACTGCAGTAATCTAGATCGATTTCAGTCATGGTAAAACATGGTACTGGTGGTAAATTGACAAAACAAGATTTAAACAATAAGACTTACTGTGTTGAGCAGAGCTGGGTAGGTAATTTGTAATGTATTTTGTTACATTACTCAAGTTTAGTAACTTAATCTAAATACTTTAGAATACTTTGGAATACTAATAAGTGTGAAACAAACACAAAAAAGGTCATTGCAAGTTTTTATCTCACAATTCTGACTTTTTCCCTCAGAATTGTGTGATATAAAGTTGCAATTGTGAGTTATAAAGTCAGAATTATGAGATATAAACTGACAATATTGAGAAAAGTCAGAATTATGAGATATAAACTGACAATATTGAGAAAAGTCAGAATTATGAGATATAAACTGACAATATTGAGAAAAGTCAGAATTATGAGATATAAACTGACAATATTGAGAAAAGTCAGAATTATGAGATATAAACTGACAATATTGAGAAAAGTCAGAATTATGAGATATAAACTGACAATATTGAGAAAAGTCAGAATTATGAGATATAAACTCACAATATTGAGAAAAGTCAGAATTATGAGATATAAACTCACAATATTGAGAAAAGTCAGAATTATGAGATATAAACTCGCAATATTGAGAAAAGTCAGAATTATGAGATATAAACTCACAATATTGAGAAAAGTCAGAATTATGAGATATAAACTCGCAATATTGAGAAAAGTCAGAATTATGAGATATAAACTCGCAATATTGAGAAAAGTCAGAATTATGAGATATAAACTCGCAATATTGAGAAAAGTCAGAATTATGAGATATAAACTGACAATGTTGAGAAAAGTCAGAATTATGAGATATAAACTCGCAATATTGAGAAAAGTCAGAATTATGAGATATAAACTGACAATGTTGAGAAAAGTCAGAATTATGAGATATAAACTCGCAATATTGAGAAAAGTCAGAATTATGAGATATAAACTCGCAATATTGAGAAAAGTCAGAATTATGAGATATAAACTCACAATGTTGAGAAAAGTCAGAATTATGAGATATAAACTCGCAATATTGAGAAAAGTCAGAATTATGAGATATAAACTCGCAATATTGAGAAAAGTCAGAATTATGAGATATAAACTCGCAATATTGAGAAAAGTCAGAATTATGAGATATAAACTGACAATATTGAGAAAAGTCAGAATTATGAGATATAAACTCGCAATATTGAGAAAAGTCAGAATTATGAGATATAAACTCGCAATATTGAGAAAAGTCAGAATTATGAGATATAAACTGACAATATTGAGAAAAGTCAGAATTATGAGATATAAACTCATACTAAATTCACAATTGCAAGAAAAAAGTCAGTATTGCAAGTTTATAACTCATAATTCTGACTTTATAACTTGCAATTGTGAGTTTAAATCTCACAATTGTGAGGAAAAAACAAATTGTGAGAAAAATTGTGATGTGATTGATAGATGACCTGGTAAAAATTGCTTATTTCAGCGGATTTAAACATTTTTGGAAATACACAAGTCCATAAAATTTGGTAACACTTTATTTTACGGTGTCATTGTTTACATTTTACATGTTGTAATAACTAGAAATTGCATAATTGCATAAAATGCATAATTACATGCAATTAACCCTAAACCAATAGTAAGTACATATACTTACACTGTAAAACTGACATCTTAAAATAAAGTGTAACCCAAAATATTTCACATATTTGAATCCAAAAATCTTACATATTGTGCCTTTAACAAACACAACCTTATTGTGAACCGTTTCCACTTTTTCTTTTTCACTAGTTTTATTTCTTGTTTATCTTTCACACATTTCTTCTTCAGTCCCACTTTAACTTCAGTGTACAAACATTTAAATGAATCATTTTTGATTCAACGCGATTATTGTGTTTTTACATCATACTAACCTGTATGTTATTACAGCTGTAATTCATTTCTAATTACATGTACCTTTAATAACTTTAGCCGTATCTTCCTCAATAGAAGTGTTTGACAACACGAACAGCCTAACAATGATTTAATTATTTAATTATTTCTCTCTCTCCATGAATCGTTCTGAATGAGTCGAGATCTGTTTCTCTGAACACTTTGGTGAAGATTGCAGAACGATTCAGCGGCAGCGGATGTCCTTGTGTTTCAAGGTTAAGAATCCATTCTTTCTGAAGCGAAGGAAGGAATGAATTAGAATAAGCGGACCGGCTCTGCAGTCTCACCTACGGCTCGCGGCCGGACTCTCGCCGCTCAATGTCACGTCGGACGTCCGCATCATTTACAATCCTCTTCTTTTCTGCATTGATACAAATGTACATTTGTAGGCAGATTGACTTTCAGGACGAATATGAAATTACTGACAGGGAAGAAACTAGAAATATCAGTAATTTGATTGGACGAGCAGATGACGCCGAGTTCATGTTGACGGACACGAGAGGAGATCAGACGTGAACGCTGGAATAAATCTCTCCACACATTCGTCCTTGGTAATGTCAATAAGATGAGCCGAACAAAAGTCCAAAAAAAAAGAGAAAAATAATTTATTTTCCGGCTCAAAGGAAGGATTGCAGTGGAAGGGTCATTCTCGGGAAACTGTGACCTTTGTGTGTCTGACCATGAGCAGATACTTGTGTAATTAAAGAAATGTATAACGAACAACTGGAGCGGATGGATTATTAACCAGAACACATATTTATTAAAGGGGACATATCATGAAAATATGACTTTGTTTAAACTTTCCTCATTTTGTCTGCGTGAGATTCTCCAGCTTTGTTGTTGTTGAGCTGTTGAAGCTCCGCCCTCTTCTGGAGCAGCAGCTCATTTGCATTTAAAGGGACACACACAGAAACGGCGTGTTTGTGTTTGACGAGCAATAATAAATGATTTTGAGCTGAAACTTCACACACACATTCTGGAGACACCAGAGACTTTTTTTCCCACTGAGATTTTTGTGCACGAAAGGATTGGCTTTTGCACAAAGGATGCATGTGTAGGCGGGGCTTGATTGTGTCTGAGGAATTGATTGGATGGTTGTGGTTTGCTATTGGTGGATCTCATGTGAGTGACAGGTTGCCCCGCCCTCATCATCAGAGAAGAGATGCTGCGAGAGGAAGATATTCTGATTCAAGATTACGAGACACATGAATCTAAAACAATAATGATAAATCATTTAGAATAAACTCTAATATTCCAATGAAAGCACATTCACTAATCTGAATGCTGGTCCCTCTGTTGCTAACAATGCATGACTCTAATATGAATAAAAGCAGAGGTTTTCTTTACATTGAACCAGTTTTGCACTGATTTCAAGCGTAAACATTCATGGGCAGCACAGAAGATCAGAGTACGGTCAGACTCAGTGTGATTTGCAGTAAGAGCGTCTGTCTTTGAGCTCACGGACACGACACTCGCGCGGTCTCAGCGAGCGGCCCGTCGGTCCGTCTTCACGTTAAATCACTGGACGCACCCCTGCTGTCCAGCACAGCGCAGACCCGCTCAGGCCCAGATAAAGCCTCATCTCTGTTCGTGAAGTTATTAATGGACTCGCTCCTACAGAACTGGAGGATACAGTAACTTACAGTAACAGATAACTGATACTTTAAAAATGCTTCAATGCATTCACTGATGTCAAACACACCAAACATAAAACAGAAATTCTGTCTCCGCTCTGAAGGAAGATTCTTACAGTGAGAAACAGCAAAATACTGTCCATTGTTTAGCGTTTAATAATCAATGTTTGATGGAGAAAATCAAGTGTGCCTTAGAAATGACAGTGATTTTCCTCGATGTCATATTATCAGTGAAAATCGGGCAGCTAAAAAAGCTGCAGTAAAAAGCTGTTGTTTAACAGACGAACTCATCAAAACACTTCAGGTTTAGTTAGAAATATCCAGACGCAGGAACATCACGCAAAAATGACCCACAGCTGACACGTGAACTAATAACCGTGGTAACCGGCGAGACGGGCGAGTGGCGGGAAACAGAGCAGAGGAACATGTGACTGATACAAACCAATCAAACTGAAACTTGACATGATCTTACATTTCGTCATATTACAGTAAAATACAGTTCAATGTATTACTGTTTGAAGTAGAAAAGAAGAAATCATGTTGAAATGCAGTGTGGCACTTCACATTTCATGGTGTGATTTTTATAATTATGTTTCTGTAAAAACAACAGGATTTTTTGACATAATTGGGACTTTTTGTCATAATTATGAGTATCTCATCATTTCAACTTTTTATGTCATAATTCTGACTTGACCATAATTATGATTTTTGACAGAAGTATGAATGTCATAATTATAATATCTCATATTTTCAACTTTTTAGCGCAGAATTTCTGACATAATTGTGACTTTGTCATAATTATGAGTATCTCATAATTTCAATTTGTTGTTGTAATTATGATTTACTAAAGCATGACTTTTTTCTTGTGGTGTAACTTTTGTTACAATTCTGACTTTTGTCATAATCGAGTTTATTCTCATAGTTCACTTTTTAATTTGATAATTTCAACTTGTTCTTTTGACTTTATTTGTCATAATTTTGACATTTTATGTCATAATTTTGAATGTGATGTCATTGTCATGACTTACCAAAGCATGATTTTGGCTTCAAATAATTTGACTTTTTGTAATAATTATGACTTAATTTCAACCTTGTTATAATTGACTTTTTTATCATAATTTAAACTTTTTCTTCTGATCTCATAATTTTGACATAATTGTGACTTTTTGTCATAATTATAAGTATCTCATAATTTTAATGTGTCATAATTATATTTATCTCATAATTTCGACTTTTATCTCATAATTTAATCTTTTTGACATAATTGTGACTTTTTGTCATAATTAGGAGCATTTCAATTTGTTGTCATAATTATGATTTACTAAAGCATGAATAGGTATAAAGTAAAAACTGCAACTACAAGTTGTATTTTAATCAACTAATATGCCTTTTTTTTTTTTTTACAACCAAAATAAAGCGTTCTGGAAATGTTTTGAATAACTGGAAGTTTTAGGTTTAAAATAATGTAATCTGTAGATTTAAATCAAATGTAGTTAACATTATATTTGGAAAAATATATATAAAATACAATTATTATAATATATCATATTTATTTATAATAGACATGTTTGTGTAATAGTATTGGGCATTTATGCAGCAGATTATTTTGTGTATATATTTACATGTATAATTTATGGAGTATTATTGACGTTCATATTGTAATAATGCAAGTATTGCTAATATAATTCAAAGTCCAGTCGTGAAGCGGAGGCCAGTTCGAGTCTCAGTTTACTGTCCAAATGAAAGTCCAGATCCAAGAGCTTCTGTCACTGCCGTCCAATAATGCAGTGACCTCCAAACACACAGAGACGAGCAGCGTCTGCCAGCTCACCTCTCCACCATTCTCTCCAGCTCCACACCACTGCCAGCCACTGCTTACCTCGCCGTCAGAGAACAAACCAGGGGACAGGAAATAAGAATGATGACTTTTTCATTCTGATTTTGTGTGGAATTTTTGATTTTCTTCATACATGATTATCTCATCATTTTGACTGTCACAATTATGGCTTCTTATCTTAAATTTCAACTTGTGTGTCATAATTTTGACATTTTATCTCATTTATGTCATTGTCATGATTTACCAAAGCATGAATTTTTTTCTTATGTAGTAGAAATGGGCTTCAAATAATTTTGACTTTGTAATAATTATGACTTTGTATGCCATAAAATCAACCTTGTTTTGACTTTTTATCATAATTTAAACTTTTTCTTCTGAGCTCATAATTTTGACATAATTGTGATTTTTTGTCATAACTGAGTATCTCATGATTTCAACTTCTTATGTCAATCATGAGTATCGCACAATATAAACTTTTTGTCATAATTGATTTGATTTCATAATTTCGACTTTTTATCTCACAATTTTGATCTTTTGACAGTGACTGTCATTATTGAGTATCTCGTAATTTCAACTTTTTGACATAATTATGAGTATCTCATAATTTTGACTTTTTATCTCATAATTTCGACTTGATTTCATAATTTCGACTTTTTGTCATAATTTCAACTTTTTGACATAATTATGAGTATCTCATAATTTTGACTTTTTACCTCATAATTTCTACTTTTTTACATAATTGTGTCATCATTATCTGTCATGATTATGAGTGTCTCGTAATTTGAACTTTTTCTGCCATAAATTATGACTTGATTTCATAATTTCTTTTTGTCATAATTGATTTGATTTCATAATTTCAACTTTTTATCTCACAATTTTGATCTTTTGACAGTGACTGTCATTATTGAGTATCTCATAATTTCGACTTTTTGTCATAAATTCAACTTTTTGACATAATTGTGTCAACATTATCTGTCATGATTATGAGTATCTCGTAATTTGAACATTTTCTGTCATAAATTATGACTTGATTTCGTAATTTCGACTTTTTGACATAAAAATGATTTTTTTTTTTTTATTTAATTTTTTTAGTCATAACGATTTACCAACGCATGACTTTTACTTCCGTTCATGAACTCAATTTTAACGTGAAGCAGATTCAGTGTCATGAGATCGTGTGGTTCTGATCAAATAAAAATCAATCAGTAAAATGGCGTGTTTTTTTGGCACTTCATTTGAAGTCAGAAACGGTAATTCCGGTTCTGGAGTCTCTCAGACAGAAGGATGTGTGTGATCAGTTCATTCTCCATCCATTGGTGCGTTTTGAAGGATAGACAGCCGAGGAAAGGAGAGCGGCAGAAGCAGCCGTGGAGGTGGACGTTACCTCGCTGGTTTTCGGAGGTGAGTCCGGCCAGCTGGCACCGGAATCTCACGATGGAAGCGTTTGGATTTAGAGGAACACAGAGAGACCCCGGCAGACGCACCACAAGGGTCCGGGACCCTCTCAGCACGCCTCCGTAGGGCTGCCCGATCCCCCGCCGGCTCTGGACAGATGGAGCGGCCGACCCCGGAAGCCGGGAAGGAGGAGAGGGTTGACACACAGGAAGGAGAACGGCAGTGGCCGCAGATGCCAAAGGAAGCTGGAGCGTCGGAGTCGAGCTGAACTGCAGCAGGTGTGTGATCAACCTCACGCTTCACTTCAGACCGGACAGAACGCCAGTCAAAGCGCTCAGATCCCGGAAAACCAGCGCCGGACGCCGGGTCAAACATGTGAGACTGAATGTGTTTAGCTCTGTAAAACATCCTCCGGTCTGACAGACTCCATGAGAAAGAGAGTACGCTGACATTATCAACTAATGCTTTTGATTTAAAAACATTTAGAAATGCTTCGGAATTATTGTTCATTTCAACTAATGAAGCGTTAAAATACTTACAGTATCAACTGACAGGCTCTTTAATAATTAGTATTTCAAAGCATGGGGATGTTATGATGGTATAAATATTTGTAATTCATGTTTTAGCTCTATGTGATGTTTTTGATTATGTTTCAGATCAGCGCTGGAGACATTAGTGTTGAACTCGTTTTGATGCGAGTTACTCTATATAAACTTTAGTTATTTTGACAAACTTGCATCCACAAAAAAAAAAAAACTTGATTTGAGTTGATGGAACTAACGAAAGCACAGACCAACAAGTTGAGCCTACTCCAAAAAAACTAAATGAAATCCTGAAGCTTTTTCAAACTGATGTTTGCAGTGTATTTGTCCCACTTTGAATTGCCAGTATCAGGAAATCAAAAGCTTTTATTTATAAGTCAACATTGGAAAGCGTTCACAATATTGAGGTAAGTGTGAACGAAGCAGGAAAAACGTTTGATTGTATTCAAATGTGAACGTTAAGGAAACGTTCCCTTTTATCATTATTATTATTCAAACATTATGGGAACGTTACTTTTAAATGTTCTCTGAACGCTCTGAAACAAGTAGTAGGGGGACAGCGGGGTAAGATGAGCCATTTTTTCTTTATTTTTTTTTTTTGCTTTACATGTGTGGTTCAAGATAAGGGAAAATGAAGCAGAAGTACAATGAAAGTATTTCAGGACATTTCCTATGATTTTAAATGATCAGAATACATCTATGACAAACAGTTCTAAACATGTGGCTTCTAATAATAATAACAAAATATTCCTGTGGCTCAATTTACCCCAGATTAGGGGTATTACTGACCATCTAACTGAATCTGAATCCTCAAACTCAAGAGATACTTAACTTCTTTTAAAAACTTACTTACAACATAAAACCAATCAAATGGAGTTTAAATTTCAATATCTTTATTCGTTTGCATTTCTTGGCATAGTAGTTTTTCTGCGCTGTCGACCATGATAGGACATTACAGGAGGAAAGATATCTATGATTAATCATCTTCTGGTTCGTATTATCTAGCTTACCAATTGACCCTTCTCCAGCAGTTTGATTGACAGGCGATCTAACCAATCATAACCCTGAATCCGCCATTTTGTCCGTCAAAGCGGTCAGGGGAGTTAGTAGATTAACGTTGGTGAACTTGAATCCCGTCTTGAAACAACATTCCTTCTGATGTTCATTCATGTTTATTTGATGCTATAAATGAACTAGTATGAAGAGATGATCGCTTCACGAGGAGCTACAGCGATCTGTCACCACACATTAAACACACACTAGACGCTATTTATTGATTCAACTGCTTTAAAAAAGGGCGCGTTCCACTCCTCCCATGTGCTTCTGGTTCCAAAAATACATGACAATAAAAGTGCAATCTTAATTGCAAAAGATACAGGGGGTGGCTCATCTTACCCCACTCTGCCCCTAACATTTAAAAAAACGTTTCAGATCCATGCGTGATGGCAATAAGGCCACATTCACACAGCAGCAGAATACAGTCGTCAGTATTGGAGTGTTTAATGTAACGTTCACACAGTTCACTTATTTACAGGAGTGAACCGAAGTTGTTTCCAATCCTCTGAAAACAATCACAGCGTGAACGGATCCGGACTGAACAGCTCGATGTAGTCGTGTCGTACAGAGGCGCACAAACGCATCTGCCGTGTGGTTTCGCTAACTTACAGTGACGGAGACATGAGCTGTGTGTCAACTGAAGGTTTTAGACCCAATCACACATTCTGTTAATCATTACTTTGACAGAACCTTCCCAGAATGTTCTGTTGGCGGGGTATAACGGTGCATCTCACGTTTGTTTCTTGCAGTAAGTGTTTCCACATCCAAATTGTTGACATCAGGCTCTCATCTGATATGACTTGTAGATGATGGCGCTATGATCTCTCGACTCGCAACATTTTTTGCGTTCACATCAAGCATACGGCCCTGACCTCCACACGCTCTCGGATGCAAATGCCGTCTCCTATCCATCCCGCTTTATTGCCGGCGGCGGCGGGACAGACGGTCCGTCCCGAGCGCTCGGTCGCGGCCCACCGACTTCAGTGATGGAGAGGGTTTATAGGAGGGCAGCGCGGTGCAGACCACCTTGACCCGTCCCTCCGCGGACCCCAGATCCCGACACCCTGATCACCTCAGCTCTTGAGTTATTATCATAATTTCTCACGGCTCCATGTTTTACAGAATGTTTTGTGTTTTATTGCCTGAGAATCAGAGGCAGGAGCGGCAGAGAGCGCCGGCGTGATAAGAAAAGCAGTCATGTGAAAAATGAAAGGGGCCACATGTCCGGCAGAGAGAGGAGTGAGGGTCAAATAATAAAATACATGACAAATGCAGCGACAGTATTTCATGTTCAATGTGAAACGCACACACACACGCACACACACACACACACACACACACACACACACACACACACACACACACACAGCATATTCACATACACTACGGGTGAAAAGTTTGGAATCATTACGGTTTAGTTTTGAAAAAAGTCTCTTCTGTGCTGCTTCATATTTTTGTGGAAACCGCGATACACTATTTAAAAATTTGGAGTAAAAAAAAAAGAATGAAAAAAAATAAAGAAAAGAAATTAATATTTATTAAAGGATTAGTTCACTTCAGAATTAAAATGTTCTGATAGTCATCTGATAGTCCTCCATGTCATCCAAGATGTTCATGTCTTTTTCTGCAGTGGAAAAGAAATGAAACATTCCAGGATTGTTCTCCATATAGTGGACTTCACTGGGGTTCAACGGGTTGAAGGTCCAAATGTCAGTTTCAGTGCAGCTTCAAAGATCTACATGATCCAGACGAGGAATAAGAGTCTGATCTAGAGAAACCATCGCACATTTTATACAAAAAAATAAACATTATATACTTTTTAACCACAAATGCTCGTCTTGCACTGCTCTGATGCTCCACACATCACGTCATCACGCTGGAAAGGTCACGTGACGTAGGCTGCGGGGAGATGAGCCAAGAGAGTCTTCAAAGTACTCAGTAATGTTTGATTTATGTTACAGTGTTCAATATGACTGTCATCTTGGACTAACATTAGCATTATGAAAAGTTCTCAGTTATTGACGCCGCTGTAAAAATGCTCCATTCACAGTCGGTGTAATTCTTTCCACGAGAGAATGCGTTTGTTATGGACAGTTAACACGATGAAGTGATATTTGACTGGTCATGTGAATGATTCCGTGTGAAATAAATCAGCCTTCATCTCAAGTGAGTATCATAATTTTTAACAGATTTTTTACCTCATTAAAAAAAAAATTTGAGAAAAAAAAATAAAGACTTTTTAAAATCTCTCCTACTTTGTTTCACTGACTCGGATGATGTCATCACACAATAACCAATGAGATTTGATGCCTATTTGATTTGGCCTCTGTGGACGTGAGCTGATCAATGTTTGCTGATCAGTGTTTGTTTCAGTTCATCTTACAGAGTGACTGTATCGCTTCAGAAGACTTGAGTTGTATTGAATTACTTTTACACAGACATTATGCCCTTGTTGGACCACGTTGATTATTACAAGTTTGCATTGACATTTAAATGTGGACAAATGTGAATCGAATGTTTAAATGTGAATAGAAATCGAATCGAATCGAGATCTTGTGATTCGGAATGGAATTGAATTGAGATCTAGTGAATCGGAATCGAGAGCTTGTAAATCGGAATGGAATCGAATTGATATCTTGTGAATCGGAATGGAATCGAATTGAGATCTTGTGAATTGGAATGGAATTGAGATCTTGTGAATTGGAATCGAGATCTTGTAAATCGGAATGGAATCAAATTGATATCTTGTGAATTGAAATGGAACTGAGATCTTGTGAATCGGAATGGAATCGAATTGAGATCTTGTGAATCGGAATGGAATCAAATTGATATCTTGTGAATTGGAATGGAATTGAACTGAGATCTTGTGAATTGGAATCGAGATCTTGTAAATCGGAATGGAATCGAATTGATATCTTGTGAATTGAAATGGAATTGAGATCTTGTGAATTGAAATGGAATCGAATTGAGATCTTGTGAATCGGAATGGAATCGAATTGAGATCTTGTGAATTGAAATGGAATTGAGATCTTGTGAATCGGAATGGAATCGAATTGAGATCTTGTGAATTGGAATGGAATTGAATTGAGATCTTCTGAATTGGAATGGAATTGAATTGAGATCTTGTGAATCAGAATCGAGATCTTGTAAATCGGAATGGAATCGAATTGATATCTTGTAAATTGGAATGAAATTGAATTGATATCTTGTGAATTGGAATCGAATCGAGATCTTGTGAATCGGAATGGAGTCGAATTGAGATCTTGTGAATCCAAATCAAATCAAGATCTTGTGAATCGGAATCAACTCAAATTGAGATCTTGTGAATCAGAATCGAGGTCTTGTGAATCGGAATGGAGTCGAATTGAGATCTGGTGAATCCAAATCAAATCAAGATCTTGTGACTCGGAATCGACATCTCGTGAATCGGAGTCTAATCAAAACGGCACATCTGAATCGATACCCAGCCCTATCCATAACATGCTGCAGTTCATCTGTGATTCAGAACGGCTGTTTTTAGTTCAATCTCTCCTTTGAGTTCTGAAAGTTACAGTATGTTTCCATGACTATGTCTGTAAAGATCAAAGACAATCCGATTCCTCACGATGAGATTCTAGTAGCTAATTCTAGTCAGTCTGCTGTAGATGAAGTCATGTGCTTTCTCCTGTTCTGGGATGTTCTTGTAGCCAAAAGCCAGCGAGGAATCAAACAATACGGCCCCTGATAAGAGGTTGAGACCTGAGGCCCGGCACGTGCTCCGGCAGGTATAAGCGTCTTCTCATAACATCCCGTGACTTCCACGCTTGGTCACGTCTGTCCGCACCCCTCACTCTCCCATATCTCTCAATCTGCACATTTTCTTACACTTTAATTACACGGCCGTATATTGCCCTGCGCCATATGGAGGGGCGATACTGAGAGCAGATAAGATGGAGAAGCTTCTGTCACCACCCAAACATATTAGAGCGGCAGCAGAGACAATTATCTCCATTCTGACCGACAATTAAGCATCCGACTTTACCCAAATACATGGAGACGGAGCTCTGGACCACAGGGCATTTTTAATAAAAATCTATGACTTCCCCCTGGTTTGTTTTACTAGCCATGAGAATGAGAGAGCGCTGAGGAAAAACACTTTCTTCTGAAAGATCAGTCATTAATGATGTTTGATAATGCAGCCTTTACTGTGACTGTATTCATAACACTGATATATGAGGCATACAGTGACAGATTACAGTGAGTGTGTGCGTCGTCCTCCAGTGCTACTTCAGAAAATCTATATTACCATTCAAAAGATTTATATGAAAGAAATCAAGTTCCCTCCCTATGAAAGTTTTTTTCAACACTGATAATAATCACAAATGTTTCTTGTGCTTCAAATCATCACATCAGAATGATTTCTGAAGGATCATGTGACACTGAAGACTGGAGTAATGATGCTGAAAATTCAGGAATAAATTACACTGAACTGTATATTCACATAGAAAACAGATGATTTACACTGGAATAATATTTCACTATTTTTACTGTATTTTTGATCAAATAAATGCAGCCTTGGTGAGCAGAAGAGACTTCAAAAACACTAAAAAAACGGTTATTTGTCAAATTTCGTTCTCATGCACAACACAATCACTTCACTTTAACCCTTGTGCATTGTTCAAATTCACGACCCTTTCGTGATGTTCGTGGATGAAAACAGCCACGATTTTAACTGCTTTAAAAATGTATCATAAATATTTTTTTCAAATTTTTTTGCTTAAATCTATTAATCAACCTCAGTCCTGATCAAAACTACTAAATTTAAAAAAAAAAATTCAGGATTTTAACTCTTTAAAACGTTAAAATCTGATGCTGCACAAAAACTAACAACGCATCAAAGCCAATGTTGTTTCTAATCTTTGACACGTTTTTTCCCAAATCAGTGACATCATTTATGAATTTGGCAATTAAAGAGTTAAAATCCTGAATTTGTTTTTTTAAATTTAGTAGTTTTGATCAGGACTGAGGTTGATTAATAGATTTAAGCAAAAAAATTTGAAAAAAATATTTATCTGATACATTTTTAAAGCAATTGAATCAATAAATAGCGTCTAGTGTGTGTTTAATGTGTGGTGACAGATCGCTGTAGCTCCTCGTGAAGCGATCATCTCTTCATACTAGTTCATTTATAGCATCAAATAAACATGAATGAACATCAGAAGGAATGTTGTTTCAAGACGTGATTCAAGTTCACCAACGTTAATCTACTAACTCCCCTGACCGCTTTGACGCACAAAATGGCGGATTCAGGGTTATGATTGGTCAGATCGCCTGTCAATCAAACTGTGCGAAGGGTCAATTGCATGATAATTGCGAAAACAATAAGCCTCTTTCACATCAACTCTATTGAGAGTCTTTATGAATGCTGTAAAATCTGACATATAAAGTAATGAAGTGTAAAGTTTATTAAATGCTTAGACAACATTTGTTAGAAATCTTGATATTTGATACATCAGGTTTTTATGGCTCATACAGTCTGATATAGTGAGAATATTGCATATTGCATAATTTTATTCAGAGGCCCAAACTGAGTAAAATATGCAATTTGATACAGATGTGGATATTTATATGGACAAAAAGTGATGAAATTCTGATGATTGAGAGTAAAAATAAACCTTCCTCAAAACATGATGATCATATTTGAGATGATTTTTCTATGAAATGATGTCTGAAGCTCAATTATTACTAACAATATCAAAGTTATTCTCACGTTTACTTGATAAAAATCAGATTTCTCAGCAGAAAGACACGTGAGCTGAAGGAGGACGCTTGGACAATTCTACTAAAAGATCTTTGACTTGATAAAAGAGTCGAAACTATCAATCAGACGACAGAAGGACTGAAGGAGATCGTGTGCGACAGGTTTAACAGCAAAGTTTAGATCATCAAGTTTTATCAAACATTTTACACTACAGTAGATGTTACAGGGTTAAAATGAGCGTTGGTCTATTATAATGTACAAGAGCAGCTCAGACATTCTGTCCAACATCTTCTTTCACAGGTTTGGGTAGTAAATGATGACAGAATGATCATATTTTGTTGATCTATCTCTTTAATAAGAGATGCAGTAAGATGGAGACCGATAAAACGCTGCTTTCAGAGAGAAAGAGAGAGGTGACTTTGAGGAGCTGGACTCAGTCTCATGCCAAGCGTCTCTCTCTCTCTCTCGCTGTCACCTAATCCTCAGTCCGACGGCTCGGTTCTGGGAGCGCTTGTGTGAGGCGGGTCAGTTACCCGCTATCACAGGGCTTTAATCTGAGCGGCCGCCTCCTAAACTGGCTGTTCGCGCGGTGCCAGCGAGCGGCGGTGGGCGCTGCCATCCCTGAGAGAGACAGCTAGAGGTTGTCTGTACATGGATGGGCACTTCACAGCTCGGCGGGTGGGGGAGGAAGGGGCATCGCGGCAGCTGCTCGGGGCATATGGGCAGAATTCATTAAAAGAGCCCAAAAAAGCTCATGTGAGCAGAGAGACAGAGAAACAAAGTACTGCGAGTGAGTGAGTGTGTGTGTGTGTGTGTGTGTGTGTGTGTGTTCAAATACATCACAGGTTCTCAAGTCTTGCATCATGCTTGAAAGTTGTATGAGACCTTGAGCCAGTGTTATTTTATTATCATTGATATCATAGCTTCAATTAATTTAAATACATTTTTTTGTTAATTGTTTTTTTACTTCAACTTAAACCAAAGGAAAATTGGAATTTTATTACTTATCCTCTGAAATAAAATAAGTTTAAGTTTTTTATATTGATTTTTTAATTCAGATCATGTTTTTTTCCCCCAAATTTTATTCTTTTTTTAATATTTAAATGTACTTTTAATTTTACTCAATATAGTACTTTAATTGTTAAAGTACTAAACATTATAACTTTATGTTTTTAAAATAGTATTTATAAGCTCTTTAAATGGTCGAAAATATGTTTTTTGTAGTTTTAGTTTTGGTGAAAAGGCTAAAAAAAAATTTGTAGACAAAAGGTACATAATTAATTACTGATAATTGTATGACAAATGTACATTTTCAAAGAGTGAACATAAGTTGATTATGCATATAATAATAATTTCAGTGTTGTTTATGTTATTTAAAGTATTTTTTTATGGTTTTACTTTCAGTTAACAATAATAACCCTACCTTCAGCACACCTGAGTAGTGATGAGCGATTTATTGATTTCACTGGTGATATGAAATTAAGTTAAATTGTGAATTATAATGTGTTCTATATTTGGCCATCATGTTTCCTAAAATGATCCTTCCTTATTTCATAAATATGAGAGTGTTCACCCTCGTGTCGTTCCTAACCTATATGCATTTCTTTCTTCTGGGGAACCAAACAATACGGACCCCATCGAGCTCCACGACACCGAGACATTTCTCAAAATATCTTCTTTTATGTTCCACACAAGTAAAAAAGTAATAGGCTGCAGATTTAGCTTTAATTTATTTTTATTTCAGTTTTGGTTTACTTCAACTTTTTACTTATTAGACAAGGCATCATTTCTCATTTTTGATTAGGTTTCATAAGTTTAAAGTTTTCATCCAATATATATGATAGAATGATCATTTTTAGGTCAAATACATTTCGACTGAATTCATCAGCCCCTCTTATTTTACAACCACCAATCAGAGACACTTTTCCTCATCTAGTTAATTCATCGATGGACAAAATCTAGTCTCTGCTTAATTTCATGACCTTTGAGTGAAACTTTCACTCAAAAATGGGTTGTGATCTCTGGGTTGTGAAATTCAAGGTTACTTTAATACCATTTTAGTACTTTTAAAGTCAGTTAAAACTGATTTCAATGAATTTGAATTTAACTATGAATGATTAAACTATTAATTTGCCATTAAAAATGTTTGCATTGTGTTAATGAAAAACAGTGTATAAGATGTCTCGTTTTAACCTCTGAGATGTGGTGCGGATGACTGACACTAGGGGTCATACATGGGAGCCCCAATCACCTTTGATAATTTAAAAAAAGGCCCATGAAAACTGGCTAGTGGAATTTGCAATATGCGCCGCTCCTCTGGTCATAAGGGTATAAAAGGAGACGGCGTGCATTTAGGATTGTGCTGAGGATCCTAGACAGAGTCCAGGCCATTTCAGCGGGCGGTTCTGCATTGTAACGAGGGACACCACGTCTCATTCCCTCCATCAAGGAATGGAGGTTACAATAGTAACAGCGAAGTTCCCAATCTATCAGTCACTTTGACAGTGTTGATGACTGACACCAGGGGTCCCATGGGGAAAACGGCACAACACCTGAATCGTTACGTGGTTTTGGCAGTGCAGATGTCAGCAAACCCTCGCATGCCGATTAACAAATGCACTCGCAACATTGTAACCTACCCAGCACCTCACGTGAGCCATGTAGTCCTATTTACCATCGGAAAAGGTCACTTCAGCTGGTGTTTTCACCTTTTCTCTTTTTTTCCTTTTCCTTTTTTTAATTCACAGCTGTGCAGACCAGAGGACGCGCAGGGGAAGCATTTCCTTTGTCCATTCGGAAAAAGGACACCACATCCTCCTAAGGGAGGTTAACACATCCATGGACTTACCCACTGGAATGTACCACTCATGGAAAGAAGTCTCTTCAGTAGATCCTACCTGAAAAGGGAGGAACTTCTACAAACACAGTGACCTGGCGGCAGAGATGGAGCTCTCTAGGGGAAGATACGAGTTTACTGTCAGGAAAACCGTATCGTGGAGGATACTTAATATGGGATTCCCATCAGAGAATCACTACATATGGGGCACTTAGCTCCAGGGGCATGCATCCCAAGTATTAGGCACGGTGTTGAATTCCTCAGTCGAATTCGACTGCCACAGGGTGCTGCAAAGTAAGATACATCAAGGGTTCGCTGGTCTAGGGAACTTACGTGGACAAAGAAGTGCACATTATTCCCTCAGGGAAGGGAAAGGCGGTATATACAAGCAGTATATACCGTTGCCTGTAACTTACCCGTTTATATCCAATAGCACACTGGATGAAACTAGCTCAACTCAGAGAATGTAAAATCTTGTGAAGGTATTGGGTGTACAGATGTCTGTTAGAGAAGCACCATTTTCTAGAGCCCAAGAGGAAGCCATACTTTTTGTGGAGTGTGCAGACACTCCTAAAAGTCACAGCATGCCTTGGGCCTGGTATGGAAAGGCAATGGCATCCACAAACCAGTGCTCTTTTTGGAGACAGCCTGCCCTTTCTGCTGTCCCCTAAAACAGACAAAGAGCTGCTCAGAACTTCTGAAGTTCTATGTACGGTACAAGTAAACACGCAGGGTACGTAGTGGACACAGCAGCAACAAAGATGGGTCTGCCTCATCCCCAGGCAGTGCTTGCACATTCACCACTTGGTTCCCATAAGTCAGTCAGCCTTCCAACCTCTTTTGCAGGAAGGAGAGCACTGACCCGAATCTTCTCGTTGGGAAGAACACCAGTTCGCAAACAGACTCCACTTTAAAGCATTCAGCCATCTCATAGAGGGGGCTCTGGCTTGAGGGATAGTGTGTATCACTGCTGGTGATAGATGACTAACGTCTACAAAGTTCGGTCCAGAGACCACATGTGGAGTTTCCAGAGGTCTGGGCGCAGGTGTCAAATTGAGGCCGATCTTCGCAAGGTAGGGGCTGTTGTAAGGAGCATTTCAGGTGGGCCAGTACGACGCAACCTCTCCCTGACTTTGCACTATGTCTGTGCAATCAGGCTCACTGGGGGAAACGCATATCCCCTAGGGCTATGAGCCAGCACATCTGCACGTCACAGAGGCAATGGAAGCATACCTAAAGAGCAGACAGGTCTACCTACACTTCGCAAAATTGACACCAAATCATCTGGACTGCCTGAGGATGGAGGCCTGAGCACTCGTACATTACTCATTGTGAAAGCAGAAGGGGTGTGGGGCCTGAAGGTGGCAGAGGAATCGCATTGAGGTAGGATGTGTTTAATGGTCTCCATCTGCTGGGCAAAGTCCTCAACAGTGTCACTGAAGAGGCCACCCTGTGAGATTGGGGCATCAAGAAAACGAACCATCTCAGCAAGGTTCAACCAGAGATGCCGCTCCTGGACCACCATAGAGGACATTGCCTAGCCAAGAACCCACACCTTGACCTTCGCCGCTTGTAGAGCGCAGTTGGCCATTGAACGTAGTTTCTGCATCAATACTGGCTCAGGACTACCCTCATGCGGATCTTTAAGTGCCTTGGCCTGGGGGACCTGCAGGATGGCCAAGGCATGCAAGGCGGAAGCAGCCAGTCCAGCGGCACTGCAAGCCTATGCCGTTAGAGACAGAGTAAACTTACAGACCCTGGACAAGAGCCTAGGACAATTCTGCCAGGTGGCTGCATTTTGTGGGCATAAATGAACAATCGCAGGGTCCACCTGAGGAACCTCCATATACCCCCTGGCTGCCCCACCGTTGAGGGTAGAGAAGAAGGAAGAGCCTACAAAGTGGGACCGGGCAGCGAAAGGTGCCCTCCACAACATTGCCACTTCTTCACGCACTTCACTCAACCGTTAATGCTTGGGAAAGGGTGGACAATTTCATGCCAGAATGATGCTACAGACGGCCCAGGCAAGCATTGCTGCCAACTCTTCATCAAACTTGGACTGGGCTACCACACTCAGCATCAGAAGGCATTAGCCCATCCCTGATGCATTGATCGATAATTCCCTCTCATCTGGAGCCCTAAATGAGAACTGCATGTAATGCAATGTCAAACTCCTCCAGGAACTCCACTGGTCACAATGTGTAAGATGAGGAATGGGAGGTCAGTGGGGATTTACCGGGTGGAAAAGTTCCAATTGTTGCCTTCAGATTGCCCTGAGCACTAGCCTTGTGCATTGCGCGGGGGCAGCAGTCTAAGCAGAGATGCCCAGACACTTCCTCCAGCTCTTCCGGGGGGGACACAGAGGCGTTCCCAGGCCAGCAAAGAGACATAGTCTCTCCAGTGTGTCCTAGGTCTTCCCCGGGGCCTTCTCCCGGTGGGACACGCCCGGAAGACCTCCCTAGGGAGGCGTCCAGGAGGCATCTGAGACAAATGCCCGAGCCACCTCAGCTGACTCCTCTCGATGTGAACGTGCAATGGCTCTACTTTGAGCTCCTCCCGAGTGACCGAGCTCCTCACCCTATCTCTAAGGGAGCACCCTGCCACCCTGCGGAGAAAGCTCATTTCGGCCGCATGTATCCAGGATCTAATTCTTTCGGTCATGACCCAAAGCTCATGACCATAGGTGAGAGTAGGTACGTAGATTGACCGGTAAATCGAGAGCTTCGCCTTGCTCAGCTCCTTCTTCACCACGACAGACCGATACATCGACCGCATCACTGCAGAAGCTGCACCGATCCGTCTGTCAACCTCACGCTCCTTCCTTCCCTCACTCATGAACAAAACCCCAAGATACTTGAACTCCTCCACTTGAGGCAGGAGCTCTCCACCAACCTGAAGAGGACAAGCCACCCTTTTCCAACTGAGAACCATGGTCTCAGATTTGGAGGTGCTGAATCTTTATTGGCCTTTTCTCAAAATATTAGAGGGCAGGCCTGTTGCAATAACTAAATGACCGTGTGATCTAACCGCGTTTGTTTCATTATTGCACTCTTTTATACGGCACAAGGGGCAGTCATACATAGACCAAAAAAATAGACAAGAATCAATTAAGTTTTCATGCAATATATTCAAAATCATTTGAAGCCATTCCTAGCTAAATTTGAGGGGCAGAAGAGTATTTACATTGTTAAATTAAAGTTCACAGAAAACCATCTTCTTTCCCCTGCAGCTGTCAATCCTTCTCTGTTCAGCATTCAAGCAGTGTGCCGCGTTCGGATACGACAGAACATGGTAATGTTTATACCATTATAATTTTTGATCTGTAGATAAAGGGCTGTGGACTTGCATAAAATGACTTCATCTTGCTGGAGTGTATTGTGGTTTCTAAACGATGTCGTACTCACTGAATTGGCATCAAACGGAAAATAACTGGAATGTAAATCTGTGAAGTGAAGAAACAAATAATCAAACCGTTGGACAGATATACACTAGGATTTATGCGCTTGACATTTCCTCTCTTTGTGCTGTGAACTTTTAAACGTGCACTTGTGCAGCGCTACGCACTGTGATTATGTTGCTTTAAGCACATCATTCTGCACTCGGGATAAGTGGTTTGTGCTGCTCTGTTTTGAAGCGTTTCATATTATCATGGTTTTGCGCCCTGAATGCTAAAAGCATATCTTGTTCTGACATATATGTTGTTGCCCCATTAAAAAGCTGCACAATACATTTAAAATATTAATTTTATATTATTTGTATGTGTACATGTAATTCTTTACATTCATATAAATATAAAAATAGAGTATATGAATACATAAATGAAGTTTGTAAGAATACAAATAGTAATGTTTTTATTAACATAGATTATTACATTAGATTTGATAAAATTCCTCTGCAACAAAGATTTTTTCAAGAATTGCGTTTGCTGCTGAATTATACTTTATTATAATTGAATTATAAATTACAACAGAATTATAAATTATAAGTTTAATATTTTCTTAGTCATGGCTTATGATTATATGTTTATTAATTTTTTGTTTTCTCTATAATGAAGTAGTGTGTATTCAGTGGATTCTGTTCAACAAACAAAAAAGAGTGACCATTAATTCATACTATTTATGAATGATGCATTTTATGGCCTTTTGTGTGATTCTGTGACAAAAAATGCATAACAAAGGCCTAAAATAAACAATTAATCGCCATCATGGTCAAAACCCTAAAACTAGCAATTAATCTACATAAACGCAATTATTTTTTAATTTCATAATCGTGCCAGCCCTAGTGACTGGGGCTTTCAAGTATGACCCCGACTGTCAATCATCGACACCATGTCGAAGTGACTGACAGATATGAAAACCAGTGTTACTTTAGCATTATTTATTTAATATAGTATTTTGAATTAGCTTTTATTTTGATATTTTCATTTTAGTTTAAGTTTTAGAAATGTTATTTGTTTTATTTAAATATACAATTCATTCATTTTTATTTCAGTTTCAGTCATTTGAGTGCTTCAACTTACTTTAGTTAGTTTCCAAAGCAACATTTCAAATTTTCGTTGAAGTCTTTCATCTAATATTTATATTCTATTTTAGCTCTCTTTTAAAATGTCAAAAGCAATTGAAAACAGCATGTTTCCCGCAGTGTGGTTATTGTTAATTGTTTTTATTTTAAATCTACTGGTCAAAACAAATACATAATATACAAGATATATCCTGAATCAAGGCTAAAACATACTGAACATGACCATTAAAAGATTTCACAGACAACAGGTAAATAATGAATTACTGTTTATGGATAATTTCATTAGAAATGTACATTTTTCAAAGAGTGAAATGTGATATTCTGACCTAAATGAAACATGCTGTCATGTTAACCAACAAACAAGGCATGATAAAAGCACAGGAATTAAGCTCACCGTGTTTGAAATAGCTGAGAACCGGATGTTTCGTTCACGGTCGATGCTCTGGTCAATAATGATAAGGCCGGCTTGCTCGGATGAGCAAAGTTCATTTTAACTCAATCAACTGGATTTCAGTTTACCTACTCATTAACCTTGGATTTACGCTTTTTCCAGATACTACAAACGGTGACAAATGTCTCCAGATTGATCCAGTTAAGAAAAGCAATGTTTCTGGGTTTGCAAGGTTAACGTTAATGAGAAACACAGACAGCATAAAGTCAAAGGCAATGACAAAGACATTGTCAAGAATCATTCAATATGAACAATATCTGAACACATGAAGTGTAAATGTAACCCTACAGGTCCCTCCTCAGGCCACGGGAAGTGGTGACTGCTCATCTCGCTCTCCTTGATCCCATTCCGTCTGGAGTTCAGAGGAGACTTCAGTGAACAGATGATCCCAATCCCAACCAACATCCTCCTGAAAACCATGAAAACCCATCATTAAGAGAACGAGGCTGAGAAGCGGGAGAAGTACAGTGGCTTTAAAGGGACAGTCCACCTAAAAAGTCATCATTGACTTACACTCATGCCAAGGAACAGAGAAGGAATTTAACTCTAAAATGATCAAGAAAGTCGACTCCATGACTTGAGTTTCTCAGAAAAATGTGCTCTCTTTGTGAATATACAGTACAGTGTAATTTATTCCTGTGATCAAAGCTGAATTTTCATCTTCAGCGTCACATGATCCTTCAGAAATCATTCTGATATGCTGATTTGATGCTCAAGAAACATTTATGATTATTATCAATGTTGAAAACAGTTGTGCCGCTTCATATTTTTGTGATACACTCCCATTCAAAAGTTTGAGGTAGAATGCATTAAATTGATCAAAAGTGACAGTAAAAGCATTACAAAAGATTCTGTTTCAAATAAACGCTGTTCTTTTCATTAAAGAATTCACAAAAACAAAACGTTTCATGGTTTTCACACATGAAGCAGCAAAACCGGTTTTCACCATTGACAATAACATTATAAATAATTGAGCGACAATAATAATTTATATCATATCAGAATGATTTCTGAAGGATCATGTGACACTGAAGACTGGAGTAATGATGCTGAAAATTCAGGAATAAATTACACTGAACTGTATATTCACATAGAAAACAGAGGATTTACACTGGAATAATATTTGACTATTTTTAATGTATTTTTGATCAAATAAATGCAGCCTTGGTGAGAAGAGGCTTTCAAAAACACTAAAAAAAACAAAAAAAAACATTTAAAAAAACAAATTTTTAAAAAAAATCATGATTGCAAACGTTTGGCCGCTAGATAGTGTTTAAAAGAGTGAAGGTTCTTCAAAATATCTCATTCTGTGTTCCACAGAAGAAAGTCATGTGAGTTTGGAATGACATGAGGGCGAGTAAATGAGGACATTTCTGGGTGGACTATCGCTGTAAAACACTGTGGAAAGCATGAGATGAAGAACGCAGGTCCTGATTTCATAAATCTATTGGTCTGACCCTCTTACACGCCCTAGAAAGAGCCTGACAGACACTATATTTCCTCCAGCGCTCACCTCTCTCACCTCCTGCTCCGGGGCTAAAACCTTCGTGAGCAACTTCAGGTCAATCTCTCCATCCTGTGAAACATTCAATACAGATAAAACATTCGGCAAACAATTACTGAAAGCTATGCAATGTAATGCATGTGACCACATATTCACCCCAAAATACAAACACTGTTGCTCTAAAACTAAGCAGTAACTTTACACCACCTTACAAGATCCTCAATTTGCACTGTGTTGTTGTTTGGGAATGATGGGTAGAGTGAGTGTCTCACCAGGGTCTGAAACGCAGAGTACTTCATGAGGTCGTTGTCCAGGTCTCTGTAGGTCATAACTCTGTTCACCTGGATACTGAAGACAAGAGGACTCTAAACACCTGTCTGTTTACACCATCATTCAAACTAACTTGCATATTATTTGCTGTTCCTTATTATTTTCAAAAAGGAGAACAAATGGGTCTGTATACATGAAAAGCTGATCATCATATTTGGCATTAAAAATCCATGACCTAGGCTGTCCTTTTACTTCTGTGCTTTGTGTTTAAGCCTCAAGGAAATAGGAATATTATATATATATATATATTTATATATTCAGTGTTTCTGAACTCCTGAAACGCCTCCATCTTGTGTTTTCTTCACAATATTCCTCATTTAAATAATTCATGCGCAGACTAAAGGGGCGGGGCCTGGTTGAGTTAGTAGTGTGTTGAAACTGGTGGTTATGGTAAGGGGCGGGACATTTCCCAAACACCAATCACAAGACACCGCTCCAGCCGACCAATCAGAGCACATTGAGCTTTTCAGAAGGAGGGGCTTCATAGAGACATGAAGTAAACAGAGCATTACTGACAGACTGGGAAGAGAGGAGCTGCACAATGAGGAAAATAATTAACATTCAATCCAGTAGAGCCAAAAAACAACATCAAGACTTTGAGAAAGGCAGAATATATGACCTCTTTAACAAAGATTCTTAGCAAGGCCAATAACAATAGTGGAAAACAATAGTTTTTTTTTTGGGATACCTGGGTGGAGCAGCGATCTGCATGGTGAGGTCTTCCTCTTGAACCTCCTCCAGGTCTGGAATCACTGGGATGTCTAGAAAAAGCAGGTGAAATGCATTTTCCATTGAACTCTTCAAAACGCTTCAAAACGAACATATGACGGTAATCCATTCGACCCCCGATGATGAATCAATGTTTTCTAAAGCCAAAGCAAAAATAGGTGTAAGAATTTTTTTTTAAATGTTTAAATGTGCTGATGTTTACATCAAGCATGAGTTATTAAGTGATGGTTTAAATCATCAAATATAAAAAATATATAAAAATATTAGTAATTTACTCACACACACGCACCAATTGTTTCGCTTCAGAACACATCGGGCACACACACACACACTGCAGCTAAATTTAGCTGTCAGTTCACCTTTTAGTGCTGAATCCTGTTCTGTACACACACACTCCAGTATTTACGGGAGTGAAACTGCATACTACAACAAAACTAGCTTGCTAGAAAAAATAGCAAACAAGAACAAGCCCATTATAAACCAAATAATTTATAATAAAAATAAGAAATAACCTGTGCACTATAATAACTCTATAAACTTGATTGTTTTATAAGCCAATCCCAAAAACACATAATATGTGGATGTGGCAACACTTCTGCGATCTGTGAAGCAGTCTTACAAACAAAAAACACAACGCTTTCGTTGACAGGGGTTTAGTTAAAACTATACATAACCAAGTCAACTGACTCTGTAATGTTACTTTGGTCAAAAATAAGGAATACTGTGAGACGCCAGAATTTTGCTACGGTTAGCATGGTGTTAAAAGACGGAATGATAATTTGGGGATTCACTCCGGTATTTAAACACCACGTTTATTGATTCATCAACTGGGGTCGTGTGGATAAACATCGTGTTCGCTTTGTGTGGTTTTTGAAGCATCAACTTTGAGGGTCTCATCCCATTATATGAACTCACAGAGATGAATTATGATGAACTGTGTTCATATGAAGAAAGAAAGTCATATGCGCCTGGGATGGCATGAGGATGAGGGTGGAGTATCCCTTTAAACAACGCTTCTCCATGAACATCTATCTGATGATAAGCTATGCTTTAAGACCAAGGATGATAACTGTAACTATAGTTCTAATTTTATGAGAATAGCAGAGTCCACACCACTATTATAACAAAAATGACACAAAGGAACAATATCAGTGCTTTCAGAACGATTGTTTCCAACAGATGAATGATGAAAACATTGACATCCAATCAGAATCCACCCGGTTATTTAAAGAGGCAGACGGCAAAAGCGCATCAGGCTTATGATAATAAACAGTACGTTTTTGTACTTTGGTGTGGATGCTAATATAACTGACGCTCTTGGCATGAACGGGCCTTTCCACCAGCAAACAACTGGTATTATTATAATCGACTTATTACAGTCGGTTTAATTTACTCGCCAGAGCCAATTTTGCTCATCTTGGATTTAAACCGACCATGTGATCTAGCTACAAAGTTGTTCTCGAGACGCACGCGGCCATATGCTGCAGCCACTGCTGGGTGTTACTGCGAGTTGCAGCATTTCCCACAATCCCTCCAATCATCACAGATGCTGTCTGTCTCCTCGGCACGGCTCTGTTTATATTGTGTGTGAACTGGCGTTTGATTTCCTCCCTCCTCTCTGCGTTTCTCTCACTCTCGCACTGACATCCTCTTCCACGCTGCCCCCCTGTCACGGCGACCAGGCGGCCATGAATATTCAGTGATCAAGACAGTATCTCTTCCCGCTGTGAGGCGGCGCTCCGGCCAGGGGCTCCCCAGAAACCGACACACACTCGCACTCATCCCGGCGCCGAGCATTTGGGCCCTGTCAGCGGCGGCCACCCTCAGGACCCTTCAGGCCAGAGCGGCGACCTCCGTGTCCATTCGGGCCGGGCCGGGCTCCAGGCGCGCAGGCCTGCCTGCGAGCCCATCTGTGTGGGGTCGGAAGTCACGGCGCGGCCTGGCAGGAGCCGCGGTGCCAAGAGCCACGTGCCCGCTGCCCAGAACAGTGGGAACCCACTTTAATTGGCAAAACTCGACAGGACAGAGCGTGGCATCGCTCCCAAAGAAGGACAAACTTTCACAGCCCTTCTCCTTTTTTTGGACAGACTTTTGCTGGAGCGTGTTCAGGTGTGCCACGAGAGCGCACGTTTACAAAATCACCATCAAACGCAGGTTGACAGTGCTTTAAACGGACGATCGCATAGCTTTTGTTCATAAAGAAAAGTTTCGTTAATAAAATCAGAGCAAAACTTGCCAGCTTCACTGCTTAAAGTGGAAAAGTTAACGACACGATTGAAACGTGTCCAGTGTTAAAACGAACACGCATTCGCTTCACATTTACTCATTTAGCAGATGCTTTAATCCAAAACAACAAGAGATTCATTTGACATTCATTCAACCAATGATGAAATGAGCGGGTAACACTTTCATGACTTTTCATGAACAAACATTGTGACATTATGTAATGCCTAAAGGATCGGTTCACTTTTGACTGAACCGAGCGGCTCAGACATTCTGCTAAAAGTTTTCTTAGAGCACACATAAAATATCCATCAAACATGGTTTTAGTCCCGTAAAGCCTGACATATAGCCAAAGCTATACACAAACATTAAAAAAAAGAAAGAAAAAAGTTTTTGCTAAGTATCATATTTGATCTGAGCAAAAAAAAATCAATTTGGTGCTGATATTTATATATACAAAACGTGATGATGCTTTTAAAACAATTAGATAGCAGATACTTATATAAAATGCATATAAATATCAATATCTGCCAATAATGTCTTAGTAAAATGATATTTAAATGCTTAGCAACGTTTTAAAACTAGAGAGATTTGACATCTATGCAATACAATGATAGAGATGAAACAAACACTACAGTAGGCTTTATAGGGTTAAAAGTGATAAAAGTGCTTAAAACATTCACTTCATAGTCAATCAGTGTTGAATTGAAACAACTTTAAGGTAATACTGTATTACTAACAAATGTGATTTCGAGTTGTTCATGAAGTCTTAAGGTTGAGTGTGTAAGAGCAGTGTTTGAGCTCCAGACATGAATGATTCCTCAAATCAAGTGTGTTGTTGAAGCTAAATGATCAGACGCACCATTTTCAGCTGCTGGACGAAAAATCCCACATTGAAGGAGGCATCCAGAAGATCACTGAAACAGTATTTAAATACCAACATCTCTTTGCTCAACTTGGTAATATATAGTTATATCAACCTGAAAACATCAAGAACATCCAAGTAAACAAAAACACCTGAAACTAGGGGTGGACAACTTATTTTAATTTATTTTTGTTATTAAATATAATAATAGGACAAATACAGTATAAGAAAGAAGCAAATGAAATTTTTAGATCTATTTAACAGTATAATTCAAGTAAGAAACAAAGTCTTCACATGAATTAAATATGCATTGATTCATATTAAAGCTACAAAAGTTATTCTGAAAAAAGTTTGACAGACAGCAGCAGGTTTACTGTATTAGGCTGCTGTCACGTTAATGCACAGATCCTACTGACACACATCCGATTTCTTTCCCGACTGTTTCCGTTCACTAAAGACAACCGACTGTGTTAGCATGAAAACTCGCCATGACAGGTATTTCGACATAACTGTGTGTATTTGACTGTTGGAGTGCAATAAGCAGCAAAAGAGAGCTGAAATCGGGATCGTGCGCCGTCTGAGAGGCGGTTTTCTGCGTGCGCGCTTCAGGTGTGTGTCAGCTGTTGTCTGCGGCTTACTGCGCTTAACTCTTTTTAACGTCAAGCAAATCACACGTCGCGTGCCCAGTCTATTCTCTGCTAAGTGCGTCAACCGGAAACTTTTTGAAGTAGCTTATTAAATAGGGGTGTAACGATATTTAAACTGAACTGAAAAAACACGATACACCACCCACGGTACGAACCGCGATACTCTCATGGCGTACCGAACACTCCCCGCCTCCTGCTGCCCCACCCAGCCCTGGCAATAAGCTCTGCGTTTTCTTACTTTCGATAAGAAACAAAGTGTCATCTTTCAAATTCTCTCCATTTCATCATGAAATTCAAACAAAAAAAACGTTGTTTTGATGCTCTTTGATGTGGCGTGACAGATCGCGGAGCGCGAGTGAACGCGATCATCTCTTCCTCTTTAACACTAGTTACAGAATAAACATGAATGAACATCTGAAGGCATGTTGAAAGATACAGTACAACTTACTGAAATGTATCACATCTTGTGTAATCGCTCAAGAAAGATGTCAATAAAAACAGCTTGTAAACACTGTATCCCGTAGCATTTACCTCAGGCCAGGGTTGCCAGGTTTTCACAACAAAACCCGCCCAACTGCTACTTAAAACTAGCCAAAAACTAGGTAAAAATAACGCTCCAGGGGATAAAATACATGTTTTTTGGGGGGGTTCCCTGGTAAAATTCGCATTCCAGAGGCTAAATATCATGTTATTTGATGTCGCTTCAACCTGCGGACACGAAAAACATGTGCTCTCACGCCACACATCATGTTCTCACGCAGTGAAAAATACATCGAGGAGCAAAGAGGACACTGACAACGTATGAAACGGTTTCATATTTAAAATATTGTAATGTTTTAAAGAAGTTAAATCAATAAATAGCGTCTAGTGTGTGTTTAATGTGTGGTGACAGATCGCTGTAGCTCCTCGTGAAGCGATCATCTCTTCATACTAGTTCATTTATAGCATCAAATAAACATGAATGAACATCAGAAGGAATGTTGTTTCAAGACGTGATTCAAGTTCACCAACGTTAATCTACTAACTCCCCTGACCGCTTTGACGCACAAAATGGAGGATTCTGGGTTATGATTGGTCAGATCGCCTGTCAATCAAACTGTCTGTTTAAATAAAAGTCAGCCACTGAGTAAATTATTATATTTAAAAGTTGTAGTAAAAACATCATTTTATAATTAGATTTAGAAGTTAATGCTAAAACTGCCGTATGTGCAGTTTACAAGTTTATATACAATTTGTTATGGGAGTGCTGATTATTAGATCTTAAAATAAACAGCAACTGAACTTAGGCTCTGAACCTTTATTATTATAGTAATGTTCAAGTAAGGGCTCCCTATATAGTCTACAGCATTAGCAGAGATCCGTATAATTTAATTTACAGAGAGACACAATTTGTTCAGTAAACTACGGTTTAATAAAAAAAGCAATTTTGTTCAGTTTTCTCCGTGACTTCAAAACCAAAGTATGTACCGAACCGTCAGATTTGTGTCTGGTTACACCCCTACAATTAAAATCTGCTCTCTTCAAAAAGCTGCTTTAGGAAATAAAAGCATGAACAGAACCCATCCTCGAGTCTCAAGGAGATAAACATGGCCATTTTAATTCACTCTCAGACTTCCATCCTCGCTTGCGTTTCTGAATCCTGTCACAAAAGCCACGTTCACTTCATCTCCCTGACCCTCATAACAAGCCCCGTTATCCTACATTGATAACTTCTTCCTTTTCTCTCATTTTTAATTAAAGCTAATTAAAAATGCCAGCCTCGTTTAGTCACTGACAAGATTCATCTGTGTTCCTGATATACAAATAAATGCAGGCGCGTACGAGCGCTGCTTCATATTCATGAGCGCGAGGTGACACTGTCCCCTCATTTCTAAAGCAGCGCGTTCAGCAGATTCGGGCCCCCGCGGACCCGCAGTCAAATTTAATGGTCTTAGAGCAATGACATCAAAAAGCCTCTGTGTCCAGCCTTCGCAAACAGTCCACTGCATTTGAACTTTTCCGCCCCTCCCTGCATCTCGCCGAATAATGCACCATCGACACAATTCTGCCCGAGTTCAATGTGAAGCGCGGAGAGGAAAAGCTCTCGCTATGCAAACGCCATGATTAAGTGGCGAGAGAAAACAACGTTTTTTTGTAACGAGGTCGCGATACGACCTGTGACACTGACGTGTACCAGAAACCGCTTTTTGATGCTGATTCTATCAAAAAGTCGTGTGTCACGTCTGAGATGATCACATTATTCTCTTATTTATTCATGAGTTCGAGCAACTTTCATAGGAAAGAGCTCAGGACGTGGAGCGACACGGTTCAGAGATCAGTGTGGTTTTTTATGACTGATAAGAATGTATTTGTTATGATTTGAAATATGCAAAATATGAATATAACACTGATACAGATGATAAGAATAAAATCACATTATCATTACATAAGCACCAACTAGTTATGAGTTTGATGTGTTTAGTATCAGTAATATACATTTGAATGAAATTTGATCTTTTTTTAGTAATTTTGTTGCGTTGTTTAATCATTTTTATTAGTTTTTTTTTTTAAATGTCTGTATAGTTTTTTTTTTAAATTTTAGTACTAAAACGAAATGCAACTAGCTGAAATAAAACCAGTATATTAACAGACCGATATATTAGTCTGGTTAATTTTTTGATATCTGGACACTTTAATCCAACAATTAATTTGCTTAGTTTATTTTTGACACTCAATCAATAAAAAAAGCTTATGAATATTGATGTATTTGAATGTAGTTTAATGAATATTCTGCGGTATGTTATTACTGCATAATCTATTTTTCTTATCATATATGAGTGCAGCATATGGCCTGAAGATTGCGCCTTTAGCCTAATTTAAGTGTGTTTGTCGCTGGTGTATGTCGTGAAATAATGTTTAAGAATGTGTAATAATTTATCAGTCGCAGCAGCTGGAAGCTCACTGAATAAGCTTCTTTATCCAGCACCCTTCTGGAATGTCGTACAATAAATTAGCAGCCATTAGCCTCAGTTCTGTCTGAATTTCATAAGGTAGTTTTCATGGTGGAGTAAATGTGTTTGAAGTGAAGCAGAGCTCCGGGGAATCATCTACTCACCACTTTCATTGTCGGAGCCCTCGGGGGTTTGTGGCCTCAGCCGCCGACTTCAGACATCATGTTAAACAAAAGAGATCAGGGACAAATACAAAACACACACACACATATATCTATCTATCTATCTGTCCAGTGTCTGAGAGTGCCGGCTAGATCTGGGAGATATAGCTAAAAATAATAAGATACCTCAATATTTACTTGTTTTTCAATCAGAAGATCCATTATTGTAGCCAAATAGACTCAAAAAGTTTGATATTAAATGTTGCTCAAGAAGCTCGTTTGAGAATAATTATTATTTCGCATTTGGTTTGGTCCTGCAAGTGGCGCAGAAATTAAATACTGTACATTTAATGTTTTAGTAACACTTTACAGTGAGTTTTCATTGGTAAACATGAATGAACGATGAACAGTAAACTGTAAAAAAAAATTGTTGGTTTAACTTAAAATTTTGAGTTCATCTAAATTAAAAATTTGAGTTAATGCAATGAAGGCGATCGGTTTAATCGACAGAAACTCTAAATATTAAGTTATCTGAACCACATTAATTATCTAACTTGATTTAACAAAAGAAAAAATGTTGTAATGATAATAATTCTTTAATCTAACGTTTACTAATAAATTTTTTATTGGTATTTGTTAACATTATTTAATGCATTGTGAGCCAACATTAAGAAACAATGAACAAATTAACTATAAATACTATAAAAAATATATATTGCTCATTATTAGTTAACGAAAATGTTAACAAAAGCAATCTTTAGGAAACGTGCATTAGAAAACTCTGTTATTTTATTGTCAGTGAAGTATATATATCGTCCCGTCCTAGTGATCTAGTCCTTAACCACTGGTTATATATGTAAACTCCACCATCACGTCTTTTAATCAGAGTGATGGTTCTCGCATTAACCAAGGACAATTTCAACATGACTGTAATTTCCTCCTTAAATCAAGAGCGTAAACAAACATTTCCTTTTCTCAAGATTTGGGTTCCTAATCACCGCCTGCTAAACTGAATCATGACGGAAGTAAAGACAGTAAATGTAGTGAACTCACTCCTCCAGCTCTTCAGCAGCCGGCCGTCTTCCAGACCTGTGGAGGACATCACAAATCAAAGCTTACAACAATCAGCCGTCACAATCACAACTCGTCTAATTCACTCAATCACTGTGAGTGTGTGTATCTGTGTCTGGATCCTCTCGTCTAGAACCCACAGCACAGTTTAAACATCAATAATTAAACACATTTTTATAATTAAAATGATCATTTTCACAGTGTTTTGGAAAATAGACTCTCTTTATTGCAGGTATCATATTTGATACACATTTCTAAGGCCTCTAAATGATCAAGACTTTACTGACGAACCCGTCGCTGACTCTTTTATCAAGTCAAAGATCTTTTAGTAGAATTGTCCAAGCGTCCTCCTTCAGCTCACGTGTCTTTCTGCTGTCAAATCTGATTTTTATCAAGTAAACGTGAGAATAACTTTGATATTGTTAGTAATATTTCACATGGACTGAAGCAGCTTCGCTTTCATCATTTCATAGAAAAATCATCTCAGATATGAGGAAGGTTTATTTGTTCATCTCTCATCATCATTGTATTGCATTACATGTTTGAAAACTACAGAGATTTGATCATTAAACGGAGTATTTAAATATCTTATTTTTGGCAGATATTGATATTTATATGTATTTTATGCAAGTATCTGTTATAAAGATCTCATTCATTTACAAGTATCAGAATTATCACTTTTTGTCCAAATATCAACCAAATTTTGAGCCTCTGAACAAAATTGGGCTGTTTTCCTCCATATTCTCTGTATATCAGCCTCATAAAACACATGCACTTTTTATATACTTTGTCTAAACATTCAATAAACTGTTTAATTCAACAGAATTTTTCTTAATACTCCATAAGTCAGACTTTCCACACGTGACGTACAGGAATCCTGCTGGTGTTCTGCTGGTGTTTAGCGCCACCTAATGGCTGCTGAGATTGTTCATCATGCAGCACAACATCTGTGTCAAATTGAGCTGGAATAATAAACACTTCACTTGACAGAACAGACTTTAACATTTAGAGGCATTTAGAGCAAAACAAAGGTCACATAAATATGGCAGCGGTGTTTTCTGTGCTTTGATCGGCTCATGTATGTAAGCGTAAGGCCGCCGCTGATAATCACGGGTGTTAGCGTGTTCGGCCCTTCACACGCGCCCGTCCTCTCATTACGACCCGTGTAACGCAGCGCGATAAACACGGTAAAACGGTCTAGAAAAAGTTGTTCGGGATAAAATATATTTTGTGACAATTTGGCTTCAAAGGTTCATCAATAAACTGACAGATCATTTAGTGTCAATTAGGAGTGATAGATCTGCAAATCCCGGGATTTCTGCTGTGGGATTAGTGGGAACAGAGCGCCGGTGATTGAGCACGAGGGGTGACATTGAGATGAAGAAAAAGTCCTTGTCTTCTTCAGAGGGGACGATTACTTTGTTTTAGAAGGAGAATCAATGCGTCGAGAAGCCCTTTAACACCTCCCAGCCGAGAGAATCAAGATAAGTTTGGCAGACGTGCAGAAGTGACGCTTTGACCTTTCCTGAGAGACGTGTAGAGTTTGCTTCATTCTGAGCCAATAGATGTGATCAGAAAAGCATCATTCCAAAAGATGGTTTGATGCTATAGAGGAAAGATGTTCGGTGTCCTGAAGAACCTTTCGGTGATCAAAAGAACATTTTAATAAACTTAAAGAACTTTCTTTATTATGAACAATCTTTATTGCAATGGAAGTTAAAGATTCTTTATCGAACAACTTTAATATGTGCATACTGTACACATATGCACATTTTCCATATGCATTTGAGCTACTGAATTTGACGGGTCTATTTACAGCGTGAAGTATGAAATGGAAGTCATTTTTACTCATTACTTGATCATGTTTACATGAAACTTAATTAGAAATGCAAAATAAACTTGCAAAAAGTTTTTAAAATGTCTCTTCTGCTCACCAAGGCTGCATTTATTTGATCATAAACACAGTTAAAATTGTGAAATATTATTACAATTTAAGCTGTTTAGCTTCTATGTGAATATATAGTACAGTGTAATTTATTCCAGTGATCAAAGCTGGATTTTCAGTCTTCAATGTCACATGATCCTTCAGAAATCATTCTGATTTGCTGCTCAAGAAACATTTATGATTATTATCCGTGTTGAAAACAGTTGTGCCGCTTCATATTTCTGTGGAAACCATCATATATTTTATTTTTCAGGATTCTTTGATGAATGAAAAGTTCAAAAGAACAGTATTTATTTGAAATATAAATATCATTTTTGTTCAATTTAATGCATCCTTGCTAAATAAAACGATTAATTTCCTTCAAAAAATCTTACTGACCCCAATTTTTGAATGTGAACAACATTTATCGTGGGAAAAAAATCACTTTCTATTTTTTAAAAATACATGTATAGTATAGAGACGGTGAGTAACAAAGCTGACTAAAAATATTGATATGAAGTTATTAACATTATTATTAGTGATTTAACTTAGCACGAAAATCACTAATGTGTCAAATGATATAAAGAGGGGAAAAACACCATCATATGTAAAAATGCTAAACGAATCATTTATTATGATATCATCAAAATAATAATAATAATATACAAGACTTCAGCTTTTTGAGAGTACTTAGTATCAGATATAAATACTCTCTCTTTCTACTTCTATTTCATGTTGAATTCAATGTGTTATTTGCTGTTGCTTTGTAATTATTTGTGAAATTTACCACACCAAAGTAAATCCTACACCAAATATTTCTTCACTGTACATTCAATCTGCAGTCGGAATGATGAATTTGAGGAGCACTTTTATCAGAGACTTCATATGGAAACATGAGTCTTTGTTTTCTCGCATTAGAGTTTACAGGTGAATTACTGAAATAATAGGAGTGATCATAGAGTTCATTTTGGTCATTCCAGTACAACTCATTTAACAGGAGATGATGCCATCATGTGGCGACTGACGGTCATTGCTTGCTGTTCCTGCTCCGCTAATGGAGTAAACAGTGGGAGCGATTCTAGGGGCCAACACAACAAATCCCACAGGACTGATGTAGGATTCAGGACAATTTATTAGAAATTATTACATACAAAAATCAGGCTCTTTACTCCTCCACCCTCTCCAAAAAGAAGCATTCAACTGACAGTCGAATGAAAAAGTGAAATGAAAAACCCAAATAAGAAATGAGATTAGAGAGATAAGAGGATATTAACACTGATGAAAAGAAAGAAAAACACAAAAATGGAGAGAAAAAGGAAAAGAAATATGTACTCTGTACTGCAATAACTGTTGGATTGCAAACACATCTCACAAATAATGTCCACATTCCCGTCTGATATATATGGAAAATAATACAAAATGTTTATTTTTACGTTTACATTCATTCATTTAGCAGACGCTTTTATCTAAAGTGACTTTCACATGAGGAAAACAACAAGCGATTCACCTTAAAGAGGCAATAACCATGGAAGCTTGTTTCCATTAAAATAAAACAGGTAATTATGACATTTTATCTCACAATTCTGTCTTTTTTCCTCATATTTGTCGGATATAAACTTGGAAATGTCTAATTGAGAGAATAATTTTCACACAATTGACTTTATAACGCGCAATTTTTCAAATCTCACAATTCTGAGAAAAAAAGTATGAATTTTGAGATAAGTTGCAATTACCTTTTTGATTTAGAGATGGAAAGCAGCTTCCATAAACACAAGAAGTGTTAGAAATATGAAGTTCAGAGACTAGAAAGAGTAATAGTTATTATTACCCTTTCGTATTGATGTAAAAAAAAAAACAGATTTACCTATTATAATAAGTCTAATTAAAAAGTCTTTACATTTTATTCATGATTTATTTATTGACTAGATGTAGCACAGAACAGTGTGGGCTTTTAGAGAGGCAGAACATGAGGAGAGTGTGTACTCACTTGGCAGATCCGGTTCCTGCGCTCTCCTCCGCCCATCCTCCCTGCCGACGGGCCGGTTTCGGTGGAGGACCCTGAGATCAACACACACACTATCAGAACATTCACAGCATGTCGTGTGTCTTCACATTAACTCAGATATTCATTTCAGGTATGGTCCTGTAGCCAAAATCATAGTTTGCTAATACAGAATTAAAAGGGTCCTATTATGCTTTTTCCCCCATCTTCATCTGTCTTTAGTGTGTAATGTTGTTGTTTGAGCCAGAAAAAGCCAGTTCTTCTCTATATCAGTGTTTCTGAACTCCTGAAACGCCTCCATCTTGAGTTTTCTTCACAATATTCCTCATTTAAATAATTAATGCACAGACTAAAGGGGCGGGGCCTGGTTGAGTTAGTTAGTAGTGTGTTGAAACTGGTGGTTATGGTAAGGGGCGGGGCATTTCCCAAACACCAATCACAACACACCGCTCCAGCCGACCAATCAGAGCACATTGTGCTTTTCAGAAGGAGGGGCTTCATAGAGACAGGAAGTAAACAGAGCGTTATTGACAGACTGGGAAGAGAGGAGCTGAACAATGAGGAAAATAATCAACATTCAATCCAGTAGAGCCAAAAAACAACATCAAGACTTTGAGAAAGGGCAGAATATATGACCTCTTTAATGGTTTTATGAAATTAAAACTGTAAGGTAAACAAAAGACAGGTGTACGCCATTATACACTTTTACATATTATGACTATTTTCCATAAGTTAGAGTAATAGCAAAGACCTTCTATAAGGGACTATGGTAATAGAGAAGGAGGAACATGTGTTTACTTCATTATCTGTTCATTTAGAGCAAATTAAGTAAATCTACCAAACAAATAATGAATACAACATTCAGTAACATACTGATTTTCTGCTCAAGAAACATTTCTCATTATTACCAGTGTAGTAAACAGCATTTATTTGAAATAGAAATGTTTTTAAACATCATAAAATATCACCTTAGGTCAATTTAATGCATATTTACTGATTATTTTCTTTTTCTATTACTTGTACCAAACATTTGTATGGTAATTTATTACAGTTTCCACAAACATCTGAAGCAGCACAACTGTTTTCAACAATGATAACAATCATACATGTTTCTTGAGCATCAATTCATCATATTATAATGATTTCTGAAGGATCATGTGACACTGAAGACTGGAGTAATGATGCTGAAAACATTTTAAATTGTAATAATATTTCACGATATGACTGTTTTACTGTATTTTTGATCAAATAAATGCAGCCTTGATGAGCAGAAGAGACTTCCTTCAAAAACATTCCCAACTTTAGTCCAGTAGTGTACTAATATATTCAACTTTATATAAAGAGCTGGGAAATAATACATTTTGCGATGAAATAAAGCAGGGTAGGACACTCCGAGAGCGCTGAAGACGTTTGAGGGGTGTAAGTGTGGGAACCGCTCTGACCGGCATGACCCAAAATAGCTTCACAGCGGAAAAAAAACACGCATCTCACTTTATTCTATAAGTCTGAAAATAGCCTCTTGGGCTACGGCGGCGGTTCTATGAGCAGCTGAATAACGTCCCAGCTTTAAAATGACAGAATTCCTCGGGGCACAACGAGGGTGGGCAACCCGCAAATGCATTTGGAAAAAAAAGATGCATTTCTCATTACCAAATTGGGTCTGCAAATAAGCCAGAGCCCTGCAGGAATTCAGTTTCTTTCAACATAAAAAACACAGTAGAGCAAATAAACTTCCGTTCCTGGGTTCCTTCAAGAGGGTCATTTGTAAATCCAGGGCTCAGAGACGGCTGGGGGGGGGGGGTCGCTCTGCATTCCACCTTAAATGGGATGCTATGATTGCAAATCGTGGAAAACGAGGGAGTTGTTCATCAGGTGCCATCATTTCACGTGAATAAAATCACATAAAAGTCTCCAGTACTGAAGATATGAGCTGATCAATTCAGCATTTCTCCGGCCGACAGAACGTCTCGCACCCACAGACCGCTGTCTGAACGCATATAGCACACAAAACTGGAAACACTTCAGGAGTTTTGAAGTCATCATCTGATTGGTTAAAGGGCCAATCCGTAGTTTTTCACCACTAGGGGGCGCTAAATTCAAAACAATAACAAAGGCGTAGATTAATGACGCAGTGAATATGGGATCATGGAACTTGTCGTCATGCCGATGGATCTAATAATATTCATGGGGAAATAATGTTTATGGGTGAGTGAATGCATGTTTTATCATGACTGTGGTGTGAAGGAGGGCGGGGCCGAGAGTCGCGGGCGCGATTACTAATGAGAGACAGATATCAGTGTCACGCGCGAGTCCCGCGGGATATAAAGAAACGAGGACATTTAATTCTACAGAACTACTCATAAGTGCTGAAACTCTACTCTTACAGGTCAGTTTATTTGATGAATTAAAACTGTGAGGTAACGCAGCGCTGTTTCACTTGCTCTAACGTCACACTATCATACTAAACTGTATTCGAGTGTGTTGAGAGTCGTAATGTTTAGTATTAGTTTGTTGTCTGTATGAGACTAACAGTAAGATAGATCAACATTACAGTATCACACTGATGATATTCAAACACTTCGTCGTGTTGAGCTTTATAACATTGATTAGTGTTATAGCTTACATTTGCTTATCTTGTCTAATAATCTTGTCTAATAACGTGCGAGAGCGCCATCTGTCAAGTCAAAGTTTGTCGCAAAGCTCTCACCATCTCGGAAACGCCACGCCGATACTGATCCTTGTTTTGTTTTTCTCCTTTTGTCCCAAATTTTGCTTGCCATGATGCATAATGTTTGAACGAAACGCCACTAGACGTTACACAGCGGTCCGTGTCTGTTGCCATGGTTACTGTGAGCCCAGGGATATTACATCATTTACAGGCGCAATGTGAAGTGAAAAGACTGGGGCGGCCCACTATTTAAAATTGTGATTTTCTCTGAATTTACAAATTTAGGATAATGTAAGTACACAGCTTAACAAAATATATAACACTGGGCAAGTGGTTTTTGGATATTTTGATATAAAAATTCTACATATTGTACCTTTAAATTCTACAGGATGTCCCGGGAGAAGCGTGTCGCGTTCTTTAATGGTCCGTCTGGAAACAAATGCCGTGACGCCAAACCCACTCGCAGAAGAAGAAGAACGGCGTCGTGTTTACAGCTGTGACAAAGAGCGCTTACCAGGATCGACTAAACGCTGGATTTGTGAGTATGTGAAGTTCACGGCGTAAACTCTTCAAAATGCATCCAAGTTTTACACGCCAGTCTGTTATTGTAGAGACATCTATATCTATACGTTACGGTGAACAAAAACTGTGATTAGTTTTCTTTCTTGGACGGTTCTTGGCCTACAGCCGTCAGTCTGAAGGTCTGGCTATGCGAGACTATCTGGGTTACATTCATTCATACTATATCGAACGTACTTATTTAACGGTTGTGAAGTACCTACTTGTTCAAATTAAGTACTTTCTTAAGAGAGTGTGCTATTTCAGACGCAGCCTGTCACTCGCTTCATTCCTGATGGAATGAATCGGTTGAGTGAACGACTCAACGACTCACTCATTCAGACAGCGGCTTGCTGACATCTGAAAGTTTTAGTTTCATATTTAAAGCATCAAAAAAATCATTTAGAATTAATAAAATAATAAAACAATGATATCTCAGTATTCCAAACATTAACTGAATTTAAATGTAGGAATTTGACATAAAAGATGATGCAAATATCTAAGGTTATAAAAAAACTTGCACTTATAAAAAGGTAAAAATGGGAATCAATTTGAGGGCTCATTTACGCGACAACGATGTACTAAAAACGGAAAAGTCGTTTCCTTTGCATTTTTCACACACAGACGTCGTCAAAATTAACCCCGTTCACACGGATCCACGAAAATGATTAAAAACACTTTCTTCTGCTGCCAGGCCAGTAGATGGCAATGTCACTTTGTAAAGAAACACTTACACATCGGTCGACTGAAGATGTGCATGATGTCGCCATTTTCACAAATTCACGTTTTTGTAGTTTACACGATAGCGGTTTCGCTGCCAAAAACTTGCACTTTCAAACCTGTTTTCAGAAGTTTGCATTTTCAGGCCCCCAAAACGCCGTTGTTGTGCAAATTAACGGCCAAACCGCATAAAAAGTTTTACAGGTTTTTTTCGTTGAATACGGTGTCGTGTAAACGGGCCCTAAAAAAGCTATCCATTTACTAGATCTATGACAATAATTCAGACAAATAATTTCAAATCCCTGATCAGCGAGTCAAATAAAATAAATATAAAAATTATATTCATAATTCATAAATCAGCGCCAGTGTTTAGCATGAAGTAAAACGTCTACAAGATCTCAATGCTGGATGCTTCATAAAAGTAAAACACACACTTGTAAAGAAGCTAAATTAAACTCTGACTATCAAGACGTATAAGAAAACAGGCCTGTCACTCATCATGCCAGAAAAATGTATTTCATGTAGATGTGAGGTCACACGGGACTCGAGAATCCTGGTTTTACATTGGAAAACGCAGCCTAATTTGGAAAGTTTACAGAAAAAAAAAACATAGCTGGGATGCCGAGCAGAATTCATGTACAGCTCTCAGCGCTCTTGGGGACAAACCAAGAGCGACCAAAGATGGCATGCCTCAGATGCCGATGCCCTGCAGTAACGCAGGGAAATATGCCTCGAACAATCTTTAGTTCATGTGTAAGAGAGAGAGTTCACTGAGGGAAACTCCTTAAAATAGACACACCAGAATAAACCAGCGCTCTGGACATTCACACTGTTATAGTCACGTTCAGAACAGGGTTTCTACTGCAATTTGCCTACATTTATTAAGACCCTCAAAATAGAAAATAATAATAAATATACACATTATATTAAGAGAGGGTGATACACGGCAAAAATACCATTAAATATGACTATTTTATTTCCAGACAGGATCACAAAATCTTATCACTATTGTTTTTAATGTTGGTTTTTAAGATTATTTAATGGAAGTCTGTTTCTGCCAGGTAATAATAATAAATAAATAAATAAATAAATAAATAAAAATAATTGCAACTTTTTATCTCACAATTCTGACTTTTTTCTCACGATTGCGTGCTTGTAACTTATTATTCTTATTATATATTGTAACTTATTATATATTGTTTGTGACATTTTTCTAAGAATTGTGAGATATAAAATAGAGGTCGACCGACCGATTTGGACGATTTTTGGTATTTTTTATTTAAAGGGTTAGTTATAAAAATAAAAAAAATAAAACATTCTGTCATTAATTACTCACCCTCATGTCATTTTACAGCCGTAAGACACTTTATGTTACACTTTCAAATGCCCAGAAAGCTACTAAAAACATATTTAAAACTTTTAAATATGAGAATACTTTTTGTGCACCAAAAAAACAAAACAACGACTTTATTCGATAATATCTAGTGATGGCTGATTTTATAACACTGCTTCGTGAAGATTCGAAGCTTTACGAATCTTTTGTTTCGAATCAGTGGTTCGGACTTCGGATCGTGAATCAAACTGCCATATGAATGATTGAAATTTCGAAACACTTATGTCGTAACGAAACGTCGTTTACGGTAATCACGTGACTTTGACAGTTACATGCTATGCTTAATTGACGCCAATTGAAAGTAGAAACATGAATGAAACTTCTGGCAAAAACATGCACATTAACTTTCATCATTAAATGTGTCTGTGGGTCCGACGTAAAATAGTAATAAGGGTGACCTATGAATTATAACAGCTTCTGTCAACAAACATACACAAAAATCATGCTTCAGAACAGAGAAGGAGCTTAAAAAGTTGAGCCATGTATTATTACGATGAATTTTTTTCTAGATTTTTGATTACCTGTTTTGTGTATTTAATATTTAACATATACATTATTTTTTATTTAAATTATACAAGTGCACTGATTGGTATAAATAAAAAGCATAAATAAATAAATAAATAAACAAAAAGAAGATTATTGTGACTTTTTATCTCACAATTCTTTTTTTTTTTTTCACAGAATTGTGAGGTAAAGTTGCAATTGCGATATTTAAAGTCAGAATTGTGATATAAAGTCAGAATGGAATATCATGAATGTGATTGTTACTAGTAAGAAAGCTGTTTTAGATATCAGAAATTATATTGATATCAGGAATTCATTTTCAGATATCAGAAATGAACATTTTTACTAGTAGAAATTCAATTGTTGATATCAAGAATTAATTTCTTACTAGTTGAAATTCCAGTTTCACACATCAGGAATACAATTCTTACTAGTAAAAATGCAAATTTCTGATATCAACAATTTCATTGTTACTAGTGCAAATGTCTATTCTTGATATCAACAATTGAATTTCTACTAGTAAAAATGTTCATTTCTGATATCATGAATGTGATTGTTACTAGTAAGAAAGCTGTTTAAGATATCAGAAATGATATTGATATCAGGAATTCATTTTCAAATATCAGAAATGAACATTTTTACTAGTAGAAATTCAATTGTTGATATCAAGAATAGACATTTAACTACTGACAATTGAATTCTTGATATCAGACATTTGCATTTTTACTAGTAACAATGTAATTATTGATATCAAAAATGATGATTTTTACTAGTAAGAATTGTATTCCTGAAATGTGAAACTGGAATTTCAACTAGTAAGAAATGAATTCTTGATATCAACAATTGAATTTGAATGGCAGCCTATGGTGAGATTTCACTAGTGAAAATACAATTACAGATATCAACAATTATAGTTTATACTAGTGGAAATCTAATTGTTGATATCACAAGTTCATATCCTGAGAATGAATAAAAGTCAAAACGGCTTGCCATATGTGTTGATGCGGACTGACCTCTGTGGCAGAGCTGAGTGATGAAGAGGACTTCCTCTGACGAGAGTCTTCAGCGCTCATCATCTCAGCGGCCTGACGAGCTCTTCGGCCTGACCTGGCCACCTGATGAAGATGAGCAGCACATCTGTCAATCAACATCCCAACATGAACATGTTCTGCTTCAGAAAAAGGGTATTTGTTATTTAAATGGTGCTGTGTTAATACATAATGGTGGCTTTTGTTGTTCTGCCTGTAATGTGCTATCAATTAAATAATAAAAATGTGTAATTTGGCATTTGTTGTTAGATTTACTCGAATGTTTACGTTCAGCCTCAGAGTCACAGGCGCCATTAATGTTGCTATAGCAACACGACGCGCCATTTCTGTTTACATGCGATATAAGAGAAACAAACGCGATGGTCGCGCTCCCTTCAGCACACAAACAACCCTCGATCATGTCAGCCGGTTCATGACAGCCCAGAGATCTGTGGGACTCGTTCTTTCGGGAGTTGTTTTGCCCACAAAACACAAGTGTAGTCTTCTGCAGTTTGAACAGCGGCGTGAACAAACAACAAACACAAGCGCGAGGCTTTCTGCGAGATACTCCGAGTCTGCTTAACCTCTAAAACAGTTTAATATGATTTCAACTCACATTTTTAATTAATCCACCGTCTGCCACCTGAAGACTGTCGTCCATTTCTAACGGAGCCACGTACAGGAAGTGACGTCACGTCACCGCTGAAGCGCGTCATCGTGAGTAATGTGAAGAATATAGTGGCAAAATAATAATATCCGAGGCAAATTACATCAGTCATACACAAATATGTGATTTTCATGTAAATGTAAATGTTTTAAAAAAAACTGTGAAATTAAAGTAGATGAATACCTCGAGATTCCTTCTTTCTTGCTCTCATTCTCTTTATTTCTTTGAAGATGATGCATTACTGTCATCTTGTACTTCACGTGGTTGTCGAAAAAATACAAAAAAATAAACTAATAAAATAAAATGTATTAAAAATGAAAATATATGAAAAATATATTTTAAAAAAATGAAAATAAAAAATTATACACTGCAAAAAATAAATAGATAGATGGATGGATGGATGGATGGATGGGTGGATGATGGAAGATGGATGGATGGGTGGATGATGGAAGATGGATGATGGATGGATGGGTGAATGGATGGATGATGGATGGATGAATGGATGGATGGATGGATGGATGGGTGGGTGGATGATGGAACATGGATGATGGATGGCGGGATGGATGGGTGGGTGGGTGGGTGGATGGATGGATTGATGGGTGGATGATGGAACATGGATGATGGATGGATGGATGGATGGATGATGGAACATGGATGATGGATGATGGAAGATGGATGATGGATGGATGGATGGATGGATGGGTGGATGAGTGGGTGGATGGATGGATGGATGAATAGATGGATGGGTGGATGATGGAACATGGATGATGGATGGATGGATGGGTGGATGATGGAAGATGGATGAATGGGTGGATGAATGGGTGGATGGATGAGTGGGTGGATGGATGGATGGATGGGTGGATGATGGAACATGGATAGGTGGGTGGATGGATGGATAGATGGATGGGTGGATGATGGAACATGGATGATGGATGGATGGATGGGTGGATGATGGATGGATGGGTGAATGGATGGATGGGTGGATGAATGGGTGGATAAGTGGGTGGATGGATGGATGGATGGATGGATGGGTGGGTGGATGATGGAAGATGGATGGATGGGTGGATGATGGAAGATGGATGGATAGGTGAATGGATGGATGGATGGATGGGTGGATGAATGGGTGGATGAGTGGGTGGATGGATAGATGGATGGATGGGTGGATGATGGAACATGGATGATGGATGGATGGATGGGTGGATGATGGAAGATGGATGATGGATGGCGGAAGGATGTGTGGGTGGATGGATGGATTGATGGGTGGATGATGGAACATGGATGATGGATGGCGGAAGGATGGGTGGGTGGGTGGATGGATGGATTGATGGGTGGATGATGGAACATGGATGATGGATGGCGGAAGGATGGGTGGGTGGATGGATGGATTGATGGGTGGATGATGGAAGATGGATGGATGGGTGAATGGATGGATGGATGGATGGATGGATGGATGGGTGGATGATGGATGGGTGGATGATGGAACATGGATGATGGATGGATGATGGAACATGGATGATGGATGATGGATGGATGATGGATGGATGGATGATGGATACATTATTATCCTCCTCATCATCATCATGAAACATGGTACAGGTAGAAGGTTTATCTAAAAAATGTTTGTCAAAAAAACCCGTCATCACCGTCACAGATGAAGCTGGAGGTTGATCAAGGTCATGATCACATCATCTTCCATGTAATAAATGTTTTAACAAAGAAGCTTGACGAATTTTCAAGTGGTCAGTATTTCCTCTATAGTTTATTTGACCAAAACTCAAGGTCAACAGCAATATAAACACACACATATACATAGAAAGAATAGATTGACAAGCAAAAACAAAGTTACGACAAAAACGACAAACAAGCATCTGAAAGTTCAGAAGTGTATTTGAGACTGTGGTGTGATGATGTCCGTGGGACAGTGACGGTCACTGAGGGCTCATGACACCCACTGATCCGGCGTTGTTTATTGTTGTTTTAAGGGATGGTTGGTTCAGTGCCAGTGATCTGGGCTCGTATATTGTTTAGGACACTGCCTGTGCCTGTTGATTTAAGCCACTTGGATCTTGCCATATATAGAAATGTTGACATGCAAGTTCCTGCAACTTGACATCAGTTATTTCATGCAAACTGAAGTATGTCATGTACAGTGAAATCTGAGATCCACCAGCTCTTAAACAGCGTTTCTTTGTTCAGTCACATTTGAAACTGTAAAATGACGCTCAAAATTAAGATCTTCTTGATGTTGGTTCTGTGAAACCCTACATGAGTGTACAGACATCATTTCACATCTCAGTGTGATATCAAATATCAAGATGAGTGTCTAATATAGATGGCTTTCATGACATTTATTCAGGGCTGGGTAGGTTACCTTTAAAATGTATTTCACTACAGATTACAAAATACATGCTTTAAAAAGTCATTTGTAACGTATTTTGTTACATTACTCAAGTTTAGTAACTTAATCTAAATACTTTAGAATACTTTGGAATACTAATAAGTGTGGAACAAACACAAAAAATAGGTAATTGCGAGTTTTTATGTCACAATTCTGACTTTTTCCCTCAGAATTGTGTGATATAAAGTTGCAATTGTGAGTTATAAAGTCAGAATTATGAGATATAAACTCACAATATTGAGAAAAGTCAGAATTATGAGATATAAACTCACAATATTGAGAAAAATCAGAAATATGAGATATAAACTCACAATATTGAGAAAAATCAGAAATATGAGATATAAACTCACAATATTGAGAAAAATCAGAAATATGAGATATAAACTCACAATATTGAGAAAAGTCAGAATTATGAGATATAAACTCACAATATTGAGAAAAGTCAGAATTATGAGATATAAACTGACAATATTGAGAAAAATCAGAAATATGAGATATAAACTCACAATATTGAGAAAAATCAGAAATATGAGATATAAACTGACAATATTGAGAAAAGTCAAAATTATGAGATATAAACTCACAATATTGAGAAAAGTCAGAATTATGAGATATAAACTGACAATATTGAGAAAAATCAGAAATATGAGATATAAACTCACAATATTGAGAAAAGTCAAAATTATGAGATATAAACTGACAATATTGAGAAAAGTCAGAATTATGAGATATAAACTCACAATATTGAGAAAAGTCAGAATTATGAGATATAAACTGACAATATTGAGAAAAATCAGAAATATGAGATATAAACTCACAATATTGAGAAAAGTCAAAATTATGAGATATAAACTGACAATATTGAGAAAAGTCAGAATTATGAGATATAAACTGACAATATTGAGAAAAATCAGAAATATGAGATATAAACTCACAATATTGAGAAAAATCAGAAATATGAGATATAAACTCACAATATTGAGAAAAGTCAGAATTATGAGATATAAACTCACAATATTGAGAAAAGTCAGAATTATGAGATATAAACTCACAATATTGAGAAAAGTCAGAATTATGAGATATAAACTGACAATATTGAGAAAAGTCAGAATTATGAGATATAAACTCGCAATATTGAGAAAAGTCAGAATTATGAGATATAAACTCGCAATATTGAGAAAAGTCAGAATTATGAGATATAAACTCACAATATTGAGAAAAGTCAGAATTATGAGATATAAACTCACAATATTGAGAAAAGTCAGAATTATGAGATATAAACTCACAATATTGAGAAAAGTCAGAATTATGAGATATAAACTGACAATATTGAGAAAAGTCAGAATTACGAGATATAAACTCACAATATTGATAAAAGTCAGAATTATGAGATATAAACTGACAATATTGAGAAAAGTCAGAATTACGAGATATAAACTCACAATATTGATAAAAGTCAGAATTATGAGATATAAACTGACAATATTGAGAAAAGTCAGAATTATGAGATATAAACTCACACTAAATTCACAATTGCAAGAAAAAAAGTCAGTATTGCAAGTTTATATCTCCCAATTCTGACTTTATAACTTGAAATTGTGAGTTTAAATCTCGCAATTCTGAGAAAAAGAAGTCAGAATTGTGAAAAACAAACTCACAATTGTGAGGGAAAAAACAAATTGTGAGAAAAAGTTGCAGTGAGTGAATTATAAAATGACTCACAAAACATGAAAACAGTCGTGGATCATCAGGTCATGACAGGACAGTTCAGTTGACAGTTGGGCAATTTTTTTATAAATTCAGTCATTTTGTCTTGTTCAGGACAGAACTAAATAAAAATAACAACATTTTTATGATCCTCTTAAAAGTATTAAAATGTTGATGAAACTGAACTCCTCTTTTTCAGACGGTCAGAGTCAGAGAATCACCAATCGCTGTTTAAATGACATTAAAACTCAAAGTAATCACTTTGGTAATCTAAAACACTTTTCAGATGTAACTGTAATCTGATTACCACCCATTTAAAATGAAACTGTAAATTTTTTATTTTAAATACGTAACTAAGTTACATGTATTTCGTTACTCCCCAACCCTGGTTTTATGTTGGTAGTTTCAGGCTGATCCTCCAGCAGGAGGCGCGCACACTTTGTAAAACCCATCAGGTAAGAGAGTAACGCAACAGAGAGGGAAGTGTGGCGTTTGGATAATTAGAATTACACAGTCATTTCTAAAATATTCCCATTGCTTTAGGTTACGTAATGTGCAATTACATTTTCTATGCGTTGGCTATTATATAAAGTGATTGCATGAATGGGAAAGTCGCGGAGAGCAGAGCTGAGCGTGGCTCCGCCCACCGCACACGTCACACAGGCTCTGACTATAAAAGCGCAGCGCGAGCGAAATAAGCCTGGCAGTCCAGCGCGTGCATCTGACAGGAGAGTCTCTCGCAGCGCTCGTTCCCGGGAGGAATGCGATTGGACGACGCTATGCTGAAAATCTGCGTTCTTGTAAAGTGCCAATGATGGATGTTTAAGGATGTTATGGGATTATTGTACAGTGTTTACATGGAATAAGGTTGCAGCATGGAACCTCTTGGAGAAAACAGGCTCAGCCCATAGAGAGGACAACCTGGAATTCACTCTCATTATCCTTCTGAAGCTATTCAAGTGAACTGGAACTGTGTTGTGACAAGTGAACAGAAAATAAACCATGCATTTAGGCAGAGGGCTGCTGTTCTTCCTTCTTTTAAACAGTGTGACCATGAGTTTCTCCCTGTCAACCTGCACCACGGTGGACATCGACCACATCAAGAAGAAGAGGGTGGAGGCCATCCGGGGTCAGATCCTCAGCAAACTGAGGCTGACCAGCCCGCCGCAGACCCTGGGCCCTAGTCAGGTGCCCTATCAAGTGCTGGCCCTCTATAACAGCACTAGGGAGCTGCTGGAGGAGTTAGGACGGGACCGACACCAGAGCTGTGGCCAGGACAACACCGAGACCGAATACTACGCTAAAGAGATTCACAAGTTCAACATGATCCAGGGCTTCCCTGAAAACAGTAAGTGACCATATGGAGACCGATTATTAAAAAGTCATTTTTCACAAAGTACTTGAATTCTGCAATGCACTTCTGTTAAGCGTTATATAATGTAATTCTGTCGACTGATGTTGTTAAAGTGTCATCACGTTACACCAGCACACCGAGCGCTTTTCAGGAAATGCACGATCAGTCCTGTTAATAAATGACATCTGAGAAGCATTTCACACGGTTTGTCTGGTGCGTTCGTTCACTGAGGGGTCAGAGCGAAAGGATCTCCACCGGTTTTCCATGTCTCTGGGTCCTGTCCAAGTTCAGACGGGCCCCAGATTATTTGAGGACACGGTCCGTTGGCTGAACGTCTTCCTAGTTTAGCACTAAACGGCTTGATTGTGAGGTGAAGCTGTTCAGAGGAGGATCTGGAGCTCAGAAGACCAATTTCCAGTTTCTTTCTCAGACCGGTTTTACTCTTCGCCTGAAACCATATGCTAAAAATGTAAAGATTCTTTGGGGATCCTTCTGGAAAACCTCTAAATGAACTTCAATGTATATTTCAAGTGCTTCAAGACCTTAAAGTAAGGGTTCAAATTGAAGCCAGTGAAGATCCCCCTTTTTTTTGGTTCCCCAAAGAACCTTAAATATTTTAATGATCTAAAGAACCCTTTTCCACTATAAAGAGCTGGAAAGGTTCCATGGATGTTAAAGGTTCTTCATGGAACCATCGACCTTTATTCTAACTGATCCCGCAGGAACTTTCGGGTTCCGTTTGGAATGTTCCTCAGAGGATTCTGCCAGTGGTGATCTGAAGTCTGCGCCTCAAATATCTTATTGTTAATGTTTAACAATTTTCTTTTGTTTTTTTTTAATTCCCACTTGGCGAGAACGGTTTTCCCTGAAAAAGTAATTCAGGGAAGCTGTTACCACAACTTAAATAAAATAAACGTATCAGCAAGTTGTAAGTTAAAAATTCTATTTTTTTTTTTTAATTAAACCTTTTAAATTGCAAACATTATAGTTCTGCTGACATAATAATGTTGAGCATTACATCAACTTAATATCATCTGTAATTTAAACTCAAATTTCTGTTTTAAAAAAAATTAAGTTGTAGTAACTTAATATTTTCTTGACAACTTCAGAAATTAGGGAGTGGATATCTAGTTCCCAGCATGCTTTGCATAAGACTAAATAAGGAAAATAAATTTGATGTGCTTAATTTTTTTGAGTAATCGACCTAAAAATGTATTTATGCTACAAATTAAGTTCCTCTAACTCAATCTAGCTTGTTGGTTGAACGTAAATTCACTCAAAGTTGACATAACTCAAAAATGAAAAACTTTTTTTGTTGAACCAACACATTATTTTACTTTTATAAAAGAGTGTTCAAGTGTTGATGTATTTCTTGTTGAAATGAGCTTGTCTGTGAACGACTGCTGGTTGTTGGTGGCAGGTGGTATTACGTTCTTATCTAGAGAGCGTTTGATTGGACAGAAGATGTCATGTGCCTGTGAGTGCACGATGAGTCACCAAATGTCTTTTTTTCTCAGAAAAGAGTTTTAAATGCTGCTTATACATCCACTTTGATTGGTTTAGTCAACTTTTAGGAGAATAAAGATGAGCTCAAAGCTTCAGGCATGGAGTAAATACGATTACATTCAACTAAAACTATAAAACCATAAGCATTTTTGTTTCTTGAAATAAAATGTGAACTGAAACAAAATTAAAAAAAAAAAATTACTTATTTTATTTCAGATAGTAGCAAAGGCAACATTTCTTGATTTTATTTAGTTTAACTTGATATACTAATAAAACTAAAATAAAAAATAATAAAAAATGTGTAGAGATTTGTTTAAACAGATTTAAGCTAGTCCCAGATTAAAATGCATGTTTGATCAGTTTAAACTGTTTTAACATTCATAAAAGCTACTTAAATGTCCTAATTGAACTAATCCTGGTTTAATCTAAGCCCTGTCTGTGAAACCAGACCTGCAACTGATAAAAATGACAAAAACATGACAAAAAATTAATTAAATATAAAATATAAATCAAATAAAAACAAATTCTAAATATTATTAAAAGCTATACTCATATTGCTATGCTATAACCCAGCATGTTTCTAAAAACAACCCAAGTTGGGTTGAAAATGGACAAACCCAGCATTTGGGTTAAATGTTTGCTCAATGTGCTGGGTAGTTTTATTTAACCCAACTATTGTTTAAAAATGACAGTATTGCTGGATTACCAAAATATGTTGGAAATAATAAATGAACATAAATTAATATGTTTAATGGATAATAATTAAACATTTATTACTAATAAATGTTCACCTTTTGAGTATTATCGCTGCCTCTAGTAATTGTCTGATTTTAATTTCCAACCTATTTTGGGATCATTTTAATCCAGACATATAGTCATTTTTAACCCTTGTGCATTGTTCAAATTCACTACCCTTTCGTTATGTTCTGCTTTAAAAATTTATCAGATAAATATTTTTTTCAAATTTTTTTGCTTAAATCTATTAATCAACCTCAGTCCTGATCAAAACTACTAAATTTAAAAAAAAAATCAGGATTTTAACTCTTTAAAACGTTAAAATCTGATGCTGCACAAAAACTAACAACACATCAAAGCCAATGTTGTTTCTAATCTTTGACACGTTTTTTCCCAAATCAGTGACATCATTTATGAATTTGGCAATTAAAGAGTTAAAATCCTGAGTTTTTTTTTTGATCAGGACTGAGGTTGATTAATAGATTTAAGCAAAAAAATGTGAAAAAAATATTTATCTGATACATTTTTAAAGCAGTTAAAATCGTGGCTGTTTTCAGCCACGAACACAACGAAAGGGTTGTGAATTTGCCCACAGAGTACTGTTGAGTTTTTGAACATTTTCAAAGCATTTTCCCAAAATATGTGTCAAAATAAGATTTGTCACCAAAAATCATTCCATTTGCTGAAACACGGAGAAAGTTATGGCCAAATTAAGGCTCAAAAATTCCCCATAGTGGATGAAAACATCCCGAACAGCACAGAAGGGTTAAACAATCGTTGAGTTCAATAAAACTGATGCGATTGCATCATATAAATGCATATTTAAGTGCCTCATATTGAACACACATCACCACCATGGCAAACGCTCAGCGCGTCATTTATAAAAACGGTCCCGCTGGAGCCTTCCTCCCGCAGCACAAACAGAGGAATTTTAGCACTGGAGCGGGAAGACGCACTCTTTCCTTTCCATTAAGCAGTTTTCAGTTCGAGTGAGCGCAGTACGGGGGAATGTGGTGGGTAGAGTAATGTATATTCACGTTCCATTCACATCAGCTAAACTAATGGCTTTTTCATGCACGGTTGGGACGAGCGGGTTCGTTTGTCGAAGCAGCAGCAGGTTATGCTTTCTTATCGGCTCTGTGTCTATATTTGCCTCCAAAAATGACATCACTGGAAAGCATTTTTGCCATTCCAGACCTGTTTGTCCATTAACCAAGAGTAGAGCGAGATAAAGACGCTTCCCAGCCGTGCACCTGCGTTCCAGCCAGCTCACAAACCCCTGCCATCGCCACGAGAAACTTTCCAGAAAATGCCGTTTGTTGACGGAGGAACACCCAGTTAGCAGATGGTGACCGTCTTCTGTGAACACTATCTGGCTTTTGGAAATCAGGGCCGGAGCTGCCAGAGAGCGATGGACGCGGATCAGAGCCGCAGAGCGCGGCACTTCTGATATGTTTAATAGTAAGAAGGTGATGTCATTTCCAAGCAAAACACAGATCACATTCGCTGGCCAAAACACACAAACACGCACACTTTTTTCCATCGCCGATCACGTGAGCGGTCGAGTCAGCGGCAGGCTTTTGTGCATTATCTCATCCTGGAGAACGGCCGTGTCATTTATTTGAGGGATTCCACATTCGCCGCGCCGCTCGCGCGAAGACGCTTGAAGGAACCGACCGCGGGGGTCGAGCGGTCGCGGGTCACGGCCTGTTATACTGTGCTTGAAGAATATTTACGGCATGACCTCATTTCACTTTAGACTCGCCGTTTGGAGGTAGAACAAAGGACCTGAAGGAAAGCACAATGCTCTTCAAAGATCGTGTTCGGCATCCACTGTGATGTCTGAAGGTTTTGGTGTGTTGGGAGTGATTTATCCCTTCAAGTTCTGCACTATTCAGGCCGTTGAACATAATGGGCTCAATCTTCAGTGAGGGGAACTTATGACATCTTGAAAAACGGAAATTCCTCAAAATATGCTTTCTGGATTAGATCCATCACCAACTATCAAGTGGATTTTAGTGCACACTAAAAATGCAGGGTTAAAAACAACACAAGTTGGGTTGAAAATGGTCAAACCCAGTGATTGGGTTGTTTTAACCCAGCGGTTGGGTTAAATGTTTGCTCAACCTGCTGGGTAGTTTTATTTAACTCAATTATTGTTTATATGTCTGACTCAAAATGAACCCAAAATAGGTTGGAAATTAAAAATCAGACAATTACTAGAGGCAGCGATAATAATCAAAAGGTGAACATTTATTAATAAGCAATTTAATGCGTATTGTTTAATTATTATTCATTAAACTTATTAATAAATGTTCATTTCCAACATATTTTGGGTTCATTTTAATCAAGCAATGCAGTAATTTTTTAAAAAACAGTTGAGTTAAATGAAACTACCCAGCATGTTGGGCAAACGCTTAACCCAACCACTGGGTTAAAACAACCCAATGACTGGGTTTGTCCATTTTCAACCCAACTTGGGTTGTTTTTAATCTTTGCGTTTGACTGTGATTTGTAATGATGTGTGATGGTAACAGGATTTGGGAGTAACGAAATACAAGTAACTTAGTTTCGTATTTAAAATAGAAAATGTGAGTGACTGTATTTCATGACAGTTTCATTTTAAATGGGTGGTAATCAGATTACAGTTACATCTGAAAAGTGTTTTAGATTACCAAAGTGATTACTTTGAGTTTTAATGTCATTTAAACAGCGATTGGTGATTCTCTGACTCTGACCGTCTGAAAAAGAGTTAAGATTCATGTTTTCCACTGTTTTCATGTTTTGTGAGTCATTTTATAATTCACTCGTCACTGTGACTTTTTCTCACAATTGTGAGTTTGTATTTCACAATTCTGACTTCTTTTTCTCAGAATTGCGAGATTTAAACTCACAATTGCAAGTTATGAAGTCAGAATTGGGAGATATAAACTTGCAATACTGACTTTTTTTCTTGCAATTGTGAATTTAGTATGAGTTTATATCTCATAATTCTGACTTTTCTCAATATTGTCAGTTTATATCTCATAATTCTGACTTTTCTCAATATTGTCAGTTTATATCTCATAATTCTGACTTTTCTCAATATTGTGAGTTTATATCTCATAATTCTGACTTTTCTCAATATTGTCAGTTTATATCTCATAATTCTGACTTTTCTCAATATTGTGAGTTTATATCTCATAATTCTGACTTTATAACTCACAATTGCAACTTTATATCACTCAATTCTGAGGGAAAAAGTCAGAATTGTGAGATAAAAACTTGAAATGACCTTTTTTGTGTTTGTTCCACACTTATTAGTATTCCAAAGTATTCTAAAGTATTTAGATTAAGTTACTAAACTTGAGTAATGGTATTGACTTGTCAGTTTTTGGAGAAAACGTATTGGATAAACCTCGGCACAAGCGGTTTAATATCAATCCGTATGCTGATGGTGTGTATTAAAGCTTCTCGCTCTGATCACGATGTAAAAATCTTCAAATGGGTCACATTTCTGATCTGCAAAGTTGGCAGTGATGCGTTTCTTCAGTCCAGCTCTAAGATTGGATCATTCTGGTTCCCTTGACAAAAACCCAATAATTTTCCATTGGCTTTTGTATTATTACAGTAAATAATCTCTGTGACCGACGAAAGTTCATGATTCTTGCTTGTGTTGCTCATCCCGATACTCTTATAAATACAATTGGCAGTAGGCTACAAATAAACTACACCACGGTCACATGACTTCAACAAACACAACACGGATTCACTGCGCTCTGGACGAATTCTGGATACATCTAGTTGCATTATTAAATTGAGTAATTTTTCAGAAAATTCAGGTTGTTTATATGAGCATCTTTTTTTCTCTGTGGTATTAAGATGCTTTATTTGGCCTCTACAGTTTGGAGTAAGTAATTTCTGAATAATATGTGCTTTCTAAGTACTAATAAACAGTTAAATTCATGTTAATAGTGATAATTGGACCCTAAACTGAAGTGATACCGAGTAGTTTGCGATCACAGACAGTGCGGCCGTGAAATGGCTCCACAATCTCTGACACTTAAACGCCTTTTAAATGTTTTTAAGAAATCACAAGGTGGCATTACTTTTTAAAAAAACGTACATTTCATCACATTATTAAAGCTTTAATGCTATTAAAGTCAATAACACCAGACGCGACACGATAAGATTCCAGCGACATGACAAAATCAATCAAAAAACTACAGCCAATCAGAAGAGCGTGTGGGCGGGCTCTTCGTACTTAATCAAATTCATACTTTACACCATTTAAACAATATTAAAGATACACAATGCGTTACTAAAACAGTCTTTGTCATAGAATACACTTGTTTGTCCACAGTTTGGATGTCAAGATCTGAGGTGAATTGTTGCTTTTAGTACAGCTATTGATATTCAAACTCACATTACACACATTTGACATTAATTAAAGCACATAAACATGAGCTTGTGCTGTTGTTCCAGCCGAGACGTCGTAGGAAACCTGCTTGTCTGCGCTCGTGTCTGGTTTGGACACGCTGTTATCGTCACAACCTCATAGTGCTTTAAAGCATCAAACGGTTACCGTTGTACAATAAACGGATTAAGTTTTAGCTAGAAGATCTAGTTCTGACTGCAGAACCTTCTTGTCCTCTGACGTTCGTCAGCGCTGCCCTGATTACATCCATGGCTTTCTCGGGAACTCTGGATCATGTCACCTGGCAGGAGAGGAAGGACGTCTCCGACACCGGATGCGGTATCTGAGCCGGTTCACTCCGATGTTTACAGTCCGACCAACGAGAGCGCCTCAGAAACGACTGGTCTGAGATCAGGTTAGACAGTGAAATTGAATGAGTAATACTCAGACAGGGTGATTATCGTTAACGAACACTTTCTGTCCAGTTTGAGAAAGCTCGAGGTCAAATGTCACTCTATCTGATCACTCCAAACTAATCTTTATCCTTGACTTCATTCATTACAACAATCCTGGTCCTTCCATTCATGGAACAAATGAGCTACACACTAGAGCCTTGGCGAAAATCAGCCATAATGTGAAATCCACCTAAAACACTGCAGTAGGAAAAATGAGATCATCCAGAAGGAAACCAAAGAGTTGATTAGAATTTCAAATCTGAGTGGGGCTTTCCACCTTCACGAGAAGATTACAGAGACGCCAGGCACGTGGAAATTCAGAATAGCTGCCTGCTTTCCAGCATTGAGTCCGTTATATATTGTACATTTATTGGATAGATTCATTTATTGTCTGGCGGAGGCACTCGCTATGTTACTTATGCACGCAGTTGAAATGATGCTTAAAACATTTGCGAATAAAACAAATTTAAGAGAACAAAATCCGCACTTCCTCAGAAGCTGGCGCAAAATATTAGTAATTAAAATGTACGTTTCTGCAATCGGCTCTTTTCCCCCTTCCAGTATAAATGAATTGCGTCAATAAACGCTGTCTTGCGTTCAGATGCTGGTGTTTGAAACGCTTCTGGAGGGAATTAAACCAAATCATTCGGAACCGTCAAATCAATGTTTGAGATGCTGCGATGCGATTGGTCCGCTGGTTAGCCAAGTTATCCAATCACAGCAGAGTCAGCTGAGTTTATTGTTCCTCACTGAGGGATTTATTAAAGTCTCCCTGTGGAAAATCAAGTTTTTAATGTTGTTTATATGTCTGTGGTGTTTTTAATATGCTTTAAGACAAACCATGTGCAAATTCATCAGTCAACACCTCTGCTCTCTTTAAAACCGCTAAAAACAGTCTCAAAAACGTGGTTTCGTGAAGCGGCTTGTGAAGCGATCATCTCTTCATACTAGTTCATTTATAGCATCAAATAAACATGAATGAACATCAGAAGGAATGTTGTTTCAAGACGTGATTCAAGTTCACCAACGTTAATCTACTAACTCCCCTGACGCTTTGACGGACAAAATGGAGGATTCAGGGTTATGATTGGTCAGATCGCCTGTCAATCAAACTGCCAGCGAAGGTCAATTGCAACCTTGTAACCAAGTACGCCAAGAAGGGGCGGGGTTTTGCATATCATTACTATGCTGTGAAGCCGAGGAGTCTCAAGAGAAGCCAGGTGTATTTTTCTGTTGATATGAAAAATAGTGTACATTTAACAATATAGCGCGTGAATTATGTATATGATGTATATTACGATGTTATGAACTTTCTCCACTGACGTTCGGAGTTGTTCAAAGCGTTTCTAAGGATACTGATTCGCTGTCTGACTCTGAGATGAAGAACAGGAACATGGTTTGTGTTACACATTATTATTATTAGAGAGCGATACATAAAACGCATCAGTGACTCGTAGACGAGCCTGTATAATTCACTCTTCCTCTTCTTCTGAATCACTTTCTGCTTCAAAATGGTTGAATTAAACCAGTATGTCCAGTTGCTCCTGTGCAGCGTTTACTGTAGTAAAGTTGACCGAGTGGATCTCTGAGCTGGTGTGAGTGAGTGGAGGCGGGGCTAATTTGCATATCCATAGCTCCACGTATATTAAATGAGGCAGGGGTGTACAGTTACATTAAAACTATTGTAATGCACGCATAAATTATTTTCATAGCATGTTTAAGTAAAAAGATGAGTTTCAAGAGATAAAATGATTGAATTCGGAGGGATTTTATGTGTTTCGATTGTAGTTTGTGCATTTTTAGAATTTCTGCACATCTTGGCATTTCCATCCAGTGTTTTTTTTTAAAATGCAATATCCCAAAATTTACATACAAATAGGTGAATACTGAAAGATGCCTGAAAAGAAACTCACAAAATGGAACTATATTGATTTTCAAAATCAACGAAAGCCGTGTAAAAGCCCGAGGCTTGCATAAGCGTGTGGTTTTCAGGAGGTCCAGAGCGGTGTGATGTCCAGATCTGCACCGCAGCAGCCCAGCTGGCATAATCCGCTCATATTACATAAATATTCCACATCTGACGCGCCATCAGCCAGTCGAGAATTTAATGGATCGCTAATGGATTGTGGTCTGTCATCAGTGAGCACAGACTTCGAGCGTTAGATGTTAGAAAAAGCAGAAGAAACGCTTTACAGTCGCTTTTCTGTTTATTTTTAGGACCATTTTAATAGTATTAAATAAAATACTAAAATAAAAGTTGATATATATCAAGCGCTGCATTGATTGTTATATAACCTATTCATTATAATTCACACATTTTCAGTTAGTCTGTATATGAATTTATGATTCGCAATTAAACTAATCAAGTGAAACCAAATATGCCCAGTGACCTTAAAAACACTGAACGTTCCTCAAAGATGTTGTGCGTTTGGGTGACGGATGGCTGTTGAGCAGAAAGACCTTCAGTGGAGATGATTGGCTAATCTGGATTTATCGTACATGTTCACCAGTGTTAGACCGAGGGAAAGAATAAGTGCATGTGTTTGAATGAGAACTCACTCACTCTCGACTCATATTTCAGAGAGTAAAGGTTTGTGTTCTCTGACTACTGATCATGATCGCAGTAATTCATCAGATGATCACAGTACAACAACACAGACTGTCAGAAATGTGTTTGCATCTTGATTTACACGTGCCACTTGCTGTGATATTTTCTAATGAATGAATGAACGATATCCAGACTTAACATGACTTAACTTGAGGTGAGTAAATAATGACAAAACACTTTGTTTTGGTTGGTATAGAAACAATTTCCACTCAGAAATTGTTCGCAAATTTCCAAAGAAATGCCCGAGTAAGACAGTGAATTAAACATGAAGTCTTTGTTTCAATTAGAACTGAACTGAACTGACCTCTGACCTCTTGCGTTGCAGATGACCTTCCCTACTGCCCCAAGGGCATTACGTCAAAGGTTTTCCGGTTCAACGTCTCCAGCATGGAAAAGAACGCGACCAACCTGTTCCGGGCGGAATTCCGTGCCCTGCGTGTGCCGAACTCCATCGCCAAGAGAAACGAGCAGCGCATCGAACTCTATCAGGTGCGGATCGGACACTGACATATGAAAAAATTGTCTAGTTTTTGGAAATTGAACAGTTTGATGGCTCATATAGTGAGGATATGGAGGAAAAAACGGCTCAATTTTATTCAGAGGCTCAAACTGAACAAAAATATGCAATTTGGTGCACTTTTTATGGACAAAAAATGATGAAATTTTGAGCAATGAGATCTTTATAACAGATACTTGCATAAAATGCATATAAATATCAATATCTGCCAATCATAAGATGATATTTAAATGCTCAGTTTTATGATGCAATACAATGATTGAGAGATGAACTTTCCTCAAAAGATGATGATCATATTTGAGATGATTTTTCTATGAAATGATGAAAGCGAAGCTGCTTCAGTCCATGTGAAATATGACTAACAATATCAAAGTTATTCTCACGTTTACTTGATAAAAATCAGATTTGACAGCAGAAAGACACGTGAGCTGAAGGAGGACGCTTGGACAATTCTACTAAAAGATCTTTGACTTGATAAAAGAGTCAAAACTATCAATCAGACGACAGAAGGACTGAAGGAGATCGTGTGCGACAGGTCACGTTGAGACATTAGAAATGTGTATCAAATATGATACAGTAGGGTTAAGACTCGCATAATTCTGTGGAATGGAATTAAACGTGGCAGAATGTGTGAAACAGAGGCTGAAAGCTTTAAGAAGCCAGAAATATTTTAGGCTGGGGTTGTTTGAAATTTTGACTGATGGGATTTGCGGCGCGTTCTGCAGATCCTAGTGGGCAAAGCCGTGACTCGACACACGTTTACAGCTGGATCCTTTCAGTTTTGATGAAGACTTCAGCGTCTGTTTCTCACTGGGAAAAATTCTCAACAAGAGTTTAGATCGTGTGCGAACACAGGAACACCAACACAGACGACTCGTAGCAATGACATTTATAATGTTACAAAAGATTCTACTTCAAATAAATGCTGAACCTTCTATTCATCGAAGAATCCTGAAAAAATAAAATATATGACAGTTTCCACCAAAATATGAAACCGTTTTCAACATTGATAATAATCATAAATGTTTCTTGAGCATCAAATCATCATATCAGAATGATTTCTGAAGAATCATGTGACACTGAAGATGATGGAATAAATTAGACTGTACTACATATTCACATAGAAAACAGATATTTGACATTGGAGTAAAATTTCACTATTTTTTACTGGTTTTTTTTGATCAAATAAATTCATAAAAAAAAATTATCTGAATAATTTCACAATCAAATCTTAATTGTTTTTTAATATCAGTCATTTAATCCGGTCTCATTATCTCAGACGAGCGGCTCACTCAGTGTTGTAAAAGCGTTTTAGCGTGTACTGTAGAACTAACACAGACGCGGAGAGAAAGATGATGGCACTGAACTCAGATGGAGCGCCGCTTTACTGGCCTGATCTGTTTTCCAGGTGCTGATGGATTATACAGAAGAACATTTGCACAATTGCAACTGAACAAAAGAAGCTTTCTGAGAAACTCAGAGCTTTACTTTCACATGCCGAAACTTCTAACCGCAATATAAAACCCTGTGACTTGCAGGCCTGAGAGCTGTTATATAACAGATTTACTCCACTGGTGAGTATACATTCTATAGGCGTTATTGTATTTTCGCCCCGTTTCCTCCTGCGAGCCCTGATCGGGTTCCAGCATTTCCTGTAAAGGAGACGTCGGTCTCCGGACTCCCGCCAGAAGCTGCCGTACCCCACAGGAGAGATTGTCCGGGTCAGAGGGGTGTGAGGCGAGCGTTTCGCCCCCACACGCTGGCCCGGAGCTGCTCGGCAGGGGCCGGTGCTCTGGCGTGGGCCGCTCAAGTGCTCTCCGAGGACATCCGCCCCCAGCCGCGGTCTCACAGGATGCTAGATTAGGTCCTCCAACCTACTTATCCCAGCCGGAGAGTTACGGTCCAAGTAGTGGCGGGACCTCCGTGTGTATGCTGATTGTATCTGAAGAGTTCGACAGTGAGCGCCCACATTCTTACAGATACTTTCAAGGGTCAAGAACCCCTGGGGTTCTAAATTAATGTACCATTAAAACATTGCAAACAACGTTATAAGGGAACCTCAAGGAACATGATAAAATAATAAATAAAAATGCATGTCATGACCCACTAAATGACTTGGGATTGCACTTCCAGGGCTCTACTCTACGTGTTTTAGGAGCAGAATTAAAAACATTTGGGAGCACCTTCTGATCAATGACACACTGACTGTTCCATTACATTTTTGAGTATAAATTTGAGTATATATTGTATCCGTTTGCATTTTTCTCTTTCTTCTTCCGCTCTAGTCTATGGTAGCCCACAGAACCGCTTGTGGGAAAGTTATGAAATTTGGCACACGGATAGAGGACAGTCCCAACATTAACTACAGCAAATTTGGTGTCTCTAGCTCAAACTCTCTAGCGCCACCACTTGTTCAAAATCTGGCTCATGTTTACGTAAATAACTAAGAGTCAGAAACAAAATACTTGCAAAATTTTTCCTCAGATTCAATTGATGTAAAAAAAAAACAACTACTTTTCAAACTCCTTCTAGACTGTTGCTCCAATTTTCATGAAAATCAAATGAGATCATCTTCAGACTGTACTGGCAAAAAGTTATCGAAAGCTTTTTGACAAACCCAATCATTCTCCAATACCAAATTCAAACAGGTATCTCTGCAACGGTTTAGCGTATTCTGACCAAACTTGGTGCATGTCATCACAAGCATGTCCTGAGGCTACATGCTGCATTTCGGCACAACGCCACCTACTGGTCCGGAGATAGAAACATTTATATTTTTGCTTATAACTTCTGAAGGCAGAGACGAATGATATCCAATTTTAACATATTTTGGGAGTCTGCCATTTTGCATTTTGTAGCAAATTGCTGTATTTATTGAACGCGTTAGCTTATCATTACGGAACTCAGCATGGGTCATCATCTCGATGCCCTGAAGGAGCCTGAGAAGTTTCGAAATCAAATATTCATATGCTCATAACTTCTGATGTGGTTGACATATTTTTATGGGAGTCATCTCCTTAGATTCCTGAATCCTTGCCGAGTCCAATGATACCTAACATGCTAGGTTTCGCCTTATGATTCGTGCAATGTTGCGATTTAGCATTTAGTTTGCGAATATCTTCTAAACGGTTAGTCTAATGCTATGGTTTACTGATGATTTTACTTCTTGCTTGCTTCATTGGGCCTAGCCTCCAGCTATATTTTTAATTGAAATTCTTAATTTAAATGTGTAAATTTATTATATTTTAGTTTAAACAATAAAATTAGAGTAAGACACAATGGGCTGTGATACGAAAGACGTGAAGGAAGTGAGCAGCGTCATTATCAGAGTATAACCGCCATCAGAATGTCATGACTGACCAATCAGAATCAAGCATTTTTTGAGAACCATGTAATATGGCAATGTTAATGCGTTTGGTCTTGGTGGACTACATAAGATATTCTGCTGCTGCATAAACAGACACATAAATCCTGTAGCAGATGAAGGCAGGTGGAGCTGGGGAGGTGGAGGGTATAATTAACTGAATGTTGAAAACGATAAATGGAAGCCCATTTCCGCCACATATAATCATAATGCCAAATCATAATTATGACTTACTAAATCTTAATTTTGGGATAATTAAGTCATGCTAAGTCATTTATGAGATGAAAAGTCACAATTATGACATAAGGTAAAATTATGATGAAAGTCGAAATTATACCATACTTAATTACGAGATTGATAATAACTTTTTAGTCATAGTTTCATTTTTTTTTCAGGTCATAATTATGATATTTTAATGTTATAATTTCACCCTGTAATCTCATTGTTATTACTATGTCTGTATGTTTTACCAAAAGTGAATGTTTTTCTTACGTGTCTGAAATGGCTCTACAGTTGTGTGATGATTCTTTTTTAAGATTTATTTTTGGTGTTTTTACCTTTTATTGTGGTAGGACAGTATATAGACAGGAAACGAAGTGGGAGAGAGAGAGCCGCGAGCCGGGTTGCCCAAAGCGCAATGGCGCTATATCTCGACGCTCTGCCCACGAGGCTATGGGCACGACTCAAAAGAAGAACTTTCTAAGTCTGTCCCGTATGAGTTTGTGTTTAGTTTAGGACGCTGCGTGAGTAGACCGCAGACCGCAGAGCAGCTCATGGGGTTTGGAAGAGAACTGCTCCAGAATCTTCACCTGTATTTAAATGTACCTGTGAATGCGCTGAAGAGTCAGCCGCTCTTCATTCGTGTGTGTGTGTGAGTGTCATTCAGTGTTATGGGCTATCAGACTGCAAGAGTCACTTTTTCCATGAGTGCGAGCGCAGAAGCGTTTGGCCTCGGGCAGCTCTGTTGTCTGGATTCATCTCTGTCTGTCTGTACGTGTGCATGTGTGTCATTATTTCCATGTTAAAATGTTTTCTCATATCTCAGTTTAATGTTCTTTGAAGAGCAGCACACTGCCTCTGAAGGGCCTGTCTAAAAACACAGCTGTAGATCTGGTGTTTTTTTACAAAAATGCTTTCTGTGTGAACGGTTAAGTGCTATAATCAGGTCCCCGGTGCATCTACCAACCTGGAAAGGGATAAACAAAAGGATATTTTGGAAAAAATACATACTATTCACAGCAATCATAAACGTTAGCCTGGTTAATGTATAGTGCGTTTAGCACAAAAGATGAACGTGACGACACATGCTAGTGATGAGTTGATCAACTCCACAGCAACTACATCAATTTATCCACTAACCGTTCAGAAACGTCTAAAAGTTGAACTTCTTCCTGAGTCTCTCCATCAGTTTGAACACTTTCCTCATTTTGTCTGCGTGAGATTCTCCAGCTTTGTTGTTGTTGAGCTGTTAAAGCTCCGCCCTCTTCTGGAGCAGCAGCTCATTTGCATTTAAAGGGACACACACAAAAACGGCGGGTTTGTGTTTGACGAGCTCTAATAAATGATCTGTGGGGGATTTTGAGCTGAAACTTCACACACACATTCTGGAGACACCAGAGACTGATATTATATCTAACCACTTCATGTCCCTGATATACTTAAAGCAAAACTGAAGAATGAACTGCTGCGATGTTGTTTCAAACAAAAATCAAGTGCAAGTGAAGTTTTGTTTGGAGTTTGTTTAGGGAGTTCGAAAATTTCCAGAAAAGTTCACTCTGGCTGAGAAACACTCTTGATTGGTCCGTGGTGATGATGTAATAGGTGGGCGTGACTTTGAGTCAGTCGAGGTCAGACGCAAGTAAAAACATGAACATACAAGTAGAAACTGAAGCTGTAATTCTAATCGAAAGAATTTGTTTAACACTGCAAAGCTGCTGCTTTAAATCAACCTATCAGAGCTGCTGCGATTACATCCACATCGCTATGATCGGACGCTTTCTGAACCGCTTTTGTTCGCCGCTGTGATGTTGCTGTGTGTTTTGTTGTGTTATTGAGAGGAAAGCACAGCCGGATGTTCGTTAACTGTAAATCACTGCTCATGTGTTTCAAACCTTTAAGCGAAAAACATTAAATAACTTGCTGTGAGTGCATTACACAGCCCAACATGTCAACTTCTGAGAATTTGGGGGCGGGACTATTTGTTTGAGCGTTCGAACCTGTTCGAAACGTGAAGATTTTTGAAGTTTGCTGATGTCAGCTTGAACCTCTCTGATCGTCTGTCGGCAGATTCTTCGTCCTGATGAGCACATCGCTAAGCAGCGCTACATCGGCGGCAAGAACGTTCTAACTAAAGGAACGCCGGAGTGGGTTTCGTTCGACGTCACCGAGACCATACGGGAGTGGCTCATGTACCGAGGTGAGATAACGTTTATGACAGAGCTCAAATATATGAACTGATATATTAATACGGCCTTGCATTCATTGATTAGATGCATGCACTTTTATGTTTTATGCAAACATCACTTCCTCTAGTTGGACATTGATGTAAATATATTGACAGCTTTGAAATAAAAGCAACTATTCTCAGAAATGACAGTAAATTTCACAAACGTTCACAATTCTGAAGTAGAAAGACTGAAATAGTATTTTTTTTTTGTAAAACATACTCCAATAATTTTTGTTTTATTTACAACTTAAAAAATCTTTTTACAGTGAGGGTGCGACAGTGATGACATTCACTGTACAAGCTTTCATGATGTTCCAGTGGGATTATCCATTAAAATGAGTTGAAAATGAGCAAATCAGAGTATGCCACAGTTTTCCAGTGTGTGTGAATGATTTTACAGCTATAATGGAGTCATTATTGTTGTATAATTTCCTAAAAGTCAATTGTTTGTTCTAACTCGACTTGTTTTTCTATAGTCAACTTAATGTTTGAATGAAATCAATGTGTAATGAAGAGTCTTGAACATCATTGCTGAGAATATTTGCACGAGCACAAATGTTATAAAGTCCAGTCACGGCTTCATACGGTGCAATTAGATAAATATAACAACAACTGTATTTGCTGACATATATAAAAGAGAGAAACATTTTAAACTCATTTTCATTGGATTGAATAATACAAGTTTAAGGATTCAATGTATGCAGAAATCACTGTTGACAACTGGAAAGTGGATGCGATGAATGACTATAGATGAGTTTGCCTTTCTCCAAAAATCATGACATTAATTGGGCTGTGAATTAGTGAACTTTTGATGAATGAACAGAAAAAAACTTACTTGAGGTCCTTTTACAGTCAATTATTGAAATCATTGAGTCAGTGTCTGTGATCTGCAATGAAGTTCCCATATTCAAACACTGGAATGAGATGTTTGTGTATCGTTCCGCCGCTCAGAGACCAACCTCGGGCTGGAGATCAGCGTTCACTGCCCGTGTCACACGTTCAGCCCCAACGGAGACATCGTGGAGCACGTCAACGAGGTGTTGGAGGTCAAATTCAGAGGTGAGTGCTGTTCAACCGGTCAAGCAACCAACGCTGTTTTGCTTCCAGCTTTTTGGCACAATAATAATAAATTAAAAAAAAACAAAACATGCATCATAGTTTTTTTTATTATTATTGTTAATCATATTTATGATTAATGCGCAGGCCGATCTGTGCTTTGCTTGCACACTGCATGTAATCGCATCATGGCTCAAGCTGATTGGCCTCAGCTGATCCTGCAGCCAATGAGATTGCTTGCTCAACATTCAAATATTAATGGGCGCTTTTGAATCACTGCTTCATGAAACCTTTACGAATCTTTTGTGTTGAAGTGAGCACGTTTCAAAGTCACGTGATTTCAGTAAATGAGGCTTTGTTACATCATTACTGTTTCGAAACATTTCGACATTTCGGTGGTTCACCACTGATCTCGACGAACCCATGAATCATGTGGATTTGCTCAGATCATTGAATCTTTGAAAAAGATTTTAAAAGGAATAATTGTAGTTAAGTCTCTGTTAGCTGATCTGTAGAACAAACAAAACAAGCGCTGAAAATTGATAAAAGAGCACATATTATACAGACACGTAATATTTAATGGTATGAGATGATTAGTTAATTGCATCTGATAGATTATACTTTCAATAAAGCTGTTTTTATGCATGTTTGGCATGAGTTTTGTTGCAGTTACACTGTTCTGACCAGCGTGTGGTATTTCACATGCTTCGAAACAGTGAATCATTTTGCAAATGAATTGATTTTGAAGCTTTGAGAAGCGTATTTTTTCCATCACTAGTTTGCTGTAAGCTCTTGCCATCAGAGTTCCTCTGAACCCTTCCACCTCCCCAGCTCCACCTGCCTACATCCGCTACAGGATTTATGTGTCTGTTTATGCAGCAGCAGAATATCTTCTGTAGTCCACCAAGACCAAACGCATAAACATTGCCATATTCAATAACATGCTATTTCTACAAAACTGTAGTTGTCATGATTGAAGTCACATTTAGACAAAGTAGTTCTCATTGGTTGCACATGCATTTTTGTCTTTATCGCCGTTCATGCAGTTCTGTTCACTAAATCATGTCCGTAGTTTTATTAATATGAGCTCTGGATGTGTAATTAAATATATAATTATAGCAATATTAACAGAAATATAGAGGGAGAATGAATTAAGGTCAATAGCGGATTCTTTGTAAATGCTATTTTTGTCATATTTTCTTGTTTGAGAAAAAAGTACGAGTATTTTGTATTCCCAAAAACATTTCCTAAGATGTTTGTGGAGACTTAAGAATAATTTGAATTCCTGAAAAGAATGTTGTTGAGAATCACTGTAAATAAGTCAGGATCACTCCCAACTTCTCTTAAATCTCAAGATGTTGATTGGGATGTTTAAAGTATTAAGCATTACCACACAATATTAATACATGTTACGGTCAGTCGGGATGATCTTGAGTGCCGTGAAGCGACCCCAATGATAACTTTTTGATCAATTCAAAACTCGGTAAAAACTCTACGAAACTGAACTTTACTTTTATAATTGCAACAATTTTCGTCAGTGAGTTTTCGGGCCGAACTGCTGTTTATCAGATACACTAACTGACATTTTCCTCTTAAGAAGATGTTCTTATTTGCACTGAGATCATGCCGATGAGTCCCAGCACAGCGCTGTCGGGTTCTCAGCACACTCGCTCTGATGAGATCAACGCCTCAGCGCTCCCGTCCAGCCGCCGCCGGACACTCTCTCTGAGAGCCGAGCGTATGGAATCTCACTTAGTCCCGGGGCCTCAGGGGTGTCTGGGGTTTTGGGAACGCGCTGGCTGGAATGCGCCGCCGCTGCGGGCACTCAGACTCCTGGCCCTCAATGAAAGAGGGGTGTCCGTATCTATTGGCAACGCCTCTCCTGGGACCTGAGCTGCTTTCGCTATCACAAACAGATTGAATCCGCAGATGCTCGAGGAGACTGAGAGCGAGCTGCCGGCTGAGAGGGGCTGGGGTCGGATTCACGAAAATCTTCTCGGAAAGAAGTTGGAGGACCTATTATGCTTTTTTTTTTTTCCATGTTCATATTTCTTTAGTGTGTAATGTTGCTGTTTGATGATGAAAAAGCTCTGCAAACTTCCAGTTCTTCTCCTGAAACGCCTCCATCTTGAGTTTTCTTCACAATGTTCCTCATTTAAATAATTCATGCGCAGAATAAAGGGGCGGGGCCTGGTTGAGTTAGTTAGTAGTGTGTTGAAACTGGTGGTTATGGTAAGGGGCGGAGCATTTCCCAAACACCAATCAGAGCACACTGTGCTTTTCAGAAGGAGGGGCTTCATAGAGACAGGAAGTAAACAGAGCGTTACTGACAGACTGGGAAGAGAGGAGCTGAACAATGAGGAAAATAATCAACATTCAATCCAGTAGAGACAAAAAACAACATCAAGACTTTGAGAAAGGGCAGAATATGACCTCTTTAAGAAGTTCTTAAGAATGTTCCATGAATGACAGATTTTGGTCACCATCTGATTGCACGGTGGTTTTCGTGGAAAACTCCCTGAACAACTAAAAAAACCACCTTTTTCTTTTTTGTGGCCACAACAACACATTATTTTCAGCACCTTTGGGTGTATTTTATTTAATTATTTAATAGTTATTTTAAAGTTATCCTCACTTTAAGAGGTTATTTACAGTGATTTTTAAGAACTTTCTTCTCAGAAATTGTAGTTATTCTTAAAGGATTAGTTCATTTCTGGATAAAAATATCTCCTCCATGATGTTCATGTCTGTCTTTCTTCAGTGGAAAAGAAATTAAACACTCCAGGATTATTCTCCATATAGTGGACTTCACTGGGGTTCAACGGGTTGAAGGTCCAAATGTCAGTTTCAGTGCAGCTTCAAAGATCTACATGATCCAGATGAGGAATAAGAGTCTGATCTAGAGAAACCATCACACATTTTATACAAAAAAATAAACATTATGTACTTTTTAACCACAAATGCTCATCTTGAAATGATGTAAAACAACTATGTTGGATGATTTTGAAGTTTGAGGAGAAGATGAGATGGAGTTCTTCCTCCTACGTCACGTGACCTTTCCAGCGTGATGACGTGATGTGTGGAGCATCAGAGCAGTGCAAAACGAGCATTTGTGGTTAAAAAGTATATAATGTTTATTTTTTGTATAAAATGTGTGATGGTTTCTCTAGATCAGACTCTTATTCCTCGTCTGGATCATGTAGATCTTTGAAGCTGCACTGAAACTGACATTTGGACCTTCAACCCGTTGAACCCCAGTGAAGTCCACTATATGGAGAACAATCCTGGAATGAGTTCCTCTTCATTTCTTTTCCACTCAAGAAAGAAAGACATGAACATCATGGAGAGTGAATCATCAGGAGATTTGAATTCTGAAGTGAACGAATCTTTTAAGTTTGACTTTAGAGTAATAATGGAAACAGATATCTTTAATTAGTTTTATGAAAAATTAGCAGTTAAGATCAATGTTGTTCTTCAGTATGTCTCATGAATCTGACCCCTGGTCTTCAGGAACACTTCAACATGAAAAAGCGGTTCCTAAACAATTAGATTATTATGCAGATTATTATGGCCTCAAAAAATCAGTCAATTCTGCGGTTCTTGTTTTGCTGTGATGTTTTGGGGTGGTAAAATCACGCTGCAGAAGTCTCAGAAAACAGCTGTGTGGACGACACTGAAGACATTAGTGGAAAACGTGTGCAGAAATCAGAATTTCCATCAATTATTTTACAGACAAAATTGTTCAGTCTGCCTCGCTTGACGATTCTGGCAAATCCACTCGTAGTTTCTCAGAAGAGCTCGCTGTATCTCCACTGTAAACCTGAGCACTTCGACGCCCAGACATTCTGTTGTCAATGACGTCATAAAGAAGACGCCTGTAGACCCTCACGACCGGGTCATGGTCAGGAGATCTCTCAACATTAACTGAAATAAAAACCCCAAACCAAACCAAAAAAAAACAAAACATGAAACCAACATGAGCACAAACTAGAAGAGTAAAGTTTGGTGGCAAACACTGATGTTGGCCAGGTCTGAAAGTTTAAAATAACTTTGAAAAGCTTGAAGTGGGAAAGTTCTATTTAAAGAAAGTAAAAAATATGTTACTAGCAGGATTTAACACACTGCTAACATGTTTTAGATTGTTGATAACATGAATTAGCATGTTTTGACACTTTGTTACCAAGAATTAACATTGTTAGCATGGTTTAGCACTTTGCTAACACTTTGTTAACATGATTTTTGCTAGCATGAATTAGCATGTTTTTGTACATTTTCAACATGAATTAACATGTTTTAACACATCGCTAACATGAATTGGCATGTTGTTAGCATTCTTAGCACACTGCTAGCATTAGTTAGCATGTTGCTAAGCCTGTCTCAGCGTTCATTGCTGCGGTTCTAGCGCGTCTGTGCTTCTGTGTCCTCAGGGATGGACAGCGAGTACGAGGAGCAGAACCGTGGGGATTTGGGTCGACTGAAGAAGCAGAAGGAGCAGCTTCTCCCTCATCTGATCCTGATGATGCTGCCGCCGCACCGCCTGGACGTCCTGCCCACCTCCAGACGACGCAAACGGGCGCTGGACACCAACTACTGCTTCTCGTGAGCGTTTCTTCAACATCATAACTCAAACTGTAGCTCTGTTCCCAGACTTTTAAAGGCGTCATTCGTGCTTCTACAACACATACATCAGTAAAAACCGCTTCGGATCTTTTTGCTTCATCGGATTAGTATGAAACTTGGTAAAGGTTTCGGCACAAGATTCGATTGATTTCATGATTCGAAAACGTGAAATGGTCCACAAAAATGAGCCTATCGGAGACGGCTTTCATGCAGTGGAAGTGTTTGGTACTGCGCCCAAACTAAATCTTACTGAAAGCTCATTTATTTAAGATATCAAGCTCAAATTTTGATTTTCTTGCAATTTGAGTAAAACATGTTTTTGAACATATAGATTTCATATACAATTAAAAATAGTAGTTTTGTTCAATTTCCATAACAGCAAACGTACAATTCTGTAACTTTTTTTTAACAATAATTTGTCATCTTTGAAAAGAGATCAAAATCTAGCATTCAAAATTTCTGACAATTTAAGTTGGAAATTTCATTTTTAGGTCTATTCTCAAAAAGTGAATAAATGGATCAGCGTAAAAATAAATTTAGTACCATAAAATGCCCTAAAATATAAAACTAAAATAGAGTACATTCATTTCATTGAAATAATAATAATAATAAAAAACATTTTGGTAATTTTTGACCGACACATGAAGAGTACCTGATGGCTATAATTGGCAGATTATTCCAGCTCAAACTTTCAGCGAAATGTTTTTAAATAAGCACGAAGCGTTTAATAATGGTGACGTCGAAGTCATGTGACCGTGGTGTAGCGCATTTATCGCCTACGGTTATCATTTTACTTTAGCCGATTGTACTCGGGCTTCAAAATTCATGAAAGTTGTGTTCATGTGTGAAGATGATCTTGAAGAAAATGTGTAAGAATCATAAACTTTTGTTTGTCACAGACTTTATTTTCTGCAATAATGCAAGATGAAGTTATCCCTGAGAAACCCAGAAACACTTCACGGGTAAAGATAGCGTCATCAGGAGAGCGCTAGCAACGCCAAGGTCACGGGTTTGATTCCCAGGGAATGCATGAACTGATACGTTGAATGCGATATAAGTCACTTTGGATAAATACATAAATGTAAATGTTATTCTGTAAGGCAGGAGCGCAAGCTGAAGCTTTCTTCTCAAAAACGGCATTTAAAAACCAAATTCCAGTGCCGTCATGTGTCTGGAGAGATTTTCCCTGTAAGAATGAACCTTTTAATTGGCACCTGACGGCTTGAAGCGTCTGGGAGGTTCTGCAAGAGCTTGCAAGTTTAGATTTGTCCCAGTACTCTAAGTAGTGCGCTGGCTCTTTAGTGCGTGTCTCTGTTAGCACTCCACACCTGGGTCGGATCCAGGAGGGAAAAAATGACACACCTTACAGTGGAATTTCTGAGCCTCAAAAGACTGTCTGACATGTTTATAAGACCACGCAGAGCCGAAACAGTCTCAGAAACGTCCAAGTGAAAAGAGCGCATGGAAACGTCTGCAGAATCCGCGCCAGGAGCGAGAGAGAGTGAGGATGTGAATGCGCAGGTGGAGAAAGTGACGGCTTTCCTTCTGCTTTCAGGAACTACGAGGAGAACTGCTGCGTTCGGCCGCTGTACATCGACTTCCGGCAGGATCTGGGCTGGAGGTGGATCCACGAGCCCAAAGGGTACCACGCCAACTTCTGCTCCGGGCCGTGTCCGTACCTCCGCAGCGCCGACACCACGCACAGCTCGGTGAGAGTCTGAAATTGTCTGTTTAACCCATGTGACTTTCTTTTTGAAGAATGTCCAAGCTGCTCTTTTCAATTCAAAAAAGCACCAGGAAAGTCCCAGAAAGACCCGGACTAGGTCCCTGGAGACCCAGATCCAGACCGAGACGTCTGGAGGCCAAAACCACAAGACCAAGACCCTGAAGTCATGTGATGCTTCTCAAATCTCAAATCTCGTTTATGTTTACATAAACATAGGTAGTCGTGGCCTAGTGGTGAGGGAGTCGTGCTTGTAACCTGAAGGTTGTTGGTTCGATTCCCACACCGGCAGGAATTGAAGGTGGGGATTGTGAATGAACAGCACTCTCTCCACCTTCGATACCATGACTAAAGTGCCCTTGAGCGAGACACCTAACCCCTGATTGCTCCCCTTGTAAGTCGCTTTGGATAAAAGCGTCTGCTAAATGATGAAAAATGTAAAATGTACATACATGCAAATTTGACGCTTCAAGACACGTCACATGAGAACTGAAGTGACGGTGTTGGTTTTGTTTGTACACAAACACGCTGGAAAGAAACATTTTGAGAAAACGTCCAGTTTTCAGTCACACGGCAGGCGCTTTAGGGATTTTTAGCCCTTCAGTGAAGCTGAACACATGAACTTTTAGATCACAAACTGCTGATATTTCACTGCTGTTATTCTTAAACACTTTTTTAATCAAAGCAGTCTTGGACAAAAAGAGCTTCTGGTTAAAGTTTGTCAGAGAAGCCACATCATCTTCCTTAAAAATGACTTTACTCGTCCTCAAGACATCCTCTAGGTGTAAATGACTCTCTTCTTTCTGATGAACACAATCAGATTTATATTAATAAATATCCTGACGCATCACGCTTTATAATGGCAGTGAACGTTTCCAACAAACATGAAGCTGAAGAAAGTGCCTCCATCCATCACACATGTACTCCACACGGCTCTGGAGGTCAATGAAGGCCTTCTGGAGCGAAGTGATGCATTTGTGTGAGAAAAATAGTCATATTTAATACATTATGAAGTAAAATATCTAGCTTCTGCCAGACCGCCTTCAGTATTCAACTCACGAAGAAAGTGTGAAACTCTTACACTTACACCTTCTGTATTACTTCACCGATGATGCGTTTTGACCGTGTTCGTACACAACATGGATTCTCTACAGCCGTGTGGACGCACCGCCAACAAAACCTAGAAGTAAAGTTTGTTTGGCGGAAATATTGATGCCGAAGAACTGTACTATGACACCCTGAGTTCAGTGACCTCAATTTAATTCTTGAAACATTTTTAGTTTTTTGGATGAAATAAAACTTTAATTTCGGTTTCAGTAAAGAATTAATTTCAGTGCACAAATCATTTGTGTTCAATGGAAGGAAGTCGTACAGCTTCATTCATTGGTGACATTTGATATTCAGTACTATATTTAACTGCACTAACGCGATTGGCTGAGAGCAACATTCGTACGGCATCATGACACTAACTTTACATCATCAGCACCGTTACTGAACTGAGACACGGGTGTCTTTTCTAGAGCTGCTCTGCCGCCGAATTAAAGGGTTCGTTCACCCGAAAATTAAATTTCTGTCATCAATTCCTCTCCCTCAAGTGGTTCGTTCATCTTCAGAACACAAATGAAGATATTTTTGATGAGGTTTATGAATATAATCAACACTTTCAAGGTCCAGAAAGGAACTAAAGACATGGTTAAAACAGTCGACGTGATGCAGTGCTTCAAGAGACCACAATACTTTCTGTGCGCGAAAGCAAAACTATTTTATTCAACAATCTCTTCTCTACCCTGTGAGTTTGTTCCACGGTTTCGTCAGCTGTTCTCATCCCTTCATCCCGCTGCAGTCACGTCGACTGTTTTAACGACAGCTTGACTACCTTTCTGGACCTCAAAAGGTGCAGTGACGTTGCTGTCTGCGTGTGGTTCGGAAACCCTTGGATTTCATCAGAAATATCTTGAACGAAGGTGTAGAGCGACATGAGGAATTAATGACGATGACAGGAATTCAAACTCGTTTTGTAACTGATGAGTGAACTGAACTAACTTGTTGAATTTGTTTCATTATCGATGAATTTTTTTGAGCAACGTTGACCGTTATTTTGCTGTTTGTCAACGCGAAGCTGCTGGAAACGATCTATACTGTAGAAATGAACTCGATCTGTGATTTCTCCGCAGCTGCTGAGCCTGTACAACACGCTGAACCCCGAGGCGTCCGCTTCGCCCTGCTGCGTCCCTCAAGACCTGGAGCCGCTGACCATCCTCTACTACGTGGGCCGAACGCCTAAAGTGGAGCAGCTCTCCAATATGATCGTCAAATCCTGCAAGTGCAGCTGAGGGGCCTCGAGACCCCGGCGCGGGTCCGAACGCTCGGCGGTCAAAAGGAAGGAACTGGACTCTAAAAGAATACCTCTATACATCCTTCTCACCCACATCCAACCCGGGAGCCAGAGGCTTCTCGAAGCACTACGTAAGTTGCGTTCCAAGACGACTTCGCAGCCAAATGCTGCCCTACAAACCCTCGAACTTCTAGTTTGACGTTTGAAGTGACTTGTCCACTTGTAATGTGTAATTTTTGGTCAGATTTTTAAACGGCCTCTAGGCCAACCTCAAGGCCCTTTCTGAACTCTGAAACGGCCGTGCGAAACTGCGTAACATCTGTACCGAGGACAGCGGCGGATTCACACGTGCTGGATCGACCGATGGCTTAACCAGAGCCTTTTTGTAAAACGATGTTCCATCGTAACTCATTCGAGCACGGCATGAACGTTTTAGTGTAATCCACACCGTTTGTCTAACATGACGGTGTTTCTGATAATGTTAATGCAAACATGCTGGAAAGAAATCTTTTGAGAAAACAATGTGTTTTGACTGGGTTAGGTTGACCTCTGTCACACGGCAGAAGTTGTAGCTCTTCGGTGAAGCCGACACATGAACTTTTAGATCACAAACTGCTAATGTTTTTACTGCTATTACTCTTGAAAACACTTTTTTAATTAAACAGTCTTGGACAAAAAGAGCCATTGATGAAGTTTGTCAAGTTCTTCTTCCATTAAAAACGGGGACCACACATTCTTTTTGAAACTTTTTCTTCTTTCTTCCAGTTTACTGGTACAACTGAACGCTAAAAAGGTACTGTAACGTGACAAATTTGACATGAGAGGAAATTCAAGTAAATTCAGGAGAGGAAATGCAATACAAATACTGTACAAACTAAACTACACATTCAAACAGCAAATCCTGTACTTCGCATAATCGGCCTCATTCACGAAACGCTAAATTAATTTGTGTGAGGCGTTTACATCAGCGCTCACGTCCAACAAGACGATTTCTGTATGACATTTGTCATGAATGAGGCGCTGGCATTTCATGTTTGGCCAGGTAAACTAAAATCAACCTGAAAACACCATGTCGTATCGTCAAGTATTGGTCAAAAAGAGTAGTTTTACAAGTCAAACAAGATCATCACGAACGACATCAACTTTACCTGGACGTGTGGTTCATCACCTGACTGAGGCACTTCAACAGAAGTCGCTAGAGATCGTCAGCGACGGATGCTGAAATCTTCTATATGTACATGTAAACATGGATAAATACGATGGACACGTTCGTGAGCTCGGGCTCTGTTGCTGCAGCTGTCGCGAGCCGTCCGTCACATGGCATCAGTTGCGGGGTGAAAACGAAGCCTGGACAACTGCCTTCGGAAAAAACCTTCAGACTTTGGAACGGATCCAATCGATGCAAGGATTTCACACGCTCAAAAAGACACACACAAGGCCGGTTAGCAGGAAATATTGATTATCAGAAGACGGCATGCAGAGAGACACGGGTGAGCTCTTCATGTTCGGAGCAGCTGGAGGGTGTTGAAGAGGACACATGTAACGTATCCCGGAGAGCAGCTGATCGGTACGGTTGACCTTTGGCCTCGTTCATCTGTTCTTGGAGCCCTGAGTGTGGAAGAGTTTACTGTACACTGACAGACCTGTGAACACAACAACACAACACACCTGTTACATCCCATTTGTTTTATGAGCTCAATACTAAATGAGGAAAATACAAATGGAGTCATCGTTACGTGGGAATTAAAGAAAAAACCTTCAGCAAATCACTTCATTTAAATACTAGAGACCAATAGCATTTTAAGGAAATAGGAAGAAGCTTTTCTGGTGCCATTTTGCGTAATATCAAAGCTATGCTTGACACTTTTTAGTCATACAAATAATCACTTTTTAGCACTTTATTTTTTAATGTTGTAAAAGCAAAATGAAAAAATAAAAAAAGTTTTAAAGGATTAGTTCACTTCAGAATTCAAATTTCTTGATAATTTACTCACTTTTGCTCCATTTACTTACTTTCGTCTGTCAAAAAGAAATGGTTTTTGAGGAAAACATTCCAGGATTTTTCTCTATATAGTGGACTTCACTGGGATATTTCATTGGAAGTACCGATCCAGTGTTTACAAAGCGAACTTGCAAAGACTGAGTCAAACACTCTTTACAAAAAAGTTCAAACAACAATGTCGGACGATTTTGAAGTTTTTCGCCCTACCTTTCGCGTGACCTTTCCAGCGTGATGACGTGATGTGTGGAGCATCAGAGCAGTGCAAGACCAGCATTTGTGGTTAAAAAGTATATAATGTTTATTTTTTGTATAAAATGTCGATGGTTTCTCTAGATCAGACTCTTATTCCTCGTCTGGATCATGTAGATCATGTGAAGCTGCACTGAAACTGACATTTGGACCTTCAACCCGTTGAACCCCAGTGAAGTCCACTATATGGAGAACAATCCTGGAATGAGTTCCTCAAAAACCTTCATTTCTTTTCCACTGAAGAAAGAAAGACAGTAAATTATCAGGAAAGCATCATTATCATGAAGCATGGCCACACTTGATATGCATTTCAATCTTTATTGCCATTAATATTATAATAATGATTATTATTATTACTGATTAATTATTGAGTCTGTTGATCACAGGAATATTCTAATAGCTGTGTAAAAAAAGCCTTAAAGTTCACAACCCACTGAAGAAATAGAGAGAGAGAGTCTCTATATGAAGTTGAAACAAGAAAACAAGAGCCATTGATGACGTTTCAGAGCTGGAACAAGTTAAGGTCATGGAGACAAACATTTATTTTGGAATAACATGCACTGATGAATGACTCGCAATCAGACCGAATTGCATCGGGTGCAAAATGATGCATGTAAACGAGCTCAGTGATTCTTGAAATGACTGTGAAAAACAAGTCAAAGTACGAGGTCCTGAAATAACATCACGACTCAAATGAAGCTGAATAGTTTGCAGCTCGTTTCTCACAGAAGCCGAGGGTTTCATGAATGGTTTGATAAGAGCAGCGCTCTCTCTCCAGAGCGAAGATATTCCCAGAGCTGCCGAACACTATTCTCTTTCATTCCCTCTGCACACACTGTTTATTTTGGTGCTCTTTTACACCCTGAGGCCTTACGGCACAGGCGAACGAAAACATCACGCCCGGCTTCCAATCCGGTGACTCGACTGCTGGAAGCTGCTGCTCCGCGCTCAGAGAGACGCCGGAGTGAAGAGGGGATTACATGTTCCTCTCTTAAATTCTGCTGTCTCTGTGTCCCGGACTGATGCTCTCGCTGTCAAACACACGAGAGAGTCTACAGCACAGCTTAGAAGTTTGGAATAAATACGATTTTTGATGGGTTGTGAAATAATCTCTTCTGCTCACCAAGGCTACAATTATTTGATCAAAAATACTGTAAAAATAGTGAAATATTACTACAATGTAAAATATCTGTTTTCTATGTGAATATTTAGTACAGTGTAATTTATTTTCATTACTCCAGTCTTCAGAGTCACATGATCCTTCAGAAATCATTCTGATATGATGATTTGATGCTCACTTATTATTAATTATTATTGGTGATCAGTTCTTATTAATGGTTCATATCAATAATGATAAGAATGAATGACTTTGTGGAAGCCACAATACATTTTTATCAGTAAATTCATTAATAATGTTATAAAATATATATAAATAAATAAATACTGTTCTTTTGAACTCTATTCATAAAAATATTCTGTCACTTTCAATCAAAGGGTCCTTGATTATGATTTCACTCTTTTAACTTTAGTTAGTGTGTAATGTTGCTCTTTGAGCAGAAACAACATCAGTAAAGTTACGACGCTCAAAGTTCAATGCAGAGAGAGATTTTCTTTTACAAAAATTACTTTTTAAGTAGGAAAACTACAACAAGCTTCTGCCCAGGAGCTTCTTTGTGACATCACAAATCCCCAAATTTACATAAACCCCGCCCCCGAGAAAACACAACAAAGGGGGCGGGGCCATGTTGGGCTGCTTTAGAGAAGAGGAAGAGTTGTTGTAGTCGAGTGTTGTTGATGCCGTCATTTTACGCCGGACTGCTTCACAAACGAGGGTCGATTCAAGGAAAAAAGATGAACGTGACGACACATGCTAGTGATGAGTTGATCAACTCCACAGCAACTACATCAATTTATCCACTAACCGTTCAGAAACGTCTAAAAGTTGAACTTCTTCCTGAGTCTCTCCATCAGTTTGAACACTTTCCTCATTTTGTCTGCGTGAGATTCTCCAGCTTTGTTGTTGTTGAGCTGTTAAAGCTCCGCCCTCTTCTGGAGCAGCAGCTCATTTGCATTTAAAGGGACACACACAAAAACGGCGTGTTTGTGTTTGACAAGCTCTAATAAATGATCTGATTTCTGAAGTATCATGTGACACTGAAGATAAAAATTAAGCTTTGATCACAGGAATAAATTACAAAATATGCAAATAGAAAATCATTTTGATTTGAAAATAATTGTTCACAATATTTTTGTTTTTGCTGTATTTTTGATCAAGTCTTGGTGAACAGATGTTTGTTTTATTTCAAAAATATAAATCTATATATTGTTTTACTTATATACAGTAATATTGCCATTACCATGATAGAGTATATTTAAATTAAATTAAAAGCAAACAAAACTGTTGTCTTTCAGTTAAAAAAAAAAGGAAAAAAATAAAAAAGATTGTTTTACATCCATGATTTATTTTCATCTGATTTTGTGGTGAATGTGCCCTAGTAATGTCATGTCACCAGCACACAGACATAACCTCTTCATTCTGACTGAGCCAACATTGAGCCAAAGGCTAAAAATGAAGAGAACGTTCTCGGAGTGTGAACCGGTTTGAAAGCGTTTGGCTCGAATGTGTGCGAGTGTGAAGTCTGGTGAGAGGAGGTCGAGTGAAAACAAAGAAAAGGAAAAACATCACAACAATGGAGGGCTGTTTACCGCTAATGGGCGAGCGGCTGAACGGGATGAGAGGAGGCGACGCTGATGCGTATTGACGGCTGATCTCAGAGAATGTGGCCGTATGGATCAGCGCTAACTCCCTCTCACAGCCCATCAGAGCCGGCCGCTCTCATCCACGCTAAAACAACACCAACCGCTCTCAGTCCTCTTACAGCTCTTTCCCAGCTGCCAAACGCCTCTCAGCCTCTTGTCCGGATAACAATGGAAGAAGAGCATCTGTGAAATTCACAAGCACTTTCCTGCAGATGGAGCTGCAGTTATTGATGGACAGAGGACGTCTGTTGACCTGCGCTGAAGGACGCGCTCACACGCAATGGTGTTTCACAGGCTTAACAACTGACACACATCTACGACAATACACATTTTCAAGAGCAGCTTTGGTGAGCAAAAGTTACTCTTTCAAAAAAAAGAGCCTGAATGACTCTACAACTCAGAATGTGTGTTTAAGCTTTAATAATTCACATCCAGCCCATCAAAGGCCTGATATCAGCATAAGACAACATAAAGCTTCTACGCACCAAATCTCACCTCCGCGCGAGTAACGTATGGTGCGTGACAGGAGCTTCATACGACAGTGTGAGCGGCCATGGCGCTGTTAGAATTAGCATGAGTTTGTTTTTCAATATCAGCAGCTGTCAGTGGATCAGACAGTCGGCTCATGTTCACACAGGTCTACTCACTAACACCAGACGCTCTCAGTGACACGTAACAAACCTCATGCTGGAATGGTCACTATGAACAGCTGCCAGCGAGGGCAAACCGGCCTCGAACCCGCTGCCAAGGGTCCTCATTAAAATACCAGAGGCTGAACTGGCATGAGCCCCAACATTCAACTCACACCGTGTCCTAACCAGACACTCGACAAAAGGTTTCTTTTCCATGCAAATCAGAGTGTTTGTCCTAATCAGCTGTGATGGCGATACGCAACGAATGTATTTTAGAAACTAATTTCTAATTTAGTGACGTCACAACTGGAACAACAACATAAAAAGTGTAACAGTGATAATCTCAAGTACTGACTTTGTGCTTTATTTATTGTTAAAAGTGTCTATAGCGAGTTTGAATATTTTGAGCGAATATTTTAAGTGTCAATGGATAATTCACGTCAGATCTTGAAAATAAATGGAAGTGTTTCCTCACCTGTCCTTGCGCACACCGTCTCGTACACCACATGATGTCCACTGCTGCTGCTGTGACCGGCTGGAGTCTCAAAGAATGCTTTCCTGTGGACAGATTGTTAAAACAGTGTTAAACTGCTTTTGCTTTTTTTAGATTCTATATATATATATACATACATACACACACACGCATATGGGGAAAACACTTACAACCGGAGCACAAAAAGACATTAATATTACCATGAACTGCATCAGCCCAGCTATATGAAACAATTATTAACACACACAGATACACAACCCATCCATGAGGCTTCATAACACCATTTGACATCATTTACATTTACATCAGGGCTGCAACTCTATATAGCAAAAATATGCAATTTGATGCAGATGATGATATTTATATGGACAAAAGGAAAGATGAAATTCTGATGCTCGTAAAACAATGAGATCTTAATAACAGTATAGCAGATACTTACATTAAATGCATATAAATATCAATATCTGCCAATAATGTGTCTTAGTAAGATGATATTTAAATGCTTAGTTTTATGATCAAATTCCTCAATAGATGATGATCATATTTGATCTGAAGGTGAACGTTTGCACAGTTACACCAAGGCACTGTTTACACATTGTTATTAAGATGTGTTTTGGTCGATCGGATCAAAAGTAGATGACGCTAAATACCGGTGTAAAAGGAGAGGAAACCGTTCTGAGCTTGTAGACGAGGGAGACACATTCCCGTTTACACCTGGTGTTTTAGGGTGCGTTCACACTTGTCATGTTTAGTTCGATTAAAACGAACCCTGGTGCGATTGCTCAGTTAGTGCGGTTCATATGTGAACGCATATATGAACGCAACACGGACCAAAGACATGTAAACGAACCAAAAACAGGACGTGATGTCACAAGACGCGACGCTACGAGTCAGCTGATTTGACGACGCGGGAAGATCGGTGTATCCAAAATGAGTCGAGGGCAAACGTGGAGCAACGAGGAGGTGAAGTTTCTGTTTCTGCAAACAACGGAGGAAATCCTGCTGCTGTTTTGAATGTTTTGAACATTTATGAGCTCTTCGTGAGTTCTCAGCTGGTAAAAATAAAGCACATGTACACGCATACAATGATCACGTTTAATCCAGAACACAGCGTTGTTTTGAATGTTCGGTAAGCGAGCTCCGTCACCAAATATACGTCATAAAAGCGACCAATCAGGTTGTGACCGTATCCCTATGCATTTGGTTCGGTAACTTTAGGTTCGCTGTTAAAAATGCCAGTGTGAACGCTAAGAGGACCAGGACTATATGTTTTGTTTTGTTTTTTGGTCCACACCAACCAAACTACAAGTGTGAACGCACCCTTAATCCATCTCTTTTTCCACTTTTAACATCACACTTGGTACACTTTTTGTCTTCAAACCAAACTTGGGTCTTTAGCCGACAAAGTTTAAATCCCATCAGGCTAGCGTGCTTCCCATAATGTTAACGCATTGGGTCAGTAGGCGGAGAGTAGGCGGTTCTTTGTGACCGTTCGAACACATTCAACCACATGAGCGTCTACACTGCGAAAGCAATCCAGTCGAATGCGTTTCCGACTTCCTCTGGTTGAAAGTGGACAAGCTCAAAATAATTTAAACCTCGTTTACACCTGTATTTAGTGTCATCCAATTGACCCTTCGCAAACAGTTTGATTGACAGGCAACCTGACCAATCATAACCCTGAATCCGCCATTTTGTCGGTCAGGGGAATTAGTAGATTAACGTTGGTGAAGTTGAATCACGTCTTGAAACAACATTCCTTCTGATGTTCATTCATGTTTATTTGATGCTATAAATGAACTAGTATGAAGAGATGATCGCTTCACGAGGAGCTACAGCGATCTGTCACCACACATTAAACACACACTAGACGCTATTTATTGATTCAACTTCTTTAAAACATTAAAAAAAACTGTTTCATCCGTTGTCAATGTCCTCTTTGCTCCTCGATGTATTTTTCACTGCGTGAGAACATGATGTGTGGCGTGAGAGCACATGGCTTGTCAGGTATAGCAGCAGGCTTTGCGGGTTTTGCGAAGGGTCAATTGTGATCCGATACCAGGTGGAAAAAGGGCCTAAAACACCTTTTACTTGCTAAAAAAAGTCTAAACTATCAGACAACAAAAGGCATGTAGTAGATTGTGTGCAACAGGATTATCAGCAAAGTTCATGTTGAGCATTTAGAGGTTTAGAAATGTGTGTATCAAATATGATACAGCAGTTTTGTAGGGTTAAGGTGAAAGCAATTCAAAAGCAGTTTAAAAGTTAAAAGAAAAAAGCCCAGCGTTATCAAACATCCTGTAGAACGGCCCATAAATACAAAGAAACCTTGCAGAGTATATACACAAATACAGTAAAACTACAATATACTACTTCTGTGCTTCACAGAATGCCATCATTCTTCTCTTTCTTTGCCTTTTGAGTCGTAAGTCGTGAGTTCAATAGCTCTAATTGACCTCCATCATCACGCCGCTCCCTGACAATTAATGGCAGGAATAATGTGGCCTCTCTCAAAGAAGGCTTGGCCACTGAGAGCGAAAGCAATTATCTGAGGCAGAAACAGGGCCCAACATGCCTGTAACTTTGCACGTTAAATCCGCTAAGCATTTTTTGGGAACAATAAATAAAGCTGAGCTAGTATTAAGCTCGAGAAGCAGAACGGGAGCTCGCCAGGGCGGCATTAGCGCACTAATGAGGGAGCACAGTGCTGCCTTGTAGGGTCCACAGAGTTGTCCTTTCATTTGGCTGCTCAACCTTGGGCCGGCAGCACAGATAGAAACACTCTAAATTATACGTAAGATCTCTCTATGCAGGAAATGACACTTCAGTGCTTTATTGGTGACTGGAGTTGAAGACTATTAGTGCTGGTCGGTCAGATGTCAGCGGGCCGCTTGCCAGCACTAGCATGCAACTGTAGGTGTGGAACTTATTAAATCAAGGCTGTAAATTACGATTTTGCTAGTCTTTACAAGGCCAAATCCATTTAGACTTTAAATAAAGCCGTATTATTTTCTTTTTTCTGTGAAACACAAAAGGAGATCTTAAGAGTATCACGATAGCCCATATGAATCATGTGCTACACACATTATTAAAGTCTCTTTGCTTTAAAATTTCAGATTTAATGCAATGTGTTCCTTGCCAGTTCTTAGTACTTATCTGTGAGATTTACTAGCAATTTCTAAGTGAAAATTGTTACATCAGTTTTTTCCCCCAAGACTTTTCACTGGAGTCACATAACAAATTTGTATGAAGAACAGACATTTAAAATGTTATTCACGAATAAAATTCAGAAGAATTTACAACAAGGTTCCATCAGTTAATGCCTCAATTAACATTAACAATGAGCAATAAATTTGTACAGTATTCATCACTGTTTAAGTTAGTTCATAAAAATACAACTGTTCATTTTTATCTTTCAGTCACTTCGATGTGGTGTCGAATGCTGACTCTGGGGGTAAGTCTCGGGAGCCTCAAACACCTGATACTTCAGATACCATAAGGAGGATGCGTTCACTTTAGATTTGCTTTGTCTTCTGATGAGCACTCATTCCATTCACCTCTGTGGAACCTTTGCTGGACATCTACGGAACATTGCAGGGGTCTCTCCAACCCATGCACACATAGGTGTTTCCTCTAAAAGAGCAAAACATCAGCAGAGAGTCTTTTTAAAGATGACTTTCCATTTGTGTGTTTCTGATTGTGGGATATACTTGTCTACCTCGGACGTCCACGGTCATTAAGGGCTCTGGATGATGATTAAGTATCCATAGCAGCATTGGGGGGTGGGCATTTGCCTTCTGATGCTGAAGACTCGACTGGGCTCCCACCCACGGGTGTAGCGGCTCAGTCTGAGTTTAATGCTTAGTTGGCAGCCATACTTGCCTGGGCCGCCGTTGGCATGGGATTAGAGTGGAATCCTTCACCGTGTCCTGAGTGCTTGCAGTTGGATGATTGGTATCTATCACAGCTGTGTCCTGCCCCAGTGTCTTTCTTCCCAGAAATGCATGATAACTCATGGAAGGTACTTTTCACTGCCCAGTCTCGGTTTATGGGTTCATCCACCCTCACTACCCTCAATAGTGGGGCAGTCAAGGAATACTTGGAGGTTCCCGAGGTGGAGCGAGCGATTGCACTGCATTTATGGCTACAAAATACTGCCACCTGGAGGAATCGTCCCCATCTCCCATCCTAGGCCTGCAAGTTTACTTCGTCCCTAGAAGCAAAGGCATTACAGTGCTGCTGGACAGGCTGCCTCTACCTTGCATGCCATGGCTCTCCTGCAGGTCCATCAGGTAAAGACACTTAAAGATCTGCAAGAGGGTAGTTCTGAGCCGAGTCTGATGCTAGAACTGTGCTCGGTTACTGACTTTTTAGAGCGACTAAAGTCATGGCAGAGTCTCTTGTTCAAATGACGTCCTACATGGCGGTCAAGGAACGCCATCTCTGACTTAACCTTGCTGAGATGAGGGACGCTCACAAAGTTCACTTTCTTGACACTTTCATCTTGGAGGGTGGACCCTTTGTCCAGAAGGTCTCAGCAGTCTTGCTCCCCATGACTACAGTGCCATCTTCAGGCCACCGAGGGTACACACCTTGTTTTGATCATCACCGAGAGTGTCCGCCTGTGGCTGCCACACCAGCTACACTGCAGCGTTGAGCCTCCGGCCGGAATTAGCTGCTCGACTCTCAAGCTGTCTTGTGGACATCTTGACATGGATGGAAGAACATCACCTACAGCTCAACCTGGCAAAGACTGAGCTTCTCGTCTTCCTTGCCAATCTGACTCTACAACACCATTTCAACATCCAGCTAGGTACATCCGCAATTACCCCATCAAATTCGCCCAGAAATCTTGGAGTTATCTTTGATGACCAACTGACCTTCAAAAAACACATCTCAAAGACAGCTCGGTCATGCAGATTTGCACTACACAACATCAGGAAAATCAGGCCCTTTCTGACCGAGCAGGCAACACAACTTCTCGTCCAGGCCCTGGTCAATGCTCTTCTGGCTGGACTGCCGTCAAGTGTAATCAAACCTCTTCTGCTGCACGTCTTGTCTTCAACGAGCCCTTACAACTCTACGTTCCCACCAGAAGCCTGCAATCACTAAAGGAGCGGTACATGTGGTACCGTCACCGAGAGGCACAAAATCACTCTCCAGAACATTCTTGTCCACTGTTCCTTGCTGGTGGAATGATCTCCCTACCTTCATCAGGAACCCAGAATCCCTGGCAATATTCAAAAGACAGCTGAAAACTCATCTTAAAAAAACAAAACTATCCTATTATTTCCTCTAATCCCTCCCTTTTCTAGTTTATCTACTCCGAGCAACGTCTGAAACTTGTATTGTGAGCATTTCCTGTGTCTATTTGCCTCTTCGTAAATGAATCGCTTGTAAGTTGCTTTGGATAAAAGCGTCTACAAAATGAGTAAATGTAAATGTACACACAATTTCAGAAACAGAGCAGTTTCCTACATCACCGGGCTTCACAGTTCACGAGAATCTCGTTTCCTCCTGTTCAATCGCGACTCACACAAATCCTCGCTCCGCCCAGTTTGACACGTCATGGGTGGGAAAATATCATCTAGTTTACATGATAGATTCACTAATCAGAATTCATATTTATGGTCTTTCCAATTCTATAAAAGATACTTAGCTTTGATTTAAGATGACCGGTTACTTATTGTAACAAGTTTAGTTACTGATTACTAATAAAGAGTGTGAGACATCATATACAGTGTCAGATAACTTCTCGTTCAACAAATGAGGTTTTATTAACAAAGTTCGGGAGGAACACGTTCAAATGATCTAACTAATCATCACATCACTCCAACCCGCAGTCATTAATCAGCAATCAACATGTCTGCCCAATCAGCACGAGCGGAGACCTGTATATTGACGCAGTCGACTCACCTATGTTTTCAGCATTCCTCCACCACCCCGTTTTCAGCATTCCTCCACCACCCCGTCTCCTCACACTTGCCTGGTTACTAAACCAGAATACAGGGGGAGTACTCTGGGTTCGGGCCAAACACCGAGCTCGGAGCCCTCTCCTCAGACAGCACGCCAAATATGCATACTAATTACTAGGGATGTGACGAGATCTCGTACCACGAGATCTCGCGAGACTAAAACGTGACGAGATTTCTCGTCGAGGTGAAAAGTTGTCTCGTCGTGCTATCAGTGTGAGGGTGAAATTATTATTGAAGATGCCCCCGCCACTTTCAAATAGTTTGTGTGGAAACATTTTGGTTTTCAGTAGAAATAATAAACGGCGAAAGAATAACACACAAGACACAAACAATATGTAAACATTGTTAGAAAACTATGCCGTACACCTCGGCCAAGGTTGTACAGACTCTTAGGGGCCGTTCACATATCGCGCGCATTTTCATTTGCGCAAAATGGAAGCGACGCGCATGCGGTGCGGCGCGCTCGTTTTTTCCTGGCTCGCCTTCCTCATGGTCGTGGAGAGCACAGTTCATGATTGCATAGCAACGACAGACGCTACAGAAGCGCGAGCTCCCGAACGCTTGAAAAAGAAGGAGGAAGCGACGCGGCCGCGCTTTACACGCTTTTATGGCGCGATATGTGAACGGCCCTAAAGAGGCAGAAAGCATCGCTATCACTGCTGACGGTTGGACTTCTCGGTGTACGCAGAGCTAAATAACAGTTACAGCCACACAATCAATAGTGACTGGGAAATGGTCAACTTTGTACTGCAGTTAAAGTGACACTTAAAGTGTTATTTGAATTTTTTATTTATATGTTTATTTTATTTATACTGTTTAATTTATGTTCAATCTGTAGAAAGAAGTTCAGTGAGATTTCTCATGTGAAATTATACAGGGCAGAAAACAATTGGTTGATTTTGTGGCAAAACATTTAGCAGTGTTTGCATGTTGTTTTACTGCAAATAATTCATTAAAATAGAAGTAAAATGACATGCATTACAAGTTGATTTCAAAATGCACCAACATTTTTGCATTTTATGATTTTCAGTTGAATAAAAGACTATTTTCCCTTCATATGTTTCATTATTGAGGATTTCTTAAAAATACTATAAAAATCTCGTCTCGTGAACCCAATCTCGTGTCTCGTCTCGTCTCGTGGGATAGGGGTCTCGTCACACCCCTACTAATTACTCTATCTGATTATGTGTAATTGTGAACTCGAGAATGACAAACATGCTGTGGGAAATAAATGGAGATGGTTTATTATCTGTAAATAATTATATAATTGTTTTTAAATGTCAAAAATACATTTAAAAAAAAAAAATAAAAAATAAGCCCCAGAGCACGACATCATATCCTGTTGCCCATATTTGCATTGACATGCTTTAAAAGGGATAGTTCACCCAAATATTAAAATGCAGACATTCTTTCTATTTTGAGACATATTTTTTGCTTGGTCGTCAATTGGCAACAACCGGAACACAACAGAGATATTCACCTCATGCACACGTGGGTTTGGTTCCATATTATATGACACTCATAATTTTTAAAATATTGATATTTTTTTTTAGTTACTACTTTTGTGTTTTTGAAAAAGAAAGAAGGTTTAAAACAACACCTGAGCCTAGAGTGAAACACACACACACACACACACTGTTTTCATGTTTTATGGGGTCATTCCATAGGCGTAATGGTTTTTCTACTGTACAAACTGTACATTCTGTCGTCCCCCCCACCCCTAAACCTACCCATCACACAAAATGTTCTGCTATTTTACATTTTCAAAAAAGATCATTCTGTATGATTTATAAGCTTGTTTCCTCATGGGGACCAAAAAAATGTCCCACAAGATCAAAATTTACTAGTATTACTATACCTGTGGGGACATTTGGTCCCCGTAACGTAGGGAATACCCACACACACACACACACACACACACACACTCACTCACACACACTCATACACACACACACACAGGTTTGTTTCACTATCTTAGTGAGGTCATTCCATAGACTTCATTGATTTTATATCAGGTCAGTGATATTTTCTCTCTCCTAACTCAACCTCTACTCCTAAACCATCACAGAATCATGTGACCATCTCTAGATTTAAATAAAATCATCTTCAGGTTTATTTATAAGCCTTTTTATCTAGTGAGGACCAGTCAATGTCTTACTAGTGCGTTGAGAAAGTGTTTCACAGTATAAGAGACATTTGGTGCTCACAAGTATAGACAAAACAAGTACACACACACACACACACACACACTCACACACACGCACACTCACGCACACACACACACGCACACACACACACACGTCCTGAAGTCTAATCAAACAGTGCATGGAGTCCAAAAGCAAACGGAACAAATTCTGTTAACAATCACTGCTGTACTGTCCCTCTTTGTTCCACTTTCATCGATTTCATCTTTTTCTTTCTTCTGGCTTCATCGGGGATTAAAAAAAAAAAAAAACATCCCCTGACCAACATTTTTCAAGTTACTTCATGTTCCTTTATTTAAATACTTGAGATCAATAGCGAGTACATCTTTTTTATTGCCAGCTTGCATAATATCAAAGCTGTTTACATTCTATGAAATAAAATGCACAATTTCTGCAATGCTTTCACTAATTATTGTGAGTTATTGCCCTTGAAATTCAAACAGGAAATAATGTACGGAAAAAAAAAAACGTTCCCTATTACTGAAGAGGTCAATGTCAGTTTAGTTCTGCACTCCTATTATAATCACTGCCATCTACTCAACAAAACTAATATCTTACATCGCATCTGCACTTTATTCATGAAGAGAGAATCCCAGAAGTGAACTGAAGCGGTCACTTCGGTCCGTTTATTACTAGTTTGGTGACAGAGTCCTGACTGAGTCTGCGGTTCAAGTTCTCTGGAGCTCTTTTGTCTGTGTGATGCGTCGCATGAGCAGAGTACGGCGTTTACATCCCGACAACTCCGTCTAGATCGGTTTCGGGTCAGTGTTGGGGTTAGGTGTGTTTTTATCCCGTCGTTCTTGTGTTGTCAGAGCATGCGGCTGAGCACTGGCTTTGTTTTGTTTGTTTCTATGTGCCATTTGCTCCGCTCTCTATTTCTTAACTATTTCTTTGTTACCTGATTATCGGTTCACACCTGCTCTCCTTCATTACTCTCCTTGTTTGCTCCGCTAATTATTGCGGTTTTCTCTGTCCGGTGCTATTCATCGTCAACTAATCACAGTGTCCCTGTCATGTCCTTCTCATGCCTTATTCTGCTCTACACAGCTGATTTGGATCCAGAGTTTCCCCAACGGGTAGTTTTTGTTTAACTTTATAGAAAAGCCCATTGAGTCCTCTCCTCATCCCTTCACCCAAATCTGACAGAAACATGCGTTTTCAGTGGGGACTACCGCCTCTGATCGGAAACGTGTGATTGGTGATTGGAAAAACAACGTGCAACAAGAAATGTGTGATGCAGCATGAGCCGTTTCATTCATTTTCATTTTTCACTTTAGACAAGATAGATTTCATTTAATTGTACAGGGGCATATCTTGATTCTGGAAGCACACTTTAATATCCGACCCTGATCCGCACTGATCCCACGCATGACCTCACTGCAATCCTACTGATGGAGCTGCAACCACGCTTATTAAAGTTACCGTTTTAGTTACTTGAAATTAAATACTTGTAACTGAAATAAAAGTTCTAAGAAAATAACAAAACATTTTATTTAAGCTAGTTTCATTTCATTGAACTTGTACAAAAATAAAAAAAAAGTCTAAAATTACTAAAACTAAAATGAAACCTTAAAATATAAAAATGAGAATCCCCTTCCAATCCAACTCCTCGTCTTCACCTGTCTCTTATTTTCCGTTCCTCTTCCCTTCTTTTGTCAGTTCAGTGCTTCCATAATGAATTTTTGCTTTTTGAGCTTCCGTTTTTCCCACACTTTCCCATGTCACACAGGCCAACCACAAAAATGCAGCGCTGCGGAGAGAGTGAGGGGCTCTGGAATTCCACACGGAGAGGGTAAACACGGCACGGGCCACGAGCAAACACTGCTTTAACTCTGCATAACCCTCCTCTGTCTTCAGCAGTCTCTCATATCTCTCTAATGTCTCTCCTGCTCTTTCAGCTCTCGCTTAATTCACCCTTTCAGGAATTACCTCCATTTCCTGCCGCTCCCACGTGCGCCTTTCCAAGCAGTATCATTTACTCAAGACTGTCTCTCTGTATATCCCAAAAAGAGTGATGAAATCTTCCTGATCCTCACATGACCATCCTCTCTGGACACAGAACAATCTTTCCAACGGAAAGACCTTTAGATTAAGCTCAGCGTCGCCCGGACGCTCTTTTCCATACAAGTAATAAGCAAAGTATAAATGACAGTCCACTTTTGTTTCAGAATGTTGCTCATTTTTTGATTGTTAATACATTTAATTAGTGTCTTGATCTTTGTGCAGATTTTCACTTGAAGCAAACTTTATTTATTTGATATGAAATGTGTGTCTGTCCTCCTTAAACTCTGATACAAATCAATTCCATCTCCTTCCTGGAGGGAAGAAATTCATATAAATGAGAGTGAGAAAATGTTGATTTTTGGGTGAACTTTAAAAGCTTACACTCAAATACAAAACCCTGCGTCTGCTCCGTTCACGATCTCTCCTCGTCTCGGAGCATGAAAGCGTTTGGACTGACATGTTTTGGTAAGTTTGATTCATTTCTTTGAATTAGTTTCACTCAAACTACTTGTTTCAATGAACTGATTCAAAATATTCAACTGATTCAAAACTCATACTGTAAATGTTCACACAGCATTTTTTTTAAAAAAATATAATAAAATACTATAGTAAAAATATACATAGGTTGCTTTTTTAGTGGATGTGTATTAAAAGATAAAATATCATTCAAAACAACGAGCTTGTCAAACACAAACACGCCGTTTTTGTGTGTGTCCCTTTAAATGCAAATGAGCTGCTGCTCCAGAAGAGGGCGGAGCTTTAACAGCTCAACAACAACAAAGCTGGAGAATCTCACGCAGACAAAATGAGGAAAGTGTTCAAACTGATGGAGAGACTCAGGAAGAAGTTCAACTTTTAGAAGTTTCTGAACGGTTAGTGGATAAATTGATGTAGTTGCTGTGGAGTTGATCAACTCATCACTAGCATGTGTCGTCATGTTCATCTTTTTTCCTTGAATTGACCCTCGTTTGTGAAGCAGTCCGGCGTAAAATGACGGCATCAACAACACTCGACTACAACAACTCTTCCTCTTCTCTAAAGCAGCCCAACATGGCCCCGCCCCTTTTGGTGTGTATTCTCAGGGGCGGGGTTTATGTAAATTTTAGGGTTAGTGATGTCACCAACCCGGGAAGAAGTTCCTACCAGATGTTAGTTGTAGTCCTTAAACGGCATTTTCTGTAAAAGAAAATTTCTCTTTGCATTGAACTTTGAGTGTCGTAACTTTACAGATGTTGTTTCTGCTCAAACAGCAACATTACACACTAACTGAAGTTAAAGTCAAATCATAATCAAGATTTAATCAAGGTTTAAAGCACCATTTCAATGGTAACGCAATGTCCAAGTTCAAAATGATTCTCATAGGATGAATTTCAAGTGTATAAGCTTTCGAATGATTCCTAATTTATGATAATTATTAAAATATGACATAGGATCAATGACAGTTAAAATGCGTTAACAGTTAAAAATGTCTGAACTGCATTAAATACCAATTATAAAAACACTTTTTCAATCATTTTAACGAAGCGGTGTTTTATAGACGTAGTCACAGAATAAGTTCATCACATTCACATATCAACATGTCCCACAAAGTTTGACAACCAGAAAGTGTCCAAGAGTGTCTCATTTTGAACATACTAAACCAATTGTTTCATATTCTAAAAATCAAACAAACGTCATTTATATCTTTTAGCTATATCGCCCAGCCTGTGTTGTCTGCAGTGTAATCTGTACCTTCCGGCCTTTCAGTGATTGGAAACATTAAGGTAATCTTTTACAAAATCACACAGAGAAAAACTATTTGCATCCCTCCACCACATCAATCAGCCATTTATGACGGAGACGACCCCACCATGGTGGGCCACATGCTTTTAGCTGTTTTCTCAGAGCTTGCTAATGTTCTGTAATTGGGCCAAGTGTGCAGTAACTAGGCTGCAGTGCATCGTGGGAAACAAGAGAGTGGGGCTCTCGTTCTGTGGTCCGAGCGCTGCGCTCACCTCCCACCGTTCCGTCTGCAAATCTCAAAACAAAATCAGATTTCCACAGCACGCATACACACGGCCAGCCGCCCAACTGCACTGTTTACTTAACGGGCAAAAGCCTGTGTGTGTGTGTGTGTGTGTGTGTGTGTGACGACAATTAACGCAAATGTAATTAACATTCCATAATGTTCTTCTACACAACAATCACTAATGCAAACCTCAGCTGAAGACTGAACACATGAATAGTGTGGAAAATCTTTGCATTTATAAACTCTAAACATTGCTGAATAGTTTTATTTTGTCTTGAAATTCAAAGCAGCAGTGGACGAGAAGCACAATGACCGGTACCAGTGCGTGGTCAAACATCTCTGTTACGATTAGTGAGATTTCTCGGATGACCAGAAAACTGTTCAGATTAAACCATAAAGAACTGACGAGAGCGTAAAAGCACTGTCGTGTGTGTTTATAAAGCCGTAACTAATAAGAACGATCGCTGTGTTCAAATGATTATAAAGGCAGTTTTCACTCTAGAACTGTTCAAAAGTTTCAAAAATATGAAAATGTTTTCAACATAATATATGAAATGATTTCTGAAGGATCATGTGACAGTGAAGACTGGAGTAATGATGCTGAAAATTCAGGAATAAATGACACTGAACTATATATTCACATAGAAAACATTTTAAATATTTTTACATTTTCAAAATATTACAGTATTTTCATCAAATAAATGCTCTTGGTGAGCAGAAGAGGTTTGTATGGTACTGTCATTCATTGCACAGTTTCTATGATTAATTGCACCAAACATTAAAATAGGTAATCATAAATATTTTTACACATTTAATCCCCAAATTAATGTGTAAGCAGAAGGAAGTACATTTTAAGTCATGTTTAATGGCATATTTTAAAAGGTACCATCAAGGATAATATTACCAATATTAATAGCAAAATATTCATATATTTTAATATATTATTATAGCAGTAAAATCCATATAATGAATGTGTTTGTCATTTCTTCTTGTGGGAAACCACAATTAAATGCCAGATACAGTGTATTGTGTAACCAAAATAAGATTTTATGCATAATGCGGGACTTTTAATTCGAAACAAGCCTGAAACACAAGCACAAACACGCAGCAGTAATGCGTTTTCACTTCGACCCTCCAGCGCTTGTATTTATTTAAATCATAGCCATTTGAAGTTTAATAATCACATTAGGCCATATCGCCATTCCTGTTTTCCGAAGATATTTTAAGGCCCCGACACACTTCAAGTGAAATTGAAGAACAATCTGGTGTGACAATTTTGAACTAAAATGAAGTTTGTTTGGAGTTCGAAACCTGAACCTTCCAGAAAAGTTTGCTCCGGCTGGTAAACACCTCTGAACTCCCATTGGTCGGTGGTGATGACATAATAGATGGGCGTGGCTCTGAGGCACCACCTTTTAATTTCTTCTGTTTATTCCCATGTATTTCAAACTTTTCACCAATAATCAAAGAACTAAAAGAGCTTTGCTGTGAGTATATCGGGCCTTAAAGGCTTTTTATAACCTGATTAAACTGAATGCTAGCATTTTTAAGGACCCACAGGGACTCAATCAGATGTAGATTTGTGGTGCAGACCCACCTTCAGACAGGCAAACATTGTGCAAACAGCCTTAGATCTTACTTGTGGAGAGAGTGGGCGACGGTTTTCCGTACGCGTCCGTCTCTGGGCGTGCTGCTGGGAGGTTTCGGGGTGAGCGTGAGGACGCCGGCGCTGCCCGCCTGACTCGGGGTGAGTCTGAACTGGTTCAGGGGGCTGCTGGGAGCGTGAGGTCGTGCTGATGCAGCGGGCATGAGGGTGTGTGACGCCAGAACGGCCTGAGACACACATAAAGACAAGAGTTAGTCGATGTGCGCTGGTACATTCATTCATACTGGTTCCTGACATTCTGATGACAATAAAATGCCTTTGCAATCTAATTTGAAATGATGTTTGGAAATATGCTGGGGATAAAATACGTTCTTGTATCCCAGTTTAATATGCAGCACAAACTGATTTCCCCTGAAGACAGTTCACACCTATACGGATGAGTATATTAGCGTTTACACTAATGCACGATGACATTATGTTTATTATTAGCACTATAATGTCTTTAAATGCTCAAGCTCTTTAAAGTCGGATGGATTCTGATTCACTCTCAGTGTTTTATGAATGTTTAAAAAATTTTCTGAACGTGATTCCAATATCTTTGTCATTATTTTTAAAGTAAACTGGAGCTGGAGCCATATAGTTATGGCTATTGTTATCATCCTCGGTTTAAACAGGTCTTGACACTGTGGCGCTGAAGGTGAGCGTGATGACCGGCGTGACACTGGCTCGATGGTGGGACCGTCTGTCCTGACCAATGAGCCAAAGTGAGTTTTCAGGAAACAGCTTAGCTACACACTTCATCTATAATGATAATAATAATAATAATAATAATAATAATAAAAAAGTAAGCAATTGACCCTTCGCAAAGACCCGCCCCCTTTAGTTACTGTTGCTAAAGTGGGGCAAAAAAGTCTTTAGTCAGCAAACAATTGTGCAAGTTCTCCCTCTTAAAAAGATGAGAGAGGCCTGTAATTTTCATCATAGGTACACTTAAACTATGAGAGACAGAATGAGAACAAACAATCCAGAAAATCACATTGTCTGATTTTTAAAGAATTTATTTGCAAATTATGATGGCTGACTAAATACTTTTTTTGCCGACAAGCCATGTGCTCTCACGCCACACATCATGTTCTCACGCAGCGAAGAGCAAAGAGGACACTGACAACGTATGAAACAGTTTCATATTTAAAATATTGTAATGTTTTAAAGCAGTTGAATCAATAAATAGCGTCTAGTGTGTTTAATGTGTGGTGACAGATCGCTGTAGCTCCTCGTGAACCGATCATCTCTTCATACTAGTTCATTTATAGCATCAAATAAACATGAATGAACATCAGAAGGAATGTTGTTTCAAGCGCGGAAAGACGTGAGGACGCAATTTTTGTCGGATAAAATGGCGGAATCGGGATTATGATTGGTCAGATCGCCTGTCAATCAAACTGCTGGAGAAGGGTCAATTTAACTGCAAATTGATGAACAAAATCTGAATATTTTAATATTTTCCAATTGATTTCACAGGAGCTTTGTTACTTTACTTATATTACCGGTCAAAAGTTTGCGATCATTAAAATTGTTGAATGTTTTTGATGGAAGTCTCTTCTGCTTATCAAGACTGCATTCATCTGAGTTTATTTACAGTAAAAACATTAATATTGTGAAATATTATCATCATTTAAATCAACAGTTTTCTATTTCAAAATATGTTAAAATGTCATTTATTCCTGAGATCAAAGCTGAGTTTTCAGCATCATTACACAAGACTTCAGTGTCACACGATCCTTGAAAACTGTATTTGTACTTACCGGTAATGTTGGTCACATTACAAATGGCACTTTTGATCAATTTAAAGGATTAGTTCACTTTAAAATTAAAATTATCCCAAACTTTCCATCCTAGGTGTATATGATTTTCTTCTTCCTGATGAACACAATCTGAGTTATATTATGAACATAAATATCCTGACATCCTGGCAGCGAACGGTACCGAACGAGTCTCCGTCCACATCCATCCATCATAAACGTACTCCATACGGCTCGGTTAATAAAGGCCTTCTGAAGCGAAGTGTTTGTGTAAAACAATATATCCATATTTAATACGTTATAAAGTAAAATATCTAGCTTCCGCCAGACCGCCTTCAGTATTAAAAGCTTTTTTCTTGAGCGCATTTTGGAATGATTTCTGAAGGATCACGTGACACTTCGAATAGAAAACCATTTTAAATTGTAATAATATTTCACAGAATTATTTTGATCTCATAATATTAAAGACTCTTTATGATGAGTGTGTATTTGATTATTCTCTTAGATAGAGTGCAGAATCTGAAATATCTTCTTTGTTTACAATTCTAATGTTTGCTTGAATCTGATCTCATGTGTCAGTCAGATCTTCCAGCAGAGTTTGAGTCGGAGGAATAAAGCGATTGTGTTAAGGAACGACCTTATCTCAGTCTTTATTAAAAGCAGCATTTTTCCCTCAAGTCATTTGAGGTCAAGCACAACAGCCTCCAAACGGCAGTTCATTCACTCACATGGAAGAAAGAAATGACACGGCTTATCATAACAGCCATTAAATACTTTATAATCGGACATACCAAAACACAGGAATTCTTCACATTTCATTCTTGTTTAGACAAGTTTTCATCTGAGTGAGTGCTTGGACTCGGTAAACATATTTTCCATGCTGAAATGCGATTTAATGGCTACCGTTCATTGATTCGAAAGGGAACGAGAAAGCATTCTTTCCATCTCGGTCCTCTGGCGTTTGATGAATGAGTGGATGAGACGCACCGGTTGGCGGTTCGGAGTTGTGGGCCAGGAAAGGGCACCTTTCTAACGCTGCCAGGTGGCCACGGGCCAAACGTCAGAGGAGCCGTAGAGTCTGAACCCAATACAGATCACAGCGGCCCAATAACACACAGCGCTTTGCCTGCTCGCTTTCCATCTCCGCTCTCTGTGAACGCACTCCATCGCAAGCAATCGTGGGTTCATGTTAGAACTAGTGCTGTCAATCAATTAAAGAAATTAACTAATTAATTGCACATTTTTCTGGAATCGCAAATAATTTAATCAATTATTGTCATAATTTCACTGTTACTGCAGAAACAACTTAAAAATAGTGTATTTTAAACATTTGTTTAATGGAATCTTTTTATGAATGAAGGCCAGTCTCACTGATACTAATACTGATGTCTGTATTTAAACATTAATTTTAGACATTCAACATTACAGTATAACTGAAAGCTATCGATTTCAACATTTGTTAGGCAATAACTTTTAATTTAAGTGAAGTAAACACAATCAAACCCATTATAATAAATGTCATATAGCAGTCATGTAACAAAGTCTAACAGGTAGGAAATATACAGAAATTGAAGTTCTTTGATGAACTTTAATGACAGACGTCACAGAACTGGTTTATTAGGCTGCTGTCACTTTAAGATCTGCCGCTGCCGAACATCTCATTTCCTCACAACTCTTTAAGACAAAATGGGCGTTTTGGCATAATTCTGTGTGTTATTGTTTGTTCAAGCGTGAAAGAGAACCCGAGCATCTTCTGTGCATGAGTCGTGTGTTAAATTATGTTAAAATTTAATTATGTTAAATATTTTTAACACGTTAAACTGAAAAAATGAACTGTAGGCGTTAACGCACTAATTTTTTGAGGCAACAGTTAAAATATTATATATGAATGTGTGTATATATATATATATATATATATATATATATATATATCCATCAAATCAGCTTATCTTCGTAAAATGGCACGACTTTTTGCATTAACATACATTCATATGTGATATGATCTGAAAGCAAAACAACTACACTTTTAACATTTTTAGCATTTTTTTATATATATCAATTGTAACAATTAGATCTAAAACGTGGCAACCATGTATGAATGAAAATGTATGAATGCATATTTGTCATTGTAACTGAACTGAGAGCTGCTGGTCATTTATAGCATCAAATAAACATGAATGAACATCAGAAGGAATGTTGTTTCAAGACGTGATTCAAGTTCACCAACGTTAATCTACTAACTCCCCTGACCGCTTTGACGGACAAAATGGAGGATTTGGGGTTATGATTGGTCAGATCACCTGTCAATCAAACTGCTGGAGAAGAGTCAATTCCAAACGAACTCTGTTTTGACCGGAAAATACAACAAAGAAGGTAGGTTTGCGACCATTTGTGGGTGGTGCTGAGCATCCACGGGATCGGCGCATGTTCATTGGAAATATTTGCCATCAGGATGGATAATTACATGCTTTAAATCATTAATTTGAGCAGCTCTTGAGGTTTTTATCCAGTATGTGAGATGAAATCCTTGCTGGTGTGGCTGTGTTTACCGACTATGATGATTCCTTCGCGTGTCCACTCAGTTTAATGGGTGAATGTGGTAAATGCTTAGTTTGCTGTAAAAAATTCTATATAACGCTAGTTTGTGCAATAAAGCCATACACAAGTAAAAAAAAAAGTTCTACATAACCATTATGTGATATAAATTCTCATATTGACGTAAAATGCAGGCTGACTCAGCATGACTCTTATTTAAGATTAATTTTGAGCTCACAGACGAACTTTAATTGTTAAAGTCTGCATGAAGCGGAGCTTTCAATGGTCTTCCCTATTGTGATGTATATTGAAAGGGGCGGGGCTTGATTTTGCTATTGGCGGATCTGTGACAGGTGGCCCCGCCCTCACGCCAGTAAACATGTCATCAAAGATTTCAAGTTGCTTGTTGCCTCAAATTTTTGTGTTTTCTCAAATTTGTGACAGTGTGGAAGAACTGTACATTTCTGATGAAAACATGTTTGAATGTGTACTTGGTCGAGTCCCAAAAGAAGAGCAGTGCTTCATGGGGAGGTTTAGGGAGTATCCACTGATACAGGACTGACTCATAAACAGTACAAACATACACACGGATGACCACACACACACACTAACACACACTCTTCACTCATCTGCCCATTTCATTTATTTACTGTAATGCACTGTGAGTATGATGGACGCCTCCTCCGAGGGTCCCGTGGCTTTAATGAAGCCCTCTGGATTGCTTCACAGTACCAGGGAAGAAGAGATCTCCGTCAAGAAAGGTCTGAGGGGGTGGGGATCGTTTTCCCATAATCCCTTGCAGAACACAATCAACTTGTGCCAAGAAAAACAAATCTCCAATCGCATTAATTAGAGACGAACGTCAACACAGAACAGTGACATCAGCACAGCTGAATTGCGACACTATTATAAATGTGCATGCTAAGTCAGAAGAGGCGATGTTTACAGGATCTGATGTACTGTACGTGTGACATGCACAGCTGAAAGAGAAACACGAGCAGATCATGTTTCATACGGACGAAATTCCACTGAACAAACTGGAACATTATAATGAGAGTCATTGAGTATTTTACGTCCTTTTTCCTTAAAAACAAAGTTAATTTTAGGAGTTCACTATAGCATATAACAGAGACATTCACACATGGGACAGGGTTCAACAAGAGGGTCAGGGTGAGAGCTTCTGGAATAAAATGAAACATAAATATTAGTTGAAAAACTTAAGACATGTTGCCTGAGTTTAAGCACTGAAATTATTAACTTGGAAATAAAAACTAAAACTAACTACAACTAAAATGGAAATTTAAATAAATTAAAACTAAATAGCAATATTTAAAATAAAATAATGTCAAAAGCACATAACACATTTTTTTATTAATTAATTAATTTTTTTTTGCAAAATTTACATTTAATATTAGAGAACAAAAACAGGTGAGGCAATCCAGAGTAAATAAATACATTTGAAATATTTTTTCTATAATTCAGAATGTTTTTTTAAGTTTTTTTTTTTTTTTGAAGTAATGATAATGGAGAATGTAAATCATAAACAAATACTTGGGTTTAAATATCAAGTGTTAGATCACCCAAAAAGGAAAATTCTGTCACTCATGTTGTTACACTCGTAAGACCTTCGCTCATCTTCGTTACACAAATTAAGATATTTTTGATGAAATCCGAGAGGTTATTTTCATCCCCCATTGAAAGCAACAGAATGACCACATTCAAGGTCCAGAGGAGCAGTAAGAACACGTGACTGCAGTGGTTCAGTTTTTGGTTGAACTGACCCTTTAAGGTATCTTGCTTTGTGAATGTGTTATTTATCACACAAATGATGTCAAAGGCATCCTCTAGTTCCTTCTCACCAAAAACATCAAAGTGAAAAAGAACCTTAATGACAGAAGTACTGGATAACACAACTGAAAATACAAATGCAGAAATTTGAAGTCAGAGATGCTTGGTGTAAAAACAAAATAAAATCAGTGAGAGAGCGAAAGAAGGACAGTGTTGAAACGTTTCGGTTGGCTTCTTTTAATTGTATTATTTAAAAAAGTGTCTGAAAATTTAAATTCAGATAAAGTGCTGACCATTTTCCAGAAACTTTTAAAAATATTGGACTGTACACATGCTGGTGGTTTGTTTCACTATAAATACATTTCTTTATTTTTGGCATTTATATGTAAAAAAAAAAAAATAAATTAACGAATACCAATAATATGTTTCATTCCTGTTCTGAATACCATTAAATTTAAATGTTTTTTGTGGAGTGAAGGGAACTAAAACACATGTTAATAATGCAAACATTTTATTTTATTATTTATTTATTATTTATACCAGCATTTACCAGAATATTTCTGAATGTAATAATAAAATGTGACTTACACACCAACGCAACGTGTGTTTTTTCTCTCTCAACAATGCAATGCAAGTTTGACCCGGTGTGACTTATTTTCCAGAAAATATGGGATGTAAATATGTCACCATGGTAAAGTTATCCGGCAGTGAAAATATGACTACACACACGGCAAGTACATATCTACTAGTTGAGCCCTGTTCAATCCTGAAGAAACACTAATAGATTCAATAATAAAGAAGCACTCGTCATGTTTGAGTGAAGCGATCAGCGGTGAGAGTCGTGTTACCTGGTGGCGCGTGCGGCTCTGGTCGAGCAGCTGTCTGGATCGCAGCTTCTGCTGCTGCAGCTGCTGGATGGCGAACTGGAGCTGGTAGCTTCCTGGGGCCGGCGGCTGCTTCTGAGCGCTGACCGGATAGCCATCACACACAGACTCGGCTTCACACGCAGCCCTGACGCTGAAGAGAAACGGCATAATCAATGGGATATACGCGGAGAAAACTGAGAAGCATTTCAGTGTCCCAGCAGGCCTGACGAGAGAAAACCTCTGTTAATTGAAAAATGTTACAAATGTAGCAGATGCCATCAACATCATTTATGTTGTCGAGCACCTTGTGTGAATGTAGATGAGATGCAATCAGTTCATGTGAGTTTCAAACAATTATTTGATTAATTATTAACATAATATTCATATTAAACATCATATGTCATATTTTTAGTTTGTGCAGTTGCTTTAAAAAAAAAAGTGTGTATTCATGCCAAAGTGTAAAAGGAGAGGATCATCTCTAAATGGATCATCTCTTTCAATTTGAGTTAAAGCTGCTGGGCCTCAAGAGCTGCTCAATGTGGAGTAAAGGGAAAAATGGTCCATTTTGATGGTTCTCATGCATTATGATCGAGTTGATCAAGAAGAAAACCAATGGAAAGCAAATGAAAAAAGAGAACCCTGGTTTCCTTTTTTTGACAAAAAAAGGACTTTTATTTATGCATCATTGCTTGCTAAAACCGTAACACCTGCCCTTCAGAATGCAACACTCATGGGCTGGATTCACAAAACATTCTTAAGATTGCCATTTTCTTCTTATCTAATCACAAAGACTATGTGCAGATCGGATTCAGCGCTATGATCAACACACAGATGGAGCAGATCGAGTACATCACAGTAATATCACTTCATTCGGTAACGTAAGTAATGTTATGTATGATCACGTTAGCTAACGTGTAAGCTATGTTTCTATTGCTTGTTTCTGGATGCAAAAATTCTGTACTCTTCAAAAGATGCGTAATAGCGCCCCCTACTCTATAACAGTGAAAACAAAGATTGCCGGAAAATGGCGGGGAAGCTGTTACGTGCAGGACAGGCAAGCATGAGGTGAGGGAGAGGTGGAAAAATGTAATTCAATAAACAAAACAAAGAAGATAATCTGAAATCAGAACGATAACTAGAAAGAAATAACAGGAGCAAACTAACGCAACAGCATGGACAACACAAAACAATGGACTAACTGAAACTGAGGGTTTCAATATAAAGAGAGACCAGATGGGACACAGGTGAAAGGAATCGTAACAAGGGAAATAAAATAGGTAACCATCACAACAAACAAAAAGCGGGAACACAATGAACAAAGGGTAGAGGAACAGAAACACAAGCAAACAATGAAAAACAAACTAATAGTTCATAAAACAGAATATAAACCTGATTTTACTCCTGCCTCGAAAGTCGCATTCTCGCGCCAAAAACGTAAACTACTCCTTAGTGGTGGGAGTTTACAAAAAAAGCCAGTTTAAAGAACAAGACTCCACAGGGAGGAGCCAGTGAGGAGACAGGCAGGAGACAGGCAGTAACCCAGAGCAGTGCCCATGGTGGAACAATGGAGAGAGGAGCCAGGGTGGATTCAGGGGCCTGACTCAGGGATCCAGGCGGAGCTGAGGAGACAAAGACCCAGGGTGACACCAATGGACTGGATTGCTGAGGCAGAACCACAGGCTTGTGGGACTGAGGTGGAGATGGGGGCTTGGCATACCTGGGTGGAGCCAGTGGGAGTGAGGACAATGGTGGAGGCCCAGAAGTCCGTGGTGCAACCAGAGGGATGATAGTCTACGGTGGATCTGAGGGAGAGAGGAGTCAAGGTGGAGGCGATGGGTTGACAGGTCGTGGTGGAGCATGAGGCTTGGAGGGCTATTGTGGAGCTAGGGGATTGGCACAACGGGGTGGAGCTGGGGACCTGGAAGCTCAATACAGATCTGAGCAGCTGGGTGGAGTCAGCGAAGGAGGAGCTGAGGGGCTGAAGGGAGATAGGGGGAGACGGGGTTGAGGAACAAGAAGGTGCTGACAGAGGAGGAGGGAGTGGGACCATAGTCAACAAAAAAGACTTGGAGCTGACCGAAGGAGGACACGGGCAAACGGAGGAGGCCTAGGTAGAATTAGCAGTGAATGTGAGCTGGGATCAGGGAATCCAGGAGTTCGCATGGGGAGGACGTGACTTCCAAGGTTGGATGATGAATTGCACTTCGCTCCATGATATCCAACTCCACTAGCACTCCTTCAGGGAGGGACATAGGTGCCGGCTCACAAACCTGGTCAGACCTGGCAGGCTCGGGCTCTGTGATGGACGTCACCTCAGGCATGGGTCCATGGCTGGTGTAGATTCTGGGTCTAAGGTGGGTTCTAGCTCTTTGCTCAGGCTCGAGCTCCTGGACAGACATTGGAGCCGGCGGGGTCACTGGAGAGAGGATCACCAATGACTGGATGATGGATATGGGCTGGGTAGCCAAAGGGCATAATCTCTGTAGGTAGTAGCTCCCGCTGGCAGCATCTGAAAGAGTTGGTTGTCCAGCCCACTCCAGAAACAGATCTCCAAGAAGTTGTCACTCCAGGACACCAGGTGGCTGAGCTTACGGAACTCCTCCATGTAGTCTTCCAGGGGATGTCCATCTTCTGAGAGGGTGAGGAGAATATCTTCGGGGGTGATGGGTGAAAGAACGGCTAAATAATATCCATAAAACAGATCATAAAGCTTTGAGTCACAAATTTTTTGTGAATCTGGTCCCGGAAAAAAAGACAACAAACACTGTCAGGTCTAACTAGAAGGGAATGATAGACTACTCACAATACAATAACGATTGTTTCAAAGCAGCTTCACAGTTACCTTCACAGTACAAATATCTAAACATTATTAAATAAAGATACATTTACATGAGAAGCAAAATTAGGTATTAAATTTTGTTTTCTGGAAAAAAAATGATCGAAATGAAATGCATTGTGCTCAATCCCTTGTTTTAAGCATAAAGTCACTTAATTTTGATCTTTTTATTTAAAAAAAAAAAAAACAAGACTTAATATCTTAAGTCATTTTGCTTCTATATGTATCTTGGAAGAAAACAAAACAAAAACAGTGAAATATATAGACAAATAAAAGTATTAATGTTGCAAAGTACTTCAATTATGAAACAAATAAAATCGCAATAAACTCTACAGAAGACAACAGTGTCATATATGAATAAAACAATGAGTAATGTAAAGAAAGCAACCAAATTTCTTCATGGCACATATAAAATGAAAGCTAAATACACAGATTTAGTGCACAAATATTATATGTTATTATCTAGGCTAACTGTAATCTGTAGATATCTGTTGCTTTTCATAGACAAAATATTCTACTTGCACCAAAGAAATTTTCCAATTGTAAAAGTTTGACTTGAAAAATACTTTGAAAATTCTTCATAAAATGAACACATACGTTACCAGACTCACTTGTGCTTTCCAAAGCAATTCTGGAGCAATTCTCCATAGTATGAATTAGTTCTTGGACAATAGCATCTGGTAAACGTATAAATGTGAATCTAAATACAGAAGTGAATTATTATGGAATAACGCCGTAAACTTCAGAAAAGCAGTTCTTGTGCAAGAGGCTACATGAGAACAGCAGAGCCGAAGACACTTGGGATCACAGAGTCATGTGAACAGAACCGTCCACCCATGCAATTCTCATTTCTCATAACGGTTTGTGTGTTGGAAAAACAATTGGTGACCCATGACACGAGCTCAAATGACCACCACCTCACCACATCTACAACACAAACCTCTGTGTCAACCCGAACACCAGCATAGCGACTTCCAAACAGACCGTTGACACTTTATCATCTGCTTCAATACCACTAGAGCACACATGCTTTCCACAATAAACAACACCAGAATAAATCTGAGGAACGTGAGATCTTCACAATTAGTGTCAGTTGTATGCATGCGCTAACTTTCTCACATGCTGATACAAAAAGTCACATGACAATGCAAGCCATTGTCCGTTTGACACCATTTTAATCTATAGGGAACAACTAATAATACACGCTACCAGTGAAGAAAAATGTTAATATTTTGTTTTCAGCATAAATGAACCCCATAAGCCATAAGCAGAATGTTATACGTGTCATGCAATAATGGAGTGTTTCAGGGAACAGTGCGATAAATGCATTGAGATGTTGCAGTTTGAGCCGGGCTCCAGCGTGCCGTGCCCCTGGCGTCCGCGTTGACTCATTAACACAACACTGTTATCCCGGGGTGGAATTTCTCACTCGCCAAGTAGAGGAAAGTCCTGTGAACCCCGAGCCATCTGGGTCCAATTAAGGTGAATAAAAAGCTTTTATTAAAATGAGGGCAGCATTGTATCCCTTACAACTATTTTTAGTCTCTCCACCTCTTAAACCCGACATGTGTAAGAAACCTTTGTCTCAGCAATAAAACAGCTATTCTGCTCCTCCTGTTTTAACAGAGGTCAGTCTGAATCAAAGTTTAAGTTAGGAAGTGGTTTTTGCTGTACAATGACCGCTTGTATGCCAAACGATCAGGGAATAAATTGCTTCTCAATTCATGACCCCTTCAAATTAAACAGTATTTCTATGTTCCTCCTACTGTGAGGGATGAGATGGAGAAATGCTGAGTCAGTCGGGAGTGACAGAATCCCCCACGAGAGACTGAGGAGGAGACGTCTCCAGCTCCAGACCTGAACGTGGGATCCTTTTAATCATCGTTGCTCAGGTCCAGCTCAGGTTAGGGGCAAGTGGTCAAGAGGAGGACAATGGAACGCTGATGACGGCGTGTGATGAGCGTGTGTTTGTTAGATCTACCAGTAAGTTCCCTTGACTAAAACCCAGAGGTGTAATGTTAGGAAGTAATAATACTTCGTAAAAGTACTTCGTTACTATTTTTTGGGAGAATCTGAACTTACTTTTTTATATTTCTGTCAACTTTTACTTTTACTCCGATACATTTCCCCAAAGCATTTTCGTTACTTATTACAAAATAAAGTCGGAAGAACACAGATCGCAAGCACAAGTGCTCGAACAACCGCGCTTTATTTCATTTTCCGGGTTGCGTCCGTCGCTGGAGCGGCTGAGAAGCGTGTGGTACGAGAGCGACCTCTAGAGGCCAAATAACAACTATCACTGACGCCTCGTAGAGTTTGTTTTGACACGTGACGTGAGGCTGCGCTGCACAGAACGGACACTTCAAAAACGGATTTAAAACAGACAACAACGCGGTATGTTATACAGTACACTTCAGTATATGTTTTCATATCACTAAAGTAATTCGTTTGTTGAGTCGACGCTGCATTAGTGGAGAATAGCAGTGTGTCGTAGGCTCAGAGGATGCTAACAATAGTAATAACGTTACCTCAAACGGTTAAAACTGTGACAAAAACACCAACTGTTTAATGTCATGATTGTTACCCTCTATTTACATTAGTTTATGTCTATTTGTTCGATTTTATGCATTCGTTATCCAGCGAAGTTGCATATTTATTCTAATCCTGCAGCCGACAGAAACATAAATCAGAAATTATTCGATTTCAGTTCTTTTTTATCCACACATTTTTTGATTAGATAATCATCAAGTGTTCTAAAATAAAGCAAATAACGAGTGAAAGTAAACATTTAATACGCCTTTGTGTGTAAAGATGGCCATTTTAAACATGATTGTTTGTATTTATATGAAATGGAAATGCTTTACAATAAGAGTCCATTTGTAATATTAAAGGTTAATGAAAGTGTTGTTCATTGTTAACATTTTAAAGTTGCCTCTTACATTAATTATAATGCACTATGAATTAACATGAATGATCAAGGTATAATTAATATATTAGTATTTATTTTTGTATTTAAAACTTACAATAAACATTTTTTTTAATTCAAAGCAAACAAAATGTAAGAAATAGAGTAAAACAATTTGTGTATAGAACAATTTTTAATAATATTTTCTGCTCAATTTATTTTTACTTTCAATACTTAAGTATTTTTAATATTAAAAAAAAATACTTTTCATACTTGTGACGAGCAGGGAACGGCACGAGGCCGGTGGCGCGAGAGATAATGAGCGTCAGCTGCGCGCTACACCGGTCTCGTGTCTCTCACGGAGGAGCTCCAGAAGCATAAAAGAGCAGCGATTACAGTGAAGGAAGAGAGAGGACCAGGCCTGGACTTTATGTTGTGTTTTATTTTGTTTGTGTGATAGTACCATTTTACTATCGTTTTATTGTTTGTTTATTTTATTATTAAAAGTTATTAACGTTCGCCGGTTCCCGCCTCCTTCTTCCCGTTCTTACGAACTGTGTTACAATACTTAAGTACCAAAAATATCACATACTTTAAAACTTTTTCTCAAGTAATATTTTAAACAGTGACTTTAACTTCCACCAAAGTCATTTCCTGGTAAGATATCAACACTTTTACTCAAGTATTGCGTTCCAGTACTTTCTACACCACTGCTAAAACCCAACAGGTAAAAGTTTTGCAGTAAATGAGCTCTGGGACCAACACATTTTCTGATTCTTACACGTGTTTTTTTTTAATAATGAAAATCTTCATCAATTAACACAGCGTTTATGAATTTAGAAGCAAAAATACAATCGCTAAACGATGTACACAACGGTCACATGACTTCACCGCCACCATCATAAAGCTCTTCCAGTCTTTACTTAGAAACATTTTCCATGAACGTTAGAATCGTTTGTGATTAAAAACACGACGAGGCTGTGAAAGCAACCAGTATGTAGATGACTCATTCATGGGGTTCGGCCTACAACAACATGTCATCCCTGCAGCGCTCTATTATTGCCATCATAAATCGAACTCTTGTAGTGATGTGCACGTCTGCCGTGACATGTGGGCAATTTGAAGCTTTTTCTAAGTATTTTCCTTTGAAATAGAGCACTAATATCAAATAAACATCTTCATAATACCACTGTACCATCACTTCTCAACACAATATCACTGAATTGGGCGAGCTGACCCTAATAAACCTCAGCAGGCTTCAATATATAAAGGCCGTCAGTAGGAGAAGTCCCGAAATACTACGGTCGGCATGAAGAGCCAAGGTAAAGCTGCTCAGTGAGACGCCACATTCTTCCAGCCCGTGACACAATCCAAAACCTAAATATTCAATAATTATGACATTCCATTACCATCCTAAACCACGTCTATAATCATCATCATCATGTGCAAGTGGTACCAATAACTTACTGGAAATGAACGTCTACCGACGCCAAGAAAAGAGGCAGCTGAAACAGCCGTCCAAAATTACCCAAATATTTCAGGCTTACGACAACGCTGCCACATAACTAATGTGAAAGATAATAACCCAACCGTTCGCTCGGCTGCTGGATTCGGTTAGCAAACGGCCATTCTTCATTAGCATTAGACTAAACGCTGCAGTACAGTGAAGGGAGGAGCCGGTGGGAAGGACAACGGTTTGGAAGTGCTGATCCAGCATACCTGGCAGTTCCTGGCTAACGCAACTTCAAAGGTCCCTACTTCTCTTTGAAAGCCATTACGCTTGAACCCCCTTGGCTTTGACAACAGTGCACTTAACGGCTTCAGCATGTTTGGCACAGACCACTGGCCCCAAAATCTTGGATGTGGAGGAGGTGCTCAAAAAAGCCCCCAAACTTTAAAGTCTGCCCTGAGCAGTATATCACCAGATATGATGATGCATTATTAAACGAATGTTCGTTTTAGATTATCCGCTACATTTTCACTCTTCTGCTCATGCTGCATGGACTTTTGCTCAGATAATTGTATATTTCTCAATACGGACGATGCCATGATTGTCTGTGATAGGTATACTGTGTTGCTTGTTCTTTTCTTGTTTGTTCGTGTTTTGATCGGAAAGTGCTTTCAGCGCTGTATAAATTAAACTTATTATTATTTTTATTGTTGTTATAATAAAGATTCTTAAATCCAGATACATTTACTTGCGAGGGCAAAATGACAAGATATTGAGTCTTGCTTTTTGAAAAAGTGAGTTTATGCTAACAATTTGGAGGTAAAAATGTTTAAGCACTTAAAAAAATAAGCACTTAATTTTGATAACTGCACCAAAAAACAAGACTTAATATCTGAACTTTCTTAAATCAAAATGCATTTACTTGAGAGGCAAAATGACAAGACGTTTAATTTTATTTACAAGGAAAAAACAAACAAAAAAATTAATTCAGCGGTAAAAATATCCATTTTTCTTGTTTACGCATAAACAAACAAACAAAAAACACTTAATTTTACAAACAAAAGACTTTTTTTTTAATCAAGATACATTTACTTGAGAGGCAAAATGGAATAAGATATTAAGTCTTGGGTTTTTTTTATATATGCCAACAGTGTCAGAAAATGTATCTTGTTTTCCCTTTGAATTAAGTTTATTTTTCTGACACCATTGACATATTTTCTTCTCGTTTTAAGCTTAAACCCCCTTAATTTTGATCAAGTTTTCTCAGAAAACATTCTTAAAGCAAGATACATTTACTTGAGTGGCAAAATGATAAGATCTCGTTTTTTGAAAAAAAAAAAAAAAAAAAGAAAGATCAAAATTGAGTTGTCGTCTCGTTTTATGCTTAAACTTTTTCAGAAAACGACTTATTTCATTTCGCCTCTCAAGTAAATGCATCTTGATTTAAGAATGTTTAGATATTTGTGCTGGAAAGCAAGTCAAGAATACCAAGAAAGTCATTTTTTCAGCAGTAAAGCACAAGGTGAAGGACAACGGCAGAAGAATTTGCTTCGGTTTTCCTGCAGTTTGGCTTGTAGCACACAGTAGCCAGCGGAAAGTTCCAGCCAGATGCCTAACAAACGGCATGCCACGTTTTGACCAGGAATGAAATCTTCCGCTGCAAACAAAAGCAGATGGGGCAGAATCTTCTGGGAAAAGAAACAGCATTTTCTAACCGTTCATCCCCAACACTATTATATTTAACTGGCCATTAATCTCAGTGGAAAGGACTGCAGCAGCACAGTCGAATCCTTGTTTAACGTCTTTTCCACCCTACACCGCTTTACAGTCAATGTAATGGAAAAAGTCCTAATATTAGCGATGAGCTGCGCTCTTAAATATGAGCCCTGACATACTGAAGCAAAGCAGTGATAAACCAAACGCAGCCATCAGAAAGAGAACGCCGGTAAAAGTGACCGTCTGCTTTAGATATCACCATAAAACCACACCGCCATTAGCGTTACAGATTCTATATAACGGCTGTTCTTTCTTAGCTGGAAATGAAAACATTTTAAAAAGGGAAAAAGCCAGACATTCCAGGAATTCCCTGACAGTTCCATACATAAGGAAGGGTTGGACTGGAAAAACAGTGGAGGGAGATCAGGGCCAAAGTGTCTGAGATTGTCACTCGCATATCACTGTAAAAATACAGGAGAAACGTCGCGTGTTTAACTCTCACGCGGCGGCGGCGGCTGGAGAAACACGCTTCACGCCGGTGCCGTTCCTCCTGCTGTGATAGTGCAGATCAGAAGCTCTGATAATATGACACTTGAACTTGAACAGTCTTCAGTCTTGGTCTACCGCAGTATCAAGCTCTCAGCCAAGCTTGACGTGTATCCGCACACGGACCGGACTGATTTCAGAAACACCATTCTAGAAAGCACACAGATCATGGAGAAACGCTTCTATAAAAATGGCGTTTACACCAAATTTTAGACCCTACTTCACATTTAATAAAGCGCTTTAGACTGCAGTTAAAAACAACTGTTGACTATTGAGAAAGATGGAGGTGTGTTTGTCTCACACTGTTGATAAGCAAAATGAAAGCGTAAAGATGCCCTCTGTTTGTTTATATTTAATGTTAAACGTGTTTAATATGAGTTTGAATATCATTTTGTGTGTCTTTTATAGCCGTACTGAAAGCAAAATAAATGTAAGGAAACAAGAACGCTCTATTACAAAAATAGTTTCAGTGAATTTGAAACTTCTCCATTTCGTTGCTCTTCTGATTGGCTGTAGCTGAATAATGACACTATTATCTTCTATAGAGCTGCTTTAAATGTGAGTTATGACATACCAGCCAAAGGGATACCAATAGCATTACAGAACTGCAATAGCAAGAAAAGAATTGCTCCTTGAGAACAGAATTACTATAAAGACAACACAATGTGTTGAGTGTATATAGTTACGCTCAAACACACACAAAACAAGTCATCGTATCTGAATCACTGTGACGCGAGAAACACAACAGAAGTGAGCCCAAAAGTACAGAACAGTCAGTGCGCTTGGGTGTGAGAGTGAGAGCATGAACACTTACCCAGAGTTCCCGGGGGCCGTGTCTGTATGCACTGCTCTCACAGGTCCGGGTCGGACCCCGGGAGCCAGCGTCACACCCCCTCTGCTGAAGAGCCCATTCGACAGGTTCAGATTAGTCAGCTGTGGGGAAAACAACAATCACTGTTGTCATCGCTGTGATACACATGGATCTGTGAAATAATCTGTCACGGACGGGCAGTCTATACATTTCCTGTTCAAATATCACTGTAATCTTCCTTGTCTTATTTTAGTCTATTATTCAGTACTTCTCTTTTATTATTATATAGTTATTATTCATGCATTTCTGAATAAGGCTTTTAGATTAGATTCAACTTTATTGTCACTGCACATGTAAGGTGCAAGACAACGAAATGCAGTCAGCATCTAACCAGAAGAGCAATAAGCAGTAAGATCTACAATAGGTACAATAACTAAACTATAGATGAGTGTTATGGACATAATTTACGGATTATAAATACTGTCAACATGATAGGGCTTTGTTATGGAAGCCCGTTCCCGCCACTGTTGAGAAAAAAAAAAAATTCCGAAAGTCATGATAATGAGAAACTTTCTCATAATAATGACTTAGTATCTCATAATAATGACTTAGTATCTCATAATAATGACTCGGTATCTTTAACTTAATAAAAAAATTTTTTTAAGTTTCTCATTATCATGAGATACTAAGTCATTATTATGAGATACTAAGTCATTATTATGAGATGTTAAGTCATTATTATGAGATACTAAGTCATTATTATGAGATACTAAGTCATTATTATGAGATACTAAGTCATTATTATGAGATACTAAGTCATTATTATGAGATGTTAAGTCATTATTATGAGATACTAAGTCATTATTATGAGATACTAAGTCATTATTATGAGATACTAAGTCATTATTATGAGATGTTAAGTCATTATTATGAGATGTTATGTCATTATTATGAGATACTAAGTCATTATTATGAGATACTAAGTCATTATTATGAGATACTAAGTCATTATTATGAGATACTAAGTCATTATTATGAGATGTTAAGTCATTATTATGAGATGTTATGTCATTATTATGAGATACTAAGTCATTATTATGAGATACTAAGTCATTATTATGAGATACTAAGTCATTATTATGAGATGTTAAGTCATTATTATGAGATGTTATGTCATTATTATGAGATACTAAGTCATTATTATGAGATACTAAGTCATTATTATGAGATACTAAGTCATTATTATGAGATGTTAAGTCATTATTATGAGATACTAAGTCATTATTATGAGATACTAAGTCATTATTATGAGATGTTAAGTCATTATTATGAGATACTAAGTCATTATTATGACTTACAGAATTTTTTTTTTTCTCAACAGTGGCGGGAACGGGCTTCCATACTTTGTGCACGTTACTTTTAACGTCAGTCAGATGTTCTCTTCCTGCCGTCCCGTTGAACAGAATAAGCTGCAAAGTGGGCCTGATTTGATTAAATCATTGCTGCCATGACACTAGCAAAATTCAGTGAGGATTCAGGCAGACCTAAACGCCGTCTGACCTAGAAAAGCTTGACCTGCGCATTCTGCACTCATCTGTTTGTTTAAGTGTCAGGCCGGGCGAACGGGAAATGTCAAACATTCTTCAGAGGCAGGTGTTTAAGACCTCACTGAAGGAGTTTATTTTGAAAGAAGGCAGATTTTAGCTTATGATCTGCAGTTCTGTCAACAGATATGAAACCCTCGATGCTAAACGGAACATTATTTCTAAGTTACGTGAGCTCTCAGACGTTTCTCCCAGTAGTAAAGATCAGGATGGAGACTGACTGCACAGTATTTCATTCATATTTCCACACCTGCAGTAGAGAAAAACAATTGAACTTGTTTTTTAATCACCCTCCTTTCTTTAGTCCCGCCCCCTTTAGTTACTGTTGCTATGCGCTCTCACGCCACACATCATGTTCTCACACAGTGAAGAGCACAGAGGACACTGACAACGTATGAAACAGTTTTTTTAAATGTTTTAAAGAAGTTGAATCAATAAATAGCGTCTAGTGTGTGTTTAATGTGTGGTGACAGATCGCTGTAGCTCCTCGTGAAGCGATCATCTCTTCATACTAGTTCATTTATAGCATCAAATAAACATGAATGAACATCAGAAGGAATGTTGTTTCAAGACGTGATTCAAGTTCACCAACGTTAATCTACTAACTCCCCTGACCGCTTTGATGGACAAAATGGCGGATTCAGGGTTATGATTGGTCAGATCGCCTGTCAATCAAACGTGCACTGAGGTAAGTTATGTTTGGAATTCTGAATTTGTTTGTGACGTGGGCTCTGTAGTTATGTTGTGTAGTTTGTGTTGCTATATTGATTGATTTGCTTGTTTTGTTTCGTTTTTATCAAATGTGTTTTTTTTATTATTTTTTTAAATTTACACTGTAACTTGACAAGTATGGATGCACAGTTAATCAGAAAACACTGAAATTGCAATATGGCTTAGAGCAATGATCAAATCACAAAGGTTGCTTTCTCTTGCACACAAGACATCAGTGTGTATTTTAAAAACTATAAATGTGGGTTTTTTTGCTAGTGTTTCTGTGTGTTTAACCCTTTGACGCATACAGTCACACTGCTGTGATTATCAGTGCATCACGTGACCAACTTAAATTCAAATGTGCTTGATGTATATTACAACTATGCAGTATAATGTTTATTTCAGGCAGTGGCGATGCTATACTTCTGCGGCCCTAAGCAAAAGTTTGTGCATTCTTAAAAAAGCAACAAAATTTCCATAGTCTTGATTAAACCATAAACCAACAATTACAATGATTTATGTAAGGTGCACTGCCAGTTTTCTATAACTAATGGAATTAAAACATCAAGGAAACAAGTTATGAAAAACATATAAATATGTAACGAGAAACCAATTAAAATGGGTTTAATTGGCAGTAAAAACAATTAAGTAAAATTAAAACCACCTTTTCGTTGACAGCTAAATAAATGCTTTCTGATCGTAGTAATGCTCTGCCACCATCTCGCTGTCAGAAAAACTATAGCACAGCCGAACTGGCTTTCTGAATGTGCGATTTACAAACGAAATTACAGCATGATAAACAAGAATAATAAAAAGAAATGCTCGGTTGTTTAAACCCAAATTTGGGGTCGAATATGGACAATCCCAACCATTGGGTTACAAATTTATTATTAAATTTGTAACCCAACGGTTGGGTTTGTCCATTTTGACCCAAATCAACAACGCATCGTTTTGTAGAGTGAAGAACGCTGAGGTAAACATATAAAAATACATCTGTAATTCACTATATGAGCTCATTTTAGTCGAATGAGCATTGTTTTAACGTACCCGAGTCACACGACAGCTTATAATACTGAACAGGAATGTTTATTTACATCAAACCGCGCTTTGATTATTGATGTGTACCAACATTTACAGTCACATTTCATCCCGGTGGAGACCTGGACTGGAGTTATTGGTTTGCGATTATGAATTTATTGCCTTATCAAGACTAAATAAGAATTAAAATGTTAAAAAGGCACTTTTTTCTGTTCCAGAAGGATCGTTTCGTTTTGCAGCCAAGAAACATGTTATTAGCTGCCACGCTGCATGATGTCCGAAACAGTTACTGAACCAATATAAATCATTATTAAAATATTAGTAAATAATAGAGACCACACATATATTTGCATTTATCATGTTATGGTAAATTATCATCATGTTTACTTAAAATAGTGATGAGAAAGGGGGCCCCCTGGTGGTTCGGGGGCCGTACGCAACTTGCATAGCTCGATCGGCTCTGACATTTAAATATATTTAAATATATGCACTGTGCGTTTCATAGTGAAGCGTGGCACTGTGTTTATTTACTGTGTTTTGTTTCAGAGCGGCTCGATCACAGTAAATGCTGCCCAACATGAACTCCATCTGCATCTTAAGTCATTATTATGAGATGTTAAGTCATTATTATGAGATACTAAGTCATTATTATGAGATACTAAGTCATTATTATGAGATGTTAAGTCATTATTATGAGATACTAAGTCATTATTATGAGATGTTAAGTCATTATCATGAGATACTAAGTCATTATCATGAGATACTAAGTCATTATTATGAGATGTTAAGTCATTATCATGAGATACTAAGTCATTATTATGAGATGTTAAGTCATTATCATGAGATACTAAGTCATTATTATGAGATGTTAAGTCATTATTATGAGATACTAAGTCATTATTATGAGATGTTAAGTCATTATCATGAGATACTAAGTCATTATTATGAGATGTTAAGTCATTATTATGAGATGTTAAGTCATTATTATGAGATACTAAGTCATTATTATGAGATGTTAAGTCATTATCATGAGATACTAAGTCATTATTATGAGATGTTAAGTCATTATTATGAGATACTAAGTCATTATTATGAGATACTAAGTCATTATTATGAGATACTAAGTCATTATTATGAGATGTTAAGTCATTATGAGATGTTAAGTCATTATTATGAGATGTTAAGTCATTATCATGAGATACTAAGTCATTATTATGAGATGTTAAGTCATTATCATGAGATACTAAGTCATTATTATGAGATGTTAAGTCATTATGAGATGTTAAGTCATTATGAGATGTTCAGTCATTATTATGAAATGCTAAGTCATTATTATGAGATGTTAAGTCATTATTATGAGATGTTAAGTCATTATTCTGAGATACTAAGTCATTATTATGAGATATTATGAGATATTAAGTCATTATTATGAGTTATCTGAGTTTGAGTCGCTTTAATGTGCATTTGGGAACAAAACATGTGCCAAACATCTTCATATACTTGAGAAACGCTCATCAAAAGAGACGCTTTACGAGATCCTGCGGCTCAATACTCATTTTATTTTTTTACATTGAAATATCGGAATGGTATTTCTTGTTTTATTTAATATTTTTATTTATTTATTCTAAAAATACTACTAATAGTAATAATTATACTGATATATAATCATAAAAGTTTGACTAATTTGTGCAGTCCGACAAAATACAACTTTAAATCATAATTTTAAAAAACAACAACAACAACAAAAATCATTTAGCTCTTTTTTCAAGTCATATTTGGAAAGTGTCTAAATATGGCTAAACGATATTCCAGTAAAACTGATGTTTTCGCACTAATAATGAATATTTTTCTCTCTGAACAGCAGCAGAAAGAGCTTCAGCCGGTGTGAATACCGCAGTGTTGGACTGAATCTATATTTGGAGCTACTGTAAATGGTGCGAGATGAACACAAATGTTATGCTGGGTTATGATGACGGTTTGTGCAAATGACCCGTGCTGAGGCTGAAAGGTTCTTTATGAAAGGCCGCATGTGGACGGCTGGCAGAGGTCAGCAGAGAAACAATCCCAGACTTCTGCGTATGTAAATTCTCTCGTGTTTTTCATGCACTCGAATCGAAAGTATTCATTATAAAGAAAAAATTCAACCTGCTTTAAATTCCCTCTTGAAAATAATAAAACAGAACAAACACTCATAAGGCTTCAATTGCTATATTTTCACTTGTTTAAGCAGTAATTATTTGAATGAGGTGTTTAAAATGGCTGCTGGTGAAGCCAAATTTCCAAGGCAAGGAATGCAAGGTTGAAAATGCCAACCACTTCTGGCGGTTCATTAAATTATTACCACAAAATTACATCTAAATCAGGAAATGTTATTGCCAATTAACAGAATGTTCCACTGCCTTTAAATTTCAAGCGCAAAACAATATGGGAGGCTGTTGCCATATAAACATTACATACTCTATTTTTAATCTACATACATTAGATCTATATCTATTTTATGACCTGTCGTGTTGTTCCAGACTTTTGATATCGCCAGAAAGCATCATTTCAGCTGGCTGATGTATTTGTTCAAGCTGTAGAGCGGGAAGGAAAGTCTCCGGTGTGACATGAGCGAGCTCACAGTAAACTAATGTAAACACCTTCTAGAGTAACATCAGCGTCAGGGAATCTGTGTGGTCTGAAAGAGCCGGGAGATACGCTTCAGGTGTTCGACAGAGAAAGGGGGGCATGAACTGATCTCACCCTGTACTCTGTGCCAGTTTGTAACATTCTTTTATTTATAAGAATCAAATAGTTGGAGGGAAAACTGCTGCTCGTTAAATATCAAGAGAAAGCGCCTCCCCTGTGGAGCATCTGATAATGAGACCACACACACACACACACACACACACACACACACACACACACACACACACACACACACACACGCACGAGCTGCTTCCTCGTATCCTGCTCCTGAGTAACACTCCGTGTCTCTGGATCCACCAGCGTTACTCCAGATTATAGCCCGTTCGCACAAATTCCAAGTGTTGCACATTGTAACCAATCACACACGTTTCTGTTGAGCTTCTGAATGCAACGTCCAATCACAGGCATTTAGATTAGTCACCATTGAAAGCGCTGATACGAATCTTGAATCCTAATCTCTCACGGATCAACAACGAGCGTATTAGTGTTCATTTTGTCAGCTAATGACCCTTTTAGCTTTTTATCATATTCTTGCACCAGCACAAACCCTCTTTTTGCGTTAAAAAAGCTACTGTCAGGATTTACTAAAGACGCGCCGTGCGAAATCAGTGCCAAAAAGGCATGGACTGAGTTGTTTTTGCGGCTGAACTTATTGCATGTGCGTTTTTAAGAGTTTCCCTTTCAGACGCAAAATGTATGGGAGGAGAATATTTAAATTTACTAATGTTTGCGCTAGTCAGTTTACTGGTATTTGCGCCGAAAAGCATATCTTAACCCATTTTGCGACATGACTGCAATTGACCCTTCGCTGGCAGTTTGATTGACAGGCGATCTAACCAATCATAACCTGAATCAGCCATTTTGTGAGAGCGGTTGGTTTGTAGCAACAGTAACTAAAGGGGGCGGGTCTTTGCGAAGGGTCAATTGTTGCTGTAAGGAGGAGACACCGCAGAAAACACAGAGTGTGTGGCAGAAGGGAGAAAATATTTTCCACTCGTATTAATTTCTTTGGAATGCCAGAGGAAGACGATATCCAAGGTGTGTCTGTGTCGACCCGCACCTGATGAACATCAGCTCTGCTTATTTGCGACCCAACGCTTGATAGATTGCGTTGATCATTATGTAAATGATTTGACTGCATCTGTGTTCTTTAATTTGTGCGTCAGCAGGAGATCACGCGCAAAACGTGCCACTCCAATCGCATTTCTGGAATTGTGTCCTTTTAGAAAAACTAAGAAAATCCTTAGTTAACTTTTTTGTTGTTCTTGACTGATCCCGTTTCACAAACAAGGCTCACTGAACTAAAGCCTTATCCTAGTTTAATCAAAGCTCTGTCTGTGACACCAGGCCTAAATTTAGTCTATGAAAAGTTTTAGTCGTGGTGTATAATGGTTTATACTAAAAATCACAATTATTTTCCTCAAAATTGAAATTTCAACTCATTTTAAAGGGTTAGTTCACCCAAAAAGAAAAATTCTGTCATTAATATCTCACGCTCACGTCGTTCTACACCCGTAAGACCTTCAGAACACAAATGAAGATGTTTTTGATGAAATCTGATGGCTCAGCGAGTCTCTGTTGACCGTAATGATCTCTCAAGATCCAGAAAGGATCTAAACACATGGTTAAAAGAGTCAACGTGACTGCAGTGCTTCTACAATCATTTTAAATAGTGATGACAATACTTTTTGTGCGCCAAAAAAAATCAAAATAACGACTTTTCGACAATATCTAGTGATGGGCGATTTCAAAACACTGCTTCATGAAGCTTTACGAATCTATTGTTTCGAATCAGTGGTTCGGAGCGCCAAAGTCACGTGATTTCAGCGATTTTTACACGAACCGAACCACTGATTCGAAACAAAATCAAAATCACTAGATATTGTTGAATAAAGTAGTTATTTTTTGATTTTAGCACTCAAAAAGTATTCTCGTCGCTTTATAATATTAAGGTTAAACCACTGTAGTCACATGACCTGTTTTAAATATGCTTTTTGAAAGTGTTGCTGCTGGCAATAGAGACTCACTGAACCATCAGATTTCATCAAAAATCTCTTCATTTGTGTTTTGAAGATGAACGAAGACTTTATGGGTGTAGAATGACATGAGGGAGAGGAATTAATGACTGAACTAACTCTTAAATGCATTTCATCACTTTCACTTATAAGCACAAATCAAGAGAATGACAACTCATACATATGCTTTACTAATCTAGTTTCCTGATTTAAATAATACCATTTAAATTTACACACACTCTAATGTTATGTAGAGAGAATCAATTTCTCTTAAAAGCTACATTATGTTCACTTAATAGTCAACAGTGTCGCTAATAACAAGAGTTTCTGAATTCTGATATCTTCCTGAATTCTACCATTAACCAAAAATGTTTCAAAAACCCAGTCATCAACATAAAACTCCACAGAATCTATAGCTGGAAAATGACACGTAATAATGCAGGTCTATTAGTGGAAGCTGAGATGTAAGATGTTTTTGTCTCTTCATTCAACCGTAATGTTGTGAAATATTATAACAATTCAAAGTTTTTCTATGTGAATATATAATAAAGTGTAATTTATTTCTGTGCTGTCAAAACATTTATGATTATTGTATGTTGAAAACAGTTCATATTTTTGTGGAAACCGTCATATATTTTATTTTTCAGAATTCTTTGATGAATAAAATTGAAAAGAGCAGCATTTATTTGAAAAAGAAATGTCCTTACTGACATTTTTGAGCAATTTAATGGCCCAAATAAAATTATTTTTATTTGAAATCTTACAGACCCCAAACTTTAATATACATATCAATTTACAGCACAGACACTCCGAATGAAGTCTGACATGGAGAAGCAGAACTCACATGTTGAGTGAGGAGGCTGATGTGACTGGACGTGCTGTACTGCCGAGCCGCCTGCTTCTCCACTAGTTTGCGCAGCGCAGATACGATGGCCTGCTGGTTGGACTGAGCCTGGGCCGACAGCGGGTCCTTCTCTTTCAGCACACCGGCAGAACCGGGCCTGGACTTACTCAGACTGGGCTTCTGACTCACTGTGGAGCAGACTGGAAATCAAACAAACAAAGCAGATTTGGAAAATAGGACTGCTTTAGAATCATAATTAGTCCATCTATTAAAATCATCCACAGGAACACACAGATATAAACGACATTTCATATTTGGTGGAGCGGAAAAATATACAGCCCTGCTGACCGGCCTCATATTTGTTTAAAACATTTCATAATAATAATTTTTTGTATTTTTTTTACTTTTATTTATTTTCTTTCGCCCTGAATGTATCTTCAAAAATTATGAACAAATCATACATAATCATAAAAAACTCCATCATGCAGTTTTTTCACAAAATAAGAACTTTTCAGCTCATCAGGTTTAACGCACTCATCAAAATAACAAAATCTGTCATACGTTTTGGTTTTAAAAACAAAAAGAAATATTTTTACAGTGTATATTTTTTCATATACATATGTTATAGTGTATATATTTACATATACACACACATACATACATACATATAAATATATATATATATATAAATTTTAAGGTATATTTTATATTTACAGTGTATATTTTTTATTTTATATATATATATATTTTTTTTTTTTTGTATATTAAATTGAATTTTCCAGGAGTATTGAATTGGTATTGGTATTGAATTTCATTCAGCAATTACGATGCAGGGCGGGGTCACCAATCGTTAAATGTTTAAACAAATTACCGTGTCCTGCAGAGTTCGGGCGTGACGACCTCTGGCTGGACACGTGCTCGGCTTTAGGCATGAAGGTGTTTGCACAGGTTGGATGGATCTGTCGAGGCGTTTCTTGGGCGATCACTGGTCCAGTAGACTGGTTGCGTGCAGAGGCCCACGTAGCGCACGGAGCCGGCGGCGTGACGGCGGAGGAGGTGTTGGCCAATGGATGTGGTGGTGGCTGGACGTAAGGTGGCGGTTCTGGAGCTGACGGTGTGAGGCAGTGCTGTAAGACAATCTGTTCACAGTCTAAAGCTGGAGCGAACGTCGTTTTTGACAGAGCTTTCCTGTTTCTGACAACAGAAGTGTGAGTCTTGCTCGTGTCGTCTCGTGACACTCTTGATTCGGTTTCAGGTCCGGTCGAAGCATTGGGTGGCACTTCAATAACGTTGCCGTCTCCACTTTCCCTTTTGTTTCTCATGTGTCCGTTTTGCGTTGAGTTGCATTTGCTTTTGTTACCGCTACAGTTTTCCGTGCTTTGGGTTAGGTTATTTTGGCCCTGGTCTCCTGTTGCGGTTCTGACTGTTATTTGGGTCTTGCTGATTGCATCTGCATTCTCTAAACCGGCAGAGGCGCCCATGTTGAGACATGCAGCTGCTTTATGAAAAAGACAATAAATTAGTGTGTTATTAGCAGTTATTTATTACATCTAAAAAACAAACATCTTTCACACACCTGGATAGTGGTGTAGGACACAGAAAAATAACAGCATATGTGAGTGAAGGAATAAAAATGTCAATAATTAGCCTATATATCGGCTACCAAAACTTAGAAGACCCACAAAGGTCATAGAAATATCTTGAATTGAGGGTGAGTCGATTTTTAATTTCCAGGTGATCTATCCCTTTAAGACCACCATCTGTTAATGAAACACGTATTGTGTCATACTTCACGCGTGGCTGATGAGATGGCATGTGCCGTGTAAAACAAGGAAACGTCGCTCACTCTCATCACTGTTCCTCTTGACTCCTCTGTTGTGACACTTTGTGCCCAGAAACACACTGGCAGACTTATTCTTCTGAGTGTAGAATGTAAGGACTTCCTCCAAGTCACTTTCACTGGAAGAAAAGGCAAAAATGGCCACTGAAAAACCACTGCGTGAAGCTACACTCAGAAACTCAATCTCCTTGTTTGACCTGGTAAAGGATCGGGCTGTGGATGTGTTCACCAACCTCGCCTCCAGAATAAACTCCTGGAAAACATTGGAGTTGATGCAGCGATCTTCATCTGGAATCTTGTCCAAACTCTCCACCATTTGCTTGGTTTCCTGAGGGTTATTAAACAAAGTTGACTTAAAGAGGTCGTGGATTGAATTCGTTTGATTTTATACAGGTCCACTCATAATGTTACAACCATTTTGTTTCACAAAAAGTCATAATTTAGAAATAACCGGTCATTTTCTAGTCTGTTTTTGGCCCTCTGATTTAAAAAATTATCTTGCGGTTTTTTTTTGTGTGTGTGTGTGTGTGTGATGTAAAAAATGAAAACAAATCATATCAAAACTTTTGCACATTAATTGTAAAATTACAACCTATGCAAAGGTACTGAAAAGCAGTGACATTTTCGCCCATGGCTCTTGTAGTAGCACGCAACCAAGAAGGTGTCAGAAAATTCATACAAAAACAGCTTCACTTCAGATGAAGACAGGCATGTACTATTAGTTCATTTCACAGTTCTCACACGGCAGTTTTCTAACTTTCACTTCTTTTTTAATTCATTGCTTCATATTGTCGGCCGGTTGCCGCACAAACCTCATTGTAGAGATGTATAAAGTTGCCCAGCTGATGGGACAGGATGCGCTGACGGTCCTGTAGGCCGAGCTGACGGCTGGGCACCTCCACACACATGTCCTGATGCAGGTTACTGCTGGCTCTCTGCAGAAAGCGAACAACCAGCTCCTGCAGAATCACACACAGTCAGCTTCGGCACTCACACGCACATATTAGATCAGCACCAAAGGTGTCCGCAGTAAACATGTCAACAATTCAATACCAAAAATCACTCTGAGGTAAAAATAACAACGCATTATAGTAAACTATAAATATATTAATGCAGATTCCAAAACAAATTCCATGCACGTTCATTACTCTAAATGAGTAAAAGTGACTTAATTATTAAGAAAAACGGCATAGGTTGGCCAGCGTTTCTGACAACTTGAAGATCGATGCGGGTCATTAAATGATGACAGAATGTTCATTTCTTGGAGTGAGCTAATCCTACAATTGTCAAAGACGTACATTTGCCAGTTTCTAAATGTGCAACAGATATTTCAGTAAATCAAGTCCTGGTGTACCATCTGATCGTGCTCCTTCTGTGTCCAGGCCGGGCTTCTGTCGGCTCTGCTCTCGGACAGCAGGCGCAGCTGCACACGGTGCAGGTAAGACGAGAAGGCCATCCGTGCTTGAACTTTACTGCAGGAGGAAAACAAAACAAGAGAGCGTAAAACAGCAGAAGAAACTAATGTAGAAACATGTTTTATTCCAGTTCAATATGCAGAGAATATAACACTGTGATTCTGTGATCTGGAGGACCTACAGAAGATGAAGGGAATGTTTTTCTGGAATTTTGAAAACACACACTTCGGCTTCTCCATCTCATGAACCAGTCCACTTTTGGGTAAATTAGAGTATCATATTTGATGCATCTATGGCTATGATATTGTGAGAATATGGAGGAGAAAACAGCTCAATTTTATTCCCAAACTGAATCAAAATATGCAATTTGGTGCAGATGTTGATATTTGGACAAAAGGGATGAAATTCTGATGCTTTATAAAGATAGATACTTACATAAAATGCATATAAATATCAATATCTGCCAATCATAAGATGATATTTAAATGCTCAGTTTTATGATGCAATACAATGATTGAGAGATGAACTTTCCTCAAAAGATGATGATCATATCTGAGATGATTTTTCTATGAAATGATGAAAGCGAAGCTGCTTCAGTCCATGTGAAATATGACTAACAATATCAAAGTTATTCTCACGTTTACTTGATAAAAATCAGATTTCACAGCAGAAAGACACGTGAGCTGAAGGAGGACGCTTGGACAATTCTACTAAAAGATCTTTGACTTGATAAAAGAGTCGAAACTATCAATCAGACGACAGAAGGACTGAAGGAGATCATGTGCGACAGGTTTTAACTTAACTTAAACTTAAAATTCAAATTAGACTAGTTTGCTACCTCAAATCAAACTTGATTTGAATTCTCAAGACAACTCTGAATGGTACACGACCCTAGTAAAAGATGGCACCATGACAAACACATGAAAGACGCACATGTGAACCTCAGCACTACCGCTATGCTGTCCATGTTAACAACATTAGCAGATCTGAAACGCCCTCCACGCTGCTCCAACAACCGTGAGCTATTTACATGCTCCAAATGACGAGAAGATAAGGAAGGAAAAGAGCGACGAAACGGAAAAGAAATGTTTCGGAAAAAGCCATCACACGTAAACAATGATATACTGTACTGTAACGGCCCCGGTCCCGTCTCGGCCCTGGCAGGCGCAAAGGAATTTCTACAAACTCAGACATGTCATTATAATTCCTTGCTCAAATTACAATTCAGGCTCTTGAACTGCGAGTCGAGAGGAAACTGGAATCTTTATTGCACTTTGGACAGGAGTATGTAATATTCATTAATGTCAGCGTATGAAAAGAGCGGGTCTAAATATTTTTGTAGGGCTATTGCATAACGTGAAGGGGAGGGAATATGTTTCAACTGCTTCCAGGACTCCTGCAAAATGTTAAACAAAGGAAAGACAGTCTGACTCCAGCAATTAGGCGGCCAATAAGAGCGAGCCGCTCTACACCGAGGTCAGGGTTGACGTGCCGGATTGGCCAGCGCAGGAGGAATCCACTTCCTGTGTGAATTAGACTGTGAGGAGTCAGTGAAAGTAGCGCTGGATGAAAAGGACACCACGGCGCGGCCAGGGCTTCAGACTCGCTTCGAGCAGATGCAAATGTGTGTGTGACTGGAGAACTGATTCCATCTCCAAATCTACTGGAACAAAACACTGAATCTGCAGCGGCATGAGAGAGAAATGACTGAGAAAGAATGGACAGCAGTTACAATGAGTAGACAACGCGTCGCGTCCTTGCGCTTTTCACACAACAAACAAAGTGTGATTTAAAAATCAGTTCTCTTCATTGAAATGACAAAAAGACTCGTGAATCATGTCATTGAATCAGGAACCATAACCAGATGCGATGATAAAGGTACTCTTTTTGCCATTTGAGAGGAATGAAAATGTTGTCACCTTCATGAGGTTTAAAACTTTGTCGCCTCTGGAACATTTATTTTGAGAATATTTTGTTTTGTTACCAACATTCTTCTTCTTCTTTTATGTCTCACAGGAGAAAGAAAGTCAGGTTTGGAACGACACGAGGGAGAGAAAATGAAGGCAGTTAATCATCCCTTTAATCAGAGATTTTTGTATTTTTGGACTGGTTTCTACACCACAGCTGACAGTTCAGGTGCTATTTGGGTTTTGAATATTATTAAAATGCTTGATTTTGAGTTTGAAAACCATTGTACTCGTTACATCAGAAGGAAAATGACTAATTTCTGTCTCTCTGCTTATCCCGAGGTTTACCAATTAACGTGATTGGCTGGATCCGGGCCGTGTCCGGGTCGGACGGGGAACCTGTGCCTGTGTGCGGCAGCAGCGTGGCCCTGTGGTGTCGGCGGAGACTGTGTGAACTAGATCATCCTTTGTGAAGACCTTACCGACTCATCAGCCAGCGGCACATATCCCAACAAACCATCCCATACCGGCGTGATCAAAAAGATCTTAAACTAGATGGAACTGGATTAAATATTTTGACTGTTGCGATTCCAAATGGGTTTAATGACCTGTAACTCTGCCTGAGTATCGGACAAGTGTTCACTGTTGGCCAGAGGAGAACTGACCCCGACTAAGCCTGGTTTCTCCCAAGGTTTTTTTCTCCATTTGTTGGAGTTTTGGTTCCTTTGGCTTGTTTAAGTTGAGGACACTAGCTTGATATTCAGCAGTGTTTTTGATATGCCTGCATTGGCGCTGTTATATGCGAACTGAGCTGAGCCGGACGATTACGTCACTGTTTTCTCCAGTGCTGATATACATAAATTAGCTAGACTAATAACTATTGATATTTGCAAAGGAATGAATCAATAATATATAGAATAAGCTGCACAATGACACCATTTTCTTTGGGAGCTGCTGTGCAGCCAAAATTATTTGGCAATTATTAATGTAAAGCTGCTTTGCCACAATTTGCATTGTAAAAAGTGTTATATAAGTAAAGGTGACTTGACATTGTGCATCACTGTAATAGATTTAATGAAAGTGATAATGGATAATTTACTTCAGATCTTGAAATCAATGAAAGGAAATTGAACGATTATACAAAGATTGTATCAGTCGCTGGAATATACGAGCTTTAATTCATTTAAATATAAGTTAAGTAAACGGCGGCTTGTTAATCAACAATGCTGCTTGTTATATATAGTCTCCATAATGAGACAATATTAAAATTATATTTTAGAATATTTTCTTCCTTTATTTTTTGTCTTGTTTTCCAGCACAAATATCTAAACATTCTTAAATCATGATGCATTTACTGGAGAAGCAAAATGACTAAAAATATTAATATTATAAATGAATCAAAATGAAGCCTGTTTAAGCTTTAAAAAAAATATGTTAATTCGTTTTTTTCTGACCACAAATTTTTTAATCATTTTGAATTTTTTAAGATTTAATTTCTTTTTGTTTCTCAAATAAATGTATCTTAATTTAAGAATGTTTAGATATTTGTACTGGAAAACAAGACATATATATAACATCAGCTAAACCTTTGCTGATGAAAATTAATCTTTTGCCAAACTTGGGTGCGTTTACATTTATTTAGATGTTTAATGATGTACATTGTCACTTTTTTCACAAAAATTAAAAGATAAATATGTGAATAATGCTAAAATGGTTTGATACAGAAAGTCTGCACATATACTCTTCTGAAATGTCTGTCTTTTTCCATTTAATTTTTACACAAATATGGTTACCTACAAGACAACCATTCCAGCAGATTAAAAGAGTCTAAAGTAGTTAAGAAAAGCACAGCAAAATGTAGAAAAAGTCAAAAACAGGTCAAGATGGTAGATTCACATCATATATCTCTCCCACTGAAAAAAAGTTGTAGGATTTACTTTGAAACAATTTTCACTCAGAAATTGCTAGTAAATTTCACAACACGTTAATCATTAAAACATTGAATAAAACATGAAATTTTGAAGTAGAAAGACTCTAACAGTATTTTCTTGTAAAACAAACTCCTATAATAAGTGTTTTATTCACAACACAGAAAATGAGCAAAAAGATTCTGTAAGAGGCCGACTCATTACCCATAATTCTGTGTGTCCACACTGACCTGAGGTCCCACCCCTGCTGGAGGATGTGGAGCAGATTGACTCTGGGTTGTGAGTGTGGTTCCGGCGCAGTGTAGATGTCACCGGCTGAATGTGCGCGAGATGACTTCAGCTCCGTCTCTCCCTCGAGCCCATCCTCATCCTCACTCATGTGAGCGGATTGAGAGGGTTTGAGGCCTAATAACACATCAGACATCGCAAATGAGCTCTTAAAATATTACACCAATCATCAATAGCCTAATTCGGACAGTAGTTTTCACTGAGGTGGTGAGCTAACATTTGGTAAATTACTGCCGCTAAAGCTTGTCCTGTATGCTGTCTTGTGTCCTTTCATTATGGATTTTAAGATTTAAGGCCCGTTCACACCAAGGACAATACCTAAAACGACACACAAGATATAGTTCTAAAAATCATTCTAAATATAAAAGAACAGCGCAGCACAACTATAACGTTAACGACACGGATAAATGATATCGTTTCAGAATGATTTTTGATGAATGATAAAGTCCAGCATTTCAAGTGACAGACGACAAAACTGCAGTAAATGCACAGAATAAAGAGCTGGTGTGGACATTAATGCAGTTAAAGTTAAGGGCCAAGCACCAAATATCCAATAGCCATTATTGTATTTGTTGGTATTCTTAATCTTTATTATTATACTCCCCAATGGGAGTCTATGGCAGCCCTTTCAATGGTACATAAGAAAATTAGGAGAACTGGCACACTTGTACCAACTTTGGGGTCATTAGGACCAACAGTTCAAACACTCACTTTTCATATAGTTATAACTTTTGAACCAGATTGCTGATCACGTTCAACATCTTTCATTAAGACTCTGTCCATTTTGAAAAGAACAGTATTCAGTGTTTTCACTGCTCCTCTCTTCTTAGTGATGATCTTTGGACTGAGCCACAGAAATGAATTTTGATATTCATCTTTGTGACATCATAACTTAACGATGTCAAGCCAAAACTGGTTCAGAGGCTCAATCTCAGTCAGATCAAACACAGACAGACTTGCTGGATATGCTTGTTGCGGTTAACTAAAACTAACTGGTTAAGTTAACTAAATGTTAAAATAACTAAAGCTCCTGATTTTTTTCAAGATCACAAAAATAATTTTCCTCATCATTTTCATTTACTGCTTTTTTAATGTCTTTTATGTAGATTTTATAAACCAAATAAATTATTATATTTCAAAATTAAAACTATATGAACATTTTCTAAAATCCAAACGAAGTGTGAAATAACTTTAAACTATTTCAATATTTACTGAGTGAATTTTACTCAAACTGTCCGTGAGTTTCCATCATTTCCTCCAAGATCAAAATGTAAAATTTTATTAGTTTCGGAGCTTGGGATGAAATATGAGACGTGTGAAGAAAATAAAGTCCAACAAAGGTAAATATCACCTATGAACAGGTGAATTTTTTTCAGTCTAGCTGTAATTTGTCAAATTATGCAAAAAAAAAAGAGAAAATATAATTTAATTGTATGTATTTAGAAAACGTTAGGGTAACACTTTAGTGTAGGGAAACACATATTCACCATTAACTATGACTTTTTCCCTCATTAAACTCATAATTTTCTGTTTATTAATAGTTAGTAATGTAGTTGTTAAGTTTAAGTATTGGGTAGGATTTGTAAGGCATTAATATGTACTTTACAAGTTCTGATAAACAGCCAATATTCTTGTAATATGCATGCTAATAAGCAACTAGTAAATAGTGAGATTTGGACCCTAAACTAAAGTGTTACCAATGCCAGCTATATAATTGGAGAAATAAGTAAAAAAATAAATAAATCCAACATAGAATGAATGGTGATTTGAGATGTGGTGGAAATTTTGTTCGTGATAAGTCGTCGAAATCATGTAAGTCGAATCGAAAACAAATATTCTCTGTTTATGTAATCTGTTTGAAAAGAGAGAGATGTCAGCTCATTATCCTCTACCACACCCACGGAGAGCGCGCACTATTCACACACAAATTCTGAAGCGATTCATGCAACAGAGAGAGAACGCGGAAAAATGTAGCAAGCTTAGTCAGATTTATGTACATCGTTTAGAGATACGCTGAGGAATAATTCTGGTTGAAGAGCACTTTCAATTTAATTTCCATGGAGGATCAACTTGATCAAGCCGGTGAGTGTTAATACACTCAAAAATATATTTCTGTCTAAACATAAGTTTTACGTAATTTAATTACATAGCAATTTTCCATCCATTCGGATTACATAGTTTTAACATGAACAAACTAATAATCTTAATGTGATTCATATTTGTCAGTCATATGTAAATGAAATAGTAAGATTTATGTAATAGTTGAGTATATGAATAGTGAGAGATTAAATGTCTTTTATCTTCAGTTGATTTCATCAGTTGTAGTTCTTGTGTTTCTCTGTCCTTCAGTGATTCTGCTTGTTAACAGCAGGCGTTCATCATTAATGCTCAATCATCTCTTAATGATCTCATTAACTCTGACACTGCTTCAAATGGTACTTTAACTCAGTAGTGCGCACACACATGACCACTAAACGGTGTTCATTAACCTGTGAACTATCACATAAATCTTACCTATTTCATTTACGTATGACTGACAAATATGAATCACGTTAAGTTTATTAGTTTGTTTATGTTAAAACTATGTAATCCAAATGGATGGAAAATTGATATGTAATTAAAATTTATGTTTAGACTGAAATATTTTTTTGAGTGTGCTAAAATTTTTTATTCTTAAGTTTTTTATTCTAATAGCAATACAGAGTGTCTGAGAATATTAAACCGCAAAAAGACTGTGTATATATGAATCCTGCAAGTTATGTGTGAATTAAGGGGGCAGATCGATGTGCGGTTTCGTACACATAACTCACATTAGTACATTGCCAAGTTGGCTATTCCCAAACTATTCTGAGATGACTAAAATATGTAATAAATACGGGTTAACGCACCCTTAAAACTACCCATACCACCGAACCTGTACTGATCTTACCCGTATCCACCTCAATAGAAGTGTTTCACAATACAATATAAGTACATTGTACATTATTATTATTAATATTGAAATTATTATTTAAGTACATAGTAGTTAAAGTCATCTAATATAAAGTGTGACCATTGTGTGCACATGATCTTTTGTTAATGTTCATAACCAGCTCACAGAGAGGTCAATCAGTACATGAAACCACATGGAAACTCACCTGCTCGTCTTCTTCCGCTGCGCCGCTGCTTTCGCGCCTCCAGAGTGAGTAGCTTTCTTTCGTATTGGATTACATGATGTGTGTAAAACACCCCGACCACAAGAGGTACGTTATCATTCGCCCTGTTCCTGTGGAGCAAACACAAACCTGATTTTTCTTACTGCTTGATTGCATTCAAGGGTTGAAATTGCAGATACTAACCTTGAGCGGGAGGTCACAGGTCTGAGAAACAAAGAGCAACGCATCAAGATAAAGTCATTCTGAAAAGCACACACAAACTCGGACATACTGGAGTCTTAAGGGCTCCTCTGAGAAATATAGCCACTTTATAAGAACATTCATATGATACACAATATATATCATCACAAAACCCTCAAGCTGAAAAGATGACGGTCTTTCCAACCACAGCAGAACGGCTTACCTTCCATGGAAAAGTTTACTCGCCAACATGGCGTTCATAGATGTCTTGTATTCCAGATAACCACTGAAAGAGAGATAAAGAGAGAGAGAGAAACTAATTACAGCCAGATTAATTTCACAACAAGCCCGAACACATTAGTCAGAGGTTTAGTCTTATGCAAATGAGAAAGACTAAACAAGATGTTTCTTGCACTTTTCAATTGTGTAAAAACAGAAAACAATGTCTGTTAGCTTTACTCAAAACCTGCTCTGGATGTTTATGAGCCGACACGCGTAATGATTGGTCAGATGCTTTATGGTGTTTGGTCGACCGTTTGGCCAACTGGCTCTCCACAAGAGCGCATCGGTCATGCTTGAGCAACATTACTATGCTTATTAGTTGCTTCATCACTAACTGGCTAATGGTGCGACTGTGGTGCGAATTACAAAATTATGAGGTGCTGAACATTAAATGCTGGACATTAAATGCCTGCCACATTTTTCCAGACCCAGCTCAAACAAGCATTTAAAAAGCCATTTTCTTATGTCACTTAACAATATATTTCAGGTGAAGTAAATGTTTATTCAAGACATAAATGTCTCTTTCAGTCGAGCCGTTTCAACTCCATCCCGTTATGGTTCATGAGCGTCTATTAAAAGCGTCTTTGGGCAATGAACTGTTCATGCTGGGATGGGCTCGTAATTAACCAGCACTCGGGTCACTGATAAATAAATGTGTCCAAGATGATGGAAAGAAATCTTACAAAACCTCAAAGCTCTTAGTAATAGTCAAGAAACCTGCTCTAGTAATCTTTGTGTTCATGTTTGCTTTCAACAGCCGTTTTGATTTTGAACTTTCTTCAGTTGTATAATAGTAAAAATACACATCTTAATTGTGTTTACATCTTAATTATTATTCTGAATTGCAGTCATGCTTTTTTGAATTATTTAATAAAGTGACACTAATTAGTGGAGAAATGTTTTGCTTAAAATATCACTAAAATACAGTTATTTCTTGTAAGGTCTCACCAGTAATAGTCCAGTCTTTTTTTTAATTCTAAATATTGTTTTGGTATATTATATATATATAATTTTCCTGGACCACACTGTCCAATCAGGATGCATGAATGATGGGAATGACACACACATGACTTGCTGAAATCTAATTTTCATTGTCTATCTAGCATATTCATGTATAACCTCCCAACTCAAAGAAGAAAGAAGAGTGACTGACGCTGGTATAAGCACATCTGGTTTGATCTAACGGAGGGTGATCCCTTTAACCTGCTCACAGATGTTTCCTATCACATGTAAGTGGTGTAATAGTGCACCTAAATATCATTTCACTCTAGTGTTTAATTGCATTCATGCTAACCTCCTTACTACACTGGGAAAAATGGATTCGCTTTGAGTAAAGTTTATTTAGGTTTATTTCTCATAGAAATTAGAGAATGATAATGACTAACAGATAATTAGTCTGTTATGAAAGTCTTTAGAATAATAACGAGTTTATATGAAAGTCGTGACGTGTTGTCAAGTATGGTGACCCATACTCGAAATTGGTGCTCTGCATTTAACCCATCCCAAGTGCACACACACAGCAGTGAGTAGTGAACACACACACACACACACACAGTGAACACACACCCGGAGCAGTGGGCAGCTATTGCGACAGCGCCCGGGGAGCAATTAGGGGTTAGGTGTCTTGCTCAAGGGCACTTTAGTCATGGTATTGAAGGTGGAGAGAGTGTTGTTTATTCACAATCCCCACCTTCAATTCCTGCCGGCGTGGGAATCGAACCGGCAACCTTCAGATTACAAGCCCAACTCCCTCACCATTAGGCCACGACTACCCCCAGATAAAGCACTAAGCACTAAGTAAGCACTAACTGAGTTAAGTTAACTCAGATAAAGCACTGAGTTTTTCTCCACACACACTTAGTTGAACCGTCTCCCAATAAATATTTATTTTCCCACCTTTTCTAACGCAGTCTCAGACGTCATCCCTCCATGCCATCACATGGACGAAACAAAAGAGTTCAGATGATGCTAGCGCTCGATTATTTGCTTTTCTGAACTAGTGAGGTGTGGTTGGTGTTATTTTAGGATCATTGAGATACTATTATAACTTTTAGTCATATTTTGAATTAATTTTTAGTAATTTTGTTGTTGTTTTTTAATGTAATTTTTATTATTATTTTTATTTAAATTTTAGTTATTTTTGTGCATCAAGTTAAACTAAATGAAAATGAGAAATTTTATTTCAAGTATTGAAACTTTGCTTTTAGTTTTAGTAACCTATAATAACCCTGATGGTTTATCAAGCCGGTTGGACGCCTTCTCTTTTCAGGCCTTTTATGAGGTCATTCCAGTTGAGGATCTGTACGGACAGCAGCTGCTCATCCTCACACACCGCTGTTTGCTTTAACTAGTTAGACATGATTGCACCGTCTGATTTAGGAGCAGCCAGCTCCAGCTTGACAACAAGCAGAGTTTTGCAGCTCACGCTAGAGGTGGAAGTTATTATACCAAGTTATTACTTGGTTAAAATCTGCTGTTTAGAGTGCAATCGTAAAGGGGTAGTTGATTAGGATTAGGACTTAGTGTGTGATGTTGCCGTTTGAGCAGAAACAACATCTGTAAAGTTACGACACTCAAAGTTCAATGCAGAGAGAGAGATTTTCTTTTACAGAAATCACTTTTTAAAGACTACAACAAACAGCTGGTAGGAACTACAACGAGCTTCTTCCTGGGTTGGTGACATCACTAACCCTAAAATTTACATAAACCCGCCCCCTGAGAACACACACCAAAGAGGGCGGGGCCATGTTGGGCTGCTTTAGAGAAGAGGAAGAGTTGTTGTAGTCGAGTGTTGTTGATGCCGTCATTTTACGCCACAAACGAGGGTCAATTCAAGGAAAAAAGATGAACATGACGACACATGCTAGTGATGAGTTGATCAACTCCACAGCAACTACATCAATTTATCCACTAACCGTTCAGAAACGTCTAAAAGTTGAACTTCTTCCTGAGTCTCTCCATCAGTTTGAACACTTTCCTCATTTTGTCTGCGTGAGATTCTCCAGCTTTGTTGTTGTTGAGCTGTTAAAGCTCCGCCCTCTTCTGGAGCAGCAGCTCATTTGCATTTAAAGGGACACACACAAAAACGGCGTGTTTGTGTTTGACAAGCTCTAATAAATGATCTGTGGGGGATTTTGATCTGAAACTCAATCTCACTCTGGACTCATAAACAGAGTTTTGTGAATGACGACCTCATTTGAACACAGAAGTGCATGTTCTAAATTACAACTCAATGTGTGTATGGTTAGCATTGTGTCGCTTATAGTTTAAATCGCCTTAATGAGTTTAAACCATTTGGACCTGTTAGCTATTTTTTGAACCATCAGAGACATCTCCATTCACAAATGTTTCAGTAATCACCGTCAACAGAGGCACTTTGTTATACATTGAACAGCATTCTCTTACAGTTCTGCTGGGAGAAACTAAAGACGACACCGTATCCAAATCTGAGGATGAGTCAAGGCACATTTCTCAAACCATCTCAGTGTTCAAACGTAAGTGACTTCACTGCATTAACAACTAGTGCACACTGCACACAGAACAACGAGTCTCAACAGTAGCTGCAGTATTAAATTTGTAAGTGTCCAAAATTGATTGATGCAAAACCATTTTATGGCTGTGAATTCTGTTATGCACATATTTGAATCATATTTTTTTAATAAATAATGATACAACAGTATAATAATGTAATTTCAGTAACATTTTACAATAAGGTTCCATTAGTTAACACATTAACCAAACAACGAGCAATACATCTGTTACAATATTATTAATCTTTGTCAATTTTAGTTAATAAAAATTGTTAGTTCATGTTGGGTAATATTACAGAGTATAACTACTGAGTAATATTAAGTAACTGTACTTACTATATTTTAGTATTAGGGTTTGGTTTAGGGTTAATTGCATGTAATTATGCATAATTAATAGTTATTACAATAGTAACTACTTGTAACATATGTAACAATAACACTTTTTGCGTGATTTTGCATGCAACTATCCCTAAGCTGGTAAATTTATTTTACAGTGTCATTATTACATATGTTACATGTAGTTACTATTGTAATAAATATAAACAATGATTACATGCAACTAACCCTAAACCAAACCCTAATCCTAAACCTATAGTAAGTAAAACTAGTTATTTAATTTGGTTACACTTTATTTTAAGGCGTCATTGTTACACTGTAATTATACATTTAAGTACTGAGTAATATTAAGTACTTGCATGTACTTACTATAGGAATATGATTAGAGTTTGGTTGGGTTTAGGGTTAAGTGCATGTAATTATGCATAATTTATAGTTATTACTACAGTAACTACATGTAACACATGTAACAATGACACTGTAAAATAAAGTGTTACCTTTAATTTTACTCAGAAGTTAAATGTATTACAGTGTGATAAAGACGCCTAAAATAAAGTGTAACCCCTAATCCTATCCCTATAGTAAAGTTCATGTAGTTAATTGGGTAACACTTTATTTTACAGTGTCATTGTTACATATGTTACATATATTTACTGTAGTAATAACTAGAAATTATGCATAATTACATGCAATTAACCCTAAACCAAACCCTCATCCTAACCCTAACCCTATAGTAAGTACATGTAGTTAATTGTCATTACTCAGTACTTAAATGTATGATTACACTGTAATACTGACACCTTAAAATAAAGTGTGACCGTTAATTGTATAGACTACTAGTACACTAAAACAAGGACACCTTGTTAACTGATGGAAGCTAACTGACCAATTGCATTTGTTCATCTTAAGCCCATTTCTGGGATTTAGTTAAATCATTTCAACAGTTTCTGATATGCCCACCATCTCTCTTTCTGTCCTGTCATTCTCCTAACCTGTAAAGTTCCCAGGTGTCCGGAGTGGGAAAAATCCGAACAAATCCTCCTCTCCGTTCATATTCCTCCTGTACCCTCCTCAGAACTTTCATCTGTCCAAGAGAGACAATAGAACATGCTGTTCAATATCAAATATGTTAGGAGCAGCCAAGAAGAAAGAGCATGCATCAGCCTGCTATCTTCAAAAAAATTCCTAACATAGGCATCATTTGGCTAAAGTCATGGAAACACTGTCTGCTGTTGACTCAGAATCACTGTAAGAGTTGGATGCTGACCTCTTCTGCTGTCAGACCCAGTGTGCTCTCCGCTGGCTTAGCGCTGTGTTTCTCTCTCTGAGCTTCTGGGTCGGCACTGTTTGAGGATAGCGGTCTCTGACGCTGAGGATAAGAGTGAATTATCATAAGTCTACTGAGGCATCATCAGTATTACTAGTGCTCATAGTTGGAGTTGTTGATTTGATAAATTACTTAACAGAAATGCCTTATTTTCTAAAAACACAGCTCTGTTATATAGCAGCAACTGTTAAATCTACTGTTCTGTGACATTGCATACACACTGCTTTCACATGCCGCTTGAAAGAGATGTTATTATTATTAAACTTAAGCACAAAACCAGTCCTGCACCATTTGTGATCAACAACGCACCTCATAAACTCTCTAAAGCTCATTTCGTTCTCTTGTGCTTGATGTGTGCATGGTTTGGATTCAGTGTAAATATTTACATCTTAAAATTAAACACTGCAATATAAAGATAAAATTCCCTGCCTGGCTCAGTTTTAATGGATTTGGTGTTATGGCGGTTTTATCACATATTAAAGGGACTACTTCATCATTGCAGCGTTAGCCCCGCCCACTGGTGTGTGAGTGAGATGAGGAGGAGAGAAGAGCGACACAGGACTGAAATAACATCACCTTTCACAGGATCATAATGCTGGGAATATGATTATTATATTCAATAATGTGAATGTCTCAGTTGAGCTTTATTTATTTGTGTTCGGTTCATTTCACTGTGGATTCTTTGGTAAATCAATCTTTTACGACTCAACAGTGATGAAACATTCTAATGCCTGATCTGATATGATTCATGTACAGTCAGATGTTCTTTGTCTGTGTGTCAATGAATCAAACCATTGACTAAACGCTCAACTTCACCTTGTTTCTCTCAGTAGGATGAAAATAATCTGTTATTTAAACAGTGATTGAAGTATATATAGAAAGTGATCAAAGAACGCTCCCTTTACAATCGCTAGAGCTGTCAATCAAACAGCACGAGTTTATCAGTGACTGAATTCTGGACTCATGCCAAAACTTCCATTTTATTCAACAAATCTATTAGTTACATCGTGTTTTCACTGTTAGTTAAGATGAAAGCATTTGTTAGTGTGCAGAAATTGAGTTGAATTGACTACAATGATCATCACTGCAACCGTTCGTGCCACCATCTCAATATAATGCCACAGATCTAAATGTAATGCAGCACTTTTTCACGATTAGTTAACCTTGAGAGCTGTAATAGTAAAAACATGCTAAAAGTTTTCAAGAGAGTAATACTTTGTGATTAAATTATAAATAGAAAGCGATCAAAAAACGCTCCCTTTGCAATCGCTGGAGCTGTCAATCAAACAGAGCAAGTTTATCAGTGACTCCTGTTTTATTCAACGAATCTCTTAGTTACATCGTGTTTGCTCTGTTAGTTAAGATGAAAGCATTCGTTAGTGTGCAGAAATTGAGTTGAATTGACAAGATCACTGCTTTCATGAGCTCAACAACATGTCTGTGATCGACTACAATGATCATCACTGCAACCTTTCATGCCACGATCTCAATATAATGCCAATTCTCGACTAATGCTCAATATAATGATCAAATGTAATGCTACAATCAACACTTTTCATGATTAGTTAGAGCTATAATAGTAAAAATGTGCTGAAAGTTTTAGAGAGAGTAATACTGCTATTTCAAATGCAAAGATATTAGCCAATCACAGCAGTCGGCATTTACACTGAAGTCTCACAGTAGACACGCCCCTTAAAACAGAGCGTTCAAATCAGAGGCTGTAATCAAAGCCAAGTTGATATAGAGCCATATTGCACAGGTGTGATATTTAGCTTTGTAGCTAGCTGACTTTTTTGAAATATTAACAAAGGCTTGGACTCAACTTGAGATTTGAATCTATGGCAAGAGAAATACATTCCACACGCTTTTTTAAGACCCTCTGTGGTTGTTTCTTATTTATTGTTTACTCTTATTTCTGTCGAACTGCTGTATAAAAGCAATACCCCACTCATAGCTATGTGATATGGGTCTATATCAACATGGCTGTGATTCGGCTGTAGGACACTTCAGTCAAGTTTGCAAAATTATTCAAACTAGAGCATTCAGTACTATGAAAATGGGGTATCGTGCAACTCAAAGATGTAAATCAGCAGTATACTCATTAGCACTTCCTGTTTAACCTGCACTCAGAACGGAGAGTTTGAGATAGCAAGCTGGATCGCATTGGTCTACGCTGGGCCGAAAAAAACCCAGCAAATGGAGAGGGAAATCAGCTCCTTTACGTCTTGTTTGTTAGCTGAGGAGAGACGTTTCCCAAATCCACCATGGAATTCCCTAAATCCTTTTCATCATATTGATATGAAACAGCTGCTCCAAATTTTGCCAGCCAGTTTGATGGGCTGCTGAGGAGTCCCACCCAAACTGCCTGCGCGCCAAAAATTACTGTAACAATAACAATAACACGATCTAGTGACCGGGGTGAAACTGGTTGTACACTAGCTGCTTATCTCAAGCTTATGATCCTGGACTAATGCCATACATGCTTGACCATCAAGTTAATTCAAGCAATTTTGTAAAAATTGGGGCATAATAAGAATAGCAGACTGTTTATACGTGAACGTGTGTTAATATGGACCTTTTGTGCCAGAGCGCACAGCCATCTTTAAAATTTTGGCTTGGAACTTCCGTCTTTGCGGTATCTGTGTATATTTCTATGGCATCGTTGTCGAAGAGTAATTAGCTGGTGAAGTGGATTTACTTATTGTAGAATAATCATGAGTACTGTAATGTTTGAAGCAGATGTCATAACAAATGTCTATAGACCGGTAAGATTTTAAAACGAGCGGTTCACTCATAAATCCGTAAGATCTTACCTTCATGCTGTGGAAATATAAACCGGATCTAGGACTTCCCTATTGTAATAGAATTGGAATGATTGTTATAATTTTATAGTTATAGTTATTGTAATTGGTGTGAACAGGGTTTTACTAAGGGGAATAAAGTAATTAAGTAAATCCTTTCAAAAACACTGGTTATTGATAAGCGAGACAAACCTTAATTTATGTCTAGCTAAGACACACGAGAAAATAGAACTGAGAAAAAGCAGAAATGAATGGGAAATGTGGAAATCCCATAAACTGCTTCCAATTTTAGTGTGATATACAAACAAAGAGAATGTGTATAAATATTTATTTAATTTGGTAACAGATTGTTTAGCAATATTGAAGGTCTGAAACTGAAGCTCCAAGAGACTAATCAGTTCTTTACAAAGGAATTGTGGGTGAAATCTAAGTCTGTATAGCTTAATTGAGTCCAGACAGAGGTGTGAAATTGCTACTAATCAATAACATTATCAATTAAGTCTGTTGGGCCCTGGGGGTCACAGTGGCATCCTAAAGCTTTTAGCATCTTTAGAAAAAAATAGTAATCCTCCTTTCCAACATGACGCAACTAAACTAAAAACATGAAGGTTTTCTAATTATTTTATTTATTTTCTAAAACAAAACAAGGTTGTCTAACCATGATTGGCCTTTATACTAAACAAGGAAAACTATATAAATCAGATGAGTGTTGGTATTTTTACCTGAGGCTTCTGGGTAGGATTCTTCATTCTGGAGTCAAACCCAGCTCTGTCGGTACGCAGCTGTCGTGATAAGGGATCCTGACACACAAAACCTAAGTGCGACAAACAGTTGCTGTTCAGACAAAAGTGTACTTTGATGATGATAAATACATAATACGCTATTAATAATTTGCTCATCTCTATCCACCCAGATGTGCAAAGCAGTGTGTGTGTATCAAATCAAATATTCTGTTTGGTGCCTCGTTTAAACTTCTACAATATTTTTTGTTGATATACACTACTGTTCAAAAGAGTTTTTATTAAAGAAATGAATATTTTTCTTCAACAAGAACACATTAAATAAATAATAATAAAAAAAGATTGTGTCTTTAGCTGGGTTGAGGTAGGCAGGTCATTCAACAGTTATGAAATTTGGTACACTGATAGAGGACAGTCCCAACATTAACTACAGCAAATTTGGTGTCTCTAGCTCAAAGTCTCTAGCGCCACCACTTGTCCAAAGTTTCACTCATGTTTACGCAAATAACTTTTGAACCATAAGGGTTAGAAACAAAATTCTTTGAACTTCCTCATATTCCTTTGGTCAGTACGATTGTTATGAATCTATTCCGTTGTCCTCCATCCACCTGCCACTAGATGTCGCCCTCCCATTTCAAGGACTCTATCATTCACACTACATTTCCCATAAGTCCTTTACCCTCATGTTAATTACTGTCCAGCTGTAGCCAATCTATGTCACTATTTAAGTTTACTCTGTAGCCCAGGTTATTTGCGAAGTCTTGTTAACCCTGTAACATTTCTGAGCGCTATCCTTGTCTTGTTTCGCCTGTTTTCGGATCCTGCCTGTGTCATCGTTCTGCTGTTTCTCTGACTGCCTTTTTGACCTTTGCCTGGATTATTTACTACGAGCTTGCCTATTCCCTGTTATTACTGTTTGCTGTTGAGTTGACCATTGCCTGTATGACTACGTTTTGGAAATAAAGCTGCACTTGGATTTCAACCCGCTGACTCCGTGTTACAACGATTCGATTGCACCACATTACATCATTTAAAATCAAATGAGATCATCTTCAGACTATGCTGGCAAAAAGTTATCAAAAAGCGTTTTGATGAGCCCAACCATTCTCAAATCCCGTGCAAACAAATTCGAAGAGCATTCCAAATGGGATGCGAGGCTATATCTCTGCAGCGCGTTAGCATATTCTGACCAAACTTGGTACATGTCATCACAAGCATATCCTGAGACAACATGCTACATTTCGGCACAGCGCCACCTACTGGTCCAGAGATAGAGAAATGGCTATTTTTGCTTATAATGTCTGAACAGTTTGGCCAAAGAATAATAAAACTGGTCTTGTTAGATTTAGCGCAGCATTCCAAGTTTTCCAGGGCATCGGCCATTTTGTAGCAAATTGCTGCATTTATTGAACGCATTAGCATATCTTTACGAAACTCGGTATGGGTCATCAGCACGATGCCCTGAAGGAGCCTGAGAAGCTTTGAGACAGCACCACCTAGTGGTGAAATCAAATATTCATATGCTCGTAACTTTTGATGTGGTTTTTCATGGGAGTCATCTCCTTAGATTTCCGAATCCTTGCCAATTCCAATGATACCTAACATGCAAGGTTTCGCCTAATGGTTTGTGCAAAGTTTTTAGATTTGCAAAGATCTTTGAAACTGATCAAGACACAACCACCATAGGAAATTTGGAAACATAGGTCGTTGGCAGAACGTCAAAGCCAAAATTTTGATAGTAAGAAAAATGCAATCAAAGTTGTGCATGGGTCATTTTTTTTTCAAGTCATACATGTAATAAAATGCTATATTTTACTGAAGATTTTACTTCTTGCTTGCTTCTTTTTGCTTGGCACCTTAATGGCTGCTTGCTGCTATATTTAGGTCAAATGTTGTATCTGTTAATATTATTTAATGGACCTGAGTTGACATTGAAGGTGAGTTTATCAGTTGTACTGTGGTAAGACATGTTTGAAATTGATGTAAAGGAATCATCAGAAACGTGGATCGCACAGATGCTGCCATAAAAATGAACAAGTTAAAATACTGCATGTGATCTACACCCATCACTGTACTGAGATCAATCATCACAGAGAGCATTTCTTTCTCTGGCGTCAGATTTGCGAGTTTTTGGAGTGGTGACAACCTATTGCATAAGCACAACAAAACTTTGCCTTGAGCAATCATTATTTTCATGAGGGCTGCAGAGGTGTTTTCTTCAGCCAAACTGTGACAGTTCAATGAGTCATGTAAGCGTCTAATGTTTTGTTGACAATTCCTTCATGCAAGTCATCTAATGAACTCCAACACTGCTGTGAGGATGTTTCCTAGGTTGTGTGTTTTATCATTTAATCCAAATATATGATCAAAAACGGTGGTAATCACAGATAAATACAACTTGAACAATTTAAGGATCAAATTAAATTAAATTGTTGTTGCACAACAGAGGTTTACTGTTAAAATTAAAACATGGAACAAAACCTGCAGACTTCAGATTTCAATAGCAATGTTTTTGTGCTTTAACATTAAAATAAACCAGTCCCTATTGCCATGTGATTAACTGTATATCCCTATATTTGATTATTTATCCAAAAATTGCCAAATTCTGTGACATTTCATGTTAAACTGGATTCAGCGATTCCCACGTTTTCCGGATCGCAAAAATCACAGGGCCCTATAAAACCTCATGTAAGGGTGGAAAGCACAACCCTCCGTCCTCTTAACCGGTCATTACTGCACACCAAACAAATGTGACCCACATGACAAAAGCCACGGCCACAGACAGTAACCTGCAGTTATGGGTGTTCTGTGGTTTGAAAATGTGACCATACAAGAACATTTACAACTTGAGACTGAAGTGAAGTGGTGGAGGACTGTGAAAAGGAAACTTACCCACAAGAGAAAACATATCGGAGATCATGCTGGCCTTTATCTTTAAATCAAGGGGAGCGTCACTAGAAATATAAAAAGGGGAAAAATGTATTAGTGCACTGTTCTATAAACCTTGTGGGCCAATGATTTATGAGCCTTTAACACAGCACACTGAAATATGATTAATTTCTTTCTCCTGTGAAATCATATATTGGACAGAATGTCTAAGCTGCTCATTTCCATTCAGGGAAATTGAATGGTGATATATACAGTGTCAAGCTGCAAAAACCATCAGAACAGTAGTTTATATCAGGCTTCCGCAACCTATGGCACGCAAAAGGCACGTGACTTCAGATAAAGAGGTGTACGTCTTAAATAAAGTCCCTCGAACTTACACACAAACGTACATTTTGAGGTAATCGTTCCTCATGGCTGTTTTATTAAGTTGGGTACAATAAATACCATTAAAGTGTGAGATTTTATCCTGCGCTGACACACAGATCCTGACAGAACATTCGTGTGCGCACGTCAGCGATTATCCTTCCACGTGCCATAAGGTTCCCAACCAGAGCTGTCAAAAATCAAAGCAGGTCCAAGGTTTTCATGGAGGAACTCAATCCTTTACAGTGAATACTATGAATACGGTCACTGCCTACAAAAACTGCATGTCGTTTTAAAGGGACAGTTAACTGACAAATGGAAATTCTGATATTTTGAAAAAATGTTTGTAGCCCACACAATGAAAGATCCAAAATATCATACGGGAGATGATTTTTGAGTAACTAAGTTAATTGTTATAGATATCACATATTTCACAAGCAAGAGAAGTGAATAAATGTGAAATAATACAAGAAATGTGGCACAAAGCTCCAGATTAAATCAGTCCATAGCGTGCCAGATGTACACAACTGGGTGATTTACCTTCTGAAAGCACTACACTTCCACTTGATGCTGAATACAAATGTGAAGATGTTTAAACGTTTCCATTCTTGAGCCAAAACTACTGTGGTCTGAGCTGTTTTTATGTTTATGAGCATGTTGACAAGTACACTTGCTTGCGTTTGACTCGAGTCTTCATTAAGAACAACCCTCTAATTGGACAAATTGTGCATAAGGATTTGTTTGACACAAATAAAGTGTGAATTCTTTTGTAATGAGAAATATTATGCTTTTAATTGGAAGCGTTTTTGCTTGGTCTTTGTTGGTTCAGCAGGTCGAGGCTGGAGTTGTTTTCTGTTATTTTTCGGCATGGAAGCACGGTTGGGTTTTCAAACCCTTCTATTGAACTTCAAGAAGCCGATGATGACTGAACCTGTCCTCTTCATGCTGATGCTGTCAAATGTTTGCAGTCGATATATGCAAATCAGTCTGATGACACACTCAAATCAGTCTGGTTGCCTCAATATCTTAATGCAGAGCATCAAAGCTTCTGATCCAGTTTTGGACAAGTCTTGACCTGAAGACATCCAACAGATCTTTGATGGCTGAACGAATCACCTGTAACGAGAAATCCTTCCACTCATCTGGTGTTACGCTTTGAAATGGGCTTTTCTTGGAGGCTTTGATTTGATCCCACCAGATACTGTGGCGTAGACCGGCGACTTCACAAGGAATGCTGCTTTACACCATATTGAACTTTACATGGATGAACATCAGACTTACAGTCTTTACAATGGCATGCACTTCATAAAAGTCCTGGATCACATTTAAAACTTACAACTGTTTTATGGAGTTTTTTTCAACTGAAAGTGTTTTGGAAAGTCTCAATAATTTGCATGTTGTTAAACTACTCTTGAACCCACTGTACGTCAAGATAACGAGTCCAATCCTCAATATTAACTAGTTGCTTATTAAAATGAACATTACTAAGATATTGGCTGTTTATTAGTACTTATTAATGCTTTATAACTAATGCTTTTTTAACTTATTCTGCATAACCCTTTTCTACATGCCTTAATTCTACCCAATATCTAAACTTAACAACTACCTTACTAACTAATAATAAAGGCACAAGTTGTAGTTAATAGTTAATAGTGAGAAATGGACCCTAAACTTCTTTAAAAATTACTAAAAGGGCCAAAATGCACATTTGATTGCATTTCTATATTTGCCAAAAATTTGTGGTTTGAATGGCAGTAGGTGATGGAAATATAAAGTGCGCAACGCAGTGATCTCAAATTGCTTTTGCCTGTATAACACAAGCAGAACACAAACACCCAAAGCAGTTATTGTACACATCACACACACATAAGAAAATGGAAAAATAAAAGGATTGGTGTGTGTGCGTCGCTCACCATGCCAATGAGGGAGAGAGGTTCACTTCCAAGAGCCACGGTTTGAGGTTGGAATCAATGAGAACGTCAAAACCATACAGTTCTGCGAATTGAGACACACACACACACACACACACACACACACGCAGTGAGACGGGTGAATGGGAGGACACCCACCACACAGAGGCGGTCAGCGCTACGGAGAGCAGTCTGTAAATGCAAATGAACAGATTAAAGCAGTAATGGAAGAAGAAACATAGGCCACAAACACATTGAAAACCTCTTTAACAAACAGAAGTAAACCCTCTAAATCAGTGGTTCTCAAACTGGGGCGCATGAGGTGAGCGAACAAAATGCTGAGTTTTGCCATTCATTTAGTCACCTTAAAATAACGTTAAAACCGAGCACGTATTTGTAACAGGCAAAATGTCGTGAATACATGACATCCAATCTTTTGCGGTCAAAACTGCTTTCATACTATCAGCGTGCAAATATGTATCGAGAAGAATATGGTGTCTTAGCAAATCGCACTACATTACTGCCATTCTCGACAATGTGGGGATTTTAGCATGAAGAACAAATATTGCATCTATTAGTAAAAAGTGTAGTAGTAAAAAATATACAGATTTATTGTAAATGTGGAGGTCACTTTCTGATTTTTGTTGGTGTTTAATGTGAAAATGTTTGTTCAAACATTTTATAAGACAAGTGAAGAGTCAAATTATAAGTGACAGGACAAATAAACACAATAGAATAAAGACACAAAAGAAATAAACAGTGCTTTAAGATTTTCAGGAAGGTCATAAGAGCAGTGTTCAGAAATAAAATAATGAAATGTACATTAACAAACTGCATAGTCGTCACTGTATGAATTAAATATATATTAATCCTTAATAAAGCTACAAAAGTTATTCAGTCAAGAGCAGTGAGTGTTGCCCTTTGTCTTTTGTTGTTTGATTAATATTAATGAAAAAGACAGCAGATTAATTAGGCTGCTGTCACTTTAAGAGCTGATGCAGATTGGACACACACACATCTGATTTTCTCCCACGCTAGCCAAAGGATGACGTCTCTACTCTCCTCCACGTCATCCAAGATGTTCATGTCTTTCTTTCTTCAGTGGAAAAGAAATGAAGGTTGTTGAGGAAAACATTCCAGGATTTTTCTCCATATAGTGGACTTCACTGGGGTTCAACGGGTTGAAGGTCCAAATGTCAGTTTCAGTGCAGCTTCAAAGATCTACATGATCCAGATGAGGAATAAGAGTCTGATCTAGAGAAACCATCGCTCATTTTCTCATTTTTAGCCACAAATGCTCGTCTTGCACTGCTCTGTGATGCTCCACGCATTACGTCATCACGTTGGAAAGGTCATGTGACGTAGGAGGAAGTACCGATCCAGTATTTACAAAGCGAACGTCAAAGACTGAGTCAAACGCCTTTACAAAAAAAGGAAAAACAACGTTGTTGGACAATTTTGAAGTTGGAAGAGAAAATTAGATGTTTTGTCACCCTACCGCGGTACTTCCTCCTACGTCACGTGACCTTTCCAGCGTGATGACGTGATGTGTGGAGCATCAGAGCAGTGCAAGATGAGCATTTGTGGTTAAAAAGTATATAATGTTTATTTTTTTTAATAAAATGTGCAACGGTTTCTCTAGATCAGACTCTTATTCCTCGTCTGGATGAAACTGACATTTGGACCTTCAACCCGTTGAACCCCAGTGAAGTCCACTATATGGAGAAAAATCCTGGAATGAGTTCCTCAATTTCTTTTCCACTGAAGAAAGAAAGACACAAACACGGAGGAGCGTAAATTATCAGGAAATTTGAATTCTGAAGTAAAATAATCCTTTAATTGTGTTAAATAATTTTAACCCATTAAACAGACAATGTTAATTGCAGAAACTGCATCACATTTTCAGATATTGAACTATATCTGTCTATATATATATATATATATATATATATATTTAAATATATCAGTCAATCCAGAAAGTTTGAGAAATAAAACTTTTATATAAATAATGAATGGGTAATGAACAGAGCGAGCAAAGCGAATTCCCTTTATAAGAGAAAATGTTAAAATCTACACACTGTTTCCTAATTTTATATCCTCAACAAAGATAATGTGATAATTTCACTAACATTCGATGTATTTCCCAGCCCTAAAGAGCAGCATAATCCTCCCACCTTTTGGAACAGCCTTATATTGGGCACATGTTTTAAATGTTGTCTACTCTAGGTTTTGAAACAGCCTATATGCAGCACTAAATGCTCTCTGGTATAAAGCGGGTCTTTATCAAACAGAAGGGCGTTTCTGTGTCCTTTCTACATTCACTGACAGAAGAGAGAGAGTGTTTGAATGTGTGTAAACAGAGTTCGTCGAGTGGGGCGACAGACTATAAATAAGCCTGTGCCAGCCTGCTAACTTTATACTATTTCATGGCATCAAAGGGATCAACAGCTGATCCCACTATTCCCACTCCACCTGTACCTGTCTATATCACTAGATTGATGACGGTTCAGTTCTTATGCGTCTCATTTGAAAATAATACATGAATTATTTTTGCTAAATGCTTTCCTCCTGTCCTAGATTCAGATTATAAATGTTTAAATAAGAAAATCCATCATAAAACTATTAATTACAAAACTATGATCATCTAAACGAGACTGAAATAATGAAGAGTGCATAAATAAATGTTTTTAATATTTATTGTGTGAAAACTATTTCTATCGGTGTGTATTTTGCCTGAATAAATGACACTATTTTTACTGTTTAGTGGTGAACTATTTTTTTTAAAAGTCAAGATGTGCTCTACTGAACACTGGGTTGAGTTCATTCAGACCTTGACTGTGATGTACCTCTTACTCTAACAACCCTTTTCTCCGCTGATTCATAAACATTCACACAATTAATTTAGAAAAATCTGCATTTATAAACTATCTGTCCGTTCCAGTTCACCAATGACCCCAATGTGATTTTTTAAGGCTGATCCCAAACCAGATTATGTCATACACGAGTATTTCAGAAACCGGTTATGCATGGTATACTATAATCCATTTATTTGTAAACAGATAGAATATGCAAGTAAAAGCATCTGGACTTGGTTATCCAATCACTGAAGACCTCTGGTCACTCATCAGAGGGCCTTCATCAGCTGACGGGATTCAATGTTTAGATAAATCCATAACTATGTCCAGATGTTCTGGAATGAGATTTTACCTGCTGCTCCATAAATAAAGCGTAACAATGACCGAAGCACAGCTCACACAGAAGTCCTGGTCAAACCAAGCATGTGAATCTGAATATGGAAATCTTTCAACCTCACACGAAATTCCAGAACGTATGGATTATATTGAAATTTGGATTTGGTACAAATGGTAAAACGGCAGCACCTTGTGCACACTTCAGGAGACAGATCTCATGCTGAACACCAAAACATGGTAAGCTGCATTTCTGAATTCACTGCTCTAGATAATGTGAATGTGAGACTCGACAAGATTATGAGACCGACAACTGACCATTCTGAGACCCGCCCCCTTTAGTTACTGTTGCTATGTCCACTCTCACGCCACACATCATGTTCTTACGGAGTGAAAAATACATCGAGGAGCAAAGAGGACACTGACAACGTATGAAACAGTTTCATATTTAAAATATTGTAATGTTTTAAAGCAGTTGAATCAATAAATAGCGTGTAGTGTGTGTTTAATGTGTGGTGACAGATCGCTGTAGCTCCTCGTGAAGCGATCATCTCTTCATACTAGTTCATTTATAGCATCAAATAAACATGAATGAACATCAGAAGGAATGTTGTTTCAAGACGTGATTCAAGTTCACCAACGTTAATCTACTAACTCCCCTGACCGCTTTGACCGACAAAATGGCGGATTCGGGGTTATGATTGGTCAGATCGCCTGTCAATCAAACTGTTTGCGAAGGGTCAATCATGACTGTTGCAATAGCTTGGTTTCACGTGACGTCACGCTGCTACATCACGAGAGCGCGAAATTCAGATGGAGGGCAGGAAGTGAGTAGCTGAGGATCTGCCGTCTGAAAAAATGCCAATGTTTTGTGTAGTTTACGGCTGCTCCAATTGTTTAAATCGAGAAAAAAGAAAGGGTTTTTATAGAGTACCGAAGATTGTCACTCATAAAGGTGAGAAATGTCAAAAGCTCACTGAGACACGCCGTAAAAAGTGGATTTCCAACGTACGTCTGCGGTCGGGAGGAGCAGAGTCTGTTAATGCCCGTGACTGCAGCGACCACTTCGTCTGAGGTATGTTAACGTGTTTTTTATGTCTGTGTTTATATAGCATTAGGTTGTCGTTAAATGCTCATTTACTTCGTAATGATTATTAAGTTAGCGGTAGTCTAATGTGGACTTCATTGGGGATTTTTAGGCTGCCCTAGCGCTTTGGGTGACGTTGAGTCGGTAGATTGCGCTCCGACGGTCAACCTAGGTTAAAAAACTAAGCCCAAATCAGAGGCGTCTCTTAAACGAGAGCAGAGGATGAAGCTCAAGGAAGACCAACAAAGACGGTTGGGATGAGGCTATGTTGGATCTCCAACAGACAGATGAGAGCCCAGATCTGACGCAGACAGCCGAAAGCTCCAGCTGACAACAACCCACGATCAGAGCGGATCAGTGGGAACACGGGTCACGTCCAACATATCTGTTCACTAATTCTTTGTATCTATTTCTTGAAACTGGTTCTAAATTTGTACAATACGGACTCTCCGCAACGGTTTCCTCCATAGACGTATTTGCCATTTTTACTTCCTGCCCTCCATCTGAAATCACCCCGCCTTCGCGCGTCATCATAATCACATGACTGAAACCCAGCTATTAAAGTGGAATGTGACAATGAATAAAAGGTATTGATTGTGGCATTGTTTAGATCTGATCATGTTGCATCAAAGATTTCTTTTTATGTCGTTTTTTTTTTGTGGCATTGAGCACCAGTCGCTCGTCTCTTATCTTATGTTCATGAATGCAATGCTCAGTCAAATGCGTTTAGATTAGTTACCAGGGAATCCGCTGAAAACACTGGAAATTCAATGTGTGACTTCTGTCGTTCCCTGAATTCTCTCATCATATTCAACAAAGTGTAGATACGTAAATGAGAGATTAATTTTGCATTGCAGTCAGCTGGTTATAATGGGAGTTCTCATTGACCGCTTAAGTGATGGGGAACGTTTTTTGCTCACTTTCAATATATAAATTATTCCCAGCTTGAATAACTAACCAAACCAACTACTAAAATAACCAATGTGAAGTCTTTGTTTTCTAATCCATAAAAAGCAATAAACTAATTCATACAGCCGGGGTCACGGTAACTGAAGCAAATAGGAGCACTATAAGTATTTGACAAAAAAAACAAAACTCAAACATTTAATAAGGTATAAAAATTGCCCCTACAAAGGTAAAAAAAAAAAAAATTCTTCCACTTCCAAGGGCAAATATTGCCCCTTAATGGAGAAGTGACTCTGCTTGTTATTATAACCTTTGTTTTACCAGGAAAAGCACATTGAGATTAAAGATCTCTTTTACAACAGCGTCCTGGCCAAGATGAACAGCAACACTGCTCGTGTGAGTTTAACAACTAGCAGATACAAACATTTACACACACAAGCACAATAAATGGACAAGATATATAATACAAAAGAATATCAATACATAACTAGTCAAAAAAACTACAGCCCGAAACTTCTGTCTCCAAGTCATTTAAAATCTTTTTAAAATTGTCCAATGAAACCAGCTCCCTAAGTTGCAACTGAGTTTGCAAGTTATTCCAGGCGGAGGGAGCAGCCAATTTAAATGCCTTTTCCCCCAGTTCAGTACTCACTCCTGGAACAGACCGTAAGACAAATTCCTGGGACCGAAGGCTGTTGCTTCCACCATGTTTTTTTTTTGCAAATATAAGCATGGCGATATAGACGGTAGATTTATAAATAAAAATATGCCAGTGTTGTAGTCTCTGGATAGACAACGCAGACCATCCAACCCGAGCACACAACACACAACGATGAGGGAGAGATTTGAGATTTGTTATGAACCTCAATACACCATGATAAACAGTGTCTTCAGCATGTAAACACTGAGAAGATGTGTGCATATATATAACATCACGATAGTCTAGTACAGAAATAAATGTTGCGGCAACAAGCCTCTTTTTAGCCTCGAAGGAAAGGCAGGATTTGATTCTAAAATAGAAACCCAATTTCACTTTGAATCTCCTCACCACTTGTTAAACATGAGGGCCAAAGCGGAGAGCTTCATCAATTCAAATTCCCAGATACAAGCTCAATCTCCGATCCTTGAGAAGTAGTGATAGAAGGAAGATTATCAGGGATTGATTTTGGTTTAGAAAACAACATGAATTTTGTTTTGTCCGCATTTAATACTAATTTTAATTCAAATAGGTTACGCTGAACAATATTAAAAGCAAGCTGTAACTGAGAAATTGCCAGATTAGGTGTGAGTGCTGAACTATATATAATTGTATCATCAGCATAATAATGAAAAACTTGAATTACGAACATTTTGATCTATATTATATATATATAGTAAATAAGAGTGGTCCTAGGACTGACCCCTGTGGCACACTTTTAGTTACATTAAGTGAACAAGAACTAAAACCTTCTTGTAAGCTTGCAGGGCTTTCACGACTACCTGTTTGTAGTAGTCGATTAGTTAACCAGAAGAGAAGTTGACTAGTTTACGAATCAGTGTTTTGGCTTTGTTCTAAAACCTAATGAGCAGCCTACATAGACATTTCAAGGCATCAATCATGCTCCTGATGCAAAGCACAAAATGCCAATGGCCAAAACGGTCCTGTGATTTGCAGAGCACAGGACATTATTAAGAAAATGTCGGTCTAAATTTTCCATTGAAATCAACTGATCCTTCACCGGCAGTTTGATTGACAGGCGATCTGACCAATCATAACCCCGAATCCGCCATTTTGTCCGTCAAAGCGGTCAGTGGAGTTAGTAGATTAACGTTGGTGAACTTGAATCACGTCTTGAAACAACATTCCTTCTGATGTTCATTCATGTTTATTTGATGCTATAAATGAACTAGTATGAAGAGATGATCGGTTCACGAGGAGCTACAGCGATCTGTCACCACACATTAAACACACACTAGACGCTATTTATTGATTCAACTGCTTTAAAACATTACAATATTTTAAATATGAAACTGTTTCATACGTTGTCAGTGTCCTCTTTGCTCCTCGATGTATTTTTCACTTCGTGAGAACATGATGTGTGGCGTCAATTGTTTTATTTTAATTATAGCAGCATTTTTTTTCTTGAATTTTGGGGGGTATTTATGTTCACTCCGGGTAGCATTGTTACCCCAACCCCATGTTAATTTTCAACCCTGCCTATGAGGCTGACTAATGAAGCTCGGCGGGATCTTGAACAGAGCTACAGACGACTACATCTTTCTTCAGTCAGCTCTAAACACACAACATGAGCTGAAAGACAGGGCGAGCGGCCCACACTAATTACTCAAGATGTGCAAAAGCACCATTTTGCATTGTGAACACACGTACAAACACAAACAGCACGCTCCATACGCATTTACACTCCGCTTCAAGCAGCGAGCAGCCAACAGCCCATGTGCAACACATTTTCCCCCAATTAGGAGCAGACACCGGTCCTGCCCGCACCTCAGCCCTCACAGGCCGTCTCGCTCCCTCCGTCTCTCTTCTCTGGGCTTTTGTGGCTCTTTAATGTGTGCTGGGAGGGCCCATTAACATCACCACAAAATATTCACAGTGAGGAGAATAAATAAGCACCAACAAGGGAAGATCAAAGCCGAGCGATATTATGAGCCGTTGGGCACTGGAATCGAAAAAAACAAGCCCAAACCAAACTCACCACAACAACAATAACAAGGCCGTAACGTATCATCTCACTGGGTGTCTCCTGCGTCTGCTGTGTCACTTCACATTGTTGCATCACTGCAGAAATTAATCGTATTCCTGCTGGTTTTGGGTGTCTTTTCATAAACAATATAATAGAGGGTGGAGTGGCTCGCATGAACTCTGATGAAATATTGCTTGACTTCTAAGCTCAAGTAAGACAATTTACACACGATCGCAGTACTGCAGAGAACCTCGTGTCACTTCAGCATGGAAACTGGCACACTTTCACTAATATTTTTATATCATTGGACCAAATGTTCCTATATTTAAGGAATAGTTCACCCAAAATATGCAAACACATATGCTGTTGTTTTTGAAGTTTTGAAAACCCACTTTGTCAAATATCTTGGGCATTACTGTAACTGCAGGGGGAAAAAAAATAATGCTCTTGTGGTCGCGTTCAAATTATGATCGGGAACTGACAAGGTTCCAAAAATACAGGATCCAAAACATTGTCATACCGTCCACTTGTGTTAATGGTTCTGTCGATGTGGATAGAGCACGGTATAGTAACTTGCTACGGAATCTATAGCAGAAATTATGCTTCACAATATTTGAGTCACACATCTACTGCTCACAGAACAAAAACTAAATGTGGGGGAAGCTGTTTAACCATCTTTCGGCATTTCGAACCAAAGTTTTTGTTATTTTGGTGCCCGATGTTTGTCCAATCTTCATCAAAATTGGCTCAGATCATCCTCAGACCAAGCCTCGCAAAAGTACAGGAAGTAATTGGAGTTTTGATTTTCAAACTGTTGAAAACTGAAAATAAATTTGAAGCAAAAAGGTGAGACAATTAGAGATGCAAAGAAATGCTTCATTGGGAATTTCTAGTGAAATTTAAACCAGCCTAAGCCGTTTTGCTGATGCTTAACACCATGTTGGTCAGGCTGGGAATAGGAGTGGGCGATATGACCAAAATCTTATATTACGATAAAAGTAATCTTATATCACGATAACGATATGACAATATAGTTATTTTTGCTTTAAATAAGATTTAAACATGGTCAAAATGTTTCATAATTTCATAATATCACCATTTTCAATGCATAGTCTTTCCTGTGTAAATTTAAATCTACATTTATTCTCATTAAAGTTACAAAAGCAGTGAGAGATTCTCTTTCTTTTCTGCTGTTTGATTAGCATTATAAATGAGAGCAGGTAAACTGCACTGGTCCATTATACTCAAGCCTCGTCTTTCTCAACTGTCCCTTCACTTAACACATAAATGGCTCTGTTTACTTGCAATACATGGTCACTTTGACACATAAATATGTGTATTTAACTGTTGAAACCCAACTGACCCTTCCCAAAGCCCCGCCCCCTTTAGTTACTGTTGCTATGTCCGCTCTCACGCCGAGGAGCAAAGAGGACACTGACAACGTATGAAACAGTTTCATAATTAAAATATTGTAATGTTTTAAAGCAGTTGAATCAATAAATAGCGTCTAGTGTGTGTTTAATGTGTGGTGACAGATCGCTGTAGCTCCTCGTGAAGCGATCATCTCTTCATACTAGTTCATTTATAGCATCAAATAAACATGAATGAACATCAGAAGGAATGTTGTTTCAAGACGTGATTCAAGTTCACCAACGTTAATCTACTAACTCCCCTGACTGCTTTGACGGACAAAATAGCGGATTCGGGGTTATGATTGGTCAGATCGCCTGTCAATCAAACCGCCAGCGAAGGGTCAATTAGTCAGCAAAAAGCACTCAGTTCAGTCCTCACGAGCTCTATGAGCAGCATTCATGTCACGTGTCTCTCAGACATCACTCAGAGAGCGTGTGCAATTGCGCAGACTGAAATCAGTTGTTGTAGTTTTTACAACAACTAATTGTAACCACCTCAACGCTTCAAAACATACGCAAACGATAAGCTTTCGTGACCATGCCGCACAGCAATGCGATTGAGACGGTAGTCCACAATCTCTACCGTGTCTACTTTCCTAGCTGGAAGACCAGCTTAAACCAGCAGGGTTTGATGTGAATTTGGCTGCTGTTGTAGTGAACTGCGAGTAGACCGACTGGTGTTCTTCTGAAGTGTTATAAACGCGGCACTGTGGCTCATGACCACACAAATACAGCCCTATAAAGCATGTGACACTAGTGTGCTGGGCTCTGAAACCACAGCTTACAGCTCTAGTTTCAAATGATGTTTGTCTAAACTCTGAAATGATGCGACAAAACTGGCGACGTGTAATAAAACAGCTCGGCTAATCAAGAATAAAAATGAACATCACTTCATCAGCATCACAGAAACAGAGTGATGATGAGTTCTTTACATTGCAATCATTCAACCATCGATGAGAAAGAAAGACAAAATAACATTTTTCTCAGACTACAAAAATCACATAAAGAAGCATTCAAACAGACTTAATGAAAGGCCATTACACACACAGAGGCTCATTTATTCACTAGTACTACTGTTTCTGTCAGAGGTGAAGAGCGACGGATGAAGCATCATGTTACTAGACTTCATTTAGACAGCAGCTGAACAAAGACAAACCCGCCGCTAATTCACATCCAAACAATAAGGAGCATATTAAAGAGGGATTCAACCGTGTGGCTCCGATCCAGATTCACTCGAGATGAGATGTAAACTGGGAAAACAATGGGGCTGGTGTACTGGAGCCAACGCTATCGACCTTTCTCAGCACTTTCTCATTTATTAGCCTCCGCATCACTTCCTGCCTCTGCTACCTTATTTTATTGCTTTATTTTTTGCTATAGCTGTGTCCGAAACCGCCCACTCGTTCACTCGTTCACTAACCCCTATATAGTGCACGGCAGTTGAGCGCACTATATCAGCAAAGAGTGAACGAAAATGAGTGAGTGAATTCAGAGGCTGACGTTAATAGCACGTGCCAGACAATTTCGTCATTAACATTTCCTCTACCCGTCTGTAATATGTCCTGTTTAGCTGAATGAACTGTATTTTACTGTTTATTTGTCATGTTTATTGAGAATAAAAACACCTGTGTCATGCTATTTAGTCAATTTATATTTAAAAATAACAGAACAAAAACACTACACTGTCACATTTGTTTATAAAAATATAATAGTAAATAAATACAATATAAATACACTGTACAACAGTTCACTAACATATGAGAAAAATCCACCAAATTATCATATGATAATAAGTATATATATTATGATATAAACCTGTATCATTTTGCTTCAAAATATCTTTACAAAGATGTTCTAATTAATAAAAAATTACACTTATATTTGTAGAAGTTGCCGCTTCCCGTATTGCCGTCCGCCATATTTATTTTTCTTTCGCGCTCGATCGTCTTATCGCGTTGGATTTTGGGTAACGGCGCTTTAACGAGTGTACATCGAATGTACGCTCAAAATCAGAGAGGATTGTGGGTAAAAGTAGTGAACGAATGTAGGGAATGAAGTCAGAAGTCGGACAGCACTACAAAATGGCCGACACCTAATATAGTGCACTATATAGTGGATAGGGAGCGGTTTCGGACACAGCTTGTGACATGGTGATTTCTCAATGTGATGAAGACTGTGATGAAGTCAACTATACACACAAATGAGGAAAGGATGATTTGAGGGGGGGGGCTATAAAAACATAATTAGCGATGCAGCATTGACTGAAATAGTGGCGAAATCAATTCATCGATTTCAATTGATCTTCATTTTAATGAACCAGGACTCAAGACTCCAAGAAGAGTCAATGCTGTTTTCAGTCGATGCGTTAACAAAACTTCAGTAAACTTTATTTGTACTGTAATCGCTCAATCTGTGTTTCAACCGCAGAAAGACGTCAATGAAACAGCTTGTAAATAATGTGAAATGTGTAAATAATTCTTTTACTGAACATGTTAGTGATGTCTTGATTATTTTATGCTCGAAGAAATCAGCCACGGTTTAAATATTTATATTTCAACAACCAATTGGAATAGAAACATAAATCAAAAGTTGACATGAAAACTGTATTATATGCTATTTAAGTGCTGATTATTAAATACATTTCAATATTGAATTGATTATTAAATACACATTATTTCCAGCTTCAGTTTTTGGCTAACTGAAAACTTATTTTTGTTTCGATGCATTATCTCAGTATGATATATTCATAAAATGAATATGTTTAGGTCTAGCAGGATGCATAAACTATGAGTATGTCATAGCTCACATAGAGGAGTAGAATATTATATTAATAGCATTCGCCACTCATGCTTATGTTCACACATTTCAGCTAAAACGGGTGACACAGAGCAAAAGATGCTTGTATGAGTCGCTCTTCACAATAATTTAGCTCCAACAAAACAGCTGCAGAGCTCCTGAAGGCCTGGATTAGCTGGTGTTTAATTCGGGCTGCAGCAGGAATGGATGACCTGACTTTACCATATTAAACAGGCCACTTTATCCATATTTCCATCACATTCCACCGACGCACCTGCATGGGCGGATCATATTCGGTCATGTGACTGTGAAGTGAACCCTTGCCTGCCTCCAGTATCCCATCATGCACCAAAGATGAGAGCATACACTAGGTAGAGGGTAAAGATATCCTCATCATGCAGGTGATTGTCCGATAACCGAGCAGCGCACCTGCACTGTGTTATCACAGCCTAAACCAGCAACACCTCCAGAGGAAGTATTATGTCTACAGACACGTAACAGTGGAATGACAATACTGGAGCGAAGAGGAAGAAATAACATCTCACTTTTGTTCAGCTTTGAAGGGGTGATCTGGCACATGAGAAGAACTATAATATAAACATGCCTGTTTTTATATGTTTAAAACTCGATAAGCCAATAAAGCATGTTATTTATACATTACTAAAGTTTTTTTTTAACATTTTGAATTCTATCTTTTTTATATTTCTACTTTTTTTCCCCTAGTGGTTTTGATCTCCCCTCCTCCTCGCTCTTGTGTTTTTCCCATGTGGCCGTCGATCAGTGACTTCTTTGCCAGTGTGTTTTGTCCCTTTTACGTTCACACATGCCTCTTTCTAAGGGTTTGTTCACATTTGGCAGGTTTGGTTCAATTAAAGGGGTCCTTGATTATGATTTCACTTTTTTAACTTTAGTTAGTGTGTAATGTTGCGGTTTGAGCAGAAACAACATGCGCAAAATTACGACGTTCAATGCAAAGAGAGATATTTGCTTTTACAGAATTTGCTTTTTAAGGACTACAACAAACGGCTGGTAGGAACTACAACGAGCTTCTTCCTGTGTTAGTGACATCACTAACTCTAAAATTTACATAAACCCCGCCCAGAGAACACACAACAAAGTGGGCGGGGCCATGTTTTGCTGCTTTAGAGAAGGTTTGAGGTTTGCGGTTTAAGATTAAATAGCAACACTTTCTTTAGTTAACAGTGTTTAACTACATTAGTCAACTTGAACTAACAATGTTAATTTACTAATGTATTCTTAACATCTAAATTTGTGTCTGCTGATATTATTTAATAGACCTAAGCTGACATGAACTTACAATGAACGATTTTATTTTTTAGTTGTATTTTTTATTAACTATTGTTTACAAGGATCAATAAATGCAGCAAATGACTTGATCGTTGTTAGCTAATGTTAGTTAATGCCTATTACAGGTTAATTTTAATTAACAAATGTTTTTAATAGTTTTAGTTAACGTTAATAACCCTGCTAATATGCCATTTAACATTAACCAGATTAAACAACATTAATCAGAGAAGTGATGAATTGAATATCTGTAGGATAATGTGTTTGACCTCATGCAGGTATTTAACACCCCATAATCGTTCAGAATGAGAAACGTTTGGACTGAATGTTGCTCTGGCAGCAGATATCGTTCTGTTTTCACCTCCATAAATAGTCCATCACACAGTAAAGTCTGCATTCCTCTGTTAAACACTCTGCAGAGATTGTTACGAGATGCAACACAGACTTTATATACTGTAAACCATCAGTATTACTATATTCTTGTGAAGTCACTGTAAGTAATGCTGATCTATGAGGTCATACTCTTTGAAAACATGTTCTAAAAGTATCAAGCAGTTACTGTTTAATGTTTTTTGCATAGATACAGTGGTGTGAAAAAGTGTTTGCCCCCTTCCTGATTTCTTATTTTTTTTGCTTGTTTGTCACACTTAAATGTTTCAGATCATCAAACAAATTTAAATATTAGCCAAAGATAACACAAGTAAACACAAAATGCATTTTTTAAATGAAGGTTGTTATTATTAAGGGAAAACAAAATCCAAACCTACATGGTCCTGTGTGAAAAAGTGATTGCCCCACTTGTTAAAACACAACTGTGGTTTATCACACCTGAGTTCAGTTTCTCTAGCCACACCCAGGCCTGGGGCCGGTTGCACCAGCTGGACGTACACCCAGTCGTAAGACTAAGCTTAACATAAAATGCGTTTTAAGTCTGGCGTAGAATTAATACCTGTTGCACCATCTGGGCGTAGCGCACGTCTGAGACTAAATCTTACGCCTTGTCAAAGGTAGGTGTAAAGTGAGAAGTCTTGACTTGTTTCCATGGTGAAAATAAAGACATATAAAAACGTTGAGATGATGACGCGTCTGGTATACAGGCTGATCATATCGTCGTGTTTTTCAGAGCTGTCCTCGGTACTAGAGGCGGGTCGGGATTATCTGCTAAATTTGAAAGCGTTGTTAAAATATAACTTGCTCTATAAATTTGTGTAGGCGACTCTGTACACCGTGTAAACAGGTCTAGCCTAGAACTTGCTCCATAAATTTGTACTTCGAGTAAACAGCTGTTATCTTTTGCCACATAAAAATCTTTTTTTTATTCGTTACTGAATTGTTTTGCTTGCATACCAAAATATGCATATACTTACTGAATTGCTCAATAATTTTTCTTGTTTTACAATCTGAGTAAATTTTTTTTTTGGCTCAACAGTAATTTTTCATCTATTCGTTGGAGCCAATAAATTCACATTTGTAACCATAGTAACGCGAACGGCGTCTCAACTAACAGTGCTGTAGAACATATCAGCCTGTACGCGCATCATCTACGCTAAGCGTAGCTGCGCCTAGTCGTAGTTTCCGATGGTGCAACAGGTGTAAATATTCATCGGAAAGCTGGACGTAACTAAGTCCAGCGTAGAGCTTACACCCAATTTTTTTACGTCCAGCTGGTGCAACCGGCCCCAGATGACTGCCACACCTGTTGTCAATCAAGAAATCACTAAAATAGGACCTGCCTGACAAAGTGAAGTAGACCAAAAGATCTTCAAAACCTAGACATTAATGAGAAAGAAAGTAATTGATCTATCTATCTATCTATCAGTCTGGAAAAGGTTATAAGCCATTTCTAAAGCTTTGGGACTCCAGTGAACCACAGTGAGAGCCATTATACACAAATGGAGAAAACATGGAACTGTGCTGAACCTTCCCAGGAGTGGCTGGCCGACCAAAATTACCCCAAGACCGCAGCGACGACTCATCCAAGAGGTCACAAAAGACCCCACAACAACATCCAAAGAACTGAAGGCCTCACTTGCCTCAGTGAAGGTCAGTGTTCATGACTCCACCATGAGAAAGAGACTGGGCAAAAATGGCCTGCATGGCAGAGTTCCAAGACTAAAACCACTGCAGAGCAAAAACAACATCGTCTTATTTTTACCAGAAAACATATTGATGATCCCCAAAATTTGGGGGAAAATACTGTGGGCTGACGAGACTTTTTGGAAGTTGTGTGTCCCATTACATCTGGCGTAAAAGTAGCGCATTTCAGAAAAAGATCATCATACCAACAGTAAAATATGGTGGTGGTAGTGTGATGGTCTGGGGCTGTTTTGCTGCTTCAGGACCTGGAAGACTTGCTGTAATAAATGGAACCATGAATTCTGCTGTATACCAAAAAATCCTGAAGGAGAATGTCCAGCCATCTGTTGACCTCAAGCTGAAGCGAACTTGGGTTCTGCAGCAGAACAATGATCCAAAACACACCAGCAAGTCCACCTCTGAATGGCTGAAGAAAAACAAAATGAAGACTTTGGAGTGGCCTAGTCAAAGTCCTGACCTGAATCCTATTGAGATGCTGTGGCACGACCTTAAAAAGGCAGTTCATGCTCGAAAACCCTCCAATGTGGCTGAATTACAACAATTCTGCTAAGATGAGTGGGCCAAAATTCCTCCACAGCGCTGTAAGAGACTCACTGCAAGTTATCGCAAACACTTGCAGTTGTTGCTGTAAGGGTGGAACAACCAGTTATTAGGTTTAGGAGGCAAACACTTTTTCACACAGGGCCATTTAGGTTTGGATTTTGTTTTCCCTTGGTAATAACAACCTTCATTTAAAAACTGCATTTTGTGTTTTCTTTGATGATCTTAAACATTTAAGTGTGACAAACATGCAAAAAAAATAAGAAATCAGGAGGGGACAAACACTTTTTCATACCACTGTATATATAATATAAGCCATCATCCATCAGCATGTCATAACTTTAAAAAAAATCCATTAGCCATAATTTCCCAATATATGATGCGTCTTACCGAAGCAGTTGCATCGATGAGGGACGAACATCTTGCAGGCTGTGGCGATGTGGATCTCAGCACTCAGAACCGCTTTAACGATCAGATCCTCGATCTGACCCATGAGCACTGACAAACACAGCAGCAAGTATCAGAAATTGTTATTTTTAACATTTATATATTCTGTTCATCATGCAAAACATGACCACTCACAAAAGCATCGAAATAAAGTTCTCACATTATTTCCATCACCAGTTTTGCAAGCGAATGCAAAAGGTTTTCGGGGAACTCTACTTTTTTGATAGATAGCAAAAGTTTTGCAAGAGAACACGAAGCTCCTCGGGGGGAACGTAAATCACACACAAAACTTTTTTGAAAGAAAGTAAAGGTTTTCCCACCCATGTCATAATTTTTCATCTTCATGTCCTTCATGTCAAACAGAAGACTAAGTGCTTGAGTTGTATGGATATATTTACCTTTGATATAATAATTTAATAGCAAATGAATGACATGAAAGCAAACTTATTTGACAAAAACGCTGTCTGCATCTGACAACATATTTCAAATTTTGATCATCTCAAAATGAAACCCACCTGGTGGGTCATAATGCAAGTCATAAATCAGCGATTTGTTTGTCAGGAGGAACAAGCGTGTCAATCTCCACATGACCGTGATGCTTTGTGCTTGTGAATGACTGTAGATTAGTGGCTCTGAATGTCAGACGTTATGCAGTGTTTAACATATATCTTACATATACTCACATGTGGTGTCTTTGCCTTCTTGCCTCAAATACCTCAGCATTGCGCTCATGCTCCATTTGTTCCCATAATCCTCTACTTCAGGGTCATCGCAGCTGAAAGGAAGAGAAACCCTGACTGTCAGCACTGCCAAAACAATACTGAGAAATGGGCACAACGTAACAGTGTTGACATGATTAGCAAACACAAGGATTAGCTTGTATTTGAAATCACATTCCTGAGCCGTTTAAGAGCGAGGAACAATGAGAAGTGATTATTTAACTGTTATTTCTGACAGCTCAGATGTGTTCTCATTACTGTAACATGCTTTGCTTTACGCATGATACTTGATGGCGTGAAGCTGCCGCAAGACAAACACGAGCTACTGTAAAATCATCAGGCATTAAGGATTATTGCACCACATTGCAGACTTTTGCTTCATTTTGGCGTTCAGTGGGTTTAAATAAGATAATATGCGTCTACGATCGCAATAATGATCTAGTTTTATTCAGAAAATTAATACTTAAAAATGTTACCTGAAAATAAAAGCATCGAAAAGCATTTACAGCTTCCATTAATACTGCAAAAAAGAGATGTGCAGTATGTACAGAAAACATGATGCACATTTCAATATCACATTTTTCAAAATTTTTTTTTTTTTTGGTTTACATTATTTGAAATTCGATATATTGTTCCATCCTTATAGCTGACATTTCAATTGTATTTAGACTTTAAACTTTAAAATGCTTTTTAAACTTAAATCAAAACTTTCAAACGAATGCTTTGTCAAGCCAGCATTGAATTCTAGCTATATTTAATTCTGTATAATTTTGATAACTCAATTCAAATTCAGGAACTGATAGCCTGATAGATTGATATTGATAATTTGGCTTGTTCATCTTAATCGACCTTAATCGCAAAAAGTGGACTGTTGCTATGTCCACTCTCACGCCACACATCATGTTCTCACGCAGTGAAAAATACATCGAGGAGCAAAGAGACACTGACAACGACTGATACAGTTTCATATTTAATATATTTTAATGTTTTAAAGCAGTTGAATCAATAAATAGCGTCTAGTGTGTGTTTAATGTGTGGTGACAGATCGCTGTAGCTCCTCGTGAAGCGATCATCTCTTCATACTAGTTCATTTATAGCATCAAATAAACATGAATGAACATCAGAAGGAATGTTGTTTCAAGACGTGATTCAAGTTCACCAACGTTAATCTACTAACTCCCCTGACCGCTTTGACGGACAAAATGGAGGATTCGGGGTTATGATTGGTCAGATCGCCTGTCAATCAAACTGCAGGCAAAGGGTCAATTGACTTTATTTAATTTCTCTTTACATTACTACCCAAAAGTTGGGTCTAATTAAGATTTTTATATGTTTATATATTTTAATCATCTTATTAGAATGATTTCCGAAGGATCATGTGACACTGAAGACTGGAGTAATGATGCTGAAAATTCAGGTTTGATCACAGGAATAAATATTCACATAGAAAACAGTATTATTTCACAATATTACTGTTTTACCGTATTTTTGATCAAAAAGTGGCAAAAATGTATTTTTTTTTTTTTCTGTTGAAGCAAATAGGATATTTCCTGAGAACCCGGAAATATGAAAAGGGTCAGTTTAATTGAAGAAAAAAAAAAAGGTGACTCAAAAAGATTTTGTGCTGCTTGTTCAATTTGCTTAAATTTATATATGTCATATAAATACCAGCAGACTTGTTTGCACAGAAATGTTGCACTTAATAGTAGGAGTCTGGAAATATTTATATCCACGTCTCAAAATCCGAGAGAGCTCACCTGACGTAGTCGCTGCTCTTTTTGTTGACACTGTAGTTGGTCAGATGCATGAACTGGTTCTTGATGTTTGCCGTGGCGTGGTCATACTTCACCGTGGCAAACCTACAACACACACAAACGAAAAGGAAAAAATGAGCTTAATAGCGATTATAACATTCAATTGACCTGTTGAAAAGAATAAACAGGTAAAGTACCAAAGCAAGCGGTCTTGTGAAAACATGTGACGGCTTAAATTCCAGCCACATATCTATCAAATATTAATGTGACATATAAATGGACAGTTTTTGTAACAGACATCCAAATAAAACCAGCATTTTTTTTGTCTTGTACAAGATTAATACCTATATAAAACTAGATTATAATATTTTGCAGGTGAGATTTTCTCAATATGGTGCATCAGATCATTTACTAAAGCAGCAGCACACTCTCCTCAACAACACACACTAGTTCAGGAATGTCTCGAATCACTAATTTTCTGCAATAGTAATGGCAATAAAGAGCAGGAATTATGTATTTTCATTGGCCAAAACGAGTTGACACTCCATCATCCGAAAGTCAACGCACCTTTTGAATGAGTTTTTGGTTAAAAGCTTGAAGTAAGGTCTGCGGTGAACACAAACTCAAGATATTTTCACATTTTATTCTATAAATACAGTAATTGATATTTTAAAGATTTCTGATGACTTGGAAAAAGTGGTTGCTTAGAAGTGTCTCACTAGTGAACTTTCTCAGCTCTGTTGTGTTTGTAATCCCACTCATGCAAACTATTCAAACTCTCAAACTTTAAGTTTTTAAAGACTGAAAAAGTTGTTGAAGCTTAAAGTCGGCATAAAACAGAAGTTCAAAAAGTCTTTTCTCTCCTATTGTGTCGAGTGAAACGCTTCTCAAACAAGAACAAATGTGGGGCGGGGCTTGATTTTGTCTGAGGGGAAGTGATTGGATGGTTGTGGTTTACTATTGGTGGATGTGGAGATGCATGAATTTAAAACAATAATGATGTGCACTGATAAATCATTCACAATAAATATTACAATTATCCGTAAAAATTTTGATTTTGATTCCATTGTGACTTTAAACAGTTCATTTATATATCTTACAATTAGCTTTTGAGTTCTGCGGATCGTATTTAGGCTCTTCAAGATTATCATGACGATCAAAATGTCTAAAAATCATAAACTTTTGTTGGTCACAGACATTATTTACTGCAATAATCCAAAAGCCAATGGAAAAACTGGGTTTTTGTTCAGGAAACCAATAGTTTGGCCCACAAAAATATGTCATCACTGCAACGCTCTGATACGTGTATGTTTTGGTAACACTTTACAGTAAGGTTTCATTAGATAACATTAACTAAAAATGAATTCTAAAGCACTTATTAATCTTAGTTAAAGTTCATTTCAACATTTACTAATACATTATTATTTAACGGACCTGAGCTGACATGAACTTACAAAGAATATTAACTAACATTAACAAAAATGAACAAATACTGTAACAAACATATTGCTTATTGTTAGTTAATGTTTTAGTAAAGAGTTACCAATGTTTCTGTCATAAAGTCAGCTAACTAACCTGTTAATTCTCCTCTTAACTGTACATGACGAGAATCATAATTACAACCCATAGCAGAACAAGTTTTATTAACGTAATCTGAAGTGATTTGTCCTAAAGCTCGAGGGCATTCCCGGAATCAGCACCGCTGCTTTTGAGAGGAGTGGACGCCACATGTGAAGGAAGAATTTCCTGGCATAGAGAGAGCACCTGAATGCCTTCAAAGCTTCTGGGATCTCCAAGATAAAAGTTGAGTTGGGAAAAGCGCCAGGACGTAGCGCCAGCAGTTCATAAGAGAGTGTGCTGAAAACAAACCCGAGTGTCGCTCCGTAAAGGCGGCGTCAGCGCCAAGCCTAATAGAGGTAGGCCAAGCATTTTACACACACCAGACCACAGCGGCCCACAATACACTGCACATCCACTTCACACGGCTTCACTCTGCACGCCATCCAAAAAATCAGAGGATTTGTTTGAGCTTCTCACTCGCATGTCTGAGAAAACGTTCTCCTCTCTGTGCCAGAAGCAGGACAGCGTGTGCATATCTAGACTGAATGTGTTTCGCAGGCGCTCAATGGAGGCTTTCGGAGAGACTTTCCACAGAAAACTTTCCCAATACTGTTTGTGGCTTATGTAAAAAAAAAAAAAAATCATAAAAAGGAGCCTCTTCAGGTGGAAGAAATCATTTAAAAAGATTATTGCATAAATCTGAGAATACGCTTGCTTTTAAACGATGTCAGATGATTTTCTTGGTGTATTAAATACATAAAAAAAATAAAAATAAAAATAAAAAAAACTTTTGTCAATGTCCTTCCAGCAATGAGACAATGGAAAGCTTTGTTTGAGGCCTAGATGAGCCGGTCCAACTTTACTGGAAACATTTCTGCTGCCATCTAGTGTTTGTGTCATTTTAGTGTCTTGAAGGAATACTTCTGGTTTAAGACAAGTTAAATATTTTGGGGGGTTTAAAACACATCCTCTTAATACACAGAGAAAATGATTTTTTTTAAAAATGCAATTTTGTAGGCTGATTCCCCCTGAAAGTGTAAAAATGGAGACTGGAAGCACTGGAAATACGTCTGTAACAACAGGCTTTGACAACAACACCCAATCTTTATGAAACCATTCATAAAATCAGCTACTATCAAAGTCAAAGCTCCTCCTGAAGGGTCTCTTTCTACATTTAATCATCACACAGGCTCATATTACAATTGGGTTTTTTTGTATCATGAAATATTTTGAGTTTTGTCGCTCTTTGATGTGACGTGACTTGATTATTTAATGCATGTTTAAATAAACCTGTCATGTGTAAATGCGTGTGTGTTTGTGCTCACATATGATACTGCTTTAAATCATTTTAAATAAAAGTTTTTAATTTTTAAATTAATAAAATGAGTTGAGACATTAAATTTTGTTTTTCAAATGTCCTCTATTGTTGTTGTTATTTAATGTTCCAAGACATAATGTTAGAGTGTGTTAGATTTTTCGGTTTCACTTTATTTTAAGGTGTCAGTATTACAGTGTAATTATGAATTTAAGTACAAAGTAATAATAATTACCTGCATGTACTTACTATAGGGTTAGGATTAGGATGAGGGTTTGGTTTAGGGTTAATTGCATGTAATTATGCATAATTTGTAGTTATTACTACAGTAAATACATACAATGACACTGTAAAATAAAGTGTCACCGATTTTTCATATATATATTACATAAATATATACAGCGTAGCTCACAGTAGGGCTGTCTTTAAAGGTTTAGTAAAGTTATAGGTAATCTATTTCCCTCTGGAGTTGCTGTTGCACTCTATTTTACCAGCCACTTTTTTTCCAGTCATTTTTATTTTTTCACAAATACACGGTGAACTTTAATCTCTTTATTAGATCTCTTTTGCTTGTGCTGCATCAGAATAAACAGGCAATCGACAGGTTTCATTCCTTCTGTTTGTTCAAGCATTCGTCTTTGTGTCCAAGCAATGGCATCTCTTATCAAATGTGTTACGCGGCGACAGTCAGATGGCAGGTGATCATTTCATACCCTGGATGACGTGAATGAATTACCTGGCTAGCCCTTCCTCATAGAGATAGATCAGGAGAGGGTCGTATGAGGTCACCAGCACATACAGACGCACGTCAAACTTAAAATCTGCACATACAAAAGAAAGAAATTGGATGTTAAAACATACTTCATACAGAATGAGTTGAATCTGTTAGTGTTGTTGACTCACCGTCAATCAGTAGAGGATTGCTGATGTACCGCGACACCAGGATATTCTCATCCTGTGGGATCTGACTCGGCTGAAAAACCAAGCATGTGCTACGGTCACAAAACATTGTTGCCATTCTAAACCAGTTTCTACTTTGGTCTATTTGCTTATAAATAGGCTTGCCAAGTTATAGTTTCCACTGTTAGACATTATCTAAATATTTATATTTATTTTAAAGTAATTGATTTCAACAAGTCAAGACAACAACGCCATATGAGCTACTTATTTGATCATAAGAGTAATCCGTCTTTCGATATTACGCTGTTTAATGCTGCACAACGGCGGCATATGCAATAAAATGTCAATAAAAAGAGCTCCAAGAGTCTGCTATCAGCACTGACAGTTAACAGGCTATTCATTCATAAAATATTTAATTGTTTTTGGGAAATGGCATGTTATTTTCTGGCTACAAGCTCTGATAACCTTTTGACCCTTTTTGTAAATTAATTTATTGCTTTTTACACATTAAATTAAGAAAAAAATGTGAGATATGTGTTATAATGCTGTACACTAAAAAAAATGCATAAAAAGCAACCTGATACAACGTGAGCAGATTTAAATGTAAAGCCGCGATCAACACTTTTTATTCATCTTCACATTTTAATAGCCACATATTTAATAGATTTAATTTGTGCCGGGGCATTTTTTTGCTCCGTTATCTTGAATTTGGGGTCCATTTTTGTTCATTTTAGTGGTATTTTTGTCCCAATAATTTCAACTCTCCCTTAATCACTTACATTGCTGACCAGGTAGATGCCTCTGCCCCTGGAGGACGCCACAGGTTTGATGATCCACGCGCCCTTGTCTTTGCTGAAGGAGCCTGAGATTTGCATGCGGACAGAGAGAGTGTGTGATTAAAGCCCAGGAGAGAAGCAAACACATCCTTCTTATTGATGTCGTTTATGTTAACAGCCAAACACACTCCGAGTGCTGGCTGGACAGAGGGGTGCCCACTCACAGCTGAATTCCTGGTACTCGGCAGGAAGCACAAAGGTCTGGGGTACGATGTGGAAGTTCTGAAAGCCGTGGGTTTGCTGCATCCTCTGGATGTTTTTGTAGAGCCGGTCTTTCCGAGTGAGCTCGTACGACCTGGAAAGCGACGGGAGCACTGACCGTAAGTGCTAAGGATGAGGTTAGCGTCTGAGATAGCAAGGGGAACATAACCCCTTGAAATAACACCACAGTGGCAGCGCATGTTCGGTTTGATCGACTGCGCTGTTTCTTCCAAACAAAATGTACTCGGCTCAAACTGCCAATGAATACATGCCATCCGCCCACTTGGAAGGCCGGTTGTGTCGACGTTGTTGTTGCTGAGTGAAAGTGTGTGTAACATATTATCATTGAGGGAAACACACTTCACACCACAAACTAGTGTTTGGTTAAACATCTGCAACATTCGGGTGAAAGAAACGCATCACAAATCACTGGTGCGCCCCAACACGAAGCCTGTTCCAAATGGTAGGCAGCACATTTTTGCTGTCTTACGAGAAAACTGTGTGCACTGTCTAGGGGTGAGTTAACATTAATCGATTACAATATATCTTCATTCTCGTGTTATACAGCACGTTTGAGCTTCAGCAAGAACCAATAAGGTTCATTCTTGTGTTACGCACACTCAAAAAAATATTTCAGTCTAAACATAAGTTTTATGTAATTTAATTACATAGCAATTTTCCATCAATTTGGATTACATAGTTTTAACTAACAAACTTAATGTGATTCATATTTGTCAGTCATACGTAAATGAAATAGGTAAGATTTATTTAATAGTTCACAGGTTAATGAACACTGTTTAGTGGTCATGTGTGTGCGCACTACTGAGTTAAAGTACCATTGAAGCAGTGTCAGAGTTAATGAGATCATTAAGTGATGATTGAGCATTAATGATGAACACCTGCTGTTAACAAGCAGAATCACTGAAGGACAGAGAAACACAAGAACTACAACTGATGAAATCAACTGAAGATAAAAGACATTTAATCTCTCACTATTTATATACTCAACTATTACATAAATCTTACCTATTTCATTTACATATGACTGACAAATATGAATCATATTGAGTTTATTAGTTTGTTTATGTTAAAACTATGTAATCCAAATGGATGGAAAATTGCTATGTAATTAAATTACATAAAACTTAAGTTTAGACTGAAATATTTTTTGAGTGCAGAACGTTTGAGCTTCAACAAGTAACGCACCTGGGAAAGTGGTTGACTTTTTGGAAATCCTGTAGAGACCGCATAAGGTAGGGCTTCAGGTGCGAGCCAGTCCACATCAGGTTAAAATCATTGCTATTTGGGTGCACCTAAACAGAAAACAATATTATTTTAGGCGAGGGTAAAATCAAAAAATTAAAGGCCCAAAGTTTCTATATACAGTCATATTCACTGCTATTACATTTGAGCTTTATTGTATTGCGCTCTTAAAAACACTAACCACTGTATTGGAGGTTAGCCTGAAAAAGCTGAATTGCAGCTTGAATCCTTAATACTTGTGTTGCTAAACTAAACTGAACTGAAATATCATCAACCGATGTGCAGTATACAAGCGGAGTACACTGTGTGGAATCCCACAATGCAGTGTGCTTGACCTGCCCTTCCAATGTGCCAATAAACCAGAGGTCCTTTCAGATGATCTTTTTCTTCACTCATTATAATTTGATCAGCCAACCAAAGGTTTATGCAAGCTGTATTAAAATGCAAAAAATAAAAAAATAAATTATGGATGCCATTCGTCCACTGTATTTAGATTTGCCAGCATATAGTGTATACTAACATTTCATTCCCTAACATGGATAATGTTTACAGTTTACCTCATGGAATCCATGATTGACCAGTATGCCACGCACAAGACGACTCTCTGTACGCACAATCTTGAAGGCCAAGTTATATTTTTCTATAAGAAACAGAAACAAATCTTCAGAAATACTGCTTCAAGAAGAATGTCACACTGTAATGGCATGTAGCAGATGACAATAAAAAAAAAAAAATCAGTCAATAGATATTGAAATAACAGATGTGCTAAATATAAAAATGTCACACACATCAGCTTCACAGCAACACAGTATCATTATTTCTGTCTTACAATCATTCATATTATCACAGAAGAACTGGGATAAAAGTTTATAGTTCGGATATAAACACTGATGTCTACGTCAGCGATCAAAATAGAGTAAATCACCTTCTTAAACAAGAGTAATATGACACTTCAAATAAAGATTGTATCAATTACACTGTTACACCAGACAAGTGACTGTTAAAAAATCATTTGTGTGCGTTTCAATCTCATTGTCGGCCATTTTAAGGACTGTATCAATCGCAAAATCCTTCTAGTGCACTGAAATGTCCGCGCCCTAAAAAAACCCCACAATGCACTGTGAAAACAAGGCAGCATCGATGATCACTCTTTCCCTTAAAGGAAGTTCTGAAGTGCGAAACATAAATCACGTGTTTTTAAAAACAGCATGAACATATTGCTAGACAGGTAGTGAACATAATCTTGTAAACATTTATAATTAACTTACGGCTATAATGTTGCAGGTACACGTAACAATCAAAGTCTTTATCATAACTTACTTTAAATAACATTTAAAAAAAAATGTCAGAAAAATATCTGATTCATGACCTAAAGAGTTGATTGAGATGCACCCATTGTCACTGAATCATTCATTCCAGAGATTCGTTTAAAAACGCTGATTCATCAAGCAATGAAATCAGTCTTTGAGGGAATCATTGAATCATTCATTCAAACCGACTTTTTTTTAATTAATCAAAATTAATTAAATATTTTTTTTAAATAGATTCCAGCATTTAACTTTATGTCAGAATCTCCGACATGACATGTTATTTTGTTTAGTTGTCTATTCAGAATTGTGGGAGAATCGTGATCAGCTATACTATACAGTCATAATGTAAATGTAAAGTGATATTATGATTTCATGTAGCAGCAATTGCAATTTAAGAAATTGTTCTTTATCAAACACAAGAATTCTCAGAGTCTGTACCTCCAACAGAGCGGATGGCCACATCTTTGGACACCACGACTTCTGCACAGAAGAGCAGCACAGGGATCCTCTTACTGACACCACTCCAGGCGATGCACGGGTGTTTCCTATGACAACACATGTTAGAGCAGAGAGAACACGGCTATATCCTCTGTCAGATGAATCTCACATTTATATGATATTGAGAAATTACCAAAATCACATGACACAATTTTGTTTGCATTTTTAAAAGCACAAGCGTGTTCCTTCTTTTAGCTCACTCATCATTATCTGTTCCGGTCAGTAGGTGGAACTGTCCATAATAAACACATAGACACCTGTGTCGACTGTGAAACTGTAATCAGATTACAGTTACATCTGAAAAGTGTTTTAGATTACCAAAGTGATTACTTTGAGTTTTAATGTCATTTAAACAGCGATTGGTGATTCTCTGACTCTGACCGTCTGAAAAAGAGTTAAGTTTCATGTTTTCCACTGTTTTCATGTTTTGTGAGTCATTTTATAATTCACTCGTCACTGCAACTTTTTCTCACAATTTGTTTTTTCCCTCACAATTGTGAGTTTGTGTTTCACAATTCTGACTTCTTTTTCTCAGAATTGCGAGATTTAAACTCACAATTGCAAGTTATAAAGTCAGAATTGGGAGATATAAACTTGCAATACTGACTTTTTTTCTTGCAATTGTGAATTTAGTATGTGAGTTTATATCTCATAATTCTGACTTTTCTCAATATTGCGAGTTTATATCTCATAATTCTGACTTTTCTCAATATTGCGAGTTTATATCTCATAATTCTGACTTTTCTCAATATTGCGAGTTTATATTGTGAGTTTATATCTCATAATTCTGACTTTTGTCAATATTGTGAGTTTATATCTCATAATTCTGACTTTTCTCAATATTGTGAGTTTATATCTCATAATTCTGACTTTTGTCAATATTGTGAGTTTATATCTCATAATTCTGACTTTTCTCAATATTGTCAGTTTATATCTCATAATTCTGACTTTTCTCAATATTGTGAGTTTATATCTCATAATTCTGACTTTTCTCAATATTGTGAGTTTATATCTCATAATTCTGACTTTTCTCAATATTGTCAGTTTATATCTCATAATTCTGACTTTTCTCAATATTGTGAGTGTATATCTCATAATTCTGACTTTTCTCAATATTGCGAGTTTATATCTCATAATTCTGACTTTTCTCAATATTGTGAGTTTATATCTCATAATTCTGACTTTTCTCAATATTGTCAGTTTATATCTCATAATTCTGACTTTTCTCAATATTGTCAGTTTATATCTCATAATTCTGACTTTTCTCAATATTGTGAGTTTATATCTCATAATTCTGACTTTTCTCAATATTGCGAGTTTATATCTCATAATTCTGACTTTTCTCAATATTGCGAGTTTATATCTCATAATTCTGACTTTTCTCAATATTGCGAGTTTATATCTCATAATTCTGACTTTTCTCAATATTGCGAGTTTATATCTCATAATTCTGACTTTTCTCAATATTGCGAGTTTATATCTCATAATTCTGACTTTTCTCAATATTGTGAGTTTATATCTCATAATTCTGACTTTTCTCAATATTGTGAGTTTATATCTCATAATTCTGACTTTTCTCAATATTGCGAGTTTATATCTCATAATTCTGACTTTTCTCAATATTGCGAGTTTATATCTCATAATTCTGACTTTTCTCAATATTGCGAGTTTATATCTCATAATTCTGACTTTTCTCAATATTGCGAGTTTATATCTCATAATTCTGACTTTTCTCAATATTGCGAGTTTATATCTCATAATTCTGACTTTTCTCAATATTGCGAGTTTATATCTCATAATTCTGACTTTTCTCAATATTGCGAGTTTATATCTCATAATTCTGACTTTTCTCAATATTGCGAGTTTATATCTCATAATTCTGACTTTTCTCAATATTGTGAGTTTATATCTCATAATTCTGACTTTTCTCAATATTGTGAGTTTATATCTCATAATTCTGACTTTTCTCAATATTGTGAGTTTATATCTCATAATTCTGACTTTTCTCAATATTGCGAGTTTATATCTCATAATTCTGACTTTTCTCAATATTGCGAGTTTATATCTCATAATTCTGACTTTTGTCAATATTGCGAGTTTATATCTCATAATTCTGACTTTTGTCAATATTGCGAGTTTATATCTCATAATTCTGACTTTTCTCAATATTGCGAGTTTATATCTCATAATTCTGACTTTTGTCAATATTGTGAGTTTATATCTCATAATTCTGACTTTTGTCAATATTGTGAGTTTATATCTCATAATTCTGACTTTTCTCAATATTGTGAGTTTATATCTCATAATTCTGACTTTTCTCAATATTGTCAGTTTATATCTCATAATTCTGACTTTTCTCAATATTGTGAGTTTATATCTCATAATTCTGACTTTTCTCAATATTGTGAGTTTATATCTCATAATTCTGACTTTTCTCAATATTGTGAGTTTATATCTCATAATTCTGACTTTTCTCAATATTGTGAGTTTATATCTCATAATTCTGACTTTTCTCAATATTGCGAGTTTATATCTCATAATTCTGACTTTTCTCAATATTGTGAGTTTATATCTCATAATTCTGACTTTTCTCAATATTATACAATATATAATCAACTTATCAACTCAATATTATCAACTTTATATCACACGATTCTGAGGGAAAAAGTCAGAATTGTGAGATAAAAACTTGCAATTGCCTTTTTTGTGTTTGTTCCACACTTATTAGTATTCCAAAGTATTTTGTAATCTGTAGTGAAATACATTTTAAAAGTAACCTCCCCAGCACTGCACATGATTTAACTGCCTAATTGGCATGAGAGCACTTTTTTAATTGTGGTGATGACATACGTCAGCACGATTTCCTGTCCGGTCTCCTCCTCTTCCTCTTCTTGATGCACGAGAGAGGTTATTTTGAGCCATGTTTTCAATCTATATTTTAATTATTGCTTTTATGTATTTTATATCAGGAATAACAGATCAGTGAAACTGCTGTTTGCTGTCCAGTTCATCACACAACGCAGAAAACAGACCAATCTCATGTCTCGTCACACCTCTACTAAATATAGTAATATTTATTATTTAGATTTTTAGTCACTTTTATATTTCTTAATATTTTTTGAATGGCATTTTTTTACAGGAAAAAAAATGTTACTTTTTGCCAACAAAACGTGCCCCAGGAGTGTTTTAACGTCCAAAAAAACCCTTTCAATGCAACGTATGGTTTTGGATGACCACATGATGACCGGTGTAAACTCTGGGTCCTAAACCTAAACGGATCTTCATCATTGTTTCACTCACGGTTGCCTCTTAAAATCATTACGAGGACACTGAATGGAGCTCTGCTGCTGAACACAGACTGTGGAACATCTATTTGAGGAGCGGCTGTTGCTATTCCAGACCTGACTGTCTATATTTAGACAAGATAAGCCCTGAGAAATCATGAAATCAGTCTGTTTGCAACAGCGGATGATGTTTGAGATGGTTTTGTGTGTAGTGACTAGTCTGAATCTAATAATTTGAATATGTCCATAATCAAAACTCTGAAGACACTTACTCCAGCTCGTCTTCAGACGAGGACTCGGACCCGTCCTTCTGTTCTCTAGCGGATGGCATCTCCGTCTGTGTGTGTGTGTGTGTGTGTGTGTGTGTGTGTCAGCTCAATGTGTGTGTGACAGCAATCATCTCCAATCTTCTTCACTCATCTGCAAAACAATAAGCCTTTATGAGAGCCTTTTATTAATATCAAACTATATATTTATATTGCACTGTGTGGAATGAGAAATCATGCTAGACAAGAAAACAATAATAATGAGCAAAATAAAACGAAAATTTAAAATGGAAAACGAATAGACAACAATCAAAAACACTTAAATAAGTAATTATTGAGCTTAAACCAAAACTTTCAAAATTCATAATATCTGAGGCAATTATTTAGCACTTGTCTGCTATGATAAAATGGTAACTTTTGCATAAATCGCTGGTTAAAACAAATATAATATGTGAGAGATGGGATTAGTTCAGTAGCTGTTAGCTAACCGAGCTAACTAGACTGTGACATAAGAAGAAAGCGTTTGAATGTCTCACACAATACATTATAACTTCGGACACACAGTTAGTGCAGTTAGTTTGATAGTCAATGTAATTAGTAACATACCTGTTTGTGTTAAGTGAGTGGTTTTACGTGTAATTATTAACTGTTAGCTCCATAGCGCACACCGGCGCTAAAGTCCTGACGCCTGTTACTATAACAACCGGCTGACAACCATTGTTCCGCGCATGCGCGGAAAACTATGACAACCAACGGCTTTGCATTTTTACTGACAAACGTTAATGTAAAATAATTAATCGTTTTAATTACGTATTTAATTTTATTATTTCACACATGTAAAATAAAACATTTTGTGTGGGATTCGGAAACATATGGTTGTAGTACTTTACAATATATTTAGATTTTTTTTTTTAATGCTTTGCTAACGAATATATAATATACGTAACCAAACAGCTCAAAAGTCAACTTTTGCTTTTATAAAATAGACCAAACGTCTTTGAGTAAAATAAACATAATTCTCAAGTTCCGCCCTCAACACGCCTCTCACTCCTGCAGAAATCGTCAGATGCTTAGCGGCCGGTGATTGGTAGGATCGACCAGGAGTGGGCGGTCTTTTGTAGCTCTACCCAATGGGGTGGTGCTACGACGCGACGCGCCCGTCATCCGCGGTTGCTGATTGGTCAATAGTCATGTCCATTCCACTGCGTGTTGTGAACTTCACGCGGTACTATGATAAGCAGGAATCACAGAGTTATAGTCCTAGTTATACACTTCATATATTTATTGCAGCTCCTACTGAAGGTAAGAGCATTTTTACTTGTAATCGAGTCGTATAATGTGTGTGTATTGATGATCCAGTCTTACAAACCTAGCTAAAAAATATATATTCTAAGAACGTTTTGCTAACGTTGTCTGAATGTTCCCTGAAACGTCCAGTTTTTTAAACGTTGTTTCTGTGTTATGTGAATGTTTTGTAATTTTGCTAACATTACTTTTGAATGGTCTTAGTATTAACATTTAAAAAACGTTAGAGGAACGTTTCAGAAAAAAAAACGTTCTTGTGTGAACGTTTTGAGAACATTATTAAAGTCAAATAATTTTGAACAAACATTGTGTTGATGTTTGTTCTTAACTTTGAGAGAACATTGCCAGAACGTGTCGAAAACATGAACAAATAAATAATAAAATAAATAAATGATTAAAAATTTGATTAAATAAAAAACATCTACATCAAATAAATTACAATTTTAGATTAATTAAATAAAAACTAGATTAAATTAAATAAACAAAAAAATAAATAATACATTATTATAGTGTGTAGTAATCATATAATAATGCAAGTTAATGGATACTAATTTTATAATATAATTTTTTCAGTGTTTAAATGTGGTGCTTATAAAAGACGGACGCCTTTTAAACTTTAGAATGGCGTATTTAAGAATTAGTAAGAATTTTTTTTTTTTTAAGAAGAAATTTTCTCATTTTGAACCTGATATCGATTCTTAAATCCCAAGAATTAATCTTTCAATCTGTTTTCAGTATGTTGATGAATGTTTTGTAGCGCCTCCCGTCCAATAAATTGTGCGTTGTTACTTCTGATATGAGTCTCAGCTTTCAGATTCTGTCAATTTTATTATGAAATTCAAACAATAAATAGCATTTTTAGCATCTCAGTTCTTCATCTTTACTACTAGTTATAGCAGAAAAATACACATGAATGAACATCAGAAGGAATATACAGCACGACTTACTGCAATGAATCAGATCTCGATCAAATCTCGATCTATATTTACCTCAGAAAAGCCACAAACTCAATAGTCAGCTAGAAAAATAACTCTAGAGATGAGAATTTTGATAAATATATCAACTATATTGCATATGCGTTGTATTTTTACTTAACCTGTTCTGCAATATTTAATGTGTTTGAATAAATCCTTCATGTTTTTGTCAAAATGTTATATTATAGCATTATTATTAGCCTATAAAAACTTTTAATTTAAGTGAAAGTAGCCTACAAATAAGTTAATTTTAACCTTTAATATTATAGTGATGTGCAAACTGGGGTTCCCTGTAAAGTTTTACTTTAAACTTGTGTATATTTACATCTATCTGAATGTTGATTAATGTACACTAAATTAGTTGAGAGAGTTTTTTTTTCCTTGAGGAAATACTGTACCTGATATACTCCCCGATTAATCCATATCGAATTGTGAATCGAATAGAATCGTGAAATTTGTGTCAATTCCCAGCCCTATTCACACTACAATGGCATATATTAGAGCTTCATCGTTAAAAGATCGCAATCTCCATTCAAACGCCATCTTGTAGTCACGAAACCGTTTCACAAAACAACATTTCAACCACAAAGTATCAATATTTCTGTCTTACAATAATTAAAATGATCATAGAAGTCCTGGGATAAAAGTTTATAGTTCGGATATAAACACTGATGTCTATCAAAATGCAGTAAATCACCTTTTGAAAGTAACTTGGCGCTTCAAATAATGATTGTATCAATTACACCAGTAGGTGGCGACGAGTTAAAAATGTATGTCATTGAATCATTCAAGAGATTCGTTCAAAAGCACTGATTCATCCAGTAATGAAACAAGTCTTTATGAGTGAGTCATTGAATCATTCACTCAAACTGATTTTTGATCAAATATTCATTCTGATTAATTAAACATTTAATTAGGTTAAATCGACCGCAGCTATTAATATTTTGTCCGAATCTCGAGTAAATGACAGGTTATTTTATTTAGTTGTCACTTCAGAATCGTGATTGAAACAAAAAAATCTCAGTTTATCCGCAATCGTGCCACTCCATGTTCTGCTCTCTCTGAGACGTGTTCTGTTCATCTTCTGCAGGTGTTCGGTGAAGGATGAGCCGCTTTCTGAACGTGTTGAGGAGTTGGCTGCTCATGGTGTCTGTGATCGCAGTGGGAAACACAGTGCAGAGCTTCAGAGATCACAGCTTCCTGTCCGAGAAACTCTACACCGGCTCACCGGATTATGGTTAAGACATGCACACGATTATCACCTCGTGAACTAACTGTATCGCTTCACTGATAATATAACAGACAACATTATTAACAAACAGTGCACATTTTCAGCCAAAATGAGGTCATTACAGCAGCTAAACGTCCTGATGTGTTGTTCTTTAGTGAACGGTCTCCAGGCGAGGACCTTTGGCATATGGACCCTCCTGTCCTCCATCATCCGCTGCGCCTGTGCCGTTGACATTCAGAACCGAACGTAAGGATCCTGGTGTGTGTGTGGAGAGACTGAACTCTGCTGGAACGAAGCTGACGTTTCTGTCTTTCCCTCATTGCAGGCTTTATCACGTCACGCTGTGGACATTTGTTCTGGCTCTTGGACACTTCTTGTCTGAGGCGTTTATCTATAAAACCGCTCCTTTGACCATCGGGGTCATGGCACCGCTGATAGTCGCAAGTGAGTGATGACGAGCTTCAAACATCTAGTTCAGTCTAGCATTAGGATACTTATATTTTTGATTCATCTGTTGGGTGGTAAGAGAACTTCAAGGGTTCGTTCACCCAAAAATGAAGTTTCTGTCATTAATTTGTTAAGTCGTTCTACACCCGTAAGACCTTCGTTCATCTTCAGAACACAAATTAAGATATTTTTGATGAAATCTGTTGGTTCATTGAGTCTCTATTGACAGCAGTAACACCCAGAAATATTCTAAAAACATATTTAAAACAGGTCATGTGACTACAGTGGTTCGACCTTAATATTATAAAGCGACGTGAATACTTTTTGTGCACAAAAAAACAGACTTTATTCAACAATATCACTGATTCATGAAGCTTTATGAATCTTTTGTTTCGAATCTGTGGTTCGGATCGTGCGTCAAACTTCCAAAATCACATGAACTATTGAAATTTCGAAACACTTCTGACGTAACGAAGCCTCGTTTACTGAAATCACGTGACTTTGGCGCTCCGAACCGCTGATACGAAACAAAAGATTCACTGTTATAATGTTACAAAAGATTTATAATGATACAAAGATGCTGTTCTTTTAAACTTTCTCATCAAAGAATCCTGATAAACAAAATGTATGACGGTTTCCACACATCTAAAGCGGCACAACTGTTTTCAACACTGATAATAATCATAAATGTTTCTTGAGCAGCAAATCAGAATGATTTCTGAAGGATCATGTGACACTAAAAATTCAGCTTTACTATATATTCACATTGAAAACAGCTGTTTTACATTGTAATAATGTTTCACAGCGTTACTGTTTTTACCGTATAAACGCAGCCTTGGTGAGACTTTTATCAAAAGACTGGTATTACACTTACTTGCATACAAAAACACAATAAATAGAGGGACATTGTATCTGAAATCTTGAAATAGTTTGTGTTAGACACTGACTTTCGAATGTAAACTAGATATCTGAGAAATATTCAATGCAAAAAAACAATCCTTAGCCCGTCCTATTTTATAATCAAAACCGTATATTGTTGTTGGATTGATCTAGAATTAACAGCACATCTTCACTCTGGCCTGTAACAGTGGTTTCGTGTTTCTAGGTGTCTCAATCGTGGGCATGTTGGTCGGCTTCCAGTGTATCGGTGAGCCTCAGGAAGTGGTGGGAGCTCGTCAGAAGAAGAGGAACTGAGTGAAGTTCGCAGCATCATCACTACTGATGCCTTTGGCACTGACACGGGACGGCTGTAATGGGACGCGCCGTGCCGCTAAATGTGGACCGCCATGGGTCAGTGGTTCGTTATATACCGGTTCTGATATCAACTGGTTGCCAGTGACCACAACACCAGTCATAAGGGTACATTTTTTTGAAATTGAGATTTGTGCATCATGTTAAAACTGAATAATTAAGATTTCCATTGAAGTATGGTTTGTTAGGATAGGACAATATTTGAAAATCTGTAATCTGAGGGTGCAAAAAAATCAAACTATTGAGAAAATCACCTTAGTAATGCATATCCACTCACAAAAATACATTTTTGAGATATTTATGGTAGTGTGATATTAGCTCAATAATTGTATACTGTAATTTATAGATTAATTGTCCATAAGAAATTACAGTACCGGTACGTTTGAATTATTGGTAACACTTTACGATAAGGTTCATCAGTTAACATGAACTAATTATGAACTGCACTTATACAGCATTTATTAATCTTTGTTAATGTTAATTTCAACATTTACTGATACATTATTAAAATCTTGCTAACATTATTGTGAACTAACATGAACAAACAATGAAGAACTGTATTAACGTTAATGAAGATTAGTGAATACAGTAATAAATGGTTATTTAATACATTAATGTTTAACTAATGAACATTTTTGTAAAGTGTTACCGTATTATTTTTTGGCTGTTATATTAAAGAAATAGTGCAGTGATGAAGATGGTGAAAAACACATGTAGTGAAGGAAAACGTGACAAAACTCTTGAGCTTCTTCTTTCTCTGAGCTGCTGAAGGACATTTTCGACAAGAAGTCTTTACATGAACAGGGTTTTAGCATCAAATGTACATGATGTTTATTACTGGTCACATGTTTTTGTTAGTGTTTTCTCCAGGACGCTAAATCACTAACATGCACAAAATACAAGACATGCTCGCATTTGCATTTTAGCAATGTAGTGCATTTAAACTAGATATCATCATTCTTTATTATTGACTGTGAGATTCCATTTGCAACACCAAGATTTTCTGGATTATAGTCCAAACGTTTCTATACAAATACTGTAAAATACAAAGGAACTACATACATTCCTAACAAGAACAATCATTTCAACGACATGCACAGATCAGGCTGAAATCAGATCTGTTCTGTGATCATCTGCTCAAAATCACAGAAAACAACAGTGAAAATACAGTTCTCCACTTCTTTTTAGCTCCAACGTGTCTGTACTTACTGGATATATGAAATGATTAAAGTTAAATGACCTTGAGAAATCATTTTTGTGATGTCATTGTGTACAAAGGAAGTGTTGAAAGGAGCATTAGTCTGCTTCCATCTGTCACTGGTTGGACTTATAACGTATAAAAACGTGTTTATCCCCCCATGAAATGAACTAATAAAAAGGTAATTGCGACTTCTTATCTCACAATTCCTCGTTTGAATTGCAAGTTTATATCTCAGAATACTGACTTTTTCTTAAAATTGTGATAAAAACATGCAACTGTGACTTATAAAGTCTGAATTGCAAATTACAAAAATCAAAATATTGAGATAAACGTTGCAAGTACCCTACAGATTTAATATAGGAGCTCTGTAATGAGCACGAACTACAGAGGGCATGCACTGACGTCACTTTCCCGCCGGAACACGCTCCCTCAGCCGGATTGAGTGGCAAAAGAGCTGATCATTGACTGGATTTAATTGCAAAAACGCAGGTAAAACATGATTAAAACAAACGATTAAACTTAATTGTTCCTGTTACATCTTACCAAGGATCCATTAATCCATGGATACTGACATGCAGTCAGGAATCGTGTTTCCAGACATTACAACTTCGATGCCGGGGAAATACATAAAGAAAATTTGCATGTGAATGCTTCATATAAATACAATATAGGTTGGTATAAATCTAGGTATCACTTATATCAATGTTATATATATATATTGTCATATCGTCCAGCCCAAAAAACTTGTATAGTTTTTGTCAGTGTCTATTTAAAAACACCCAATTATACAGAATATAAGATGGTAAATATTTAGTTGATGATTGTCAATACAATATATACCGTATGATTTTATCTCAAAATTCAACATATTGACAAAATGATGAATTGCAGTGATCCATTTGCTTCTCTATTCTGTAGATTTCGGCAGTCTGTGAAAATATACCTCGGATTACTTCAAACCAGAGCTCTTTCCCGTTTTGGATGTGTTTCGTGTGTTTTTCCGCGGCATTCATGCTGAAAACCTGTAACGATCGTCAGCTGTAGTGCCCGTGAGAACCACTAGAGGGCACTTCAGCTTGGACTTTCACACACATGCACATTCACTCCCGGACTTCACTTCCCACAATGCACTACACACCCACTCACTCATTTCAGGCAGACTACATTTCCCAGAAGCCCCACACCCAATCACTGATCACCTCACCAGCTGCAGCTCATTATCTGCACCATATAAGCACACTACACCAACACATCCATGCGAAGTCTTGATTTTCCCTGTGGTATCATATCCCTGTCTTGTCTTCCGGTTATTACCCTGCCTGTCTCCTGCCATTCGTGATCGTTTATCTGCCTGCCTTTTGACCATTGCTGTGTTTTACTGGACTGTGATTTCATGCTGCCTGTCTTGACTTCTAGCCCGTCTAACGACCACGATGATTCTGTCAATCCTCTGCCATTCCTGTTGTTTTGACCATTGCCTGTTGGGATACCTCTGTCAATAAAGCCTGCATTTGGATCTCATCTGCTGACTTGTCATTACAAAACCACTGCTGCCACTCAGTGGGCGTGACCGCAGTCACAACGGCCGACAGTGACGTCACGTGCACACCCTCTATTGGTTAGTTTAAATACTGCAGTAACAACAACAGGTTAATAGCAGTATGAAGGTAGAAAACTCACTAGTGCTTGAGCAATTAAATCTGAGCTGTCATTATTCGGGGTACTGGCTGTGTATATTTTAGGAGGATTTATGGATATGATGAAGTTGTGTACACGTATGCTGAAGAAAGAGTCATTCTGATGGATTCCATCTTACATCTTGACCTCTTTTACTGACACCGATTTTCCGTCTTGGGAATGTATGGATGAGTTCTGAATGGAGAAAAAAATAGAAATGTTAAACTATAAGGAAACCTAAACATAATTGTAATAAAATGGGCCATCTGTAATGACAGAAATGACTGTAGAAACAAGAAGGAAAAGTAATTCTCAAGTCAAACTTATTTGACATTACACTGTTTCATACAATAATATCTTCATGCATTATAGTCACATTTAGCACATTACACCAGTCGGCAGTTTGATTGACAGGCGATCTGACCAATCATAACCCTGAATCCGCCATTTTGTCGGTCAAAGCGGTCAGGGGAGTTAGTAGATTAACGTTGGTGAACTTGAAGCACGTCTTGAAACAACATTCCTTCTGATGTTCATTCATGTTTATTTGATGCTATAAATGAACTAGTATGAAGAGATGATCGCTTCACGAGGAGCTACAGCGATCTGTCACCACACATTAAACACACACTAGACGCTATTTATTGATTCAACTGCTTTAAAAAATAAAAAAAACTGTTTCATACGTTGTCAGTGTCCTCTTTGCTCCTCGATGTATTTTTCACTGCATGAGAACATGATGTGTGGCGTGAGAGCGCATAGCAACAGTAACTAAAGGGGGCGGGACTTTGTGAATGGTCGATTGCTGGGAACTCGAGAAACACATCTATTACATGCTGACATTATCCGACACAGACAAATAATGGCTCTATATCTAACCTATCTGGTATGCTTTTTTGTAGGCCTTCTGTGTGTAGTTATTACGAATGATTCTTATTTACATCCGTTTTTTTTCTTTTCTTTTATCTTTTTACTGGCTGCACACTTTTGTTATGTTGGTAACTTACATTGGCTTTCTCTAAAGATGACGAAAAGCTCACACCTGATGCTCTCTCGTGCAGTTTGAACCCTGTTTATCCTTAAGTGCCCCTATTATGCTTTTACTAATATGATCTTTCATGCAGTGTGTAACAGCTGTTTGTGAATGTAAAAGGTCTGCAAAGTTTTAAAGATCAAAGTGCACAACAAATAAAGTTACTGTCTCCTAAAAGAAAGAATAGATTCCTGAAACGAGTCATCAGCAATTCTAGTCTCCACTTCCTGTACATCTACCTACAATGTAACGAATTTCCATAATGCCCGCCTATGGTTTTCATTGGCTGCTTGTGAACAACATCTACTTTGTCCCGCCCTCAAAAACTGTAATTGGAAGAGTCGCTTTGTCGACGTGTCAGGTTAAGATTCAAAACGATGAGGACCCGCGCTGGAATTGATGCGGAAAAACCGACTCCATCATTCCCATCACTGTGTATCAAGCGCTGAAGAAGCCTACAGAGCTGAAATTTAGATATGGGAAAAGGCGTTTGGTTTCTGACACGCACTGTAAATGGTAGACCAATCAGAGAAGAGTTGGGAGGGGTTTAGAAAGACCGAAACTTTGAGCGGGTGTCCAGACTCTTTGAGAAATAAGGTGCTGCATGTAAACCTATTGTAGGAGAATCCAAAACAAAATTAGGAACTTTTAAAATGGCAAAATAGGAGCACTTTAAGGTCATCTTATCCCATTAAAGGGATAGTTCACCCAAAAATGAAACTTCTGTCATTTACTCACCCTCAATTTGTTCCAAACCTGTATAAATGTCTTTGTTCTGCTGAACACAAAGGAAGATATTTAGAAGAATGTCAGTCACCAGACATATCTCATCCCCCATTGACTTTCACAGTAGGAGAAACAAATACTATAATGTCAAGATCTGTTTGGTGACTGAGGGTGAATAAATGATGACAGAATTTTCATTTTTGGGTGAACTATCCATGTAAGTACAGCCCATCATCGGCAGAATCAGGACACCGTGTCGGCTGTGGCTTCCAGCTCTTTCTCCTCAGCTGTCAGACCTAATTGTCACATTAACTTTCACCACTTTCACTGGGCTGAAGAACAACTCAAATAACTGGGCAACTATGACGTTTATGAGGCACAGGAATGCTCATGAGTCGCAGTTTTGGACATCCTGATCCCATCCACAAATTTACCATGGAAAGAAGGGGAGATTTATTCAATCGTTTATTGCTTTGCCCTGAGTAACTTTGCTTTCTCTCGCAAAACCATCAAGTTCCCCGAGAAACTTTACATTCTGTCGCAAAAGTATTGCAAGTAACTTTGTGTTCGCGGTAACACTTTACAATTAGGTTCATTAGTTAACATTAGTTAACATGAACTAATAATGAACTGCACTTATACAACATTTTTTAATCTTTGTTAATGTTAATTTCAACATTTACTAATGCATTATTAAAATCTTGTTAACATTAATTAATGCACTGTGAACTAACATGAACAAACAATGAACAACTGTGTTTTCATTAACTAACGTTAACGAAGATTAGTAAAAACAGTAACTAATGTATTGCTCATGATTAGTTCATGTTAGTTAATACATTAACTAATGTTTAACTAATGAACCTTATTGTAAAGTGTTACCGTGTTCGCTTTTCAAAACATTTGCATTTATTGCTTTCACCTGAAAACTTAGCATTTGCTTACAAAAGCACTGAAACATTGGTCGTTTTTCCTCCCACCTCGTATTATTCCCATCACGAAAGTTTAGCGCGTGAACTCAGTGTCTCAGGGAATGCAAAAGTTTTGCGAGAGAAAAACTATGTCTCATGTACAACTTTATGGTTAATATACAGTATTAATTCAGCACAGTTTTCTCCTGAGAACAGACACACAGAGACATATTTCTGGGCCTTGACCCATCTGTTGAGAACAGCAGCTCTATTTATTTATATATTTTTATCAAAAGAAAAAAGATGTCTCGATCAAGCCCCAATGGCTATTGGCCATTCCCTATATAACCACCAGATGGCCCCGTTGAGTTTTTATGTTCTGTTCATTTGTGTTTAAATGTCTTTTTTTCTCGATTTTCCACCCTGATGTGTATTTGACCGAGTGTCATCTTTATAGACAGCTGCTCACCAAGATGTAAACTCATAAGTGACTGCGTCAGCTTCATTTTTAAATCTGAACGCTTTCTGGAACAGACGTTGTGTCAGAAGCCTGTCCATGACGCCCTACGTAGGCAGCTGACTAGGTTTGGGAATAGAATGTCAGTCTTAAGTTAACTTGATCTCAGAAGTGTCTGTATTCACGAGCTCGAGTAACGTTGGTAAAAACACCCAGACCCCAGTGTTGAGAGATAGTTTCAAGTCCATTTCAAAGTTAAATAAAAAAATGACTTTGTTATTTTAGTTACATTTAACTACATCCTTGAATAGGAATTACATTATTAATTTGTCATTTAAAAAATTAAATATTTATTTACATATGTAGTTTCTCTAACCACAACAGCCTTCAGAGTTCATTTAACCAAACGGAGAGCTTAAAATGACCATATTGAATTGGTTTGACTGGTTCAATTGTGTGTTATTCTACGATGATATGCCTATTTATGAGTTCTCAGCGTGTATTGTACAGCATTTCTTGCGTATTTTGTACATTCTAACGTGTTAACAGCTTCTCTTGGTTTGGTACAGGACAATCTGACATCGTAATTTATCTAAAATGCCATTTAAAAACCCATTTTATGTTTTATAACCTCAATCCTTGACACAACCTCTTGGACCTTTTCTTTTCACACAGCCAGATGGAGCATCAGATCATACAGAGGAACCTGATCATAAGGGTCATACTTACAGCATTCATCTCTGTCTGAGACTTTTGGTTGGCCTTCTGTCGCCGCAGGTCAGATTTTATAAGCACTGTGAGGCAGAGAAACAAAGCTGTACACACATGTATGCATTTGACAGACGCATTTATCCAACACAACTTACTTTGCTTTTATGGCCTACACGTTATCGGTTCATGCATTCCCTGGGAATCGAACCCATGACTTTGGCACTGCTAGTGTCATTGCTCTACTGTTTGAACTATACGAGTAGTCAACTATTAATGTCAATCCATTGCGGTATCATGGTAATATGATGCCAAGTCTGGTGCTTTGATATGTGGTGCCGTGACCCGGATGGGAGTGAGGTTTAGGAGGGTGAGTGTAACAGCTAGTAAGAGCTCTGCATGTAAACCGTACTCCCTCGGCCACAAGAGGCGCATGACTGACATTAGAGGCTGCGATGCTTAACATCCTCGTTCGTGCACATGCTTCTCATGCCGGAGACAAATCCCGCTCAGAGCAGGTCGAGTACGATCGGTTACATTTGGTGCCGTGACCCGGATGGGAGAAAGTTTACTGGGAGAGGCCAGCTAGTAAGAGTTAATTAAATAAGTACAATGTAATATATGAATGTAGACAATAAGTGCTTTATGTCAAATGATTACTTTAAACTGTTACTTTAAGGGTTTTTTTTCTATGGAAAGTGTTATTTGCTTAACTGAACAAACAAAGTTTAACACGGAAACAACGGTACAACCAATATAAAAATGCAGTTTAAATGAATGGCAGCCGTTTCACTTTTCAGTGTGTCTAAAACAATGATGTTTTTATACACTTTGAATGTTTATGTGTGCCACAAGCTGAAGTCATAAAACATCACATGTGCAGCTGTTAGTGGTCACATGATGGGTGTCATGTGTTGAGTTTCTACCTGTCATGATGGAGCCGATGAAGAGGAACACACAGAGGAAGATGTTCCCGGCCAGGGTGCTGAAGTGATCGATGATTTTGCCTTGAATGATGGTGAATGCGATTCCAAACATCTGCACACATCAGTAAGATCAGGAGCATGAGCGTATCTCTCATGTGCTGTAAACGCCATTACCTCCGTATCTTCTGTTCCTTGTTACCGGAAGTAGATGCTCATAAAGTTGCCTGTAGTTTTGGTCAGTTCCATTATAATTTATGTTCCATTTGGTATTTACACCGTTTCCAGGTTAATAAACAGTATTGATCAATCAAACACATCTCTTAGAGCTAGATGATGTCAACCTTATTTTTGGTCTGTTTGCTAAAAGTGAATTTTGTCTGATTGTACGAGTGCACTAAGCTCAAACATGAACTAAAACATAAAACTAATGAACTGAACTTTGGATGTAACGCTCTGGGTCTGTACTAGGAAGCACGAAGACACTGGACTGAAGAATACTTTAAACTATTTATTAACACAAGACAGGATCAGCATATACACGACACGAGAACGTAACTTTAACAACGAACAAAGACAGGACTGACACAGAGGGAATTTATACACCAGAGAACAGGAGGATAATGAGTGAAAACACAGGTGACAGGCATGAGACTAACAAGACACAGCTGACGACGATGAACTGATTACAAGACGAGCACATGGCAGGGCAAAACAAAGAGCACATGACTAAACAGAACTCAAAACAAAGAGCACATGTGACGATGACAGGACAGGGGAACAGAATCAACAGACACGATCATGACAGTACTCCCCCCTCCCGGAAGGCGCGACCTCGCGCCGTGAAGGAACAGATTCGGGAGGGGGGGTGGGCACCCTGGAGGCCGTGGTCAGGCTTAGACAGTTCAGGTGGCCTCCAGGGTGTCTCCTGGACCTCCTGGGGGTCAGGCGGCCATGGCGGAGTCCAGGGCCGCATCACGGCAGACGCAAGGGGGTCAGGCGGCCATGGCGGAGTCCAGGGCCGCGTCACGGCAGACGCAAAGGGGGTCAGGCGGCCATGGCGGAGTCCAGGGCCGCGTCACGGCAGACGCAAGGGGGTCAGGCGGCCATGGCGGAGTCCCCCATATCAGTGGGCTGGGTGGCTGAGGAGCAGTCACAGGCCCCGGCGGAGGAAGGTCTGGGAGGTCTGGGAGGTCTGGCGGGTCAGGAAGCCCAGGCGGCTCTGGCGGGTCAGGGAGCCCAGGCGGCTCTGGCGGGTCAGGGAGCCCAGGCGGCTCTGGCGGGTCAGGGAGCCCAGGGAAGTCTGGGAGTTCAGGTGGAGGAAAGTCTGGGAGCTCAGGCGGAGGAAAGTCTGGGAGCTCAGGCGGAGGAAAGTCTGGGAGCTCAGGCGGAGGAAAGTCTGGGAGCTCAGGCGGAGGAAGGTCTGGGAGCTCAGTGTCTGTGAGCTCAGGAGGAAGGTCTGGGAGCTCAGGAGGCTCTGGCCAGTCGGGGAGCTCGGGCCAGTCGGGGAGCTCGGGCCAGTCGGGGAGCTCGGGCCAGTCGGGGAGCTCGGGCCAGTCGGGGAGCTCGGGCCAGTCGGGGAGCTCGGGCCAGTCGGGGAGCTCGGGCCAGTCGGGGAGCTCGGGCCAGTCGGGGAGCTCGGGCCAGTCGGGGAGCTCGGGCCAGTCGGGGAGCTCGGGCCAGTCGGGGAGCTCGGGCCAGTCGGGGAGCTCGGGCCAGTCGGGGAGCTCGGGCCAGTCGGGGAGCTCGGGCCAGTCGGGGAGCTCGGGCCAGTCGGGGAGCTCGGGCCAGTCGGGGAGCTCGGGCCAGTCGGGGAGCTCGGGCCAGTCGGGGAGCTCGGGCCAGTCGGGGAGCTCGGGCCAGTCGGGGAGCTCTGGAGGTTCAGGGAGCTCTGGAGGTTCAGGGAGCTCTGGAGGTTCAGGGAGCTCTGGAGGTTCAGGGAGCTCTGGAGGTTCAGGGAGCTCTGGAGGTTCAGGGAGCTCTGGAGGTTCAGGGAGCTCTGGAGGTTCAGGGAGCTCTGGAGGTTCAGGGAGCTCTGGAGGTTCAGGGAGCTCTGGAGGTTCAGGGAGCTCTGGAGGTTCAGGGAGCTCTGGAGGTTCAGGGAGCTCTGGAGGTTCAGGGAGCTCTGGAGGTTCAGGGAGCTCTGGAGGTTCAGGGAGCTCTGGAGGTTCAGGGAGCTCTGGAGGCTCTGCGAGCTCTGGCGGCTCTGCGAGCTCTGGCGGCTCTGCGAGCTCTGGCGGCTCTGCGAGCTCTGGCGGCTCTGCGAGCTCTGGCGGCTCTGCGAGCTCTGGCGGCTCTGCGAACTCAGGCGGCTCTGCGAACTCAGGCGGCTCAGGGAACTCAGGCGGCTCAGGGAACTCAGGCGGCTCAGGGAACTCAGGCGGCTCAGGGAACTCAGGCGGCTCAGGGAACTCAGGCGGCTCAGGGAACTCAGGCGGCTCAGGGAACTCAGGCGGCTCAGGGAACTCAGGCGGCTCAGGGAACTCAGGCGGCTCAGGGAACTCAGGCGGCTCAGGGAACTCAGGCGGCTCAGGGAACTCAGGAGGGTCAGGGAACTCGACTAGCTCAGGGGTTGCGAGCACAAGAGACGGCTCGGGGTTTGCGAGCACAGGATACGGCTCTGGGTTGGCGAGCGCTGGAGACGGCTCTTGGTGTGCTGGAGCGTGCTCGTGGTGCGCTGGCACGTGCTCGCGATCCCTCGCGGCCTTTCGGGGGCGTGGCTTGTGAGCAGCGGCCCCTTTTTGTGGCGGCCCGCGAGGCGATTTCTGGGCGGCGGTCCGAAACACGGCTGGGTTGAGGATGGTGTCATATTGCAGCGTGTGATGGTGCGGATCGAGGGGATCAGGAAGCTCCTCCTCCTCGTCCGAGAACGGGTTAGGCGACCAGACAGGAAACACACCGCTGCAGAGATATGCGGGGGGACTCGGAGAAGGCAGGGCTGGCGGAGCGGGTGTTTTGGATGAGACTGGACGGAGATCACATTCCTCAACCACGAACTCAGAACCGTTTAGCTCTAGAATTAAATTAACTAATTCAGCTAGTGTGTAATTGCACATCGGTTCGTTCGGGCGAATCATATTTTCATCCAGTCCCAACCAAAACACGGTGTTAAGGGAAGCATCCGACCAGCCCACCAGATGAGAGAACTCCACGAATTCCCCCACATACCTCTCCAGCGGGCGTCCCCGCTGCCGGATGCTCCAGAGATGGCTTTCGGGAGAGACATCCATGATGTTTTGCCTCTTGTTGTGGGTTCGTTGTTCTGTAACGCTCTGGGTCTGTACTAGGAAGCACGAAGACACTGGACTGAAGAATACTTTAAACTATTTATTAACACAAGACAGGATCAGCATATACACGACACGAGAACGTAACTTTAACAACGAACAAAGACAGGACTGACACAGAGGGAATTTATACACCAGAGAACAGGAGGATAATGAGTGAAAACACAGGTGACAGGCATGAGACTAACAAGACACAGCTGACGACGATGAACTGATTACAAGACGAGCACATGGCAGGGCAAAACAAAGAGCACATGACTAAACAGAACTCAAAACAAAGAGCACATGTGACGATGACAGGACAGGGGAACAGAATCAACAGACACGATCATGACATTGGATCATGGATTTAGATGTGACTTACATAAACACATTTTGGAAATGTTACCTTGCGAAAGCAAACTGAACCAAGAAGCAATTTTGTTACAATTTAAGCAGTGTTGGGGGTAACGCATTACAAGTAACTTGAGTTACGTAATCAGATTACTTTTTCAAGTAACGAGTAAAGTAACGCATTACTTTCTCAATTTACAACAAAATATCTAAGTTACTTTTTCAAATAAGTAATGCAAGTTACTTTTTCACATTTATCGAAGCTTTACGAATCTTTTGTTTTGTATCAGCTGCCAACGTCACATGATTTCAGTAAACGAGGCTTCGTTACGTCATAAGTGTTTCGAAACGTTTAGAAATTTCAATGTTTCACATGACTTTGGCAGTTTGATACACGCTCTGAGCCGCTGATTTGAAGAAAACAATCAAAAAGATTTGTAATGCTTTGAAGCTTCATAAATCAGTGTTTTGAAATCATCTATCACTAGATAAGTCGTTATTTTGGTGCACAAAAAGTATTCACGTCGCTTCATTACATTAAGGTTGAACCACTGTAGTCACATGACCGGTTTTAAATATGTCTTTAGTACCTTTCTAGGCATTGGAAGTGTAAATTATCTTTCTGTCAATAGAGACTCGCTGAACCATCAGATTTCATCAAAAATATCTTCATTTGTGTTCTGAAGATGAACAAAGGTCTTACGGGTGTAGAATGACATGAGGGAGAGGAATTAATGACTGAAACTTCATTTTTGGGTGAACGAACCCTTTAATCCAGAACTGCAACACAGCTGAAAGGTTTGTTTGAGCAGCGCCCTCTACTGTACAGGCGTAAATATGCATTTCCTTCAGCCTGAGAATTATTCATTTCACTTTTGGTGTGAAAGGGCCTTAACATTTGGCAAAAATAGAACTTTTTTTGTTGTTATTAAAAAAAAATACACTAGTAAGCCAAGCCCAGATCAGAAAAAGTAACATTACTTTTCATAAAAAGTAACTAACTCTGTTCCCTAGTCCGGTCTTCAGTCACGTTCCTTGTTTTGATTTCCAGTTCTGTCATTTTCATGTGGTCTTTGTTTTCAGTTTGTCATTGTCTCATTATTAGTCTATCGTCATCAGCTGTGTCTTGTCTGGAATCATGTCCGTCACCTGTGCCCTACTCGTTATCCTCTTGTGTTCATCTGTGTATATTCCCTCTGTGTCAGTCCAGTCTTTGTCGGTCGTTAAAGTTGCGTGGATGTGTGAATCTCTGTGTTCCTGTCTGTATTCAGTTCGTGTCATTAAATTGTGAAAAGTGATTCTTCTTCTCCGAGCCTTCTTCCTACACGTCACGTTACAGTAATGCAATTAGTTACTTTTTTAGGGAATAATGCAATATTGTAAAGCATTACTTTTAAAAGTAACTTTCCCCAACACTGAATTTAAGTCACCGTTTTCGGAAATAAGCAAATGATCTACAGGTCTGAAAACACAAGAGTGGACGCTTGACCTGCGCGGAGCAGTTGAGCAGTCCGGACGATGTTCCCTCGGACTCTGGGTACGTGAGCTCCACGGCAAACTCAAAGCCCAGCGGCAGATAACCCGTCATGAAGAACCTGCAGCGAGAGAGCAGACGTGGCTGAAGAATCATTACTCTTTGTCTGTGTAGAAAAGCTGGTTAGCAGTTACAGGACCATTCTGTACTGTTTTTGTTCAATAACAGATATTATATACAGACGACATATATAAATATTAGTCGTCACTCTTTATCTGCCAATAATATGTCTTGGTAAGACATTTAAATGCTTGGTTTTATTATCAAATCTCTCAAACCTTCCTCAAAAGCCTGATGATCATATATGACACTCATGATTTTTCTAAAACAAATTATGTTTAGATGATCAAGTAAAACGAAGTTGCTTCAGTCCAGTACTTCAATCACGAGCTGAAGGAGGATGTTTTATTATACTAAAAGATCTTTTACTTGATAAAAGAGTCTAAACTATCAGTCAGACGACAGAAGGACTGAAGGAGATTGTGTGCGACAGGTTTAAAGGATTAGTTCACTTTAAAATGACAATTACTCCAAGCTTTACTCGTCCTCAAGACATCATAGGTATATGACTTTCTTCTTTCTGATGAACACTTTTGGAGTTAAATTAATAAATATCCTGACGTATCCAAGCTCCGGAGGTCAATGAAGGCCTTCTGGAGCGAAGCGATGCATTTGTGTGAGAAAAACATCCATATTTAACACGTTATGAAGTCAAATATCTAGCTTCCGCCAGACCGCCTTTAGTATTCAACTTACAAAAACGGCGCATCACTTACGTTTTTTCCGTAATTTGAATACACAAGGCGAAGCGTTTTGAACTGCGAGAGGCTTTACACTTTCTTCATAAGTTGAATATGGAAGGCGGTCTGGCAGAAGCTAGATATTTTACTGTTAAATATTGAAATTTTTCTTACACAAACCCATCGCTTCACTTCAGAAGGCCTTTATCATCCTCCTGGAGCCGTGTGGAGTACGTTTATGATGGATGGATGCATTTTTTTTAGCTTCAAACTTGTTCACTGCCATTATAAAGCTTGGATGCGTCAGGATATTTATTAATATTTCTCAGATTGTGTTCATCAGAAAGAAGAACGTCATATACACTCAGGATGTCTTGAGGACGAGTAAAGCTTGGGCTTGTTTTCATTTGACAGTGAACTGATCCTTTAACAGCAAAGACACTTTCAGAGGCCTTTGTGTTTCAAACATGATACAGTAGGCATTATAGGTTTAAAAGTGTGAAATGGACATTTGTTGTGAAATTCCTCAGTGTTTTTCAGTCACACATGTGCAAGAAGTGTGATGTGATCGTATCCAGTGACAAAACTGAGAAAGCAGCTCTTACCCCAGAGCTCCAGAGGTGAGGAACACGACCCACAGATGACCCAGGTTCAAGGTGAAGGTGTAGATCACCATCCCCACAAACGACAGCAGATAAACTGAGAGAGTCGTCTGCCTGGCAAGACAAAGAGGAAGATAACCAGTTTGGCTATTCCAGCCATTTTTGTGAGGTCAAAAGTTTCAGCTAGACATACAAGAGAATTGTTGCAGCAGCTGTTCCAGCGTGACAATAACCCTGTGCACAAATCATACTGCATGTGATAGTTTAAATAGTGCTACAAAATGTTGAACTCCAATAGTGATAGTCAACATGTCAAACATTGGGATAGTTTGATCTTTAATCTTGGCAGTGATTCGCCAAACATTATTAAAAAAAAACAAGATGAAGAATGGCTTTGATATTTCCTGATTTTACAAATGTTTCATATCTGACAGTGTTGACAAGAAGTAGGAACACGGCTGAAAAACCTTGTGAATGAGGTACAAAATCAACCTGTTTTCCATGTCAGGATAGCAGTAGTTACTTAAAATACATCAAACACAGGGTTGTGGAGTAACGAAATACAAGTAACTTAGTTACGTATTTAAAATACAAAATGTGAGTGACTGTATTTCATTACAGTTTCATTTTAAATGGGTGGTAATCAGATTACAGTTACATCTGAAAAGAGTTTTAGATTACCAAAGTGATTACTTTGAGTTTTAATGTCATTTAAACAGCAATTGGTGATTCTCTGACTCTGACCGTCTGAAAAAGAGTTAAGTTTCATGTTTTCCACTGTTTTCATGTTTTGTGAGTCATTTTATAATTCACTCGTCACTGCAACTTTTTCTCACAATTTGTTTTTTCCCTCACAATTGTGAGTTTGTGTTTCACAATTCTGACTTCTTTTTCTCAGAATTGCAAGATTTAAATTCACAATTGCAAGTTATAAAGTCAGAATTGGGAGATATAAACTTGCAATACTGACTTTTTTTCTTGAACTTTACAACTTTTCTTGATCTCTGACTTTTCTCAATATTGTGAGTTTATATCTCATAATTCTGACTTTTCTCAATATTGTGAGTTTATATCTCATAATTCTGACTTTTCTCAATATTGTGAGTTTATATCTCATAATTCTGACTTTTCTCAATATTGTCAGTTTATATCTCATAATTCTGACTTTTCTCAATATTGTGAGTTTATATCTCATAATTCTGACTTTTCTCAATATTGTGAGTTTATATCTCATAATTCTGAGTTTTCTCAATATTGTGAGTTTATATCTCATAATTCTGAGTTTTCTCAATATTGCGAGTTTATATCTCATAATTCTGAGTTTTCTCAATATTGTGAGTTTATATCTCATAATTCTGACTTTATAACTCACAATTGCAACTTTATATCACTCAATTCTGAGGGAAAAAGTCAGAATTGTGAGATAAAAACTTGCAATGACCTTTTTTGTGTTTGTTTCACACTTATTAGTATTCCAAAGTATTCTAAAGTATTTAGATTAAGTTACTAAACTTGAGTAATGTAATGAAATACGTTACAAATTACTTTTTAAAGCAAGTATTTTGTAATCTGTAGTGAAATACATTTTAAAAGTAACCTACCTATGTATACGCTGAAATTACCTTTTTACATGTATGTTTTACACAATGGGTAGGATTAGTGGTGTGGGGTATGGGGTGTACGCCAAAAGTGCGTATCATATGGACGCTAATGTAACCCCTCTACTCAGCCCGCTCTGTGCAGGACTCGAACCTGGGTCTCTGGCATGGGAGTCGGACGCTCTAACAAGGAGATGGTCTGTCACTAGATTGTGTCTTGAGGTCAGAGTGAGCTTTACATGCACAGTGACTACTACCTGACCCCGTTACACCAGCAAATTGCGTATCATATGCACGTGAAAAGTGCGTATTATATGCACTTCAAACACGTACGTATCATAGTCGCACCAATTGTAATTTCTGCGTATAAATATCACACTAAATAGAAACAGAAAATCGCACTGTCACACTGATTTTAATATCGGAAACGATGGGAAAAATTATGTTTCTCAGTCAGCACTCAATAATGCTTCCTTCACGTGCTATCGGAAATTTGATAATTCCCAATTCTGAAGTTGTGATTATAAACTCTTCACATTAAATTTTTGAAATGGAAGGGCGTTCATGTCCAATTTTTACCTATGAAAGTTGCAGGCTATGTACGATAATTCAGAGAGCACGTGAAGGCAGCATAAATCACAACGGCACAATCGCACAGCAGAGGGAAACACCGGCCATTCCGACCTTCAGTGTAATGTACAGTGTTATGTACATGCGTTTATGTAATACAATTTGTAATAATAATAAAAATAAATTTAAAGAAACATGAATAATTCATGTTATCACAACCCCCCAAATGTTGACTGTCAGAGTTAGGCTGTGTAGATACACACGACGATGTAGAAGATTAGATAAACAAGTAAACTTTAATAATCCAAGCAGGTCAATCCAATGGAGACAGGGGAACACAACCAACGTATAGACCAGGGGTGGCCAACGTCGGTCCTGGAGAGCCATGATCCTGCAGAGTTTAGCTCCAACCTTATAAAAACTCACCTTCCTGTAGCTTTCTAGTAACCCTTAAGACCTTGATTAGCTTGTTCAGGTGTGTTTGATTAGGGTTGGAGCAAAAATTTGCAGGATTGTGGCTCTCCAGGACCGACGTTGGCCACCCCTGGTATAGACGTACAATACCAGACAATGGGGATCAAACAGAACTGAACTTAAGCACACAGAGAACATGAGGATAACGAGTGATTGGGATCAGCTGCGGTGATTAGATGAGCGTCCATGGTAACTGATTGTGGCGGGAAATTCAAACAAAGGAACATGTGACAGATGAAAACAATAACAAACTGAAAGTCCATGTGGTGATGAAGTGTGACATTGACAGGCATGTGACCGCATCCAGAAATTCTTTTACGGAGAAATGCTCTTGTTAGAGAATATTCTCTTATGGAAATGTCTTTTCTAGCTGCTTCTCTCCTGCACTCAATGCTGCGTGTGGAAAAAGAGCTGCTGAAATGTGCCGAACCGGAATCCAGTGAGACTTCTCGGCACAGACACGTCTTCTCATCTCCGAAGAACAACTGTGAATGAGTGGAGCAAGCCACCTCCTTTTATACCTGTATGTCAGGGGCGTGGCATGCAAATTCACTGGCCTTTCTGAAGTATCGGAGGTGTTGGGGCTCCCAAGAGTGACCGCTAGTGTCACTACAACAATGAGTGAGGAACTAATGTTAACAAATCTGACCGTATTGTACAGCAGGGGTGTTGAACCGCCCTGCAGGGTTCAGCTTCAACCCCAAGTCCATCAGGCTTATTTGAAAACTTGCAGAATGGTCCGACTAAACTCTGCAGTGCTGCGTTTGACACCCCTTTTGTAAAGTTAAATTATGGAACATGTTTTGTCTCGTGTCAAATCCACACACATTACCTTGTATCTCATAATCATAACCTGACTCAACAGAAAAACAAGATTCCTGTGCATGGAAGTAGGTCTTTTATAGCTTCGGCTCGTTGAAAAAACAACACCGTTCTGTACAACCACGCGTGAGAAAACGGCCCGCTTTCACCGCCGCCTGGGGCGATTCTGTCTAAAACAGACGACTCGGAGCCGATTACAAGTGTCGGGATGATGTGTGCTCATTGAATGGGCAGTTTTTAAACCAGCGCTTCACAAGAGATGAGAGAGATAACTGTAGTGAAGCCTGTGATGGACACAGAAAGAATGCATTCACAGACACCGACAAACACCAACTAATAACTCTGAAAACACAGACGCTGCTCAATATTCTACACTGTAAAAAACAGTCACCTGAAAGTGTTATCTTAAAGAGCTTTTCTACCTGATTTAACCTGATAAATTAACATGTACCAGCTGAGAGTGTTTTGCTAGCGTTCACGTTAAGTTATGGAAGCATTACTTCTGAATGTTCTCTAAATAAATGTGAACTTGCTATAATGTTAGTCGAAGTTCTGGGATCATTCCCTGTTGACGGTTGGTTTAGTGATGTTAAATAATATTTTTACTTAAATAAAAACAGTTAGTTTAGATGAATCTTAGCTTACCAATTTTCTCTGAGTACAGAAAGGAGTTTCTACATGAGATCAATGTCGCTTCTTCCTCAAAACTCAAATTGCTTTAAGGGTGTGTTCACACTTGTCATGTTTGGTTGGATTAAAACGAACTCTGGTGCGATTGCTCAGTTAGTGCGGTTCATATGTGAACGCTGCCATCAGAACCCTGGTGCGCACCAAACAAGAGCTAAAAAGACGGGTCTCCATCCGCTTCCAAACGAACTCTGGTGCGGTTCGATTGATATATGAACGCAACACGAACCAAAGACATGAAAACCAACCAAAAACAGGACGTGATGTCACAAGATGTGACGCTACAAGTCAGCTGATGTGACGACGCGAGAAGATCGGCGTATCCAAAATGAGTCGAGGACAAACGTGGAGCAACGAGGAGGTGAAGTTTCTGTTTCTGCAAACAACGGAGGAAATCCTGCTGCTGTTTTGAATGTTTTGAACATTTTATGAGCTCTTCGTGAGTTCTCAGCTGGTAAAAATAAAGCATAAAATGATGGCGTTTAATCCAGAACACAGCGTTGTTCTGAATGTTCGGTAAGCGAGCTCCGTCGCCAAATATACGTCATGAAAGCCGACCAATCAGGTCGTGACCGTATCCCTGTGCCTTTGGTTCGGTAACTTTAGGTTCGCTGTTAAAAATGCCAGTGTGAACGCTAAGAGGACCAGGACTATATGTTTTGTTTTTGTTTTTTGGTCCGGACCAAACGAACCAAACCAACCGAACTACAAGTGTGAACGCAGCCTAAGTGGCGTATATTCTGACCGTGTAAAACACTTATTATTTTCATGGGTTTCGCTTGCATTGGAAGCTTACATTTTGGCAAGCATCAAGACAAATCCTGCAAAGTCTTTAATAGTGCACTGACTGGTGTAATATTCTGTTGAGTTGAAAAAAACGTCATAAATCTTCTGATCATTGTGGCTAGGGGAAATTTTTTAATAAATTGCTCTTGAATAAATTAAATATGTATGGGTGAGTGTAAATAGCTGTCATTTAGAATGAATAGAGGTTTGAGCTCGTGTTAATGATGTTTAGTTCTGCTCGTGTCACAGTGAGGGAGATTAGTGGTCTTGGGCTTTTTTCATTTCTCCTCCCAAGTGCCAATGTATTTTGCGGTTCTTTTTGCTTTGAGGACAATTGGTGAAAACAAAGTTCACACAATGATTGACTGCAAGATTGGCCCATTTTATGATGTGGAATGACACAACCAGAATTCATTCAGATATCTACTCAAATTTCAAGTAAATTAAGTCCAAGTGACGAGGTTGAAATAATGTTAACAATGAATGACTATGGCACCCCGCAAGGCTGTAAGCACATATTTAGGACTCATTGTAATTTTTCAATTGTAGAGTCACCGAATGTAAAGAGTTATAAACCCATGAGCATATTGTTGAATCAAGGTCAGTAACTCTGTAACTGCTGATCTGTCCCGGTAAATCCTCTCGCTCATGATGTAATTAGAAGAAACAGAGGGTCTATTATAGAGCAAAGCGCATTACAGGCATTCAGCTGCTCGAGTTAAGAGTTTTAACAATTTGGGAAAAGTCTAGGGAAAAAAGTCAGTCTATCAAAGTAAAAAATTGTATGTATAGCAGAATTGAGATTCAGAAAATGAGGGATGCTGGGTCCCCGCTTCACAGTCCTCAAGGGCTGACTGTGACGTTACCATCGTTTCACCATCCGCAAGCTTTCCGATCCCACTTGATCCCTTTCCTCAAGGGATGAGGGCCAAGGATCATCAGCTGAAGTGCCCGCTGGAGGACACTTCACCATGGACCATCACACATTCACTCAAACACATTCAGACTACATTTCCCATAAGCCCCGTACCTAATCATTGATCACCTCACCAGCTGCAGCCTATCAGGGTTACTATTTAAGCTCAGCGCACACACACACACCTTTGCAAGGTCTTGTTATTTCCTAGTGTTTAACATTTCTGAGCGTTACATTCCTGTCTAGACTGCCTGTTTTGTAGTGTTCACGAAACACTGAAACAGTTGAAGAAAATGTGCCGTATTGTGTCGAGGCTTCGAAACTATACCGATAACCGTCTCCACGGTGACACCTAGTGGTCGATTGCACGTTATCTGAAACAACTTTGACAACAAGCCATTTAAAAAAATAAAATAAGTGTTTTGTTAATGTGGTGCGTTTTACCATCCTCACTATATAACTATAATATATAATAATAACAATAACTAGGTTATTTTGGTCAAGAAAAATAAAAATTAATAAGACAAATCAATCCACAATGGTCTCATTTTTGTTTATTTTTTTACAGATTTTTATTCAAAAATATTAATTGCTTTCTCCTCTCACAAAAACCCACGAGGTGAAGGTGCTTTAACTCCTCTGTTAAACTCTGTGGGAGTTGAGACAGATGTGTGATTGTGTGATTTGTTCCCGCCCCTGTCAATCAAACGCAGACTCGGCGAGCACGCCTCCTGTCGAAACGCGCAGAAGCTTCGTTTAGCCATAGTCACGTGACATGGGGGTTTTGAATCACAGTTCGGAGCAGTGTTTCAAAACATCTACGCTTCGGGATCTCGACACTGTGTCGAAACGTTAGTTTCGCGTCAGCCATCCCTACTGTTTTGATCCTGCCTGTTTTCCCCGTCATTGTTGTTTATCTGCCTGCACTTGCTCAGTGTTACTGGACTGTGTTGTTTTGCTGCCTGCCCCGATCCATCTGCCTGTTCCGTGACATTCCTGTTTGCTGGTATCCGACCATTGCCTGTTTCATCCCTTCTATTAATAAAAGCCTGCATTTGGATCTCACTCCGTTGACTCTTCATTACACCTGCATTTCATGGCACGCTTCCCGCTGCTGCTGATACAGCGCGGTGACTTCGGTCATGGGGTTCATTAGGTCAAGTTGACGAAGGCAGAGTTTGAGATGGTAGAAAATACCATCCTCACTTCTGCATGAGTGCAGCCTCCCCGAATCTCCCATTCCTCCCTGACCGAGCTCTCTCGATTGTGAAGGAATCCATACTTCACTCGGGTGCATACTCAGGCCTCATCAACATGCTCTACAGTGGTCAGTATGTGCAGACAGGGGTCAAGAGCGATGCAGAGGGGGGAAGAGATGCTTGTGGGAATACCCACAAGGCCCTCAAACGTATGGCTGGTATGTCCCTGAACACTATGACGGTTCTGCAGGCATACCAGGCTGACCTGCAAAAGCAGTTGGAACACAGCGAAGGAATAAGCCCAAAATACCAGAAGGTCTACTCAGTCTCAGCTGCCTAAGGGGATATCAGATATGAGGTGATCTCTGTGAGGGCAGCCAAGAAAAAAACTCCTGATAGCTTCGGGCCCCATTCCCTGAGATTGTCCCCTCTGTGCACACCATGACATTGTGCCTGATTTCCTTATGGGCATGCTGGGGTGTCTCTAGTTAAACTGCCAGTTCGCTACCACAGGGCCCAAAACAAACTGATACTATCGAAAAATAATTCCTCGGTCACACGTTGCGACAGCATGGCAGCTTCTGCCCAACATCACTCAGAGGGTCCTTAACACTATAAGAAAAGGTTACAGGGTTCAGTTTGCTTCCCATCCACCCCATTTCCAGGGTGTAGTTGCAATGAAAGTACACCAGATAGGAGACAAATGGAATGTTGTAACAAAATCCACTGGAGGAGAGTTGTTTGTGAGAACCCAAGTGCAGTATTTATTGTCCATCAATCAAAACATAGATCCAACATGGAACAAAGTCTTTACATGGCTTGGCAAAACAAAACAGGAACAGCATGAACTCACCCACAGTGTTACAGGGAATAAATCCACAATTATCGACAAGGAACAAGGCAAACATGAGGGTATAAATACACAGACTAATGACAAACGATGAACACCTGTGAAACAATGATTAACCCGTGAACCAATCAAAACACGACATGAAACAGGGGAATCACATGGCAACAGGAGCATATGGATAAACAAACAAGTCACATGACACATGACAATGAAACATGAACAGGAACATGAAACATGAACAAAACCAAAACTAGACTTTACAAATGTAGGTAATATTTCTCAATCTCTCTCTCATGGCGAAAGGCGCCATAGAACTTGTGCCCCTTCCATTTTCTACAGCTGGCACTTTTTGCCCAAAAAGCTGCGTCTTATTTGAATTTGAGGGCCCTGAACTGTACTCTTCGGACACACAGGTTCAAGATGCTTATCCTCAAACTCAGTGTCACAAATCCAATTCGAGGATTGGTTTGTGACAATAGATCTAAAGGACAATAGATCTAAAGGACGCTCACCCCCCCCACCCCCTTACTCCACACTCACACACACACACACATACACCCCCCACCCCCGGCTGAGCCTGGTTTCTCCCAAGGTTTTTTTCTCCATCAGCTGTTGGAGTTTGGGTTCTTGCCGCTGTTGCTTGCTTGGTTGGGGACACTTGATTTGATATTCAATAATGTTTTTGATCGACCTGCATTGACACCATTCTCTGAGAACTGAACTGAGCTGGACGATGACATCACTGTTTTCTCCACTGCTGATATACAAAAAAATTACCTAAATTAATAACTACTGATTTTTACAATGGAATGAATCAACATTGAATTTATTTAAGCTGGACAATGACACCATTTTCTTCAAGAGCTGCTGTGCAGTCAAAAATTATTTGCCAATTATTACTGTAAAGCTGCTTTGACACAATCTGCGTTGTAAAAAGCGCTATACAAATAAACTTGACTTGACTTGACATTTAAATCAAGGCAGACTGCACATGAGACCTTTCCATTTCTGGCTCAAGAGCAGAGTTTTTCATCCTCTGAATCATCCTTCAAGATATATAAATGTCAGATATATAAATGTATATAAATTTTTGGGTCTCCTGACTCGCCTGCACATTTCTTTGGTTTTCTAACCCATTCTAGCAGTCAGCATCAAGTGCCTTATGTCATTTTAAACAGGACAACTTGAAGTTTCAGCTTCGGGTCTGGCCCCTGAGCGGCAGCAGCTCATAGATCCAGCTGAGGTCACTGAAACAATCTTAAAGTCTAGAGCTCATTCCACTAGGAAGTCCTGAAATGGCACCATCTTTATGATGGTGTGAACAGTGTGACGTAAACCCAGTTAACTACCCTGGGGATGGCAACATTGGTATTGAAGTTCCCAAAGAGTAAACGGTATAACGCATGGTTATGTGACCCGGTTCCATGAGAAGGGAACGAGATGCTGTTTTGCACTGCCACACCTCAGTTACGCCTGTGCGCATTCAGACAATTAGAATCTGTCGATTCGTGTTTCCAGCATCTATATATAGACACGGCGATGCACTACTCTACGTCACGACATCCATACGTTTGGCCAGTGTTTACACACATGCTTCAGACACCGGCACATCCATTCCCATAGCGTCAACATCTTGTTTCCTTGGCCACTAAATATGTTCTCATTTGTCGTTATGGTTACTGATTTGGTTTGTCACCTGTGTCTTGTTTAGTTCGTCGTTACCCTGTGCATTTACACTCCTCAGTTTTTGGTTATTGTGCATGTTACATTAGTGTTTGCCTGTATTGTTTGTATTATTTTGTTTAGATCCTCGTCTCCACGCTTCTTTTTCATCAACCTGCACGATGCATTTAAAAATTCAAAAATTATTTTTACAGAGTAAAATTGAAATCATCTGTGGATCTTAAATGTCTGGATATTTTATGTTAATTACTAAAGGAAAACAAATGCACATGCAATGCCACTTAAAAAAAGTATCAGAACACAAACTTTAACAAAAAAAGCTTTGCTATCATGATATGCACACCTCAGGGGGGAAAAGGAATAACAGAGAATGCATCACTTACTTATACGTCTTGGTCTTGTCTAGCCAGATTCCACAGATCAGAGATCCCGCCACACCAGCAATGACAAGAGTCAAGCCAATTCTCCCAGCATTCACCTCTTCACCCTGTGCTTCAGACGATAATGAAAACTGAGATATCTTTAACATATCAACCTGTAAGACCGTGTTCTCATGCTTTTGCTAAGAATATGAATGATTCAGAAAATGAAAAGCCCTTCACATATTTTCAGCAAAAAAAAAAAGGAAAAGGCAAAAAGTACTACAGTACCAAATAATCAATATGGTTTGTGTACGGGGTAATCCACAGCTAGTTATGCACTACATGATTTTAATACATGACACGGAGGCAAAGAAACGACACAAAGACTTTGTGAAGTCCATTAAAATTATGAAATACAATGCTGTGGAATATCCTGCTTATACCATGCCAACAAGTTAAAGCTGGTACTGATTTTAGCAGCGCAAAAATTGACCGGAAGACTTAAAATAACACTTGTGTACACATGGGTGTAAATTATGCTTTACATATACTAAACATATACCATGATATATCCAGTGTATTTTCAAAATATACCATGCTGTTACGTATGTGGAAGAGGATGATCAGGATGAACTCACGGGGTAATGCTCTATTATCATCCTGTTCAACAGCGTGGAAACGGCATAGAAACATCCTACGTTCAGTCCTGAGAAACACAAAGACAGCGACAAACATGCTTTCAAACATGACTCACAGGATTAAAATTGGTTGTAATGATGATGCTAAATTTAAAGGTGTGTAATTGACAAACTACTGCAATCTGTTTGTTTGAGCCGCCAAACTGGGCCAGACATAATGACATTGGGTTATGACTATTTATTTGTCTGACTAATGGCAGATTAAGGGGGGAAGCATTTGAGAAACTTGTTCGAAAACAGTCGAAAACATTATTTTTGCACTTCTAGTTTTGGTGATGATAGTGCCGCAGATATGACAGAAGGTAAATGAAATGTGAACATGAAAGTCAACCCAAATAAAGCATAAGTTCCTCCTGGAACTGTGGACAGTTTTAGTAACTGGATGGAATGTAGGTTAAGGAGAAACTAAACACTCATATCCTTTGACAATCTGACAAGCCCAAAGTGGGAGGAGCCTGCCATCACCATTTTGGCACCACACGTCACGCCCAGATAACCGAAAATGGGCAAAGAGGTGGGACATGGGTGGAGCTGAGGTGCCTGGTTGCTGAAACCACGCCCACTAAGCTCGACGTGATCAAGTTAGCTCAGGCTAATGAGCTAATGCCAAAAGGTCACAATAAATATATTTTATCTTAAAAAAGGTGGACTTCTTGGACTTCTTGGATGGTCTGTTAGTAAAAATAACCACACAGCAAGCCATTTTATTTGATAATTTTATGCAATAATCCCGAAAAAAAGAACAAACACGGCAGAGATGCCAAATCCAGCAGCTGGAATTAGCTGAGGTGACGTGACGGCTCACAGACGTGACAGCAGCGGCAATCCAGCTGTCACTCAAGTGGCCACGCCCTTAATTATGCGGAACTTTAAGGCTTAATATAATTTAAATGGATGAGTTATAAAAAAATTCACCCTCCTCACAGTTGTCATTAAAGGCAAAATTAGCTGTATAGACCAAAACCACTTTTTGTACCAGGCTATAAACATATGTTTTTCTGCAGTAAAATTGGGCATTTTAACATGTGGGGTCTATGGGATTGATTCCCTTTTGGAGCCTGTCCCTAGAGGCCAGTCGATGAATTGCAGTGTAAGTCACATCCATGTTGGATTCAAGAAAGAGACCAGAAAGTTGCCGCTTGATATTTCAGATTATGCCGATAAAGTTTTGAAATACTTGTGGACATGTCTTTGCACTGCCATCTAAAAATGACTCTGATATCTGAATCATTGTTTAAACTATTAACTACTATTAGATAATGCTCATAATTGTGCAATAGTTCAGACATACTGAGCCAAATACACAAAGGTGGAATGTGTATGTGTTTAAGTTAATAAGTATAAGAATAAGAATCCTACCGTAGCTGATGAGGAGGAGGATGAAGGGCTTGTTGCAGAAAAGTCTTGTGATTGAAGCCGTGTATGAGTTCTGTCCCGTGGGCATGTCTCTGAGCGCTACCTGAGCCGGAGATGGAGGGGTTTCGGGTTTTTCCTGAAACGCTAAGGCACATTAAAACTCATGAATACCACAAAAGTAATTAATTAAACCAGATATGAACATTAGGTATCAATCAATTTGAGCCTGACAAATTATTACAATCATAGATAATGATGGGGCAAAATCAACGTGAACAGTAGATTGCCACTTCTGTAGATAGTTTAGAAGTGAATATTCACTCTTTGTCATGTCATACACCTCTCAGATTTCATCAAAAAATATCTTCATGTGTGTTCTGAAGATGAACGAAGGTCTTACGGGTGTAGAACCACATGAGGGAGAGGAATTAATGACTGAAACTTCATTTTTGAACCCTTTAAGAATGTTCCAGACATGTTTTCTTTGCAGCTTTGTACACAGGGGCTGCGTTCCAAACGGGATGAATGGAATGAGAACAACCATGGCTGCCATTTTGAAGGGTCGTTCCAAAAATAAGTGCTCAAAACTGGCCACTTTAACAGACCCTTCGGAATGAAGGATTTTAACTGATGAACACTTTGTTCAAGATTCTACGATTATTTATTTAGTTTTAGTTTCTGTGGGTTCAGAAGCTGATGACCCAATGTTTGAATGTTAAAAGGTTCTCATGGATTTTACAGTACATGCCAAATAATAATAATGAAACACCGTATTAGTCATTTACGCCACACTTTACTGTTCAGCGAGAGCGCTGGAGTGGACGTGCTCACCGAACACGACCAGCACAAAGATGAGGCTGGCCACACCGGCGGTGATGTAGAACATGATGTTGATGTGTCGAGCCAGTTCACTCATGTCATCCACGTTGGGCACAAGAACGGGCGGGATCAAGAAGCCAATAGCAATACCAAGCTGATGGAGAAAGAAATAAAGAATTTTAACTGCATCATATTCTCAGATGGTATGATCCACATTGATCTAAAGCTACAGTTTCAGTGCAGCTTCAAAGATCTACATGATCCAGACGACGAATAAGAGTCTGATCTAGAGAAACCATTGGTCTTTTTCTAACAAAAATATACTTTTTAACCACAAATGCTCGTCTTGCACTGCTCTGTGATGTCATCACGTTGGAAAGGTCATGTGACGTAGGAGGATCCAGTGTTTACAAAGCGAACGTACAAAGACAGTCAAATGGCCTTTACAAAAAAACAATAAAACAACGATGTCGGACGATTTTAAAGTTGGAAGAGTTTTTTGCCCTACCTTCCTCCTACGTCACGTGACCTTTCCAGCGTGATGACGTGATGTGTGGAGCATCAGAGCAGTGCAAGACGAGCATTTGTGGTTAAAAAGTATAAAATGTTTATTTTTTAATAAAATGTGCGATGGTTTCTCTAGATCAGACTCTTATTCCTCGTCTGGATCATGTAGATCTTTGAAGCTGCACTGAAACTGACATTTGGACCTTCGACCCGTTGAACCCCAGTGAAGTCCACTATATGGAGAACAATCCTGGAATGATTAATTTCTTTTCCACTGAAGAAAGAAAGACATGAACATCTTGGATGACATGGAGGAGAGTAAATTATCAGGAGATTTGAATTCTGAAGTGAACTAATCCTTTAACCTCATACTAATGTTAATGAATTTGGAGTATTCTAAATGTATTCTAATCATTTGCATAAAACACGCCCAGCCCATCTCCATATAAGGGAATTCCACACAACCCTAGTGTAACGGCTTAGAAAGCTCGATGAAGAAGATGGTGATGAACACACAGTCTATAAATGAAGTCTTTAAGAGTATGGGCACATCTGTAACAAACTGTAACCGACGAAGGGAGAATAAATACACATGGATAATGAGGGACTAAACAGGCACAGCTGGATAGAAACCAGAGTAACTAACGAACCAATACAGAACTTAACTAAACTGAACATTCATCTGACACCTAGATCCAGCCACAAATAAACAGCAGATCCAGAACTGTGCACACGCGTATCTGCCATGTTACGCTGAGAAACCTTTCAGATCCAGCTATAATAGCTTTACTTAGACAAATTAACACGATTTTAAACACTCAGAGAATGTGATTTTTGTATGTGTGGCTCCTTTTTTATCACTGGATTTGCTAAAGTTTCCACGGTTAGTGCCATCAAATCTTAGAAGCAAGTAAACTAGAGATCCATGAGCAGAATGTTCTGAACAGGGTTGAGGAGTAACGAAACACAAGTAACTTAGTTACGCATTTAAAATACAAAATGTGAGTGACTGTGTTTCATTACAGTTACATTTTAAATGGGTGGTAATCAGATTACAGTTACATCTGAAAAGTGTTTTAGACTACCAAAGTGATTACTTTGAGTTTTAATGTCATTTAAACAGCGATTGGTGATTCTCTGACTCTGACCGTCTGAAAAAGAGTTAAGTTTCATGTTTTCCACTGTTTTCATGTTTTGTGAGTCATTTTATAATTCACTCGTCACTGCAACTTTTTCTCAGAATTTGTTTTTTCCCTCACAATTGTGAGTTTGTATTTCACAATTCTGACTTCTTTTACTCAGAATTGTGAGATTTAAACTCACAATTGAAGTTATAAAGTCAGAATTGGGAGATATAAACTTACAATACTGACTTTTTTTCTTGCAATTGTGAATTTAGTATGTGAGTTTATATCTCATAATTCTGACTTTTCTCAATATTGTGAGTTTATATCTCATAATTCTGACTTTTCTCAATATTGTCAGTTTATATCTCATAATTGTGACTTTTCTCAATATTGTGAGTTTATATCTCATAATTGTGACTTTTCTCAATATTGTGAGTTTATATCTCATAATTGTGACTTTTCTCAATATTGTGAGTTTATATCTCATAATTCTGACTTTTCTCAATATTGTGAGTTTATATCTCATAATTGTGACTTTTCTCAATATTGTGAGTTTATATCTCATAATTGTGACTTTTCTCAATATTGTGAGTTTATATCTCATAATTCTGACTTTTCTCAATATTGTGAGTTTATATCTCATAATTGTGACTTTTCTCAATATTGTCGGTTTATATCTCATAATTGTGACTTTTCTCAATATTGTCAGTTTATATCTCATAATTGTGACTTTTCTCAATATTGTCAGTTTATATCTCATAATTCTGACTTTTCTCAATATTGTGAGTTTATATCTCATAATTCTGACTTTTCTCAATATTGCGTGAGTTTATATCTCATAATTCTGACTTTTCTCAATATTGTGAGTTTATATCTCATAATTCTGACTTTTCTCAATATTGCGTGAGTTTATATCTCATAATTCTGACTTTTCTCAATATTGTGAGTTTATATCTCATAATTATGACTTTTCTCAATATTGCGAGTTTATATCTCATAATTCTGACTTTTCTCAATATTGTGAGTTTATATCTCATAATTCTGACTTTTCTCAATATTGTGAGTTTATATCTCATAATTCTGACTTTTCTCAATATTGTCAGTTTATATCTCATAATTCTGACTTTTCTCAATATTGTCAGTTTATATCTCATAATTATGACTTTTCTCAATATTGTGAGTTTATATCTCATAATTATGACTTTTCTCAATATTGTGAGTTTATATCTCATAATTATGACTTTATAACTCACAATTGCAACTTTATATCACTCAATTCTGAGAGAAAAAATCAGAATTGTGAGATAAAAACTTGCAATGACCTTTTTTGTGTTTGTTCCACACTTATTAGTATTCCAAAGTATTCTAAAGTATTTAGATTAAGTTACTAAACTTGAGTAATGTAACAAAATACGTTACAAATGACTTTTTAAAGCATGTATTTTGTAATCTGTAGTGAAATACATTTTAAAAGTAACCGACCCAGCCCTGGTTCTAAATGAGCTGCAATGCGGGCCAGACTTTACAGACTAGTGTAAGTCACTTTTGTCAGAGCAAGATGGCGGTGTACCTTCTCTTAATTATTTTTAACACAAAAAATACAACAAGAAAATGAAGAACAAAGAATGTGCATCAGGTGTGTTTGGCTTTTTTATGTGTTAAATTCATTTACGAAGCCACTGTAAGCTTTATTATATTACAGTGCTCTCATATTTTGTGCAGGCAATTCGTTTTTTTGTTGTTGTTGTTGTTGTTGTAAATAAAAAAGCCTGACAGTGCAAATACCTATAAATATTGATATATTCCGTCATGTTTCACGCCCTCAACTCGTAAAGATCACGACCTTGTGGAGGCGTTTACCTCATAAATGCGCTCTTGACTTGAACACACTGTAAGGTGAGCTTAATCCAGCTATGAACAGTGGAACAGGACCCTTGATGAAAGCGTTCAGAGTGATGATGAGAAATACGATTTTTCTGATTTACTTGTGTGCTACAAAGCCTTGGGGTCACAGGGGTCATATTTCATTTCAGAGCTGGTAATTGAGAAATGTGTCTGAGGATATAACATCTCATGCCTTCAGTGCTAAAACTAATATCCGTCCCTTCACTCCCATCCGTAAGTCCAGCGTGAGACTGTCAGCATGTGAGTGTTTTGCAATCGACCGTTTGCGAAGCCCCGCCCCCTTTAGTTACTGTTGCTATGTCCGCTCTCACGCCACACATCATGTTCTCACGAAGTGAAAAATACATCGAGGAGCAAAGAGGACACTGACAACGACTGAAACAGTTTTTTTAATGTTTTAAAGCAGTTGAATCAATAAATAGCGTCTAGTGTGTGTTTAATGTGTGGTGACAGATCGCTGTAGCTCCTCGTGAAGCGATCATCTCTTCATACTAGTTCATTTATAGCATCAAATAAACATGAATGAACATCAGAAGGAATGTTGTTTCAAGACGTGATTCAAGTTCACCAACGTTAATCTACTAACTCCCCTGACCGCTTTGACGGACAAAATGGCGGATTCGGGGCTATGATTGGTCAGATCGCCTGTCAATCAAATCAAGGGTCAGTTGACAACAATAGTTCTGAATATGCTTTGCGATACAAAACGCCTCAATACAAATGATTATTTTTTACAAAAATGTTTGAATCATTTCCATATGTAAATGTAGTTTATTAAAACAATATGCAAAGGTCTTGAGTATCCTCCCTGGAAGAATGTGCAAAGCACACTGGGTCATTTTGTTTTCCGTGAAAATTCAATATCAATCTGACAAATCAGGTTACATCGACGGAAATGATTGTTATGGGTTCGATGAAGCAGAAATAGCACCCCATTAAAAAGTCCTGAAAGTGCTGCAGTTGTTTTTCACATTCATCAAAGGGCCTTTAGTGTCAGTAAATGCCCTAAAATTTGATTGACAGGTGTCACTGAGAGTCTTTGAGCAGGTAAATTCATCTGTTGAAATGTATTAGTATTCTCTTTCTGATGTTCAAAATATCAGATACATTATGTCTGTTCACCTTGGACTCCTCATATTGCTGCTGTGTAGTTTTAAATATGATTTATTTTAGTATTATTTTGTAAGAAATAATATTTGCATAGGTTTTATTCTTTGTCCTGCTTGTCTGTCGGTCAGTCTACTAACACCAACAGAGCAAACCAGATCCAATAATAACTCTAATAATATTATAACAATACAATTAATGTCCCTGTGTTGATTTGGATAAGTCTTATCATTTCAGTAAAGTATTCTTGTGCTGCATTTCTTCTGTTTAAATGAGTGGAAACATCACACGCATGTATGCACATGTTGTCATCAATCTAATCCGCCGTGTTATCAGTCTCACCATCTGAGGACAGCGATATCCAGTGTGCTTAAGTGGCTTTTATAAAGAAATTGAGGCAAAGGCAGAGTTTATCCACCCTAGATATTTATTTACACAGAACAAATGTTGAGGTCCTGTCCTCACAGAACGCATTTCTGCACTCTACTGACCCATTTTTCCTCTGGTTTTCGATGTAAATATGTAAATATCTACTCTAGATGGACGTGTTTGACAGTTGAGCTTCCATCTTTTGCAGCATCATGTGGATGAGACGCCGTTCTGAAAATGCAATGCTCAAGTTAAAGCTGCAATATGTGCATTTTTTGCAGTAAAATATCCAAAATCCACTAGGCCAGTGTTGTATATTTTGTTCAATTGAGTACTTAAAATATCCCATGTGTTTCCAACTATCATGAGAAAATCGCAATTTTAGCCAAGGATCCGGACGTGTGAGGGAGTCGCCTGTAGATGGCGTCATATCCGCGTTTCCCTCGGTTTCTGGATGTATTTTGTAGAAACCATGGAAACACCAAAGACGCTCTCGAGGCGTGTGTCGCTCGTCTCTCATTATCAATCGTCTCGTTCAGCTCGTTCAACACTCGCTCCTGCTCTTCACACTACAGTAACGTTAATAATCGCATCCGTGAACATGATTTCTGCCCGAGTCCATCCCGATTCTTTTCCACTGGCTGTGAAGACCACACTTCCCAAGATTCCTCGCTCAAACTCGGCGTCATCAATCTACACCTTTGTTTTGAAAAGGCGACCTCTAGTGGACAGAAAAACTACATAGTGCAGATTTAAAGTCAAAATTGACAAATCTGTTGTTGTTGTTTTTTGTTTGTTTATTGTAAATGATTTATCTGTGCACATCATTATTTTGTAAAATTTGTGTGTGAATATGAATATGTCATAATCTCATAATCTTAATAATTAAAAATAACATCCCTTCCTCTTGCAGCTTCTCTTCTCTGATGATGATGAGGGCGGGGCAACCTGTCACTCACATGAGATCCACCAATAGTAAACCACAACCATCCAATCAATTCCACACAGACAAAATCAAGCTCCGCCTACATTTGTTCTTGTTCCAGAAGAGTTTTACTCGGATATAAGTAACATTAGGGAAGAAAAGTCTAAAGCAACTTCACTTACCCTTTCCATACACTCTTTAAAAAAGGTTCCTAACAGGGTTTTTCACAGTGATGCCATAGAACCTTTTTTGGTTCCCTCAGTGAGCTTTTGATATATAAGAGGTCATCGTACTATAATAATATGCTGTTAAGTTTCAGAACTGATTCATGTACAGTCAGATGATCTTTGTCTGTGTGTCAGTAAATCAAACCAGTGACTAAACGCTCAACTTCACCTTGTTTCTCTCAGTAGGATGAAAATAATCTGTTATTTAAACAGCGATAGAAAGTGATCAAAGAACGCTCCCTTTACAATCGCTAGAGCTGTCAATCAAACAGCACGAGTTTATCAGTGACTGAATTCTGGACTCACGCCAAAACTTCCATTTTATTCAACAAATCTATTAGTTACATAGTGTTTTCACTGTTAGTTAAGATGAAATCATTCGTTAGTGTGCAGAAATTGAGTTGAATTGACAAGATCACTGCTTTCATGAGCTCAACAACATGTCTGTGATCGACTACAATGATCATCACTGCAACCTTTCATGCCACGATCTCAAAATAACGCCACAGATGTATATGGTAATGCCACACTTTTCACGATTGGTTAACCTTGAGAGCCGTAATAGTAAAAACGTGCTAAAAGTTTTCGAGACAGTAATATTTAGCTATTTCATATGCAAAGACATCAGCCAATCACAGCAGTGGGCGTTTACTCTGAAGTCTCACAGTAGACACGCCCCTTAAAACAGAGCGTTCAAATCAGAAGCTAAAATCAGAGTAGGAAAAATGCCTTTTATTTCTAAATTATGACCATTTTTGATGTAAAAAACATACTAACATTAAAAGTGCATCCCAGGAAACATTTTAAAACAACGCTGTTCATGACCCCGTTAAAAGAACCAATTTTTTCCTTTCATTCTTTCTTTTTTTTTTTTTTTTTAGTGTGAAGCACATTTTAATAGAAAACCTTTTCCCACTAAAGAATCCTTTGTGCAATGGAAAGGCTCTGTGGATGTTAAAGGTTTTCCTTGAATACATGCCAAATAAAGAACCTTTATTTTAGAGAATAGAGAACCTTAATAGAGTGTGTGTCTATTCAGTGTGATCTGACAAACCTGTAGGTTCATCTAACTTTCTAGGTTACTGAAAAATGCTTGTAAAAGAACTGCAGTCTATATAATTCTACAACTCATTCGGGAACAATCTGGGTTTTGGTGTTAATCTGACTTAAATGAAATGACTCTGTGTTTTGTGCTCTTCGTGCGCTTTTACGCACCTGGTTCCCAAACACGCCGATGGCGCAGGCGGTGGACACTTCATCAGAACCGAACCACACGGACGCGACCTGAGACGGCATTCCTAAAATGAACACCTGAGCAAAGGAACACGTGAACTGTCCGAGCATAGTGACCCAGAAACGGCTGGGCTGAACGCTGGCCACTTTGATCCACGTTCCCACGCAGTTGATGGAGGCTGCGAACAGCGCGATCACCCGGAGCCCCTTCCTCTCCAGCAGCCATGTCACCGGGAATATTAAGGGGATATAAGTCAACATATAGACCATTGACAGCCAGTCGATGGCGAATGAAGAGACCTTGTAGAATTTCATGAAGATGTTGTTGATGATTCCATACTGGATCCACTGGAACGCGTTGCACAGTGAATTGGAGCTGAAGAGAAGCAGAATGAGCCACCTTCTCCGGTACAAACGAGTGTCACAGCTGGGAACAGTGTTCATGCCTCTGCATTCGGAAATTTCAACGTGATCCATGTGACTTTTCGTCGGTCCTGTGTGAAGAGCGTCCTTTCCGAAGTGACTGTCGCCTTTCTCGCACATAGCGCACCGTCGGTCAGTCAAAACCTGCTCATGAATCCAGAATCACGTCCTTCTGTAAAATGTTGCAGACGCATGAGTCCAGCGAGAGTTCCTAAGACACCCGGACGGACCTGTTTCCAGCCCCAACAAAACTGATTCACTTCATCCCTCCTGGAAACAACTCTGCTTCACTGATTCATACGCGTGAGATTCTACTTCATCATCATCATCATCATCACTCCGATGACACTGCACGTGATCTACTGCTAATCATTGCGCAAACCAACACATTTGCACATCGCCCTAATCATTGTTCAAATAAAATGTACTCATTACTTCCATTAGCTCATTGTTTCTACCTGAAATTAATACATTGTTAGCTAACTGCGTGATTATATATATATATATATATATATATATATATATATATATATATATACAGGGCTCGGTCGGTTACTTTTAAAACGTATTTCACTACAGATTACAAAATAGGTACATGCTTTAAAAAGTAATTTGTAACGTATTCTGTTACATTACTCAAGTTTAGTAACTTAATCTAAATACTTTAGAATACTTTGGAATACTAATAAGTGTGGAACAAACACAAAAAAGGTCATTGTGAGTTTTTATCTCACAATTCTGACTTTTTCCCTCAGAATTGCATGATATAAAGTTGCAATTGTGAGTTATAAAGTCAGAATTATGAGATATAAACTCGCAATATTGAGAAAAGTCAGGATTATGAGATATAAACTGACAATATTGAGAAAAGTCAGAATTATGAGATATAAACTGACAATATTGAGAAAAGTCAGAATTATGAGATATAAACTCGCAATATTGAGAAAAGTCAGGATTATGAGATATAAACTGACAATATTGAGAAAAGTCAGAATTATGAGATATAAACTGACAATATTGAGAAAAGTCAGAATTATGAGATATAAACTCGCAATATTGAGAAAAGTCAGAATTATGAGATATAAACTCGCAATATTGAGAAAAGTCAGAATTATGAGATATAAACTGACAATATTGAGAAAAGTCAGAATTATGAGATATAAACTCACAATTTTGAGAAAAGTCAGAATTATGAGATATAAACTCACAATATTGAGAAAAGTCAGAATTATGAGATATAAACTCGCAATATTGAGAAAAGTCAGAATTATGAGATATAAACTCGCAATATTGAGAAAAGTCAGAATTATGAGATATAAACTCACAATATTGAGAAAAGTCAGAATTATGAGATATAAACTCGCAATATTGAGAAAAGTCAGAATTATGAGATATAAACTGACAATATTGAGAAAAGTCAGAATTATGAGATATAAACTCGCAATATTGAGAAAAGTCAGAATTATGAGATATAAACTCGCAATATTGAGAAAAGTCAGAATTATGAGATATAAACTCGCAATATTGAGAAAAGTCAGAATTATGAGATTTAAACTCACAATATTGAGAAAAGTCAGAATTATGAGATATAAACTCGCAATATTGAGAAAAGTCAGAATTATGAGATATAAACTCACAATATTGAGTAAAGTCAGAATTATGAGATATAAACTCGCAATATTGAGAAAAGTCAGAATTATGAGATATAAACTGACAATATTGAGAAAAGTCAGAATTATGAGATATAAACTCGCAATATTGAGAAAAGTCAGAATTATGAGATATAAACTCGCAATATTGAGAAAAGTCAGAATTATGAGATATAAACTCGCAATATTGAGAAAAGTCAGAATTATGAGATATAAACTCACAATATTGAGAAAAGTCAGAATTATGAGATATAAACTCGCAATATTGAGAAAAGTCAGAATTATGAGATATAAACTCGCAATATTGAGAAAAGTCAGAATTATGAGATATAAACTCACAATATTGAGAAAAGTCAGAATTATGAGATATAAACTCGCAATATTGAGAAAAGTCAGAATTATGAGATATAAACTCACAATGTTGAGAAAAGTCAGAATTATGAGATATAAACTGACAATATTGAGAAAAGTCAGAATTATGAGATATAAACTCACAATATTGAGAAAAGTCAGAATTATGAGATATAAACTGACAATATTGAGAAAAGTCAGAATTATGAGATATAAACTGACAATATTGAGAAAAGTCAGAATTATGAGATATAAACTGACAATATTGAGAAAAGTCAGAATTATGAGATATAAACTCACAATATTGAGAAAAGTCAGAATTATGAGATATAAACTCACAATATTGAGAAAAGTCAGAATTATGAGATATAAACTGACAATATTGAGAAAAGTCAGAATTATGAGATATAAACTCATACTAAATTCACAATTGCAATAAAAAATACAAGTAACTTAGTTACGTATTTAAAATAGAAAATGTGAGTCACTGTATTTCATTACAGTTACATTTTAAATGGGTGGTAATCAGATTACAGTTACATCTGAAAAGTGTTTTAGATTACCAAAGTGATTACTTTGAGTTTTAATGTCATTTAAACAGCGATTGGTGATTCTCTGACTCTGACCGTCTGAAAAAGAGGAGTTCAGTTTCATCAACATTTTAATACTTTTAAGAGGATCATAAAAATGTTGTTATTTTTATTTAGTTCTGTCCTGAACAAGACAAAATGACTGAATTTATAAAAAAAAATTGCCCAATTGTCAACTGAACTGTCCTGTCATGACCTGATGATCCACGACTGTTTTCATGTTTTGTGAGTCACTTTATAATTCACTCGTCTCTGCAACTTTTTCTCACAATTTGTTTGTATTTCACAATTCTGACTTCTTTTTCTCAGAATTGCGAGATTTAAACTCACAATTACAAGTTATAAAGTCAGAATTGGGAGATATAAACTTGCAATACTGACTTTTTTTCTTGCAATTGTGAATTTAGTATTTGAGTTTATATCTCATAATTCTGACTTTTCTCAATATTGTGAGTTTATATCTCATAATTCTGACTTTTCTCAATATTGTGAGTTTATATCTCATAATTCTGACTTTTCTCAATATTGTGAGTTTATATCTCATAATTCTGACTTTTCTCAATATTGTGAGTTTATATCTCATAATTCTGATTTTTCTCAATATTGTGAGTTTATATCTCATAATTCTGATTTTTCTCAATATTGAGTTTATATCTCATAATTCTGACTTTTCTCAATATTGAGTTTATATCTCATAATTCTGATTTTTCTCAATATTGAGTTTATATCTCATAATTCTGACTTTTCTCAACATTGTCAGTTTATATCTCATAATTCTGACTTTTCTCAATATTGTGAGTTTATATCTCATAATTCTGATTTTTCTCAATATTGTGAGTTTTTATCTCATAATTCTGACTTTTCTCAATATTGAGTTTATATCTCATAATTCTGACTTTTCTCAACATTGTCAGTTTATATCTCATAATTCTGACTTTTCTCAATATTGTCAGTTTATATCTCATAATTCTGACTTTTCTCAATATTGAGAGTTTATATCTCATAATTCTGACTTTTCTCAATATTGTGAGTTTATATCTCATAATTCTGACTTTTCTCAATATTGAGAGTTTATATCTCATAATTCTGACTTTTCTCAATATTGAGAGTTTATATCTCATAATTCTGACTTTTCTCAATATTGTCAGTTTATATCTCATAATTCTGACTTTTCTCAATATTGAGAGTTTATATCTCATAATTCTGACTTTTCTCAATATTGTGAGTTTATATCTCATAATTCTGACTTTTCTCAATATTGTGAGTTTATATCTCATAATTCTGATTTTTCTCAATATTGTGAGTTTATATCTCATAATTCTGACTTTATAACTCACAATTGCAACTTTATATCACTCAATTCTGAGGGAAAAAGTCAGAATTGTGACATAAAAACTTGCAATGACCTTTTTTGTGTTTGTTTCACACTTATTAGTATTCCAAAGTATTCTAAAGTATTTAGATTAAGTTACTAAACTTGAAATATGTTACAAATGACTTTTTAAAGCATGTATTTTGTAATCTGTAGTGAAACACATTTTAAAAGTAACCTACCCAGCCCTGTATGTGTCATGTCAGTCTGATGCACACCCCTTCAAGTAAAGTGTTACCCTTTTGGGACATAATTTTGATTTTAAAAATCATAATTATGACTTAGTGTTAGTATGTCATAATTTCAACATTTTTAATAACATAATTATGATTTACAAAAGCATTATTCTTTTTTTTATGTGGTTAACATGAGCTTCCATTACTAGTGCTCTTGCATGTTGAATATTAGGCTGTACTGTATTGTGTCCAGTGTCTGTATTGTACAGCTGGAGCCCTCTGCTGGTCAGAAAGGGCATCAACGCATCTAATAACAGCTTATAATAAAATTAAGGCAAAACTCCATTCTGTGTTGCAGTTTATGTTAGGCAGCGTTGCTTCTGTGCAAATAAACAGCAACATCAGTGCTGGACTGAGTTGAATATCCCTTAAGATCATCTTACTTGAACTGTTATTTTTTTACAATGAAATGATGGAGAGAGATCTTTTGTGCTCCCATAAATGATTGGGAATGATGTCTAAGCACTGTGCGCTTTTATTTCCCACAGGTCTTCTATCCGAGGGTCAGGGGTGGACAGAGGTGCACTGCAACTGCCTCTTCCTTCCGCTCTGGACCATCAACAGAGATGAGGGAGGAAGAAACCGAAGAGCGGATGCGAGCCGAAGAGCACGGTTTTCACAGGTCTTCATGCATCTCTGGAAAAAAACGGGGCTGGTCTCTGCTAAGGGAACCACATGCTACGACATTTGACATGATTCAATCAGGCTTCAATATTTTCGGATAAAGCAATTTCCCCACAGCATCAGCCATCGACGCCGTGTGAGTGAACAGTTATCCAAAGAGAACTACTTTTACAACAATTGTGGGTGCTTTTACGCTTTAAAGTGAGTCTAAATAAATAAATATGATAAATATGAATCATTAACAAACATTACATCTTTTAAAATAACTTCTGGAATCACATAGGAGTGAGTAACGATAATGATTTCCATGTGTGAAGTTAATTAAACTTGCAGTCACTTTCAAGGAAGAGTTCACTCAAAAAAATATTTCAGTCTAAACATAAGTTTTATGTAATTTAATCACATAGCAATTTTCCATCCATTTGGATTACATAGTTTTAACATAAACAAACTAATAAACTTAATGTGATTCATATTTGTCAGTCATACATAAATGAAATAGTAAGATTTATGTAATAGTTGAGTATATGAATAGTGAGAGATTAAATGTCTTTTATCTTCAGTTGATTTCATCAGTTGTAGTTCTTGTGTTTCTCTGTCCTTCAGTGATTCTGCTTGTTAACAGCAGGTGTTCATCATTAATGCTCAATCATCACTTAATGATCTCATTAACTCTGATACTGCTTCAATGGTACTTTAACTCAGTAGTGCGCACACACATGACCACTAAACAGTGTTCATTAACCTGTGAACTATTACATAAATCTTATCTATTTCATTTACGTATGACTGACAAATATGAATCACATTAAGTTTATTAGTTTGTTTATGTTAAAACTATGGATGGAAAATTGCTATGTAATTAAATTACATAAAACTTATGCTTAGACTGAGACAATGGGACAAAGACTGAGAAAACTATAAAAAAAGGGAAAACATGAAGGACTTTGAGTTAAACTGTTGGAACATTTATGGTGGAAGTCGTGAAATAAAACATGAAGATCGTGGCACAGTGTAGAGTGACGACAGATTGAATCTGGAGCACATCTATAGAGATTGGCCTTTTCAGATGATGGATAATTCAAATTCCAGTCTGGAGAATGAAATTGTCTACAATGCCTGTAGACAGTTTTCTGAAATTGTTGAAGACACGTGGATTAATAGACCCTCCATCATGTTCTAGAACACTGTTTGATACTCCAAAAACCAAAAATATTCAGCAGAAGTCAGGAATGGGGTGTTTAAAATGGTAAAGGTTTACATACAACAAGGATCTCTTAAAATTGAGGCCTGGTTCAACAACATGCAGTGGTCAAGTTTGTATTCCCAGTAGCCATAACATGTGGAAACTGACAAAATGATGAAATTGAAGAGAGAGAGAGAGAGAGAGTATGTGGAACCAAGAAAGACACATGCCAGTTCAGCTTAGTGGCATCGTCTGTGATGATGGACCTGCCAACCTTCTCCGGGTATTATGGATCCTAATATGGATACACGGGCCAAAAGAGACAAGGATGCCTGCGGGACACACTGCTGTTTTAAGCAACAAGCATGAAAATCCGAGAAGCAGAATTTGCCAAATGCCTCAAGGGATTGAATGAAATTGACAGATTGAAAGCAGATGAGTTCAGACAACTGAAGCCATACACAGGAACGGTTTTCTGTTTGATAACTTCATGTGCTTGTCCATCCACAAGGAAATGCTGGTGATATCCGAGACTATCCGGGAATTCTTTGCGCTGCAGTGCAGAGAACTGATCGGGGAGCGTTTCCTCGTTTACAATGTCCATCAGATGTTGCAATTCAGTTTGAGGGTCTGGATGAGCGCAGAACTGCTCGAATACTTCAATGAGAAGCTGAAAAGAATGTTTTGCTGTGGGAGAAATGCACTGGCTCAGATTATACGCAGGATTCTTTAAGAGCAAAACATGCAGAACTGAACTCAAGATGTTAATTGGCCGTTCGCAAAGCCCCGCCCCCTTTAGTTACTGTTGCTATGTCCGCTCTCACGCCACACATCATGTTCTCACGCAGTGAAAAATACATCGAGGAGCAAAGAGGACACTGACAACGACTGATACAGTTTCATATTTAAAATATTGTAATGTTTTAAAGCAGTTGAATCAATAAACAGCGTCTAGTGTGTGTTTAATGTGTGGTGACAGATCGCTGTAGCTCCTCGTGAAGCGATCATCTCTTCATACTAGTTCATTTATAGCATCAAATAAACATGAATGAACATCAGAAGGAATGTTGTTTCAAGCGCCGAAAGACGTGAGGACACAATTTTTGTCGGATAAAATGGCGGATTCGGGGTTATGATTGGTCAGATCACCTGTCAATCAAACTGTTGGCGAAAGAATCAATTGTTGCACAGTCATGAAAAAATGGTCCATATTAACAAATCTGTATATTTTCACATTTTTGGTACATTTATAACACTATAATACTGTATTAAATTATCCTGGTATTAAATTACGAAACGCGCTACTGCGGGGGTTTTTCAAATGCAGCTTCTGAGGGAGTGATTATAAATTTGATATCTTTTTCTCTTCTGACTCTCGTAATCAATCTCTCTGTGTGTTTTTTTTCTTTTCTCTTTTGGAAAGTCGTGGAAACGCATTGGAGTATAATTACTTGTTCAGTGGCATTGATTCCAGAAGTGCTTTTTCTATTAATTTTTTTCATAGGGATTTCTTAACAAAAGGCTTATTAAGTCAAATGGACGGCTTTAACAAAAGCAATCTATGAGCTCACAGTAGGGATGTCTTTAAAGGTTTATAAGTTATCGATAAAACTCAATTTCCCTAGTTTCTACTTGTGAAACCTGACTCTTTCACACCATAGTTGTTTTTATCTTGTGCTATTGATGCAAATGGGAACACAAAAATTAAATTAGCTATGGTCTTCCATTTAGCTCTATAGAAGTTTACCCAACCCTGCTATAGTTTGCCTCTGCGGTCCAAACCCACAAATGTGAAAAGGGCTTATTTTACAGGCCCTGTGGGAGCAGACAGGACCCTTACAGTATGTCCATCATGATAGTTGCAGAAGGGAAACTTTTATTTCTATAGGAATTAAAAGTCTGTATTTTGGAGGATTTTTAAGGCTGAATACAGCTATAACATACGATTAGAAAACCAGAGTAATATTGCGAAGCCTTTGATTGAATCCTTTGAATCCAGTTTGATTGACAGGCGATCTGGCCAATCATAATCCGCCATTTTGTCCGTCAAAGCGGTCAGGGGAGTTAGTAGATTAACGTTGGTGAACTTGAATCACGTCTTGAAACAACATTCCTTCTGATGTTCATTCATGTTTATTTGATGCTATAAATGAACTAGTATGAAGAGATGATCGCTTCACGAGGAGCTACAGCGATCTGTCACCACACATTAAACACACACTAGACGCTATTTATTGATTCAACTGCTTTAAAACATTACAATATTTTAAATATGAAACTGTTTCAGTCGTTGTCAGTGTCCTCTTTGCTCCTCGATGTATTTTTCACTGCGTGAGAACATGATGTGTGGCGTAAGAGCGGACATAGCAACAGTAACTAAAGGGGGGCGGGGCTTTGCGAATGGTGAATTCAGGGGTCCCAAACAACAAACTGAAAACCCTTTAGACCGGGATGGACTGACTGGAACTGTTTTTTGCTATATGTATCTCAAAGCACATATATCTACAACAAACAGATGCTTAGAAATCTAGTAACACTTTATTTTACAGTGTCACTGTTACACATGTCAAATGATAATTAGAAATTATGCATAATTACATGCCATTAACCCTAAACCAAACCCTCATCCTAATCCTAACCCTATAGTAAGTACATGTAGTTAATTATTATTACTCAGTACTTAAATGCATAATTATACAGTAATACTGACACCTTAAAATAAAGTGAAACTGAAATCTGCAACGTATAAACTGTGTATGTCAAGTATAAAGAGTGATGTTGATGAACTTACCTTACTACGGGTTAGTTAACCAACCTTTGAAACAGCTTGGTAACACCTTACAATAAGGTCCAATTAGTTAACTTTAGTTAATGCATTAACTAATATTAACTAACAATGAACAATGCAATACGCAACTAACATTAACAAAGGTGAATAAATACTGTAACAAATGCAAGTTCAAGTTCACCAACGTTAATCTACTAACTCTCCTGACCGCTTTGACGGACAAAATGGAGGATTCTGGGTTATGATTGGTCAGATCGCCTGTCAATCAAACTGTGAAGGTCAGTTAGAGGTCTTGTGTGATATCTGAGTTTGAGTCACTGTAGGTTTGTAAACAAAACCGCTCTAATCGTCTCATCGTTCTTTCTATGTCAAGAAAAAAACGAACAGCACATTTTGCGAAACCGAAAGAATTTTGACATGTAAACGGTTGTCATCTCAAAAAAAAAAAAAAAAAAATGTGATTATGGTAAAATAACATTTGGAAATCACTTGTTTAATAAATGTTTGCAGTTTTCACAGCTATACAACAAATTGAATAAGTCACAGAAATAGAGGTTATGAAATTGTTTGTTGCATAAAATGTATCACATCTAGTGATAAGTCCATGTACAGGAAGTATAAAAATCATATATATATATAGTAGATAACTATAATAAATTGGCAAGATGTAAACAGTTCATACATATGTGCATACATGACGCCTGCGTCAGAAAAACAAAAAAAAAAACGCAACTGAAGGCAGCAAATGGTGAATAAACGTTGAGACAGTCCATGAAGAATCATCCAGTTAACATGGCGATGTTCGATGAGCGTTTTCACGAATTCATTAACAATTCTTTCCTAGACAGACAAAATAAGGCACTTTATGACCACAAAAAAAAGTTTTACAGGAGAAAAACAATCCCATAAAAGTTTTGTAACTGCCAACACACAGCCCAATGTACTGAGGCCATCATCAGTGTGTTTTTCTTGTCGCTTTGTTTCGTCGCAACTCTCCGACCTTCCTTAAAATGTCCAAGTGCTTCGAGCCAAGTGCTTCAGCTAGCTGGAGAGGAGCTAACCTGTAAACAGTAACATGGAAACGTGTGGGTCCTTCTCATTCGGCCTCCACCTGCTCCAGGAGAGGGTTGGCCTCTTTCTCCGGGCTCTTAATGCTGTCCGTCCTCACAATGCAGGTGGGCCGATGGCGATTGAGCATCAGTATGAGCTGCTGTCGCTCGTGCTTCAGCTCCTCGATCTGTGATTTCAGCTCCGAGTTCATCATCTCTAGACGCTCAGATTCCTTCAATGGAAGAGTCGAGGACACGTTAATACGCCGGCGCTGCGTCTGGACTCATTCTGAGGCTTTTACATAGACACTTACCCTTTGGAGATACTCCGTTCGTTCTTTCTTTTTGTTTCGACATCTTGCCGCTGCCACTTTGTTTTTCTCTCGCCTTCTTTTCCTCCGCTCTTCCTCTTCATCTTTCTGGCAATGGGAAAAATGAAGGCTTTTTATGAGTCTATTAAACTTCCAACAGTCTGCTATCATTCTGTTTGAAACATTCAATATTCACCTTTAAATTCAAGGAAGTTGCATGCAATATATTATAAACTGTAAGTTTGCCATTGTTTTAAGAGCTTCATCATGTCTTTTCATGCACAGAAAGTGTTATGTTAATATTCCAAAGTGCTGCTTATAATGATTCATTTCCGGTTGAGGTTTATGTAAATATGTTATGTAAATCAAAGAAGACCTTGAAAACGTATTAATCACAGTATTCTGAAGGCTGCAGTGGAGAAGCTTCCTGTTCGCCTTTAAATTGAACTGAAATATCAACAGGCTTTTATAGTACAGTAACTACAGTCGGTCGCAGACAAACACCATTAGTCTCTGAACTAGATCACGTAAACCGAGACTGGACGGATGGAGGTTATGAAATGCTTGTTGTTTTAGAGTAAAAATAATAAAAATCTTCACTCAAATGAACACCTGCTGCCATTCGAAGCCTTTCATTCTTTAAAGAGTTCGTTCACCCAAAAATGAAGTTTCAGTCATTAATTCCTCTCACTCGTGTCGTTCTACACCCGTAAGACCTTCGCTCATCTTCAGGACACAAATTAAGATATTTTTGATGAGCGATTGAGAAATCAGGACTGGTGAGAGAACATTGTGCTTGGAAACTTCAAACCAAACTTGGGTCTTCAGCTCAGTAAGTTTAAATCCCGCACGTCTCATTATGTTAACACATTGGGTCAGTAGACGGTCTTTTTGTTTGAACGCTTTTGCCACGTAAGCGTCTACACTATGAAAGCAATCCGGTCGAATGTGTTTTTGACCACCTGGTTGAAAGTGGACAAGCTTCACACCTGTATTTAGTGTTGTCCACTTGTGATCCGATCGACCAAAACACATCTTAATACCAGGTGTGAACAGAGCCTTACAGAAGATCTTGGGGTAGTCGTGGCCTAATGGTGAGGGAGTCGGGCTTTTAACCTGAAGGTTGTTGGTTCGATTCCCACGCCAGTGGGGATTGTGAATAAACAGCTCTCTCTCCACCTTCAATACCATGACTAAAGTGCCCCTAATTATCTCACTTGTAAGTCGCTTTGGATAAAAGCGTCTGCTAAATGTAAATGTGTGTCTTACGGATGTGGAACGACATGAGGGAGAGGAATTAATGACAGAAACTTCATTTTTGGGCAAGCTAACCCTACGCTTTTAGAATCCCAGCACCACAATACTAACATTACAAATATCCAACTAAATTAAAAGGAAGGGAATGTAATAAGTAGTTCGATTTAAAATGCTTAATATTTATGAGCACCAGTGTATCATCCTATAGCAGTCTGTCAGGACATCATTCAGTAAACTGTGACTGAGTCCATCCCATCTCGAGTCTATATATCATCAGTAAGATGAGAGTTTTTACCTGTCACTGTGAAAATAGCTTGATAGAGTTGGGATAGATGACAATTTTCTTTCATGCTTCATTTGAGCTTTAAAGGATTAGTTCACTTCAGAAATACAATGTCCTCATAATTTACTCATCCTCATGTCATCCAAGATGTTCATGTCTTTCTTTCTTCAGTGGAAAAGAAATTGAGGAACTCATTCCAGGATTGTTCTCCATATAGTGGACTTCACTGGGGTTCAACGGGTTGAAGGTCCAAATGTCAGTTTCAGTGCAGCTTCAAAGATCTACATGATCCAGACGAGGAATAAGAGTCTGATCTAGAGAAACCATCGCACATTTTATATAAAAAATAAACATTATATACTTTTTAACCACAAATGCTCGTCTTGAAATGATGTAAAACAACTATGTTGGATGATTTTGAAGTTTGAGGAGAAGATGAGATGGAGTACTTCCTCCTACGTCACGTGACCTTTCCATCGTGATGACGTGATGTGTGGAGCATCAGAGCAGTGCAAGATGAGCATTTGTGGTTAAAAAATATATAATGTTTATTTATATATTTAATAAAATGTCTGATGGTTTCTCTAGATCAGACTCTTATTCCTCGTCTGGATCATGTAGATCTTTGAAGCTGCACTGAAACTGACATTTGGACCTTCAACCCGTTGAACCCCAGTGAAGTCCACTATATGGAGAACAATCCTGGAATGATTTCCTCTTCATTTCATTTCCACTGAAAAAAGAAAGACATGAACATCATGGAGAGTAAATTATCAGGAGATTTTAATTCTGAAGTGAACTAATCCTAAGCAGATTCACTTTATTATTATTATTTCCGTCTGTTTCATTGAAGCGGTGTTGTTCTGTCCACTAGATGGAGTCACAGCAGTTTGATAAGTATGCATGCTCTAAGAAAACACCAGCACCTATATGATTTAAACCTGCACAAATAGCTGAACCAAACAGAACTGCTCAATTTTCCCAGGACACACCTGTAATAGAGCCGCACCTTCAAGCTTTCTGATTGGCTGAGACACTGGGGGGGGGGGGTTTACTTTGACACAAATTTCATTCAGAAACTGCTTGTTAAATACTGCAAAGAATTGAATTGGCATTGAATTAAAATGGAAAAGACTGAAATAGTATTTTCTTGTAAAACAAACTCCAATAAACTTTGTTTTATTGACAACTTGGAATATTTTCTACAGTTCACATGTTTGACGTCATCAGAGAAGAGAAGAGAAGAGATGTCGCTGCAAGAGGGAGGAGAAGTTATTTTGATTAAACTTCACGAGAAACACGAATTTAAAACAATGATGTGCATGGAAAACTCTTTTATAATAAACACTGCAATATTCCATGACAACAAGAATTGTGAATTTCGATATCATGGTGGATTTAAAGCAGCTCAACGTTTCAGTTTTCCAGTAGATTAATCATTCATTTACGAAACAAACTGATGTGAACTAGTTCAAGTAAATAAAGTGCAGTTTCCAGATGCCGCTGCGTTTCTCCCTCAGTGTAAAGGATGAAGAAGCTCACCTCAGCTTTAATCGGGAGCGGCCGCTTGCCCAGCTTCCCCAGGAGATGTAACGGGGACAGCATGGCCCCAAGGTTGCAGAGGTCGGCGTATTTCAGGTGTTCAGTTAGTGCGGTGGCAGAAATGCCCACTAGAGGGCCCAGACTGGGCAGTGAGCCCGCCGTCACCGAGGGGTCCGGGATCTGTCCGGGCATCACGTCACAAACGCCCGTGACCACAGCTGGACAAAACACAAGACGTTCCACGATGTAAGACAAATAAGTCATCTAGTGAAATTTTTGCAATAGAACAAGCTGTCAATCGCATACAAATTATGATTATTATGAATTATTAAAGAAAAATTCTGATTGAAGTTAGAGTTTGATTATATACCACTGAGGCTTTCTTAAACTGCCACTAATTACACATCCATAGAGGACAAAAATATCTGTGTCAAAAAATTGTCATAAAGAGCTCAGACTTAAATTTGGTCTCATTTTAAAGAAGACTTTTGGCAGATTATTGTTGAAGTACAAAAAGTTTAAAAAGTGAAACATAAACAAAAAGTTACAGAGTTTATGAAAATGATTTATGCGCATTATTTTATATACAATATATATTTTATGAAACATGATGAACACTAAAACTGCGATAAAATCAAAGCCATAAACCTAAACCTAAGTTGTGTTCCAAAGTTGAGGTTGATATCTCAAAAAATGAGCTTTCAGTAAGATTTTATTTGGGCGCAGTACCACATTTTCCCTATTGGATACCAGTAAAGCTCTCAAATATTACACACACACACACACACACACACGTTTACTAGTATTACTAAACCTGTGGGGACATTTGGTCCCCATAACTTAGGGAATAACCACACACACACACACACATGTTGTGTTTTCATGGTTTATGGGGACATTCCATAGGCGTAATGGTTTTTATACTGTACAAACTGTACATTCTGTCCCCCTACACTACCCCCACCCCTAAACCTACCCATCACACAAAATGTTCTGCTATTTTACATTTTCAAAAAAGATAATTCTGTATGATTTATAAGCTTGTTTCCTCATGGGGACCAAAAAAATGTCCCCACATTTGGTCCCTGTAACGTAGGGAATACCCACACACACACACTCTCACATATAAATCACACTCTGACATCCATACCGACACACTCACACAATTATAGCTGCATCATTCATCCAATCGGCTCTAAAATACACAGAATCAGAAAACAGGAATGAAGTGAGTATTTGCTTTTATAGGCCAAACCTGAGAAAATGGCATCATCTGGTAAAAAAAAGTAAAAATGTACATTTTGAAGTCTTGCCAACAGAATGAAAGTATATTAACAAAGACGGCATCATTTTATAGTTAAATGGCCCTGGGGTTAACACTGGCAGTTTTAATGGGTTTCAACGGGGACATTTTAGTCCTGGAGGTCCAGAGAGGAACTATTTTGTGTTACTAGTGCAAAATAGATTTATTAAAGGAAATGGGGGCGAAATAGTCAAATTCCAATAAAAATGCACACCTGTGCCAAAATTTATGCAGTTGGCATTAACACAGGCAAAAAGATGACAATGTCCATAAGGTCGCACAAGGGTTACAATAGATTTACACGCATCCAAGGTCAAAAAAACTTTAATTTTTTTTTTAATTGCAGCATCTGTCTGAAAAGGATTCAGTCTCTCTAAACACTTTCCGAGAGCCTGCTCTGCTGTGATTGGTCAGACGGCCCAGTCTGTTTCGGTTAAAGTGCGTGTTGGAAACAAAAAGCCCATTACCATATCTGAAAGCACTTGATACAAAGTAACAATGGTGTTAATAATGTATTGGCATCAAAATAATCACAAATATAGCATGGTATATTTTCCTATTTAAAAATGACATACAGAAACATATTGTGAGGTCATTTGAAATATTCTGTGCAAAATAACATTAAACATTACCGACGTCCCCAATTTACTTTACAGAAGTTTGTCCTGGAAAGGTATCCTGTTTGACCGATCAGGCCATTTCAGATCATGATTCAGATCGCGTGTAAGTAAATTTAATTTGGATTAGTTGTGTCTGTTACAAAGATTTCCCAGACGTGTATCCCAGCTAACAAAAATATATTCTATAAACGTTTTGCTAACGTTCCCATTAAGTTATAAAAAAAATATTTCTGAATGTTCCCTGATCATTAAAAATGTCTAGTTTTTTTAAAAAATGTTTTTCCGGGTTTTACGAACGTTAAGGGATAGGGCTGGGATGATAAACTGATGCATCTCGATTCATGGGACGATTCTGATTTTCTGAATGCATTGCGATTCTCTCTTGAATCGATTCTGGGCTTCGTTTTTAACAGCAGATGGCGCTCTTTTTAACCCACTCTCAAATGCTCATGAAGAAGAGCGCTCGTGCGTTCGGCCGAGTCTGAGGAAACACCCCACTGCACACACTCTTGTAATTCACTTCAACCTTTTCCAACTTTATGAGTGATTATTTTATAGAAGGTTCTAGAGGTGTGTATCGAGTTCAAGTACGACTGTTTCTAGAGAACTAAAACGATCTAAAATTAAGCTCAGAATCGATTCAAGAGAGAATTGTGATGCATTTGGAAAATCTCAGAATCGATTCAGAATCACTTCTCGATTCATCGATTTATTGTCCCAGCCACATTAAGGGAACATTCCAATTTATCATTCTCTGAGTGTTCTGAAACAAGTTGAAACATTTAAAAAAAAACTTTAGATAAATGTCCAACTAAAATATTTCATGAATGATGTGTTTTCGCTCCTGTAAGTGTGAATGTGAGAACGCAGCCATTGTTATTGAAGACCTTCAATTATTTAAGACTTCAAAATAGGATATATTTCACAATGTTCTAAATCCATGATTTAACGACTTATCTGTACAAAATAAAAGTCTTCATCACAACAGCACATGTGCAGAAATACCAACAAAGCAGCCGCAGGTTTTGTCCAGATGCTCAATCTGTCGGTGGAATCCATCATGCAGCCTTTTCCGACAATCATAAAGAACTAAACAATAAATAAATGTTTTTCAGTGATATGACCTTTCATGAAGTGTGTAACAGAGCTGGCCGTACAATGTAAAAGCTCTGCAACTTTCAAAGATCAAAGTGCAGATAAATGGACATATTTTCTCTCAAAAGAAAGAAGGAATTTTGAACTGCCGAAACGAGTCAGTCTCACTTCCATAATATGGGTTAGTTGTAACACTTCAAATTTCTCCAATCAGGAACAAGTTACAAATCACCTGATTCACTTCACACACATTAGTAGCAGACACCGCAGAAAAACTAATTATGATGTAAGAAAGTAACTTTTTTTTTTTACTTCATTTATTTTTGTTATTGCAAATCCTGCTTTGTAGTGAAACTCGTCAAAGTTCAATTATGTGTATATTTTTCATGCAAGTTGTGAGTGTTTTGGCTGTTAGCTCTAAGGTTCATGACTACAAGACTCAGTGAAGCGTGTTACAGCCGACCCAAATACATTTTAGTTGCATTTATGCTACTTTTTTTTTTTTTTTTAAATTTCAATATACCGAGGTCAGGGGTGTCTAAACTTGGAGTCTTGGTCTTGGAGAGACACTGTCCTGCAAAGTTTAGTTTGTTTCTAGTGTGCCTGACCTTCATTCGCTGCTTCAGGTGTGTTTAGTTGGGGTTGGAGTTGAACTCTGCAGGATGGTGGTCCTCTTGGAAGAGAAAGACAAATTGAGGGATGTAAAATGAGCATTTGCTCATTTTATTAATTTTTGTTACACACATGCAATTGACCGTTCACAAAGCCCCGCCCCCTTTAGTTACTGTTGCTATGTGCTCTCACGCCACACATCATGTTCTCACGCAGTGAAAAATACACTCAAAAAATATTTCAGTCTAAACATAAGTTTTATGTAATTTAATTACATAGCAATTTTCCATCCATTTGGATTACATAGTTTTAACAACAACAAACTATTAAACTTAATGTGATTCATATTTGTCAGTCATATGTAAAAGAAATAGGTAAGATTTATATAATAGTTGAGTATATGAATAGTGAGAGATTAAATGTCTTTTATCTTCAGTTGATTTCATCAGTTGTAGTTCTTGTGTTTCTCTGTCCTTCAGTGATTCTGCTTGTTAACAGCAGGTGTTCATCATTAATGCTCAATCATCACTTAATGATCTCATTAACTCTGACACTGCTTCAAATGGTACTTTAACTCAGTAGTGCGCTCACACATGACCACTAAACAGTGTTCATTAACCTGTGAACTATTACATACATCTTACCTATTTCATTTACGTATGACTGACAAATATGAGTCACATTAAGTTTATTAGTTTGTTTATGTTAAAACTATGTAATTCAAATAGATGGAAAATTGCTATGTAATTAAATTACATAAAACTTTTGTTTAGACTGAAATATTTTTTTGAGTGTACATCGAGGAGCAAAGAGGACACTGACAACGTATGAAACAGTTTCATATTTCAAATATTGTAATGTTTAAAGCAGTGTAATCAATAAATAGCGTCTAGTGTGTGTTTAATGTGTGGTGACAGATCGCTGTAGCTCCTCGTGAAGCGATCATCTCTTCATACTAGTTCATTTATAGCATCAAATAAACATGAATGAACATCAGAAGGAATGTTGTTTCAAGACGTGATTCAAGTTCACCAACGTTAATCTACTAACTCCCCTGACCGCTTTGATGGACAAAATGGCAGATTCGGCGTTATGATTGGTCAGATCGCCTGTCAATCAAACTGTTTGTGAAGGGTCAATAATGTAAAACAGCACTGAGTTGAATAAAAAGCTTTCAAAACTGATTTTTTGTTATAATGCTTTTTTCATAATGTCACATCTCACCCCAGGGACTGTTACAACTAACTGAGGGCTGAATTGTAACATTTCACTCCTCGTGTTTGAAACTAAACCACGCATTTTCTGTTTGTGCAGCAAAGATGACAGATATGTCATTTAATAGCTGAAACTCACGACTAGTTTTAATCAAAGAACTCGAAGATAGAGACAGAAATGTCAAAAATCTTTCAACCATCCCTGCCCAGGAACAATGTCTAATTTGCCCCTCAAAGACTGTAGTTTATCTGAGGCTGGAAGAGTTCGGTTTGTGTCGTTCATGTCGAGAAGACGCTGTTTTCTGCTGCAAATCCACTTCACATGCACTTCCAAAGGATGACATTGATATAGTAAAAGGCGCTTTTTTTTCAATTGGCCAATCAGAGCAGAAAGAGAAGATGATGCTGCAAGTGTTTTTTTCCTTGAAATTATGAACCTTTAAAATAGCATGTTAGCAGCACTTTAACTAACCGACACCAGTCTCCGATTATTGTATTGAACACTGTCTCTGACTCTCTCCCCTCATCTGACATGTGTGTATAATATGACCACTTACAGACCCTTGGCAAGAGAAGCTGCTCTTTTCCCCTTTTTTATGAGAGGCACAAAACTAGACCCAGACACATTCTCCTTAAAGCCGTGGAGAGAAGAAGTGAGCACGCCAGCCAAGATCCGCCCGCTGCCCGTGTTTCCTCCATCCAAATCTGAGCACTGTTCTCCATGTCAGCCGAGAGGAATGTGGCCGCAGAGGAACAGGACAATGTCATCGGCCTACACAAGTCCTCCTCGAATAAAAAAACCTTTCAGATGTGCATTCTGGAGCTGGAGAAAAACTATTTTTAAGAAAAAAATCCTCACAGCCTGTTTAAATCCTTCCATCCTCGCAGAGAAGAACTACAGAAAGTGACCAACATGAGGAGAAAACGGCCTCACTATGACAAGAAATCACTGCCATATGTGAGCCGCTGCATGGCACACACAACGCTCATGACTCAGAGGAACTTTAATTAGTCTTTGCTCAGGCGAGCTATCATTACTTACTGAGAGTTAGCCGTTTAAACAAACATCTGAACCTCGAGTAGACTACCAACTTTTGTGTCACAGAGAGATGAGTCAAATTATGCGGCTTGTTGAGAAGTGTGAGAGACCTTTGCAGGTGGAAATATAAAATGAGCAAGAATGAGCCTTTGAAGGAAGGACCCGATTTTATGATGCACAGAAACTTTGGCAACTGAAAGCATTCGGCTGGAAATGCGTTTATAGGTTGTTTGCACGTGACATCATTGCTGGAGGGCAGGAAGTGATTTTTCTACATGTGAATCGCTGTCACAAACTCAAAATTCCTAAGTTTTGCGTCGTTTACGGTTGCTTAAATCGATCAAACCGAGAATCCACAAGCAGCTTTTATCGTTTATGTAACTTCTATTATTTTATAACTACTGATACTGAAATGAATGTTGACTTTGACATTAATACAGATACCTGCTTACCTTTTTTGTTTTTGACTTATATTCGTGGTCTCGTTTGCAGGGAAGAGAAGCTATTTTATCCCATTACATGATCATTTGGTGTTTCCACTTAAGTTTTGTAGAATATCGTTCACAGTGTTGATCTGATTACCGTGGAAACAGTGTGACGCGCTGCCGCTTCAGCCATCACATGCTGGAAAATGTCCAAATAAAACAAGCCAACAGAAGTCGATCCATTTCTCTGTTGGAAGGGTGTAAATGTAACTGTAGTTTTAATGTTGTCTTTGTTAATATTCATTTTCCCATTTGGCCATGGAGGAGAATCAGAGGATTCAGCGGACAGACACCGACACACTATATAGATATACATATATATATATATATATATCGAGGGAACGAAATAGTAGATAGTGCCCACTTTTTAGTAAATCGAGGGAACAAAATGGTAAATCGTGTGCACGTTTTAGTAAATTGAGGGTATGAATTAGTAAATAGTGCCCAAGTTTTAGTAAATCAAGGGTATGAATTAGTAAATCGTGTGCACGTTTTAGTGAATTGAGAGAACGAAATAGAAATTTGCGTGCACGTTTTAGTAAATCGAGGGAACTAATTAGTAAATCGTGCCCACGTTTTAGTGAATTGAGGGAACGAATCAGTAAATGGTGCGCACAATTAAGTTTTTTCTTGCATGTCATTTGCGGGGCTCTGTAGTGTGCTTCTGTAGTGCGCTTCTGTTACAGTCCTGCCCCTTTTTCTTTGTCATTTGTTGTGAGATTGCGGCGTCAGAAGCTCCTCCTGGATGGGCGGGACTCCAGCGCGGATGATGGGCCGCACCTGTGGCACTCTATTTCAGAGGCTCACACATTTTGACTCGCTCTCTCTCGTTTTTGTCCTTTGTTTTTGTTAGAAGAGTGAGTTTTTGAGATTTTGTGTTCCCCTTTTTATCTCCACAAACCCCACTTCCAACAGTTATTGATTTATTGTTCCTTTTATTATTCTTTAATGTTTTGCCCGTTGATTTGATTTGTTCAACTTTAAATAAACGTATATTTTCTTTATTGTTGTAACACTTCGTCTAACAATTTTAAATGTTACAACTTTTTTTAGAACATTCAAAAGTAACATTCCAGCAAAATGATAAAATGTAATGTTTCCTTAATGTTCATATAACTGAGAAGAAACTTTTTAAAACCTTTTTTTAAAAAAACTGGACATTTTGAACATTTGGTAAAAAAATCCAATTATCTTTACAAAATATCAGACCGGCATGGAGGTGGGATCTTTTGTATTTGCCAGAAAGGCATCTAAAAGCAACAACGAACTACTAAAAGACTCAAAAACCCCTGATACATAACTTCATCCGTCTGCTATATATTAATCAGGAACATTTTGAGAAGCGATCAAGCGTGTTTCATGTTCTTCTGTGGAAGGTGTGTGAGGCGTGCCGCCGTTCTGTCTACAGAACCACAGACTCCATCAACACAAGCCATCTCACTAAAAGCCCCAATGGAAAAATGATTTCCACAGTGAAAATCACCATCTTTGAAACTTTTAGCACACTTCCAAATAAAACTTCATACCAACCAGTCAAGACAAGTATGTATTGAGGGAATGACAGCATGAATGATTTGGAAAAATAAACAGAATACAACACTGTTCTCTTTGTTTAGATTTTCACTGGAAAGTCCTATAGAGCTGAGAGCGCCGTGCAAACTCCCGCTCTCTCCGCTGTGACCGCTACCACATGTTATATTAATATTTTGCTCCATTATCACAGATAATGTGTCGCTCTAATTGAAGGATTGCCCCGCTCCTCAGTAAATATCCAAGTAACGCTGTTTAACATGATGCAACATGCCACAGATGTGTTTGATTATGTTGTCCAAGTGTAATATGGACAAGTAAAATAAATACTAATAAATCTATTGTCTGTGTGTTAAATTCAGCACAACCAAGGTGAACAACACAATGATGTTCAGCAAGTGGCTGATTTTAAACTATATCGGGATTTTGGGAGTTAATATTTAATAAAATTAGAAAATCTGGATAAATTATGAATCATGATTTTTTGTTGTTGTTTAAAACATGATCATGATTCTCACAAGTTTATTGACAACTAAACAAAATAGCAAAATTTACTAGAGGTTCTGACAAAATGTTCATTATTTAAAACTGTAATAATGATTTGAATGAATGATTCAATGACTCACTCAAAAAGACGTCGCTTGTTTCATTACTGGATGAATCAGTGTTTTTTGAACGAATCTCATGAATGATTCAATGACAAATGCATTTTTAACAGCCACTTGTCGCCACCTGCTGGTGTAATGATGTAAATCTTACAATCTTTATTTGAAGCATCGTTAATATAAAACGATGATTTACTCTATTTTGATCACTAATGTAGACATCAGTGTTTATATCCAAACTATAAACTTTATTCTCAGTACTTCTGTGAAAATTTGAATATCCGAGTGGTTGAAAAGACTGTTTGTGAAGCGGTTCAGTCTATTCTACCCTATATTTGCGTGTGCTGTGTATTTATATGTCTGCTCCAGTATCATAGCAACATATTAACAACGTATTGTGGGTCGTGTTTCTGCCTGTGACGGCATTCAAATCAACCATTCATGAGGTCCTAACAAGGTAACGCTTTAGGGAGTGATTTCACCGCTATCTCATTATAAAAGACACATCAACACTTCAAAACTGACACTAAGAAAACCTTTTTCAATCAACAATTTAAAGTTTAAACAGTTTATTAGAGTGTTAAACTGTCTTAAAGGGGTGGTTAATTATGATTTCACTTTTTTAACTTTAGTTAGTGTGTAATGTTGCTGTTATCATAAACAACATCTGCAAAGTTACGACACTCAAAGTTCAATGCACTACAACAAACGGCTGGTAGGAACTACAACGAGCTTCTTCCTGGGTTGGTGACATCACTAACCATAAAATTTACATAAACCCCGCCCCTGAGAACACACAACAAAGGGGGCGGGGCCATGTTGTGCTGCTTTAGAGAAGAGGAAGAGTTGTTGTAGTCGAGTGTTGTTGATGCCGTCATTTTACGCGACAAACGAGGGTGGATTCAAGGAAAAAAGATGAAGATGACGACACATGCTAGTGATGAGTTGATCAACTCCACAGCAACTACATCAATTTATCCACTAACCGTTCAGAAACGTCTAAAAGTTGAACTTCTTCCTGAGTCTCTCCATCAGTTTGAACACTTTCCTCATTTTGTCTGCGTGAGATTCTCCAGCTTTGTTGTTGTTGAGCTGTTAAAGCTCCGCCCTCTTCTGGAGCAGCAGCTCATTTGCATTTAAAGGGACACGCACAAAAACGGCGTGTTTTTTGCTCACACCCAAATAGAGGCAAATTTGACAAGCGATAATAATCTGAGCTGAAACTTCAGACACATTCTGGAGACACCAGAGACTGATATTACATCATGTGAAAGAAGGTCTCCTTTAAATAAATCTTGAAACACTGACATATAACCATTTCTGCACTGACATGTTTTCAGAGACAACAGATTTCAGATGTGTGCTGCTGTTCCATGAATGAATGCAGCTTATGTGAATATGTTTAATACTAAACACTCTCCTGAATCTGTAAATGTTACGTTAATGAATATAGTATAAAAATGACAGAGTTTATGTTCATGCATAATGCACCTTGCATCACTGTAGTTTTTTCACAGTGGCATATATATGTATATAATCACTGTTTATCATCACGTCCAGCTGTGCGTCATAATCAACGTTCCGTCAGTCCCGAAAAGGTCAGTGTCATTTCGTTGCATTATGCATGCAGTTATAATAGCACAGTTATGCAATGACAGACAGTTTCACACATTGCTTCCAGATTTTATCGCCCACTTCTTTTTGAGTGGAACCGAAACCCTTTTCTGAACCACTGCAATGCTTGCCGGGCACTAAAGAGCACCACAGTTCATTTCACTTTAATGTGATGTAACTTGCAGCACTTATCATGTTTTAAATATTTTAACTGCATACTGTAAAACCTGCGATGTTGAATCTAAAAAAGTTTGTCCACTGTTCATCACCACCACATGCACGAGCTTAATGCATTGCGCATGACAGCGAAATAACGGGGTAAAGATGATCAAAATATGAATGTGCATTTGCACCACGCCCTACAGTGACTCAATGATCTCAAAGCGGAAGTTTGCCTTATGTAACATGAACTTCAGCTCACAGCAGTGTCTGTCTGTCCCATCATCGCGCTGTATTGAGAAGAGAACATAGGCTACAACTAGAGATGGACATGGCTAAGAGAAATGAGTTGATTGAGAGGTATTTAAGTTGCATTTAACACATGCAGCTGCTGCAATATAATCTATCGCTGTAGTTCAGATAAATACCCACGTTGCTTATTTTTTGCACCAATGTACCATTTTGTGCTTGCATGCACTCGGGCTGTGTCTCAAAACCTAGCGAGTGCCCTACATAGAGCGCGTGTTTGCGCATCTCGGGCTCGGTTGAATCGGAACGCGCGCATGATTTCCGCGCGCCTCCGCTGCGCAAAAACGCGCTCCATCTAGGCGGCTCTCCGCGCTTTGAGACACCGCCGTGGAGAAATGCAGCGCCCGGACTCGAAGCCGTGCGAAAGTTGTCAAAGTTGGCCTCTTACCTGACTTTGGTCTCGAGGTGAGCGAGTGGAGTCCCTTTGTGACGTCAGCTGGAGGTCGCGAGTAGATCTTGAAGAGCGGGAATCGTTGCATCAGCTCGAGTCTCGAGCGCTGATCCCTGATCGGGAAGAGCGAGGAATGCGGAAGTCAGACGTCAGCAGGGAGGATGAGAAATGAACTGCAGGGAAAACACACATGGAGAAGTGGAGAAGTGAGGAGCAGAGTCGCTCCACCCCTTAGAAACCAGAAAACAAACATTCCGTCCTTTACATTCCCTCAACAAGCTGAAGTTCTTCTGAAACAGAGCTGTGCTGCCTTCAATCCATCAAAAAATGGAGCCCTGCATATATATATATCCCTGCTGCAGTTTCAGGACTACTTGTCCCTAAACATAGGCTAATTTTTAACCCCACATCAAACAAGTCCGTATTCTGGTTTTAGATTTTCTTGGGGGGGAAACCTGGGAATGTTAGGGGAACGTTCTCCAAACTGACCGGAAACGTTTTATTTATGTAAAGAAAGCTTTTCTGGCCAACCAACATGTCAGGATGTGTGTTCTGGGTCACTGATGTTCCCGTGACGCTCTGGAAGCAGAAGCGCTTGCGCGTTGGTAATCCTCCTGAAAATGTTAACCTAATTTGTTTCAATAAGAGCCATCGGTTCAAAGTCAGTTTGAAACTTCTTTTTACACAAATTTTGTATAATATCCAAGGTACACATCTCTAGTAATTGAGCAGTTAATTCCCATTTCCCAGAAAGTTTTGGAATATTTTTCCTCTGTACAAATGTGTCATTACCGAAACACAATAATAAATAGTTTAATAAGAAGGGTTTCATTGACCTATTAAGATTTTGTTTACATCTACCTTGTAAAATTCACAGGTAAATCAATTAACATTTTAACAGCATTTCAAGTGTCATTAATGAGATTTGTTGTATTTTGAATCCAATCTTTCTTGGTAAAAGTCAAAGTTTATCATGTGATTTCAAATACACATTGAATCAAACACTATAATAACATCTTAGTTGATCATTCAATGTACTTTATTTTTGACCAAACGTCCATGTTTCGGTCGTGACAGTGATGTGTTGGTGGAGATCACGTCACATGACAGGACTTTAACTCGCATGCTAAAACACTAACGATTTACATAATAAAACATGCTAAAATTATAATGATTTGCATAACTATACTCAAATTTAGTTTATTTCCCCCAAATAAATGTTCTCTTTTGTCACTAGCAAAACAGTGATGTCATTACCGAGACAGTGGTGAAGTTTCGGTAGTGACAATTTTACATATTTTTGAGTTTAGCTCAAAGATGCTAATCAGCACATGGTTAGCTAGCACAGTTCTGAACAGCTGGACACACAGAAACACTTAATTTGATGGAATAACACCCAAAAACGTTTGCTTAAGTGCAGAAAAAAGGTGTTTGGTAGTGACGTTCCTTAAAGTTACACAGATTTTCAGACTTTTGAACACATTTAACTCAAAATGATGGAAAGAGAGGCGATGAGACGGAGGGACAGGAATATTTCCTCATCAAAAATGTAGAAGTGTGTTAAAATCAGTCTCAGCCAATGAACTAAAATGTTCACTGGTAGTGACATGAAAATGCAGGACACATTTTTTTTACTTAAAGTTTCATGATTTAAAAATAGAAATATAAAATATTTTTTTTATAACTTCACAGTTTAAAAAAAATCAAATATATATAATATATTTTTTAAAAACAACAATGGAAAAAAAATGCAAAAAATATTTCAATAATATTTCAATAATATTATGGTTCGGAACAGCCCCCTCCCAATTGAGAGTACCCAATAAATGATGATTTTATATATAATAAGCTTACTAATATTTTAAATTTGTCTGTGGGATTCAACAGATAATAGAAGGATCTTAGTAAACATCTAAAATTTTAATATTTAAACGCTTTTTAACTGTGTTTTTTGGTTGTGCTCCAATTCAGTAAAATGCCACTTATAGGAGTTCAGATTCTTGTTTTAAATTCAGTTTTCTTGGAAAAAGACCTAATTTTTCAACATGGAAGCAAACCATTTTTGTACCGCTAAAATAACATGAAAGCGGCTTCAACTGAAAGCCTTGGACGTTCAATAAAAAACATTTTTTATTGAATATTGGAGTATTTAATGATTTATCAGTGCACATCATTATCGTTTTAAATTCATGTTCCTCATAATCTTGAATCAGAATATCTTCCTCTCGCAGCTTCTCTTCTCTGATGATGATGATGAGGGCGGGGCAACCTGTCACTCACACGAGATCCACCAATAGCAAACCACAACCATCCAATCAATTCCACACAGACACAATCAAGCCCCGCCCCACATTTGTTCTTGTTTGAGAAGCGTTTCACTCTGTTTAATCTGTAAAATACCATATTAATCTGTTTCAGATGAGTGACTCATCGATATTTATCACCATAAACAGTAACGGCTGTGAATGGAACAACCACATCAACAGAGATACGGTGGAACTTTGGATTTGATCCGTACTAGGTCCCAGAAAACATTCTTACAGATCTGAAGTTTGCACAGACCCTAAAAAATCGAACATTTGTGGACATTAATACATATTTAATCCACAATCCATCGCTGCACTGGTGCCACATACAGAGATGGACGAGTACACACTTAGAAAGGTTAAAAAGACCATAATTCACTCATTTGAAATTGTCCTATGACACGCAACATGTAAATGTTTAGTCCACATGCGTATCTTATGATCACATACTGTATCATGTGACAGTCATAATATTTGCAGAGGGTTTTTTGGACTTCTTTCCTCTGGAAGTCAGATGTCTCTTTTGACAGCGTTGTACATTTCATGTGTAATCGTCATTGGTTTGTGACTGTGTTTGTTAGATAATACTGTAAATCATATCCAATAAAAGCACGCTGAAATAAGATAATCCCACAGCCTGCAAATGTGTGAGTAAGCTGTGTGAAAACACTCTCTATCAGCGATCTGTTTCGAAACAAAGGACACAAGAACACCAGTGCATGATTGTATATATATATCGTGAATATTTATTCAGCAATCAATGCTCATTTTGATCTTTTAATTTGACAAAGTCAAATTTAAAATGTAGAAAAATAAATTATCATAAAATACATCTCCATCGATATAGCACTGGATGTTTTCATGGAAAACTCTAAACATTTAAGAACGATGTGAAAACACAGTGGACCGATGACACTGAGGTATGCGATAACTCTGATGACCGGATATTAAAGCACAACACGAGTCCATAATCTATTGCCATAGAAAACAAACACAAAACTGCAGTCGATTCCACAGAACTTAGCACCAGATCAAACAAATATGGAACTGATACATATATACTATATATGTTATTCATGATATCTTTTGCATGCTTTTCAAACCAGAACATAGTTCATATCTGCTCGTATAAGATAATTGTCCATGCTCTTGTATTTGGGCTACATCGAATGAATCTGGAAGAAAGTAATACCCCGACCCGCACACGGTACATGGATGCCGCCACAGAACAGCTCGTTTCCACCGCCGAATCAAAAATACAAACGGTACTGGCGACTTTTTATCTCACAATTCTGAGCTTTTTTCTCGCAGTTACATCTTGTAATTCTGACTTTTTTTTCTCAGAATTGGGATATAAACATAGTTGTGAGTAAAAAAGTCGCAATTCTGAGAAATAAAGTCACAATTATAAACTCACAATTGCAAGTTATAAAGTCGCAATTCTGAGAAATACACGTATATTTGAGAGAAATTGTCACAATTGTGAACTGACTTTTTTTTCGAAGTGCGAGTTTATATCTTGCAATTCTGACTTTATTTCTCATAATTCTGACTTTATTTCTCAGAATTATGACTTTATTTCTCAGAATTGCGATTTTTTATATTGGAAGTTTGACTTTAAAACTTGTAATTGCTAGTTTATATCTTACAATTCTAACTTTATTTCTCAGAATTCTGACTTTATTTCTCAGAATTCTGACTTTATTTCTCAGAATTCTGACTTTATTTCTCAGAATTCTGACTTTATTTCTCAGAATTCTGACTTTATTTCTCAGAATTCTGACTTTATTTCTCAGAATTGCGATTTTATATATTGGAAGTTTGACTTTAAAACTTGTAATTGCTAGTTTATATCTTACAATTCTGACTTTATTTCTCATAATTCTGACTTTATTTGTCAGAATTGTGACAATGTCGCAATTCGGACTTTATAACTCGCAATTGCGAGTTTATATCTCAATTCTAAGAAATAAACGTATAATTGAGAGAAATTGTCACAATTGTGAACTCACTTTTTTTTCGAAGTGCGAGTTTATATCTTACAATTCTGACTTTATTTCTCATAACTGCGACTTTATATCTCGCATGACGGACTTTGTAACTTGCAATTGCGAGTTATAAAGTCAGAACTGCGAGTATATCTTACAATTCTGACTTTATTTCTCAGAATTCTGACTTTGTATCTCGGAATTTCGATTTTATATATTGGAAGTTTGACTTTAAAACTCGTAATTACAAGTTTATATCTGGCAATTCTGACTTTATTTCTCAGAATTGCAGCTTTATTTGTCAGAATTGTGACTACATCTCGCAATTTGGACTTTAGAACTCATAATTGCGAGTTTGTCTTTCAATTGTCAATTGTCTCATAATGTTTCAATTGTTTCAAAATGTCTCATAATTGCGACTATATTTCTAAGAATAGTGACAATGTCGGACTTTATCGCAATTGCGAGTTCATATCTCAATTCTGAGAAAAAAAAGTGAGAATTACGAGATGTAAACGCAATTATGAGGAAAAAAACGTCAGAATTTTGAGATACAAAGTCACAATTACCTTTTTATTTTTATTCAGTGGTGGAAACAAGCTTCCATAGGCTTTACACCAACATCACACATCTGGACATCATAACACTGCGATATCCAATAGATATTAAGAACAATATCGTGACATTACATCATCTACACTTGCATTTATAAGGCAAGAAGGGTCGGAGAGTTGAGGATATCGACGCTGGATTCTGCTTTGGTCACGCCACTTTTGCAACCGTCCAGTCCCTCGACCAGGGAGTCCAGCTCAGGGCAGGCGAAGGTGAATACAGACAGGTAGTTGCTGCAGGTGGGTGTGGAAGTGCTCACCACTGGGGTGCTCAAAGGTTCGAGATCATTGGCCACAGACTTGTACAGGGTTTCCCAGTCCGTGATGCCCAGCGAGCCGGTCAGGTCAATGTCGGGGACGGAGCGAGCCGTTTCCGCCGAGACCCGGTCCTCGTCCACGGCGGCGAGGAGCTCGTCCCTGACGTCCAGAGAGGGCTCGAGGTCGCACAAACTGACCTCTGCACTGGAGCACAACAGGATGTTGGAATTCCCAGAGATAGCGGTGGACGGTACAGTTGGGATCTCCATGTCCTGCAGGGAAGCGCCATCTTGCGAACTGTCCTCGGGGAGTTTGCCGGCCGTTTCGGGAGTTGGAAGTGGCTGAGGAGACTCTGGAAACAGGCAGTCCAGCTCTTCAGGCAGTTGGCAAAGAGGTTTATGAGTGGCGAGAACGTACTCGAGCCTCTCCTTTTCCTTCAGGAGATTCTCAATTTCAGCCTGGAGCGCGGCTTTGTCCTCCTCTAGCTTGTCTGTTTCCTGGAGAAACCAAACATTGAGTTATTCCACGAACAGACAGACTTTAAGGAGTTGTTCACCCAAAAGAATTCACTTCGTTCCAAACCTATGAGACTTTTGTTCATCTTCAGAACACAAATGGAGATATTTTTAATAAAATATGAAAGACTGAAGAACTCTATTCACCCAAAACTCTGACGCTTCAAAGCGTTCATAAAGAGATTTTAAAATAAATCCCTGTGAATCAAGTGGTTTCATCCAAGTCTTCACAAGAGACAAAATCACTGTATATTATTGGTGTGTTCCTCCCGAACCATACGGTACAGACGTCACGGTTCGGTGCAAACAGTTAAACGACGAATACAGTCAGTTGTTTGCTAACCACCACAACAGGAAAAACAGCAGAAGAAGAAGCACTCTTTGCATAGATATGTTTACGTGTAATCTCTCAAACTCTGAGTCATTGAAAGCTTGAGAATAATCTCTCACAGCATTACATTCACCTCAGGCGAGTCACTCAGTGTCCACAGCATGCTAGTTCACTAGAGACATGCACTTTATTTACTTTATCTGTTGGTAATGTCTTAATTATTTAATGCACGTTTAAATACACGTGTCATAAAAACATGAGTTGCATACAGTAACTGTGTAAATGATTATATTTCGAAAATGAATTGGAGTAGAAAAATGCTTCCAAAAAATAGCAAAATAGTTTTATAATTAGATTTAGAATTTAATGAAAAACCGGTCATGTTTTGTTGATTATATCCTTTAATATCATAGTAATGTGCAAGAAAAGCTCCCTGTATATAGTTTACAGCATTAGAATTTATTTAAAGAGAGATGCACAATTCGTTCAATTAAGCAAAAAATAAATTACAGTATGTTTAGTTTTCTCCCACAGTTGTACCGAACCCAAAACGAACCGTCATGTTTGTGTACTGTTATACCCATACTTTATATGATGAACATTTAATTTAGGCTTTTATTCGCGTATAAACATTGATAAGCGAACATAAACCGTACTGACACACGAGAACAATCTTAGACATGATGCGTGACGCGAGAATGAACCTCATCGCTTCTCATGCTTGCGCTTCCGTGACCAAATTTGAATGCTAAAGTATGTATTAGTTCACTTTAAAATGAAAGTTTTGGATGAACAGATTTCATTTAAAATATCTTAAATTCCGAAGATGAAAGAAAGTATCGTGGGTTTGGAACGATATGGGGGTTGAGTAATTGATGAATTTTAATTTTTGGGTGAACTACTAACGTTTAAGGTTAATAGTTGGACACATTAATAAAATTCGGGCTACGGCCAAAATGTAAATTTTGGTCAAATTTGAGTTTTTTTCACATTAAGTTTGGTAGCGTTGTAAAACTTTGTGAATATTCATAGCGAAATCTTGATGGCATGAGTCTGAACCAATGAAATGGGATTTTCAGACTCATACAAACTTGCGCTGACTGACCGAAGTGTGCGCACAAAGACGCCTCAGATCCTGATATACACTGATTTACAGTATTTACAGATGTCTGTCTGGGCGAGTATTCACGCAAACATGATCTGTTATGTCTTCAGTGAACATGTGGTCAACTGTTGGGGAAAAACTTCTGATGTGTAACACTATATTAGATTCGTGCAGTACAGTAGGTCTTAATATATTGGCTGTCCGTTTCATTAATGTTAATCAAAAAATTGTGGAATAATGGAAAAAAGTTGATATATATATATATATATATATATATATATATATATATATATATATATATATATATATTGTTAGGATTACCAGCCGAAGTTCCTGCCATAACCACAAGAGGACACTCTACCATGGTTATTTTCACCGGTCTCCATTTCCCATAATTCACACACACACTCCCACCTCAGTCACTCTTCACTACATTTCCCAGAAGCCTTCACACCTGGACTGATTGCACTCTCTCCTGATCCAGATCACTTCTCACTGTTTAACACACACTCACACAGTCGCGAAGTCTGTCATTTCTGAGCGTTTATTCCCGTGTCTTGTTTTCCTGGTCTTGTTTTCTGCCTGTCTGTTCCGGTTACTGATTGTTCGCTGTCTACCTTGTTAGATTTACCGCTCTGATCACTGGATTGTTGTTTGCCTGCTGACTGCCTCGACCTGCCCGCCTGTTGACTGTTTACGACTCCGCCTTATCTCGGATATTCCTGTTTGCCGCTGTTTGACCCTGCCTGTTACGACCATTCTGTGTTTTATTAAAGCCTGCGATTGGATCCCATTCCGATGACTCGCCATTTCATTACATATATTCCTATAGATACGGGTTTTGACTTGGTTTGTGCCAAATCTGGTGTCATTACCAGGTGATTTTGCTTCAGAACCTTCAGAAAACTGTAACTCGATTTTTCTCAAAATTGACTTTGCTGACTCTATCGACGTCAAACCGGTGTAGCTCAGGCATTTTTTGTCTGATTCCAATAAATTATACATCATTTTCAATGTTTTTAATCAAGAAAGTGAAAATAACAGTAACTCATTTTTGATGGTTTGCTCATTGCGACTCATTTTGCCAGCACGGGTCACACAGTGCTCTTCTCTGAACGTCCCAACTAGCCCACACAACAACAGAGACCCTGTGACATGGGTCTGAACGAAGGTCTGAAAACAATCATTATTTTGAATTTCAGACTTTAAATTTCTGTTCTTGGTATGTACATCATGTGACTTGGACAATCCCATCTGACAGAGATCGTTCTCTTTGGCACTGACCTTTTTTGGCGGGGCAAAATGTACTTGATTTTATTGTTGGAAATGTTGAGGAAAATTTTACATTACAGTGGAAAGATATTACGGTAAACTCCAAAGATAAACAAACCTGAATTTTTTTTTTATTTTAATGGATAAATGTCACATTCATATGTAAATTTTCAGGGAAAATAACATGTTTTTTAGCATTTAAAAATGAACAAAAAAATCAAAAAGCTATTCAAATTTTACACTCTTTAAAGTATTATTTTAATATTGTCCACACCTCCTCCTAGAATTTGAAATGTTGTACTGTATTTGCGTCGATTATTTTTGATATTTGTTCTCAAGGTTGTGACCAAACGTTCTTCCGTTCAAATGTATCAAACATGTTCTCAAAACGTTAACGCAAAAACATTAATTCATGGAATGTTTTGTTAAATGTTTCAGAAAAATTCAAAAGTAAAATAATAAAACGGAATATTCCCGGATAAACGTTTCAAAAATACACATCTATAATGTTTCGGACGTTCAGAGAACATTCAGAATGGCAATATTTGGACGCCGATGAGTGAGTGAGTCGACGGTTCGAGTGGTGTGTACTCACTGCCTGCAGGGTGTCGGTGAGTTCTCTCCGTCTGTTGCGACACTTCGCCGCAGCCATTTTATTTCTCTCTCTCCTGATCCTCTTCTTCTCCTCTTCCTCCGGCGAGAGCTAGTCAAAGCAAAGACGGATTGCACTTGTCATGTAGAAGAATCAGTGCACCCCTCGCTCTAAAATCCTATCGCCAATCTTTCTCTGCAATGCGTCTAAAAATAGTCTATTGTTGCAGACTTGCCGTGACCTGAATATAAAGTGGATGCTGCTGGTCCAGGCGACATGCCAAAGCCAGAGCTGCATCCCCATCCATCCCATGCTCCATCACACATCAGAACCCTACCTGCTCGCTCTTGCTCTTCCTGGCCGCGCTTTTCCCCTTGTTCCCAGCGCTCTTGCTCTCGGCTCTGGCCAGAGACGGAGACACAGACGTGATGATCGTCGGCTGGACCATCCACTGCAGGTCCGGCGTGCTGGAGATCGCCGTGACCGTCGGGACGAACGAGCCCGGAGACTCTGCATCCGCACACGAGCCCTGTGGTGGTGATGATGATGATGATGATGATGATGATTGCGAGGGAAATATTTCATTCTGGCTGCATAAACACAACCCTGATTTACGTGCATCTGGATGAGCAGACTCTTAAAATACACTCGGGCATCTAAAAATAGTCTCCTGATCAATATTTAACTTTTGCATTGTCTCTGACGTCAATGCTTACGCAGAGCTGCTGTGGGCTCTCCTCACTGGATTTATTTTTCTCAATGAACAGCTGCATTCTTACAATGCTTCACCGTGTTTCACTGCAATGCAATTCCACATCTGATAAAGAGATGATCGTGCCGATAACACTTAATCATACATGTTTGGATGAGAGTGCATACATCCTCCACACACATTAGCAATCAGACAACTTGCATCGGATTGTATGTTGATGATGATGATGATGATGATGGCACGAGAGTGAAAGCATCTGTCATACCTGTGAGCTGCTGCTGTCCATCGGCGCATCCGCGCGGGGTTTGTGCGCGCGCGCGTCCCCGGTAGAGTCGGAATCAGTCGCTTTGCTCGGGAACATTTCTCCAACAGTAGTGACTGGATTCCAGCTCTTCTGCTGCCAAAAGCTCGCTTCGTGATGTTGGAGACGCTCTCTCCAGGTTTATAAACCTGGTCAGTGACACTCAGCTGCGCGAGCTCCTATTTATAGTCCGCTTGAATTTTATGAATGAACCGGGCCGTACCATTCCGCGCGCGGGGAGCTCCTCTCAAGGACGTGCGAGGAAAACGCAGTGTTCTCTGCACATTATTGTTTAATCCGTGCTCGACTGAGATTAACTCTCACTAAAGGTCACTGTGGCGAAGCTGCGCGCGCGACCCGATGGCGAACCCCTGCGAGGACCGGACGTGGTCCGCGCTACATATTCATTCATAAAATTCTGATGGACCCTGATATGCATAGAGAGCTCATGAATAATGCATGACATGATCATTCCATGCAAACATGTGAGACGCTATAGTATTAGATTCAGTGTGTGAAAATGTGGCAGTGAATGAAATTTCTTTTAATAGAAATCATTTTATTGGCGATTATATATTTTGTTAAGCCGTTTCGCATATAGACCTAATTAAATGTGCGTCTCCATCCTCTCCAGTCTCAGCATCTGCGCCTTCTCGCGTCACGCAGTGACGTAACAATGCCAAACAGGAAAATGACCATATAAGGATAACTACGTGTTGGGATTCCAGTGCTGGGCATGTGTCTGGGCTGAAGCTGCTGCTTTGTGTTTTGTGCAGTGCATTTGCGTTTTTTCCCCTGCGAAACCTGCCAGTAATACAAATGGGCATATTGCGCAGAGAGCAAAACGCTGAAAAGGTTCTATAGCCTACATTTTCACCATGTCTGTGTGTGTAAGAGCATGTTGTGTTTGTGTAATGTGAGCTTTAAAGGGGTCATGAACTGCAATGTTTCCTGGGTATAATGCTAGTATGATTTTTACATGAAAGATTTAGTAATAAAAGGCATTTTTCCTACCCTGATTTTAGCCCTCTGATTTGAACGCTCTGTTTAAAGGGGCGTGTCTGCTGTGTAAACGCCCACTGCTGTGATTGGCTGACCTCTTTGCACATTATATAGCTAAATATTATGCTTTGGAAAACTTTTAGCACATTTTTACTGTTTCAGCTCTCAATTTTATGCTGTGTTTTATTTAGATCATATCATGAAAGGTTGCAGTGATGATCATTGTAGTCGATCACAGACATGTTGTTGAGCTCATGAAAGCAGTGATCTCGTCAATTCAACTCAATTTCTGAACATTAACTAATGCTTTCATCATTACTAACAGTGCAAACACGATGTAACTAACAGATTTGTTGAATAAAATGGGAGTTTTGACACGAGTCACTGATAAACTAATCCTGTTTGATTGACAGCTCTAGCGATTGTAAAGAGAGCGTTCTTTGATCACTTTCTATATATACTTCAATCACTGTTTAAATAACAGATTATTTTCATCCTACTGAGAGAAACAAGGTGAAGTTGAACATTTTGTCACTGGTTTGATTGACTGACACACAGACAAAGATCATCTGACTGTACATGAATCATATCAGTCTGTAAGGTTAAACTTTCAATCCTCAAGGCCTTTAAAACGAGTCAACATTCAAAGTTTTCATTTCTCCGTTCAAATTCTATTAAAGGGAATTGTGCTTTCTAAAATGTCATTATATGGATTTCTTTGAATTTTTCAATACAAATTCATTTAAAGAACTGCAATTTTAATTTCATGTTTAACGGCTGTTTCAGTTGTTATAAAGTATGTTTACGAGCTGCTTAGTTCATAAAATTTAAAGCTGCGGCCCGTAACTTTTTTGGTTAAAAACGACCATGCAGAACCAGCCAGTGTTCAAAACGATCTCCTTACCTTAGCCTGATTCACAACGATAAGCTTGTAATAATGTTTTCTAATTTGAGCGCTACTGGTGGATTTGTTTGCAACAAGGCTTAGGTAGGTGGTGCGTGTCAAAGCAACGTTCACGTGGACGGCAGGACCCAAGGTTGGCCGCTCGTGACCCTGTTCACCACTGTTCCTTCCTCGGACCACTTTGATAGATACTGACCACTGCTGACCGGGAACAAGAGCTGCAGTTCTGGAGATGCTCTGATCCAGTCGTCATTAAATTCCTTACTTGCCCATTTTTCCTGCTTCTAACATCAACTTTGAGGACAAAATGTTCACTTGCTGTCTAATATATCCCCAGGGCTGGGTAGGTTACTTTTAAAATGTATTTAACTACAGATTACTAAATACATGCTTTAAAAAGTAATTTGTAACGTATTTCGTTACATTACTCAAGTTTAGTAACTTAATCTAAATACTTTAGAATACTTTGGAATACTAATAAGTGTGAAACAAACACAAAAAAGGTCATTGCAAGTTTTTATCTCACAATTCTGACTTTTTCCCTCAGAATTGCATGATATAAAGTTGCAATTGCGAGTTATAAAGTCAAAATTATGAGATATAAACTGAAATATTGAGAAAAGTCAAAATTATGAGATATAAACTGACAATATTGAGAAAAGTCAGAATTATGAGATATAAACTGAAATATTGAGAAAAGTCAAAATTATGAGATATAAACTCACAATATTGAGAAAAGTCAAAATTATGAGATATAAACTCACAATATTGAGAAAAGTCAGAATTATGAGATATAAACTGAAATATTGAGAAAAGTCATAATTGTGAGATATAAACTCACAATATTGAGAAAAGTCAGAATTATGAGATATAAACTGAAATATTGAGAAAAGTCATAATTGTGAGATATAAACTGACAATATTGAGAAAAGTCAGAATTATGAGATATAAACTGACAATATTGAGAAAAGTCAGAATTATGAGATATAAACTGACAATATTGAGAAAAGTCAGAATTATGAGATATAAACTGACAATATTGAGAAAAGTCAGAATTATGAGATATAAACTCACAATATTGAGAAAAGTCAGAATTATGAGATATAAACTCACAATATTGAGAAAAGTCAGAATTATGAGATATAAACTGAAAATATTGAGAAAAGTCAGAATTATGAGATATAAACTGACAATATTGAGAAAAGTCAGAATTATGAGATATAAACTGACAATATTGAGAAAAGTCAGAATTATGAGATATAAACTGACAATATTGAGAAAAGTCATAATTATGAGATATAAACTGACAATATTGAGAAAAGTCATAATTATGAGATATAAACTGACAATATTGAGAAAAGTCATAATTATGAGATATAAACTGACAATATTGAGAAAAGTCATAATTATGAGATATAAACTGACAATATTGAGAAAAGTCATAATTATGAGATATAAACTGACAATATTGAGAAAAGTCATAATTATGAGATATAAACTGACAATATTGAGAAAAGTCAGAATTATGAGATATAAACTGACAATATTGAGAAAAGTCAGAATTATGAGATATAAACTGACAATATTGAGAAAAGTCAGAATTATGAGATATAAACTGACAATATTGAGAAAAGTCAGAATTATGAGATATAAACTGACAATATTGAGAAAAGTCATAATTATGAGATATAAACTGACAATATTGAGAAAAGTCATAATTATGAGATATAAACTGACAATATTGAGAAAAGTCATAATTATGAGATATAAACTGACAATATTGAGAAAAGTCATAATTATGAGATATAAACTGACAATATTGAGAAAAGTCAGAATTATGAGATATAAACTCGCAATATTGAGAAAAGTCAGAATTATGAGATATAAACTCGCAATATTGAGAAAAGTCAGAATTATGAGATATAAACTGACAATATTGAGAAAAGTCAGAATTATGAGATATAAACTGACAATATTGAGAAAAGTCAGAATTATGAGATGTAAACTCACAATATTGAGAAAAGTCAGAATTATGAGATATAAACTGACAATAATGAGAAAAGTCAGAATTATGAGATATAAACTGAAAATATTGAGAAAAGTCAGAATTATGAGATATAAACTCACAATATTGAGAAAAGTCAGAATTATGAGATATAAACTCACAATATTGAGAAAAGTCAGAATTATGAGATATAAACTGACAATATTGAGAAAAGTCAGAATTATGAGATATAAACTCACAATATTGAGAAAAGTCAGAATTATGAGATATAAACTCACAATATTGAGAAAAGTCATAATTATGAGATATAAACTGACAATATTGAGAAAAGTCAGAATTATGAGATATAAACTCGCAATATTGAGAAAAGTCAGAATTATGAGATATAAACTCGCAATATTGAGAAAAGTCAGAATTATGAGATATAAACTGACAATATTGAGAAAAGTCAGAATTATGAGATATAAACTCACAATATTGAGAAAAGTCAGAATTATGAGATATAAACTGAAAATATTGAGAAAAGTCAGAATTATGAGATATAAACTCACAATATTGAGAAAAGTCAGAATTATGAGATATAAACTCACAATATTGAGAAAAGTCAGAATTATGAGATATAAACTGACAATATTGAGAAAAGTCAGAATTATGAGATATAAACTGACAATATTGAGAAAAGTCATAATTATGAGATATAAACTGACAATATTGAGAAAAGTCATAATTATGAGATATAAACTGACAATATTGAGAAAAGTCATAATTATGAGATATAAACTGACAATATTGAGAAAAGTCATAATTATGAGATATAAACTGACAATATTGAGAAAAGTCATAATTATGAGATATAAACTGACAATATTGAGAAAAGTCATAATTATGAGATATAAACTGACAATATTGAGAAAAGTCATAATTATGAGATATAAACTGACAATATTGAGAAAAGTCAGAATTATGAGATATAAACTGACAATATTGAGAAAAGTCAGAATTATGAGATATAAACTGACAATATTGAGAAAAGTCAGAATTATGAGATATAAACTGACAATATTGAGAAAAGTCAGAATTATGAGATATAAACTGACAATATTGAGAAAAGTCATAATTATGAGATATAAACTGACAATATTGAGAAAAGTCATAATTATGAGATATAAACTGACAATATTGAGAAAAGTCAGAATTATGAGATATAAACTGACAATATTGAGAAAAGTCATAATTATGAGATATAAACTGACAATATTGAGAAAAGTCAGAATTATGAGATATAAACTCGCAATATTGAGAAAAGTCAGAATTATGAGATATAAACTCGCAATATTGAGAAAAGTCAGAATTATGAGATATAAACTGACAATATTGAGAAAAGTCAGAATTATGAGATATAAACTGACAATATTGAGAAAAGTCAGAATTATGAGATGTAAACTCACAATATTGAGAAAAGTCAGAATTATGAGATATAAACTGACAATAATGAGAAAAGTCAGAATTATGAGATATAAACTGAAAATATTGAGAAAAGTCAGAATTATGAGATATAAACTCACAATATTGAGAAAAGTCAGAATTATGAGATATAAACTCACAATATTGAGAAAAGTCAGAATTATGAGATATAAACTGACAATATTGAGAAAAGTCAGAATTATGAGATATAAACTCACAATATTGAGAAAAGTCAGAATTATGAGATATAAACTCACAATATTGAGAAAAGTCATAATTATGAGATATAAACTGACAATATTGAGAAAAGTCAGAATTATGAGATATAAACTCGCAATATTGAGAAAAGTCAGAATTATGAGATATAAACTCGCAATATTGAGAAAAGTCAGAATTATGAGATATAAACTGACAATATTGAGAAAAGTCAGAATTATGAGATATAAACTCACAATATTGAGAAAAGTCAGAATTATGAGATATAAACTGAAAATATTGAGAAAAGTCAGAATTATGAGATATAAACTCACAATATTGAGAAAAGTCAGAATTATGAGATATAAACTCACAATATTGAGAAAAGTCAGAATTATGAGATATAAACTCACAATATTGAGAAAAGTCAGAATTATGAGATATAAACTGACAATATTGAGAAAAGTCAGAATTATGAGATATAAACTCACAATATTGAGAAAAGTCAGAATTATGAGATATAAACTGACAATATTGAGAAAAGTCAGAATTATGAGATATAAACTCACAATATTGAGAAAAGTCAGAATTATGAGATATAAACTGACAATATTGAGAAAAGTCAGAATTATGAGATATAAACTCGCAATATTGAGAAAAGTCAGAATTATGAGATATAAACTCACAATATTGAGAAAAGTCAGAATTATGAGATATAAACTCACAATATTGAGAAAAGTCAGAATTATGAGATATAAACTCACAATATTGAGAAAAGTCAGAATTATGAGATATAAACTCACAATATTGAGAAAAGTCAGAATTATGAGATATAAACTCGCAATATTGAGAAAAGTCAGAATTATGAGATATAAACTCGCAATATTGAGAAAAGTCAGAATTATGAGATATAAACTCACAATATTGAGAAAAGTCAGAATTATGAGATATAAACTCACAATATTGAGAAAAGTCAGAATTATGAGATATAAACTGACAATATTGAGAAAAGTCAGAATTATGAGATATAAACTGAAATATTGAGAAAAGTCAAAATTATGAGATATAAACTGACAATATTGAGAAAATTCAGAATTATGAGATATAAACTGACAATATTGAGAAAAGTCAGAATTATGAGATATAAACTCACAATATTGAGAAAAGTCAGAATTATGAGATATAAACTCACAATATTGAGAAAAGTCAGAATTATGAGATATAAACTGAAATATTGAGAAAAGTCAAAATTATGAGATATAAACTGACAATATTGAGAAAATTCAGAATTATGAGATATAAACTGACAATATTGAGAAAATTCAGAATTATGAGATATAAACTGAAATATTGAGAAAAGTCAAAATTATGAGATATAAACTCACAATATTGAGAAAAGTCAGAATTATGAGATATAAACTGACAATATTGAGAAAATTCAGAATTATGAGATATAAACTCACAATATTGAGAAAAGTCAAAATTATGAGATATAAACTGAAATATTGAGAAAAGTCAGAATTATGAGATATAAACTGAAATATTGAGAAAAGTCAAAATTATGAGATATAAACTGAAATATTGAGAAAAGTCAGAATTATGAGATATAAACTGACAATATTGAGAAAAGTCATAATTATGAGATATAAACTGAAATATTGAGAAAAGTCAGAATTATGAGATATAAACTGACAATATTGAGAAAATTCAGAATTATGAGATATAAACTGAAATATTGAGAAAAGTCAAAATTATGAGATATAAACTGAAATATTGAGAAAAGTCAGAATTATGAGATATAAACTGACAATATTGAGAAAAGTCATAATTATGAGATATAAACTCACAATATTGAGAAAAGTCATAATTATGAGATATAAACTGACAATATTGAGAAAAGTCAGAATTATGAGATATAAACTCACAATATTGAGAAAAGTCATAATTATGAGATATAAACTGACAATATTGAGAAAAGTCAGAATTACGAGATATAAACTCACACTAAATTCACAATTGCAAGAAAAAAAGTCAGTATTGCAAGTTTATATCTCCCAATTCTGACTTTATAACTTGCAATTGTGAGTTTAAATCTCGCAATTCTGAGAAAAAGAAGTCAGAATTGTGAAACACAAACTCACAATTGTGAGGGAAAAAACTAATAGTGAGAAAAAGTTGCAGTGACGAGTGAATTATAAAATGACTCACAAAACATGAAAACAGTGGAAAACATGAATCTTAACTCTTTTTCAGACGGTCAGAGTCAGAGAATCACCAATCGCTGTTTAAATGACATTAAAATTCAAAGTAATCACTTTGGTAATCTAAAACACTTTTCAGATGTAACTGTAATCTGATTACCACCCATTTAAAATGAAACCGTAATGAAATACAGTTACTCACATTTTCTATTTTAAATACGTAACTAAGTTACTTGTATTTCGTTACTCCCCAACCCTGAATATCGCACCACTAACAGCTGATGAGGAGATGATCAGTGTTAGCAGTGAGTGTCATTATATCATGTCTGATCAGTGTATATACATTCACATTTGGCCCTCTAGTGGTTAAAAAATAAAACTGCATGTGTATTGCAGAAGAACAGTGTTTTGGTTGTGCTCTTTTTGAAAGTTATGAAAACACTATTACAGAGTTTTTCTTTTGCTAGTGCAATGGAAGCACAAAAAATATATTTAATGAAGTCTCTCACTCACCACTACAAACGTTTACCCAACTTTAACGACTTTGAAACCCGGAAATGTGAAAATGATTGAAAGTGACCGCGTCCGCTCATTTATTTTATTCTGGTAGTTTTAGTGTAAATGCACAGTCACATGGTCAGTCTCTGATGAAGAGCTCAGTAATAATGATGAGTGATGTGTCCAGCACACGTTTGCTAGTGGCGTACGTCATCAAACGGATCCGGTCTCAGTTGGTGCAGGGCTCCGTACGGCCGGTTGGGCCTTTAAAAAGCTGCTGTAGAAAATAAGCGGCCGCTCTCTGCTTTGGAAGGAGACTGGAGGGTGGGGAACACTCATTTCCTGGAATGTTTGGCTCTTTCACAATACATCCATTCATTTTGGAGTCTTGGTTCTGGGAGAATACCAGACACACAGGTCAACGTACACATGAAACATGCTGTCAGAGCAGAGAGAGGTGAGCTTGATGGACAGTGCCACATCATGCTGCACCTTCAGCCAACATCTAGAATTAATTCAGACAGAACAGACCTGGTCTGGTCCTCAAGTGGCCAAATTGTACTTCTGTTGTTGTATTGAGAGAATTTGTTTCTATATAATATAATACGGCTGAAATACGTTCTACATAAACACATGGTCGTCCTGTCGCACATTCCAGTGCTCTGACAGAAGATCACATTTCACTATTCAGAACCCATTCCTCATTATGTGCATCACATCAGATAATATTTCTGCGTTTGTGGAATATGATTATAAACACACTCTTTAATTCAAAGAAGTCTGTTTCAAACAGTTTCATATTAAAATATAGTAATGTTTTAAAGCAGTTGAATCAATAAATAGCGTCTAGTGTGTGTTTAATGTGTGGTGACAGATCGCTGTAGCTCCTCGTGAAGCGATCATCTCTTCATACTAGTTCATTTATAGCATCAAATAAACATGAATGAACATCAGAAGGAATGTTGTTTCAAGACGTGATTCAAGTTCACCAACGTTAATCTACTAACTCCCCTGACCGCTTTGACCGACAAAATGGCGGATTATGATTGGTCCGATCACCTGTCAATCAAAGTCTATACTATTGAAAGTGAAAAACAAATCAGCGTCCGCCATCAGAAGTGTCTATTAATTTATAACCTCATAACTTATTGCCTTTTATTATATGCAAAATCATGTATTACTACCTGATATATAAAATTACCCCAGATAATTATATTTTATTTTAATTAACTTATTTTTGTGGTCCAGTGAATACTGGCAAAGCACGTAAAACTATTTATTTGATTATAATTTAGATTTTTGCATTCAAAACGTTCCTGTAATTGAACATATGAATGAAGCTTCAGCGACGCAGACATCAAATATCACAGCATTAATGTCAGTGTTTTCTCAACTACTTTTAAGATAAAAACACACGAGCGAGAGTTTGTTTCGTGTGTTTGTTGAAGGACACACACTTACAACTTCCTGCTAATTCATTTTTTTAACATACACATTCATGTTTTGTTATATTACGGTGATGCACGGCATTTTAAAAACAATTAAATGACACATTTCCCACTTTTGGACGAATCAAGCCATTATAAAACAGAAAACAGGAGTGGAGTGTGTTTTATTAGCTGTTGTGTCAGGAAGAGAGTGTTTTCCTGAACAGAAATCATGGTAAATAATGTCAATAAAGGCGTTTTGCCTTTAGCTTACTTTAAACACTAAAATAAATAGTCTATATATCTATGTAAACTAATACTAACTGAGCTGTTCGGTCATTAACGAACAACTTTGAAATCCTGAAAGTCCAGTTTGTCGACGGTGCGCTCGTTCTGGAACTCGGCTTTGGCGATCCGTGACTGCGGGCTGCCGGTGGTGCGGAGCCAGCGCTGCATCTGCTGGACTTTGGAGGCCGGACCCTGGAGCTGACCCTGGACCGTCCCGGCGTCAGTGTTCTGCACCCAGCCGACCAGACCCAGCTTCTTTCCTTCCGCCTGGAAACAGACACCGGCAGGACTCGTGAACATACATACGACGGTAAAGCAACGTTATTTAGAGAAACTTAAGAACATAAAGTGAAGTTAAAAAGTAAAAAGAAAGACAGGAACCCGTGTGAATCCTTAAGGACAAAAATATCCCCACTGAAATCCATTAGAATGCATTTAAAGCAAATACTTGCTTTTTTAAGTATTGTAGAGCAGCTATGATTGTGTTGGTATGGACATCAGAGTGTGGTTTATGTGTGTGTGTGTGTGTGTGTGTGTGTGTGTAATATACGTGTCCCTGGAGCACAAAAGCAGTCATGAGTCTCACAGGTGTATTTGTAGCAATAGCCAACAATACACTGTAAAATGATCGATTTTTCTTTTATACCAAAATTCATTAGGATATTAAGTAAAGATCATGTTCCATGTAAATATTTTGTAAATGTCCTACCGTAAATATATAACAAATGCTTTGCTAAGAACTTCATTTGAACAACCAAATTTTGATTATTTCTCTGATTCCAGATTTTCAAATACTGTCCTATCCTAACAATTCAATGGATCAAAGCTTATATATTCAGCTTTCAGATGACGTATAAATCTCAATTTCACAGAATTGACCCTCATGACTGGTTTTGTGGTCCAGGGTCACATTTGAGAGAGAAAAATACTACAGTTCTGCAAATCACAAATCCAGCCACTGTGTGCACCAGTGGAGCTTTACTGGCATCTAGTGGCGAAAATGTGCTACTGCACCCAAACAATTCATTTTTTGAGATGTTAACCTCAAATTTGGAACACAACTTATTTAGATACTTTTGATTTTATAAAATATTATTTTAAATAATGTTCATAAATCATTTTCATAAACTTAAACCTTTTAAACTTTTTCTTCTTCTTCTGCCAAGGATCTTCTTTAAAATGAGACCAAACTGAAGTCTATGTTCCAAAGTTTTACATTTACATTTTACATTTTTCATCATTTAGCAGACGCTTTTATCCAAAGCGACTTACAAGGGGATCAATTAGGGGTTAGGTGTCTTGCTCAAGGGCACTTTAGTCATGGTATTGAAGGTGGAGAGAGAGCTGTTGATTCACAATCCCCACCTTCAATTCCTGCCGGAGTGGGAATCGAACCAACAACCTTCAGATTACAAGCCCGACTCCCTCACCACTAGGCCACGACTACCCCACCCCCGATTTTTACTTTGTTTTTTGTACATAAGGGTTCATTTAAACACTGATTAAAACAAATAAAAAGGACATAAAATACACTATTTTAATTCTCAAAACAAAATTGAACAATATAGTTTAGTTACTTCTGTAATGACATATTTACAGCACCATCAATGAGAAAAACTGCTGAAATGATCTGATTTCACCCCTACAGAACTCGCTAAAATACAAAAACACACCACAAAATTACTAAAGCACATAAGACGGCTTTGGTCGTCTTAAAGATTATGAAGATTTTCTTTGAAATAACATGCATTAATGAATCACTCATGATACCTGGAGAGTATGAAGACCCGTCGCTTTTGATTTAATGTTGACTTTCACAGTGTGAAGGAAGATTTTAAAGACTTTAAAAATATTTTAAAGATTTTAAAGAGAGTTTTTAAGCAATATCTGCTCAGGAAAGGTAGTGATTTTATGCACTGTAATTCTAAACAACTCATTAATCAGAATATCCGTCTCCTTTTGTGTTACCTTCAGGGCTGGGTCGGTTACTTTTAAAATGTGTTTCACTACAGATTACAAAATACATGCTTTAAAAAGTCATTTGTAATGTATTTCATTACATTACTCAAGTTTAGTAACTTAATCTAAATACTTTAGAATACTTTGGAATACTAATAAGTGTGAAACAAACACAAAAAAGGTCATTGTGAGTTTTTATCTCACAATTCTGACTTTTTCCCTCAGAATTGAGTGATATAAAGTTGCAATTGTGAGTTATAAAGTCAGAATTATGAGATATAAACTCGCAATATTGAGAAAAGTCAGAATTATGAGATATAAACTCACAATATTGAGAAAAGTCAAAATTATGATATAAACTGAAAATATTGAGAAAAGTCAGAATTATGAGATATAAACTCACAATATTGAGAAAAGTCAAAATTATGATATAAACTGAAAATATTGAGAAGTTAAAATTATGGTTACCTTATATATTTTGTCAGTTTTCCTAAATGTTTTGTGTTTCGTAATTGTTTACAGTCACTAAAAAGAAGCCATTAAACAACAGTGTGTGTTTAATTAGCTTTATCTTTTGTGTTTCTGGATTCTGGATATGCAGAAATGTCCCAAAAATAAACCCACCCCTGGAAATACTGATTTGTGCTCGCGCATTTTCACTGACGTCACACACGTGTCAAGCTCTGACTCTGTTCGATGTGACAACTAGCCCCGGTGCATTACCTGAGTGTATTTTCGGAAGAACACGCCCTGCACTCTCCCGTACACCTCATAGTCCACCGACAGCAGCTCCTCAGCGGACATGACGAGCGCCTGAAACACAGCACTGACCTCAGTCTCAATCAATCATTTTATAGCTCGGATATCACCGGCTTTAACGGCTGCGTCCAGGTTTTCACCTCAGTATGACGTACCGGTGGATGGACGACGATAAACGGCTTTCAGCTGTCCGAAATCCACAGTCAAATCGACTTTATTAGCGTTTCTACATATGACATGAAGTGATGTTTCGCTCATGGAGGGGTGCATGCGCACTGTCGTTCATCCGGGTCACGACATGATGCTGGACGCATCTGGCCAATAGCAAATGTGAAGGAAGTTTGCGTTGTCTTGTTGCTAGGCAACAAGTGTAAACACATCTGAAAACGGTTTATCGAATCCACATTCGCAGAAAACACAAACCGGTAAGTTTAAAGCTTAACAATCTTCTGGAATATGAATGAAAAAGTGCTGATTTGGCAAGACACTACATGTGAGTAGAGTAAAACTTTTAATAATCATAAAACCACACATTATTTATTTATATTTTTGCAGTAAAGCTTGACTGGATGATGCTGGCTGAGAAATTAACCTGTACTCTGGGTTCAAAACAACCCAAATGATGGGTAAATATAGGAGAAATGGGTTGTTTATGTTACCCAGCATAACGGGTTGATTCATTTTCACTTTAATACTAGCTTTTATTTTTCTTTTTTTACTTCATACATGAATTAATGTTTACAGATTAACTTAAATCCTTTAAACCTTTTTTTTAAATGCTCCACACAACCACTGGTTTGCCTTCATATTTTATAGTATAGCATATTTTATATACATATTGCATATATATTAGATTTAAGCTCGTTTATCAAATATTAGAAGTAAAAATTAAACACTCGGAAGCAGTGTTCGGGAAAGTTACTTTTAAAAGTAATGCGTTACGCTATTAAGTTACTCCCTAAAAAAAGTAACTAATTGTGCTACTTAGTTACTTTTTATTAAAAGTAATGCATTACGTTACTTTTGCGTTACTTTTTCTCACCTGGGCTGGATTTGCTCGTTTGTTTTTTTAATAACAACAAAAAAAGTTCTATTTTTGGCAAATGTTGAGGCCCTTTCACATCAAAAGTGAAATGAATAATTCTCAGGCTGAAGGAAATGCATATTTACGCCTGTACAGTCAAACAAACCTTTCAGGTAAATCACATTTAGTCTAGAACAGTTATAATAACGGTTATAATCTGTATTTACTCTGTTGCTCTCGGCATGACAGGAGAGCTGTCAGTCAATACATGTGAAAACAAAGTAACTTGCGTTACTTATTTGAAAAAGTAACTCAGATATTTTGTTGTAAATTTAAAAAGTAATGCGTTACTTTACTAGTTACTTGAAAAAGTAATCTGATTACGTAACTTAAGTTACTTGTAATGTGTTTCCCCCAACACTGCTCAGAAGTAATTCGAGTGTGATGCACCAGTCTCTGTTGTAGCACTGGATCTCGTGCCGGAGATGACTCGCGTTCGGCTGGGGAACTGCTAACTTCAGACCACCGCACACGTTTCACTCACTGAGTCTTTAACCTGTCCATAAATGATCAGTGTACAACTCTGAGAACATGTTTAACATCCTAAGTGTTTATATTCTGCATCTTTTTGAATAAAATCATATAATTTTATACAAGGCATCAGTTGTGTTTCCATCACGCGAAAAGAACGACGCGACAATCCTTTAAGTAACTTTGTGCCTCTGTATGTTGCTTTGCATAAAATTAAACGATATTCAGAACTATAACGGATTTTTAGATCAAATAAAATGTACACAAACCTGTATTTTACGGAAGACATGCACCAATTTGACGGAGCTGCACTGATCTCTCCTGAAGAGGGCCCAAATAAATAACTCAAGCCCTGGGTTATTAAATCTGACCCAGGATCTGGGTAACACAAAAACTACCCAAACACTGGGTTGTTACGTCTGACCCAGGATCTGGGTAACACAAAAACTACCCAAACACTGGGTTGTTACGTCTGACCCAGGATCTGAGTAACACAAAAACTACCCAGACACTGGGTTGTTACGTCTGACCCAGGATCTGGGTAACACAAAAACTACCCAAACACTGGGTTGTTACATCTGACCCAGGATCTGAGTAACACAAAAACTACCCAAACACTGGGTTGTTACGTCTGACCCAGGATCTGAGTAACACAAAAACTACCCAAACACTGGGTTGTTACGTCTGACCCAGGATCTGAGTAACACAAAAACTACCCAAACACTGGGTTATTACGTCTGACCCAGGATCTGAGTAACACAAAAACTACCCAAACACTGGGTTATTAAGTCTGACCCAGGATCTGGGTAACACAAAAACTACCCAAACACTGGGTTATTAAGTCTGACCCAGGATCTGGGTAACACAAAAACTACCCAAACACTGGGTTGTTACGTCTGACCCAGGATCTGAGTAACACAAAAACTACCCAAACACTGGGTTGTTACGTCTGACCCAGGATCTGAGTAACACAAAAACTACCCAAACACTGGGTTGTTACGTCTGACCCAGGATCTGAGTAACACAAAAACTACCCAAACACTGGGTTGTTACGTCTGACCCAGGATCTGGGTAACACAAAAACTACCCAAACACTGGGTTGTTACGTCTGACCCAGGATCTGGGTAACACAAAAACTACCCTAACACTGGGTTGTTACGTCTGACCCAGGATCTGGGTAACACAAAAACTACCCTAACACTGGGTTGTTACGTCTGACCCAGGATCTGGGTAACACAAAAACTACCCAAACACTGGGTTATTACATCTGACCCAGGAGCTGGGTAACACAAAAACTACCCAAACACTGGGTTATTACGTCTGACCCAAGATCTGAGTAACACAAAAACTACCCAAACACTGGGTTGTTATGTTGGATATTTTAATCCAAAAATCTTACATATTGTGGCTTTAAAGATGGTTTCAGACTTTACAGAAGCGGCACTCAAACTACATTCAGAAACAAAATATACCTGGACTGTTTTTTTAAAGAAATTTTGTTTTCTATCTGTCCACAGGTTGACGGTAAGACGGTTTCTGAGATCTGCTTTTCACAAACATGCAAACGGTGCCACACCATCACCTCACACATCACTTTTGGGAAAGAGAGACCGTATCATCAAAACTTCCATTCTTTGACAGCGAGAGCATGAGAAGACAGCGCAGTCCCTCAGGAACTCATTACAGCTCCAGGCTGGATGTTCTGGAAAATCAAGAGGAAAGGTCCATGAGAGAGAGACAACATCCCTGGCAACATCCAGACAACATCCATAGGAAGAAAAACACGGAGCAGAATGAATACGTTCCGTCACGGAGAGCATTAGACAAATTATTCCCTCTGAAACCAGTCCTCCACAAGAGGGCGTACAGCCTGAGTAATGTCACCAAACCAGAACACCCAGACAGACTCTACTCATGTCTGCCTGCACTAACCCATCAAGCTGCGGTCAGACACCAGCAGAAGGCTGTAAGGAAACTAGATCCTCTCAATCCCGACCGGGAGCACCAGGAACAGAAGCAAACACACTTTTCAAAGGAAATCCATTCCAAGGAGATGATGCTCCAGCAGAAGTTTTTCAAAGTAGAAGAGACCGTGCGAAGAGTCCAAAAAGAGAAGACTAAAGAGAGAAATCAAGGTTATTTTGAGGACAACAGGTTCTATGTTAACGGATACGTCGATTGGGATGAGGAAAGGCACAGATATGGGAATGGAAGAGATGATTTCGGAAGATGGGGGGAATGGGAGCGAGAGGTGCAGAGGAGCAGAGAAAGGGAGGGCAGGGGGCGACCTTTGACTTTAGAGATGGCAAAGGGTCACAAACTGGAGGAAAAGACAGAGTGGGATGACAGAGCAAAAGGCTGGAGCCGGGAAACTGGGAATGGGCGACGAGAGAAAGCAGTAGGAGGGGACCATCACGTCAGAAGAGGAAGCGAAATGCACAACCTCAGAGAAGATGACGTGAGAAAGCCAAACACATCCGACTCTACGAGAAGAGACCGATCTCACCTCAAACATGAGAGGAGAGACAATAAAGAGGGTTTGTATCAGCTCACATCAAGGCTCATGAAGGAGGCCGCCGGGAGCGCGGACAGAATTCCCAGCCACAGAGGAGCCCGACTGCAGCGGGTGGAGCTCAGTCCGGAGGAGGACCGCGACGCTCCGCACCCGCTGGTTCCATGTGACGTGTGCCATCGGTGCTTCGCACGAGACCGGCTGGAGACGCACATGAGGGTGTGTGAGAAGAAGCGGCCGCAGCGCAAGATCTTCGACATGTCACAGTACAGAGCCAAAGGAACAGAGCTTGAGGAGTTCATGAAGATCAACAGCAGAAGCAAGACGCCTGAAGTAAGAGCTCTTCAAAGATTTTACCGTTTACTTACGACACATATGAGATGCAAAGGCCTCTAAAATCATCCACGTGAACAAATCTTTACCTCGCAATTCACCCTTCACAAAGCCCCGCCCCCTTTAGTTACTGTTGCTATGTCCGCTCTCACGCCACACATCATGTTCTCACGCAGTGAAAAATACATAGAGGAGCAAAGAGGACACTGACAACGACTGAAACAGTTTCATATTTAAAATATTGTAATGTTTTAAAGCAGTTGAATCAATAAATAGCGTCTAGTGTGTGTTTAATGTGTGGTGACAGATCGCTGTAGCTCCTCGTGAAGCGATCATCTCTTCATACTAGTTCATTTATAGCATCAAATAAACATGAATGAACATCAGAAGGAATGTTGTTTCAAGAGCGGAAAGACGTGATTCGCAATTCTGACTTTTTCCACGAGAAAAAAGAGATAAAATTGCGAGATAAAAAGTCACAATTGCGAGATAGAAAGTATCCTCGCAATTGACCGTTGGCAAAAAGTTTGATTGACAGGCGATCTGACCAATCATAACCCCGAATCTGCCATTTTGTGGGTCAAAGCGGTCAGGGGAGTTAGTAGATTAACGTTGGTGAACTTGAATCACGTCTTGAAACAACATTCCTTCTGATGTTCATTCATGTTTATTTGATGCTATAAATGAACTAGTATGAAGAGATGATCGCTTCACGAGGAGCTACAGCGATCTGTCACCACACATTAAACACACACTAGACGCTATTTATTGATTCAACTGCTTTAAAACATTACAATATTTGAAATATGAAACTGTTTCAGTCGTTGTCAGTGTCCTCTTTGCTCTTCGCTGCGTGAGAACATGATGTGTGGCGTGAGAGCGCATAGCAACAGTAACTAAAGGGGGCGGGGCTTTGCGAAGGGTCAATTGCGAGTTTATATGAAAAATGTCAGTATTTTGAGATAAAAATTCACGATTACCTTTTTTTATTTTTTACTCATTGGTGGAAACAAGCTTCCCTTTATGTGTATTTTCTTTAAGCATCTTCTATAGTGTTATAAAGATCTCAGTGATTCACATGACAATCATCAGAAGTTCCTCACAAACTTTAAAGCTGAAGGACAAAATAAAACAAAATCATGACCCGTCTAACCTAAAAACTGCATTTATATACATTTAAACCTCGATAGTGGAAAAAACGATCATCTGCGGTCTGTTAAATGTGTGTTTGAGATGAATGATTTTGTTTTGCTATGGTAATATTTCCTTCAGCGCATCTCTCTTCTGTGTGTTATCCTTCGCTGATGTCATTCCGTCTTCATCCTCAGCGTAAGAAGAACAATTGGCGGCAGAAACACGAGGCCTTCATTCAGACCATGCGTCAGGGTCGATCTCTCGAGCCACAGTCAGTCTCCAATCTACATCCAGAATACGTGAGCTGCCCTCACTGTGGCCGCAGATTTGCCCCGGGTCCGGCAGAGAGACACATCCCAAAGTGCCAGAACATCAAGAGCAGACCAGCACCTCCGAAACAAACACAGACCAGCGCGAGGAAGAGGACGGCACGCTGACCCCAGCTTCATCCCAAGATGAACTTCACTGTAGTCTAACACCTTTAGAGTGAAATATAATGTAATAAAAAAAACATACGAACGTGAATTAAACCTTCTTATTTGTTAGATGGTGTTTTATACTAATTTTGCAAAACTTCAAATGAAAAGCAACAAAGAAATTCAGTCAGAATGTTGTATGTTATCAAAAGTAAACTGACAGACATCAATCTCACATTAGAATATCTCATGTTTACATTTTTATATATGTTTTGCTGTACACCTGTGATACCAGTGCAGTACTTTACATGATGAAACCTCACAGGAATGTATATATTCTTTGTGTAGGTGAGGTAACTTCTGAATGCATCATTAAAATCAGTTAGCACACTTCCTGTCTGCTCTCGTTTATAATAGATTTGTTCAACCTGCTCGGATTCTTTGACAGAAATAATGCTACAAGATAAAATATTCATGTGTGACGTGGTTTGAGGCTTTATTAACGTCCGCACCGACCCCAAACCCCAACCCTCTCCTTGAAACCATGCAAATATAGAGTTACTAACACAATCTGAGTCATTATTCATCAAGACACTCTCACCTGTTATTAAAGTTGTGCTGGTTTAACAGTAGCTTCAGTCGAATTATCACTGGACAGAAGAAATGTGAAAATGTGACTAATCGAGTGATAAAATGTTGACTGTTTAATCTCATAATTATGATTTAGTAAGGCTTAAATTCATAATTTTTTACTTTTTTATCTCAAAATGTTGACTGTTTAATCTCATAATTATGATTTAGTAAGGCTTATATTCATAATTTTTTACTTTTTTATCTCAAAATGTTGACTGTTTAATCTCATAATTATGATTTAGTAAGACTTATGTCATAATTTTTTACTTTTTTATCTCAAAATGTTGACTGTTTAATCTCATAATTATGATTTAGTAAGGCTTATATTCATAATTTTTTACTTTTTTATCTCAAAATGTTGACTGTTTAATCTCATAATTATGATTTAGTAAGGCCTATGTCATAATTTTTTACTTTTTTATCTCAAAATGTTGACTGTTTAATCTCATAATTATGATTTAGTAAGGCTTATGTCATAATTTTTTACTTTTTTATCTCAAAATGTTGACTGTTTAATCTCATAATTATGATTTAGTAAGGCTTATGTCATATTTTTTTAATTTTTATCTCAAAATGTTGACTGTTTAATCTCATAATTATGATTTAGTAAGACTTATGTCATATTTTTTTAATTTTTATCTCAAAATGTTGACTGTTTAATCTCATAATTATGATTTAGTAAGGCTTATGTCATATTTTTTTAATTTTTATCTCAAAATGTTGACTGTTTAATCTCATAATTATGATTTAGTAAGACTTATGTCATATTTTTTTAATTTTTATCTCAAAATGTTGACTGTTTAATCTCATAATTATGATTTAGTAAGGCTTATGTCATATTTTTTTAATTTTTATCTCAAAATGTTGACTGTTTAATCTCATAATTATGATTTAGTAAGACTTATGTCATAATTTTTTACTTTTTTATCTCAAAATGTTGACTGTTTAATCTCATAATTATGATTTAGTAAGGCTTATGTCATATTTTTTTAATTTTTATCTCAAAATGTTGACTGTTTAATCTCATAATTATGATTTAGTAAGACTTATGTCATATTTTTTTAATTTTTATCTCAAAATGTTGACTGTTTAATCTCATAATTATGATTTAGTAAGGCTTATGTCATAATTATGACTTTTTATCTCAAAATGTTGACTGTTTAATCTCATAATTATGATTTAGTAAGGCTTATGTCATATTTTTTTAATTTTTATCTCAAAATGTTGACTGTTTAATCTCATAATTATGATTTAGTAAGGCTTATGTCATATTTTTTTAATTTTTATCTCAAAATGTTGACTGTTTAATCTCATAATTATGATTTAGTAAGACTTATGTCATAATTTTTTACTTTTTTATATCAAAATGTTGACTGTTTAATCTCATAATTATGATTTAGTAAGGCCTATGTCATATTTTTTTACTTTTTTATCTCAAAATGTTGACTGTTTAATCTCATAATTATGATTTAGTAAGATTTATGTCATAATTTTTTACTTTTTTATCTCAAAATGTTGACTGTTTAATCTCATAATTATGATTTAGTAAGACTTATGTCATATTTTTTTAATTTTTATCTCAAAATGTTGACTGTTTAATCTCATAATTATGATTTAGTAAGGCTTATGTCATAATTATGACTTTTTATCTCAAAATGTTGACTGTTTAATCTCATAATTATGATTTAGTAAGACTTATGTCATAATTTGTAACTTTTTTATCTCAAAATGTTGACTGTTTAATCTCATAATTATGATTTAGTAAGGCCTATGTCATAATTTTTTACTTTTTTATCTCAAAATGTTGACTGTTTAATCTCATAATTATGATTTAGTAAGACTTATGTCATAAATTTTTAATTTTTTATCTCAAAATGTTGACTGTTTAATCTCATAATTATGATTTAGTGAGGATTATGTCATAATTTTTTACTTTTTTATCTCAAAATGTTGACCGTTTAATCTCATAATTATGATTTAGTAAGGCTTATGTCATATTTTTTTAATTTTTATCTCAAAATGTTGACTGTTTAATCTCATAATTATGATTTAGTAAGACTTATGTCATATTTTTTTAATTTTTATCTCAAAATGTTGACTGTTTAATCTCATAATTATGATTTAGTGAGGATTATGTCATAATTTTTTACTTTTTTATCTCAAAATGTTGACCGTTTAATCTCATAATTATGATTTAGTGAGGCTTATGTCATATTTTTTACTTTTTTATCTCAAAATGTTGACTGTTTAATCTCATAATTATGATTTAGTAAGGCTTATGTCATATTTTTTACTTTTTTATCTCAAAATGTTGACCGTTTAATCTCATAATTATGATTTAGTAAGACTTATGTCATATTTTTTTAATTTTTATCTCAAAATGTTGACTGTTTAATCTCATAATTATGATTTAGTGAGGCCTATGTCATAATTTTTTACTTTTTTATCTCAAAATGTTGACTGTTTAATCTCATAATTATGATTTAGTGAGGCTTATGTCATATTTTTTTAATTTTTATCTCAAAATGTTGACTGTTTAATCTCATAATTATGATTTAGTGAGGCCTATGTCATAATTTTTTACTTTTTTATCTCAAAATGTTGACTGTTTAATCTCATAATTATGATTTAGTGAGGCTTATGTCATATTTTTTTAATTTTTATCTCAAAATGTTGACTGTTTAATCTCATAATTATGATTTAGTGAGGCCTATGTCATAATTTTTTACTTTTTTATATCAAAATGTTGACTGTTTAATCTCATAATTATGATTTAGTGAGGCTTATGTCATATTTTTTTAATTTTTATCTCAAAATGTTGACTGTTTAATCTCATAATTATGATTTAGTGAGGCTTATGTCATATTTTTTTAATTTTTATCTCAAAATGTTGACTGTTTAATCTCATAATTATGATTTAGTGAGGCTTATGTCATATTTTTTTACTTTTTTATCTCAAAATGTTGACTGTTTAATCTCATAATTATGATTTAGTAAGACTTATGTCATAAATTTTTAATTTTTATCTCAAAATGTTGACTGTTTAATCTCATAATTATGATTTAGTGAGGATTATGTCATAATTTTTTACTTTTTTATCTCAAAATGTTGACCGTTTAATCTCATAATTATGATTTAGTAAGGCTTATGTCATATTTTTTTAATTTTTATCTCAAAATGTTGACTGTTTAATCTCATAATTATGATTTAGTAAGACTTATGTCATAATTATGACTTTTTATCTCAAAATGTTGACTGTTTAATCTCATAACTATGATTTAGTAAGACTTATGTCATAATTTTTTACTTTTTTATCTCAAAATGTTGACTGTTTAATCTCATAATTATGATTTAGTAAGACTTATGTCATAATTTTTTACTTTTTTATCTCAAAATATTGACTGTTTAATCTCATAATTATGATTTAGTAAGACTTATGTCATAATTTTTTACTTTTTTATCTCAAAATGTTGACTGTTTAATCTCATAATTATGATTTAGTAAGGCTTATGTCATAATTATGACTTTTTATCTCAAAATGTTGACTGTTTAATCTCATAATTATGATTTTATAAGGATTATGTCATAATTTTTTACTTTTTTATCTCAAAATGTTGACTGTTTAATCTCATAATTATGATTTAATAAGGATTATGTCATAATTTTTTACTTTTTTATCTCAAAATGTTGACTGTTTAATCTCATAATTATGATTTAGTAAGGCTTATGTCATATTTTTTTAATTTTTATCTCAAAATGTTGACTGTTTAATCTCATAATTATGATTTAGTAAGACTTATGTCATAATTTTTTACTTTTTTATATCAAAATGTTGACTGTTTAATCTCATAATTATGATTTAGTAAGACTTATGTCATAATTTTTTACTTTTTTATATCAAAATGTTGACTGTTTAATCTCATAATTATGATTTAGTAAGGCTTATGTCATAATTATGACTTTTTATCTCAAAATGTTGACTGTTTAATCTCATAATTATGATTTAGTAAGGCTTATGTCATATTTTTTTACTTTTTTATCTCAAAATGTTGACTGTTTAATCTCATAATTATGATTTAGTAAGGCTTATGTCATATTTTTTTACTTTTTTATCTCAAAATGTTGACTGTTTAATCTCATAATTATGATTTAGTAAGGCTTATGTCATATTTTTTTACTTTTTTATCTCAAAATGTTGACTGTTTAATCTCATAATTATGATTTAGTAAGGCTTATGTCATAATTTTTTACTTTTTTATCTCAAAATATTGACTGTTTAATCTCATAATTATGATTTAGTAAGACTTATGTCATAATTATGACTTTTTATCTCAAAATGTTGACTGTTTAATCTCATAATTATGATTTAGTAAGACTTATGTCATAATTTTTTACTTTTTTATATCAAAATGTTGACTGTTTAATCTCATAATTATGATTTAGTAAGACTTATGTCATAATTTTTTACTTTTTTATATCAAAATGTTGACTGTTTAATCTCATAATTATGATTTAGTAAGGCTTATGTCATATTTTTTTAATTTTTATCTCAAAATGTTGACTGTTTAATCTCATAATTATGATTTAGTAAGGCTTATGTCATAATTATGACTTTTTATCTCAAAATGTTGACTGTTTAATCTCATAATTATGATTTAGTAAGACTTATGTCATAATTTTTTACTTTTTTATATCAAAATGTTGACCGTTTAATCTCATAATTATGATTTAGTAAGGCCTATGTCATATTTTTTTACTTTTTTATCTCAAAATGTTGACTGTTTAATCTCATAATTATGATTTAGTAAGATTTATGTCATAATTTTTTACTTTTTTATCTCAAAATGTTGACTGTTTAATCTCATAATTATGATTTAGTAAGACTTATGTCATATTTTTTTAATTTTTATCTCAAAATGTTGACTGTTTAATCTCATAATTATGATTTAGTAAGGATTATGTCATAATTATGACTTTTTTTATCCCAAAATGTTGACTTTTTAATCTCATAATTATGATTTAGTAAGGATTATGTCATAATTATGACTTTTTTTATTTCAAAATGTTGACTGTTTAATCTCATAATTATGATTTAGTAAGGATTATGTCATAATTTTTTACTTTTTAAAAAAATAGCCTATAATAATTGTGAACTAAAATGGTCACAGTTATGTCACAACTATAAAATACGAAATCTAAATTATGAATTAGTGTGTGATAATTTTGACGTTTTGTCATAATTATCGAGTATTGGACACGGGCCTCCTCACAACACTCACAGTTTACCTATAGTTTCTAAAACAGCGTGCAGCAACACCCTGCACACTATACCCTGCGCAGTACGCGAGCGCAGTCGGTGCAATGTGAGCCCTCCAATGGCTGTGTGAGAAACCCCGTACAACCGGAAGCGGAAAAAAAACTCCCGCGGCATGAGTTTCGCCGCCATTTTGCATCAGACCTATTGAAAAGAGTGAGATAGCAGACACGGCGGGATTTGGCCACTTTATCTTCTTTCATTACATTTCTCTCTGGATTTATCCCAACACAATCCAAGATATTAACTGACAGGTATGAGAACGTTCTCTTCAGATTTCGCGCGTCCGTTGTGTCGGCGGTGAAGTGATGCTTTGGCTTCAGTAGAGTAGAGCGCTCGCGCACCGGCTTCTGTGGCGGCACGCACGCGGCTCCACTCGTCACGTTTCGGATGAGGGGCATTCTTACACTTATTTTTTATGCATAATTCAGGGGCTATTGTTCGCTTTCTCTGCACGTAGAAGTAGTGTGGTGAAGTCATGATGTGGTTGCTGATCAGACACGATGTCGCCCCCTCCCCTAACACACACACACACACACACACAGCCGTTGTCAAACAAACACATTTAACACGTCCAACCGCGAGTTGTGAAAGTCTTCTCTAGCCTCTTTTAAAGCAGAAACCGTGTGAATTCTGGTTGATGGACTCGTCGGAGGTGCTGAGAGGGGCTTTATTACAGCGCAGAGTGTCCACGTAGCTCATGTGTGTTGTGGCCTAGCGAGTGTGTTCTTGTCATTCAGCATCTGCACACTCACACAACAAAGAGACACAGCCCGACGAGAATACTTCACAGTTAGTCATTTCATCCGCCCTGACGTGTGTTTGACGTGGAATTTTAACGTTCACGAAGGAGCGAGTTGAAGTCTGTCGCTTGTTTTTATAAATAAACGCCGACAATCACGTTATTTATTATCACGAAGCGATGAATTATCCAGCGGTTTATATTGTGACAGAAGTGTGTCCGTTGGCTCTGTAAACATCATCTGGCGGTGCTCGTGCTCGCGAAGCGGGAATGATCCGGCCGGCGGAACACGTGGAAGTCTGAGTGATGAAATACTGATAAAACGATGCCATGTTTTTTATTTTTGGACATGATGCCGCCAGAGAGCTGGGAGATTTAAAATAATATACTAAACATTAATGTTCATTTAATCAAACCGTGATGTCTATTGAATATAGCAAGGGAAATGAAGGACATATTTTTACTGTGTGTCATGTCGGTGAATGCACTTGCCTGGAATGAGTTTCAGACTTATTTTTTATGGACTGTTGCAGTGGTTATTATACATGATTTATTCGTTTACGTAATTTTTATGTTCCTCATTATCTTGAATAAGAATATCTTCCTCTCGCAGCAACTCTGATGATGTGGGCGGGGCAATCTGTCACTCACATGAGATCCACCAATAGCAAACCGCTACCAACCAATCAATTCCTCAGGCAAAATCAAGCCCCGCCCTTTATTGGAACTTGTTTCATGCTGACTTAAAGTTGTTTTCATGAATTGTGCATAAATAATCAGGGCTGGGTAAGTTACTTTTAAAATGTATTTCACTACAAAATACATGCTTTAAAAAGTCATTTGTAACGTATTTTGTTACATTACTCAAGTTTAGTAACTTAATCTAAATACTTTAGAATACTTTGGAATACTAATAAGTGTGGAACAAACACAAAAAAGGTCATTGCAAGTTTTTATCTCACAATTCTGACTTTTTCCCTCAGAATTGAGTGATATAAAGTTGCATTTGTGAGTTATAAAGTCAGAGTTATGAGATATAAACTCACAATATTGAGAAAAGTCAGAATTATGAGATATAAACTCACAATATTGAGAAAAGTCAGCATTATGAGATATAAACTCACAATATTGAGAAAAGTCAGAATTATGAGATATAAACTGACAATATTGAGAAAAGTCAGAATTATGAGATATAAACTCGCAATATTGAGAAAAGTCAGAATTATGAGATATAAACTCACAATATTGAGAAAAGTCAGAATTATGAGATATAAACTCATACTAAATTCACAATTGCAAGAAAAAAGGTCAGTATTGCAAGTTTATATCTCCCGATTTTGACTTTATAACTTGCAATTGTGAGTTTAAATCTCGCAATTCTGAGAAAAAGAAGTCAGAATTGTGAAATACAAACTCACAATTGTGAGGGAAAAAACAAATAGTGAGAAAAAGTTGCAGTGACGAGTGAATTATAAAATGACTCACAAAACATGAAAACAGTGGAAAACATGAAACTTAACTCTTTTTCAGACGGTCAGAGTCAGAGAATCACCAATCGCTGTTTAAATGACATTAAAACTCAAAGTAATCACTTTGGTAATCTAAAACACTTTTCAGATGTAACTGTAATCTGATTACCACCCATTTAAAATGAAACTGTAATGAAACACAGTGACTCACATTTTGTATTTTAAATACGGAACTAAGTTACTTGTATTTCGTTACTCCCCAACCCTGTAAATAATTAAAAAATGTGATGATATGTGTCGTTGATGTAAAACGTTAAGATTCTCGATAGTTAATTTCATCCAAGATTCAGCTCACTGTGTTCATAAGGTGTAATTCACCCTAAAATGTACATTATGTCATCATGTGCTCGCCCTCGTGTCGTTTCAAACCCTGAAGATTTTCGCTCAACTTCCGACCACAAATGAAGACGCTTATGAAACCTGAAAGATCCAAAAAAAAGAGATCCATGCGTTGAAAGCGCAAGTACTGCGTGAGGAAAAATGAAAGTGACCGTACGTTAAACCACTATATGATGTTGAGTCATTGAGATTCAACTGATTCATTCAGGAAGTGTTACTCGGAGACGCAAAACAATGCTGTGGACTTTGTTCGGAAGTATTTTCGTTGCCGAAAACAAGCGAAACGGGCTATTTGGTGTCTAAAATATTAGTCACTTAATATAAACTGTGTTTATTAATCTGCATGTTGACTAAAATCAATATCACATTTGTAATCATGCTGATATTTGGAGAAAAATGGTGCTGTTTGTGTGTCATTGGCTAACTATGTTAAATGATATAAATATAAAAGGCATACTGCAGTGTTTTTGCCCCGTTTTTAATTCTGGGGGCATTCAAAAGTAGAGCTGCAACTAACGATTATTTTTTCTGCTGACTAATCCAACGATTATTTTTTCCGATTAGTCGACTACTCTAACGATTATTTTTATTAAGGTTTTTTTTATTAATCTAGTGATCTTTTTTTACGTAAGAAGTTAGAACTAATTCAGCAGTTCATTGAGGTGTAGAAACACTGGGACACGCCATTATGTAACAAAACGATTTGATTTTGATTAAAAATAAGCCACTCATGTGTGTTCGTCCAGTGGAAGACATTTGAACTTTAAAATGAGTGTCAAACTTTCTCTACAGTCTTAAAGGAACTTTGATAGTGTTCAAGCCATTGAACAAACGTCTCCTGAACCGTGTGTTTTTCCTCTTGCTCTGTCTGTTCAGAATTTAGCAGCCTCATCTCTGATTGGCTGGAATTTTGACACATTGTAACGCTAGTTTGTGTTGAGCAGGCGAGCGGTCGGCGCTTAGCGAGCGCAGGGCGGGAATCAGGAGCGCGAGCAACTCAAACCTTACACGTGTGAAAGAGAACGTCCGCGCACATCCAAATAAACTTCTTTGAAATGCAAAACTGATTTTCGTTCGCTCGAAATATTTTCTTATTTGCGAGACGAAGATTTTCTCCTCAACTCAGTTCACGCGCAAAATGCCCTTTTTCACGCTCAAAATATGATCTTGCGTGCGCAAAAATTTGTCAGAGATCCAGTTCCACAGGTGGTACGCCATTTCGGTTCTGCAAAGGGAACAAAGGAGCGTTTTATTTGGCCTCTGTTTAAAGTATTCCCATACTTTTGATCATCGTGGTCTGGGTTTTTGTGATAGAATGGAACTTTCTCCGTTCCCAGGAGCAGAAGCCGCCATTACGCCAGATGAACGTAAACAGTGTGACGCGTCGACGCATTTTCGTAGTCGACGTAATCGATGACGCACTAAACTAAACTCGTTTTAATAGACTAAATCATGCAGTGAAGTCGTGCAGTAAATATGCATGTGCGCTAGTCTAACCTAGTGAATGCGTGCACTCAATGGGTTTGTTTTTGTAAAGTGACGGACATACTTGATTGTTAGATCACTAAATCAACATTTACTAGATCATGGACGATGTATAACGTTTGGCGAGTGGCCGTTTCGTTGCCTGTCCTGAGTGTCGTTCACACCGGCCAACAGTCCTGTAATATCATTATTACGCTGCAGTTTGTAACTTTTTTTTTGTGTGTTCAAAATGTACAAAGTATTTATAGTGAGCGAGTCCATCATATATATCCGGACTGTTTTAGACCGGCTGGGCAGTTCTGTTTAAACCAAAATTACGCACTGCAGCTTTAATAATAATAAACTTCTTTATTCTGGATTAAAATATTGCAATAGTATCATCTCGTGAGTTTAGTAACATGATTAGTATTGAATCGTGACTAGTGTATCGTTATGGCCCTATAATATATTATATATATATATCTCCACATTGAGCACTTTGGCACGGTTCAGTGTTTGGTCTGGGCGTTTTTCTGTTTTATTATTACTCGATAAAAGCTTTTTTCCCCCAGCAGCAGTTTGTTTGAGAGATCTACAGCTTGACATTAAAGGCTGTAACTGCTCACAGCTTTAGAAGTAATTTCTGCATCAGCAGACAACATTGCAAAAATGCCTGTTTTCAAACAGGTTTTTCCCAAACACTTCCTCCATCTGTCATTGGTCTGACAAACACGATCCTACTTTATAGACGCCTATAAATCATGATCCTACTTCATAATCATGATGTTCGAACAAACAAGGCAATGGTTTGAAGGTACCACAGTATTTACAGCTTTCAGGCCACTCAAACTCTGAATGTTTTGAGATATAAGGAAGTGTTTTCAACACTTTGGCTTGAATCCACTTTTTTGTAGGGATGTCCTCCTGATCTGATCTCAAGTATATCCGGTGTCTGGGACGATTTATTCTTTTAACGGATTGGCATCGGCTATATTAAAAGGATAGTTCACCCAAAAATGAAGTTACTCACCTCAGTCCATCCATGATAGTGGTCTTTTTCTTCAGTAGAAACAGGTAAAGGAGATTTTTAACTGAAAGTGTGGCCCTCGTTGAGTTAATATAATGGAAGTCAATAGGTGTCGTCACTTTTGAGATGGATAAAAGCATTATTTAGATCAACATTTGAGCGAATGCATCATCATGCGACAGGACGCTCGTGTTCGGGACGGTTTGCCGAGGCTGTGAATTACAGGTAATAATGTTGTAAATAATGTTCTTGGACAGACCGATCGTTTCGCTTCATAAGACCTCAATGAATCGTCTGGAGCCGTGGCTATTCGTTTTGCTTTGCCCCGTACAGGGTTTTACCTGCGTCAAAAATGGTCCTCGACATGGTCATCGACCATAACAGTAAAAAGTAGCCACATGATCTATTGATAAATTTCATAGCTTTCCAAGAAAAATGCATCTTTGCTAGACCTGATAATTATTTTGATATATATATATATATATATATATATATATATATATTAATAGTCAATATTAAAAAGTAGCATTAAAAGTCTAATTTTCTACCATATTCAGTTGAATGCTAATAATAACTAAGCTTTGTTCTGGTTTCACCTCACTCCAGTCCAAAGTGATTTTATAGGTGATTTGCTCCACATTGCCATATAAATGACCTGAAAACACTGGATTGTGAAGGCTAAATCGAACTAACCACTCTTGTTAAACAGGGTAAGCACACTGAGGTTCAGTGTTGGACTGATCTGTTCCGTTCATTAAAATGAATCGGTTCAAATGAGTCTAGGTTGCGAATCGGACGTTGTGTGCGAATCCCGGCTGTTAGGACGTCGCAAAAGATTTGTCATCGCAGAAAAGGCTTCGTCACTGGATAGGAATTTTTTTCGTTTATTGAAGTGTTTTATGTCCGCTGCATGTGCAAATATGCAAACATGGATTCGATCTTCCGAACTTTTAGCATCATGTCAGTTGATTCAGATTAAAATGCGAGAGTAAAAACAGTGCTCAGTTTGAAGACTCGGCTCGTTTTCATGCGTCCTGTCACAAGCGCAGCAGTCCTAAATCACAAGAATTGATCAAATAAGGCTTTGGCAAGACAAAAAATCATTTTGGAGGCCACCAAAAAAATTTCAGTGCAGGAAAAAATGTTTTTTTTGGCTCTCAAAGTGAGGGTAGCCGTTGACTGCTGTGTGTTATTCACAGAGGACCACGGTTTCAGCTAAAAATCTTCTTTTCTACCGAATAATAAAGAAAAAGACATCTTGGATTTTTGGGTGAACTTATCCCTTTAAGCTCAATCCTTCATTTTGTCAACTGTCGTACTGCAGTAGTGAAAACTATAATTAAAAATCACTTAAAAGTTGCTTTTATACAATCTCCTGTTTGAAATGTCTGTGAAGCACTATATGAATGAATAAAAGTTAAAAGTTGAAGTTCAAGTGAGTTTGCCAACCACCATTAAAAGGACACGAAGCTCAAATGTGTGTGAAGCAATGAGGTCTGTCTGTTCTCACACACGTCCGATCTTCCATTTTTATCATATTTGATGCACAGTTTTGTAACTAATAACTCAAGTCTCTTATTGTGACTAACATAATGCTTTGCTTCAGACTCGACTCCCGATGACGGTTTAGTACCGAAACGGCGAGCTTCTTCAATAGTGTGGAGGTGGTTTGATTACAAGAGGTCAGACTTCAAACAATTAAGCACAATATTTTGCAAAATATGCAAGGAAACAGTTACCGTTAAAGGTGAAAACACAACGAACTTGTTTCACCACTTGACCTCCTCATGACCGTCCCCGACAGGAGACCGACCGGTCAGTGTCACAGCCACGCGTTCTCGCTCTCTTCTCTCCGACGGCAAAGTGACACACAGCCGCTTCCTCTCTCTCACTCGTCTCATTCGCTCCGGTTTAATAGTCTTTGTATTGCGCATAATCTTAGTCATTCGCGCTCACACCAAAAGCACGGAGAACACAAGCTGCTTTTCAGTCTCAAACTACTTCTGAGTCACTAAAATGAGTGGATTAGTGCGCTAAAATGGTCAAATACATACAAAATTAAGTCGAAATAACCGTCTTGGCTAGTGTCCGGTTAAACACGGTCAGTTTTAGAATGTTAAATGGTTAGTAAGAGAATGCATATTGTGTAACAGTGTATTGTGTCCGTGCAAAACTCTTAAAGTGACGGTAGCCCAATATTCCTGTCATGTTCATCAACAGACAATCACTTTCTGCTCTTGACTGAATGCGTTTTATAACTTTAATGGTAAGCATTAATCTGTATTTAATTTTTACAGTGAAGACTACAGAAATTAATCAAATGTAAAATAACACTGCATGCGTTTCTTACCTGAATAATTGTTTAATAAGGTATTTTGTCATCAGCTCATTGGAAAAGGATGGAAAATGCCCTTCATTGTGTTTGCACTAATAAATGCTGCTGCCAAATCACCAATAAAACCTTTTCTCTATATCGACATAAATCAAATATTCTTGAAATATCGTGATATAATTTTGAGACTATATCGCCAATCCCTATTATGTAACCATCTATAGAGTCAATATTTATTTGTTTTAATTTTTGACGATTATAACAACAGCACTGAACTGAACAAACTTTTTAAATACTTTAAATACTACAAAACAAAACTCTTCTACATCAATAAATAGTCTGAAAGTGCATTTTTTTTAAAAATATATAAAAATATACATTGTGCGCTGTCACTACAGTGTCTTTTTTTAAATAAATAAAAAATATAATAATGAATATTGGCTGTAAAATGATTCTAACAAATTAAAAGTATAAAACTAAAGCATACTAAACCGCCTCAATAAAAAAGAACAACCGCTTATTAACAACAGGCGTAATAAACTTAAGTCTAATGTTTTCAAATGGAGAACATAAATAAATCTCAGTGGAGTCTATAAACTAAACATCAGCATTAAACTGCAGTTTTAAAAGGTTTGTGTTATTAGACTAAACCGTAAAGAGAATGGAAGATATTCGCTGGGATATGCAAATAAAGTCAGAAAAATAAATAAAACAGTGAGTACATCATCGCAATTAGAGTCCATCTCATCTGGCACGTTATCAGAATTAATAATGTTTTTGCCAGTCTCTAAATGATGAAATATCTGCTGTTTACACAGTTTACACAGTGGAGAGAATTAATTTCCACAGAGCTGTATTTATTTAGATGTTTATCAGCTAAATAAATATCATATAGTGGGTGTTAATGTAACATGGAGTTTTAAATGAGTGGATCTTGTTAAAAGTTACGGTGGTACCGTAAAACATACGGTGGCTGTTTGGATCATTCCTGAGCATCAGCCGGTGAATGAACTAATGATGATGAGCATAAACAACAGAGAAAGACAATTAAATTCAGCGCTCTTATTTCCTACATGCACTCATTCATGGCTGTTTTATTTAACTTGCGTAAATGTACGTCTCTATTGGGAGATGACTTGACGGATTAGCCTGTGAATGCGTGAATTTCAAAAAAATTTACCTTTATGACTGGTTTTGTCGTCCAAGGTCTCATATATAATGTTGTTTTATAACATTAATCAAGTTGTTTTGTGGTCTAGATGTTTTTAAATCTCTTTTTGATAATGGGTGTTTTTAAAAAAAATCTAAGCAATACAATAAACAAGTTACTTTAAAAACTGTAAATAACATTATTTGTTGGTTTATCAGGTCATCTGCATCTTTAATAAAATCTTCATGCGTATTGCATAATAAAAGAATGATCAGATGCTGTTTATAATCATTAAAGACCGTGAGTAAAAACGAGTTTGCCCTGCAGTGTTTCTTCCATGGTGATGAAGACAGCCGTCAGGCTCCAGATCACTTAACTTTGACCCAGTTTTGGATTAATTTGGCCCCTTACATCTGCACAGGTCACGGAGACATGGCCACGGAGCATATAAATGGAAATGGTACGGATGAACCGGTGGAGTCTTCAGCTGCGGTTACCCATTCAGAGCACTTCCAGACACTACTAGATGCGGGCTTACCTAGACAAGTTGCAGTCAAACTAGACGAGATTTACATAGCAGGTGAGACATTATGCATCTAACTCTCCATAGGATGTCATGTGCTGTGGTGTCCATGTCGCACAACTTTGTGTTTTGTCTAATTTTTTTTATTTTATTTATTTAATTTTTTTTAATCTATTGCTCATGTATGAACTTATTCTCTGAGATAAACTTTCAATTTGAGAAAAAAGTGCAAGTTGTGAGAGAAAGTGGTATTTACCTAGAGATGTTCCGATACCCTTTTTCCCTTCCCGATACCGATACAGAGTACTGATCCGATACCTGTATATACCACTAGCCCTGTATGAATTGCTAGAATTATTTTGTGCTTTAGACTTATCCCTTAATAAAACATGAACAAATACATGCAGTGAACTACTATATTTATTACAGTTTTTATTATCGGACATGTATTTGACAGTAATATTATTTATCTTTCTTAAGCGAAAAAGAACTTCAAATGCAGCCACAAATCTAACACAGCGAACTGAAAAAGGTATTTTAGTTTTACAATATAACTGCATAAAAAACAGTGCAACAAATAAATCTAGGAATATAAAAACAATGATATATTAAAATGAAAATAATCTATTTATAGCAAAAACAATTGAAAAATAAGCAAATATCTAGGCATAATTATTATTAGTAGAGACGTATTACTTAGAGATGTAGCTCAATCTACTGTTGGCTACAACAATAACCCTAATATATTGTCAATTTATTCACGTTAAACCAAAAGTTTGTTTTGACGCAAAGACCTTTGAGTGTCTGTGTTCATAATATGACAGTTTTCTCAAATGAAACGGTAAATTCTCATGAAGTGACGGACGGTTTATGCGTTCGTGTCCTCGTATGGTGTCGCACTGCTAAACAGCGGACGTACTGCTAACGTGTTTTCATTTCTTCTTCGCTGCTCTAAACAGTGGTTGCTTGTGGCAAAACAGAACAACTTCCTGTGTTTGCAATGCATTCTGAGCAGCGAAGAACCGTGCAGCGGTTAGGCAAAGCTAGCGACCTTAATAACTGGTCTTGTTTAAGAAAATGGAATCGGATCGGTACATGGGTTCAAGTACTCGCCAAATCCGATGCCAGAATTTGTTGTGGTATCGGTGATATTTCCGATACTAGTATCGGAACAACTCTATATTTACCTTTTTATTTTTTTATGTGGTTAAAAAAGTCCAAATTGCGAGGAAGTCACTATCCTTTTCTGTGGCAGAAACGAAAAGCAATTGTAAGATGTTGGATGTCCATTTCAGGTTTTTTCCTCTGACAGCGGAGGCTCGTTAACCTATCATTAACCATTAACCCAAATAAAATGAATTTAAAATGGATGCGTGTCTGTGAACTGTTAAATAAAACTAATTTTAGTTTTACATGCGCAAATGACAGCATAAACGACAACATTAACAAAACGGGAAAAAAACCTCTTGGCTATATGCTCTGTTTCGGTTCATTTTTGTGACACACTCCACAAATATGTTCATGGAAAGGAAACCTAGACGACAGAAAGCACGTCCTGTTTATTTTCTTTATTTCACAAAAGAAAGTTTAGTTTTTATAGTGAGTGCACACAAATAAGAGTAAACCCAGTTTTGAATGATGTCTCACTTTTATCTGTATGACCATAAATGAGTATTTTAAATCGTTTCTGTTCTTATAAGGAAACATTTAGTGATTGTGAAGGCGCCTCATACACACACACACACACACACACACACACACACATAACTTGACATCACAGCCTGTTCATTATCAAAATAAAAAGTTACACAATTGTCATCTTTTACACACCCTCAATTTGTTCTAAACCTGTCTGAGTTTCTTTCTTCTGTTGGACACAAAAGAATATATTTTAAAGAATGATTGTAACCAGACAGTTGACGGTAGTATTTTTCCCCCTGTTAGGCTTGTTTATGTAAGTTTAGCATCTAAACACATCGCGAATATGCAAATATTTGGATGTCGAATGAGAGAGGTAGGCTATGTGAGAACAACACCGGTTTCAGTTTAGCTCGAAATGAATTAGTTTTGGCTTGACGTTTATACAGCTACTTTAGTTTTTCATTCTTGTTGGCCCGGTTTCACAGACAGGGCTCAGAATAAACCAGGGTTAGGCCTTAGTTCAATTAGTAGTTTTTTTTGTTTGTTTTTTTCTTGAGACAAAGTAATGGCACCAACATATTTTCAGAGATGTCAGTGCAAGTTGCTTTGTTAAAACAGCTCTAACATGCATTTTAGTCTGGGATTAGACTTCAAGGGTTCGTTCACCCAATAATGAAGTTTCAGACATATGTGGTTCTACACCCGTAAGACCTTCGTTCATCTTCAGAACACAAATGAAGATATTTTTGATGAAATCCGATGGTTCAGTGAGTCTGTATTGACCGCAAGATAATGAACATTGATTCAAAACAAAAGACTGGTAAAGCCTCATGAAGCAGAGGTTCAGGGCACCAAAGTCACATGATTTCATAAGTGACTCAATTTCAACAGTTCATGTGACTTTGGCAGTTTGATGCGCAAACCGAACCACGGATTAGAAACAAAAGATTCGTAAAACATTCGTTGAAATCAACCATCACTAGATATTGTTAAAGTCGTTTTTTGTCTCTGTACTTTTTATTAGTATTCTTAAAGGGTGAACTAACGCTTGTCTGTGAAACTTTAGGGGTTGTTCTGAATACCATTCAATTGAAAGGATTTCTTGTGGAGTTAGTGGGACTAAAATGGCTTATAGCTTATAGATTCCTCGATTAAGTTAGATTACTTGATTTTAACAATCCTCGATTACGGATACTATTTACCCATGTCGAGTTACCGCAAAAATACCGGAAGTGGGACGAGAATCCATGAACCGCATTATCAGACCGTTTAAGGCTGCACGACGTATTAAAACATTTAAAAACCCGATTACTTGATTAATCATCAAATTAATCATCCAATTACTAAAATAGTTGTACGTGATAGCCCTACTTGTAGCTATGTTTGTAGTGCTTGTAATGTCTAGTTTTATTTACCGGTATTTTACATTCATGTAATGACTTAGTTGCAACTTTTTTCTCAAAAGCTCAATTTTATGTGTAGCATGCTTTTTAACCATGCAGCAAATAGTTGAAAATTTCCTTTTTGAACCGTTCAACCAATGATTAATTATGAGCATCCCTAATGAGAGATGTGAACTCAGAAAAGTCAGATTTTTATTCTGTGATGGAAACGAGTTTCCAAATGTATGTGCCCGATAACAATATATAGAACAATTGTAATGTGTATAACTGTTTGGTTGAACAAGATAAAACATTTATTTTCATCTGCGTGTCGGACTGTCTACACTTTTCTTGGGAATGCATGACTGTTACAGTAATTTATGCAAACCATTGCAATCAAGGCCATTGTTTCGTCCTGTTGACCGTATGCAGTGCCATTGTTGGCTGTTATTCGTAGACATTCACATAATGGCACCGTTTATCCGTCACTGTAACATTGAAGGAATCAATAACTGTTTGAGTAGACGAGGGTGAATATTGGGTTTGCTTCTCATTTAACTGTGATTTGTACCTCAAGAACAAATCAAACTGTCGAGATGAGTTCTGCGTCGGAAACGTGCTGCCAAACGTACACATGCGGGACAATGACTGCAGCTGGTCGTGATTTGATGATTAACGCTTATAAAGCACTGTGTCCATGAGATCCAGTCAATGGCTCTGCTCTACTGTGTCAAATTACACATGACATCAATCGAGGGAAGTACAGCAGTCGTTCAGATCACGTCTTTCATCAGGATTTTACAATGGAATCTTATCCAGTTCATTTAAATTTGTTTGACAGATTGCAGTGTCTTAAGTATGTGTTTTTGTGCAGGGCTCGTGTCTCACAGCGATCTCGATGATCGGGCGATCGAAGCGCTGAAAGAGTTCAATGAAGAAGGTGCGCTGCAAGTCCTCCTGCAGTTTAAAGACAGCGACCTGTCGCACGTTCAGGTATGTTTGAGAAAGCAAAACTGATACAGTCGGACATCTAATGTCGTTCATTTCACCATTTTTTACTTGTGTTTGGGACTCATTATTGTTTAATTTGGACACATGATTTCTTTCTAATTGAAATCTGTTAAATCATAATAGCTAAAATAACAAAGCGTGGATTAAAATGTACATAAAGTAAAAAAAAAACAAATATTTGTTTATCAGATAATGCTTATACTGACTGTAGCAGAAACTCTTTCTTTGCATAGAACAGTTGACTAAGTTATCTGTAATTATCATAAATCAACTTACTAATAGAGAACAATTATTTCAGTTTTCACTGGTTCTGGCACAAACAGGTTTTTATTTCTTTTTAACTCATGTAAAATTGTAAGTCCAATTTCAGTACCACAACAAAAACTTCAAGTTCAAACATTGTTAAAGGTAAGTAAACAGTGAGCACAAATTCAGCAGCACAAATAAAATAATCAGTGCTGTAGGTTTAACTGTAGGAACAGAAACTGAATAAAGTCATCAGTAGGCATTGACGCATATTTCTTTTTCCATTTTTCAGTTCATTCCGATATAAGTTGAGTAGGAATAAATTGAAAACGCTCCCTCTGCTCTGTGGCAGTGGAAACGCACCGTTATGAATGCATATGCGGCCGTGCGCATTTTACTTTTGTTTTGGAAAAAACAATGGCATATTCCAAACCAGGTATACAAAAATCGACAATACAGACCTTTGTGAACTGCACAACATACAAAAACTTCAAGAAGGTATAAAGAATGCTGCATGTTTATGCAAATATATTGTGCTTGCAAATATCTGCAATAAAGCCGGATTCCAAAAACTTATACACACAAGAACATTGTTTTTAAATCGTGATTAAAATCGAAATCACAATATTGCTAAAAAAAAAATTGTGATGGGTTTTTTTTTGTCCATATCGCACAGCCCTAATTTAAACGATGGCTATTTATTAGTTATAAATAACTTGTTTTCATGACCGAATTATTCAAATGTAATAAATATTGAATGACAGGTTAAGTAAAAATAGAGTCAGTGTTGGGGGTAACGCATTACAAGTAACTTGAGTTACGTAATCAGGTTACATTTTCAAGTAACTAGTAAAGTAATGCATTACTTTTTCGATTTACAGCAAAAATATCAGTCACTTTTTCACATTTATTAATTGACAGCTGTCCAGTTTATGGTCAGTGAATGGCTTTTTTGAGGTAAATGCAGTGTCATGTGACATTGTTTAGATCAGTTTTTCAGATTGAAGAATCAATATTGGATCATCTAAACGGGATCGATCAAAATCTAAAAATGTATTTTTTCAACCCGTCAAATGTTAAATAAAACTGCATAGTCTTTACTGTGTAAATCAAATATAGACGAATCCTTAAGGCTGCATAAATTATTCAGTCAAGAGTAATTTTCTGTTTTTTGTCTAATGCACTGAAACACATCTGGTTTATTCCCAACTGCATAATACATAACAGACCGTTTAGGAGGATATTTGTCTGTCTTGTATTTGTTCATAAAGCGGGATAAGACACGGAAGAGAACTCACATTTGTCACGCGCTGTCTGAGAGGTGGCTTTCTGTGCACAGAAACCATCTATCGGACCATGTGAGAGTACGGAATTAGTTCTTTAGTGCATTCTTCTGATCAAATGGTCTAAATTTCTTCAATGTTTAAATTCTTGCAAATGATAAACTTTCGTTTGCCCCAGGCCATCAGGCAGTCCTTCCTCCCATCCACTTGTAGGCACACAAGCTCTCCTGCTAACCTTTTGCTCATGTTTTGAACAGAATAAAAGTGCCTTCCTCTGCGGCGTGATGAAGACGTACAGACAGAGGGAGAAACAGGGGACCAAAGTGTCAGACTCCACTAAAGGACCGGATGAGGCCAAAATCAAAGCAAGTTTATTTAAGTCATCTATTGCTTGTTCTCTCTAGCTCTGCGGTGTTCATCGTTTGTTCTCTTTCTGCCGATAACTGTCAAATGTTTTATTTGGTACTTCTCCAGGCTTTGCTCGAGAGAACTGGCTATACGCTTGATGTGACGACAGGCCAGCGCAAGTACGGCGGTCCTCCTCCAGGGTCGACCCATGCCGGAGTACAGCCCACCGTCGGCACAGAGGTTAGTGCTGTAGTCGGTTAAACCAGGGGTTTCAAACTGTGGTACAGGATTCAATTATGGGTTACAGAGTGGGAAAAGGTGGGTCACGCAGAGTCACTTGGCAGCAGCTAAATTTACATTTCCGTGAGTAACACACACGCACATGAACCGTTTAGTCGAGGGTAGCACGATATACCAACATTAAATAGAAATCTCTATATTGCTTAGTGTGATTTTTGAATCACAAAGGCTGAGATTTAATTATATAAATATGACTGTGCAGCTTAACACTTTTCAGCCTCGGTTCATTAAGTGGTTCATTACGCATTATTAACGAGAAAATGCTTGTTCACTCCAATCACTGCGCCGTGAGATCGCATTACACCAGAGAATTCAAATGTCACGAAAGGCTGATTCAGATCTGGGCTGCGTTTCTGAAAGACAACAGCGCCGAGTTGAACGGACAACTGAGATGAATTGGTTTCTCAAAAGCATCGTGTGACATCTCTGTTGTCTGTTCAACTCAGCGCTGTTGTCTTTCAGAGATATGGCCGAAAGAGTGCAATGTTTGTGTTCCCCTGCATGTGTTTGGCTACCTAATACATAAGGAAAATATGTATGTAAAAAGCATTTCACATGTACACACACAAGCAGGGGAGCGTATTCTGCGCTGAACACCGCGAAGAGTTTAACACTCGCAGTCGATAGTTTAAAGTCTGTAAATGAAGAAATTAAAACGTAAATTTTATTAGTGAATTTTTACAGTTGGAAAAAACTATAAAAGAATATTTTTTTTAATTTTCTAATTTCTGTCATATCAAACGTTTGGTTAAAATTAGGTAAATTTACATTTATGTAAACTTGCTATGTCTGTAAATCAGTTGAGGCAGCAAACTGAAAGTACTGTTATTCTTCACATGTCAACATGGACGTTAGGCTGATATTGTAATTACAATCAAAAGTCTGTATTGCATTTGAACTTCTATATCATTCATACTATGACAAGGAAAATAAAAACCGCTCTAAAGAGAACTAACGCCTCCCGCCCCACATTCATGTTTTAAAATGACTTTGGTGGGTCTTGAGACGGATTATACTTAGTTGTGTCCTGGAATGGAAAAGTTTGGGAACCCCTGAATGAAACTCTTCGTTTTGACATATGAAATAAGTCAGAAAAATCTCTTTTTGAAACTGAACAGTTTATTGAACCTATAGAAAAAAAAGATTTGCATGTGTTATCATATTTGATATATCAGGCTTTTATGGCTCATGCAGTCTGATATATTGAGAATTTGGGGCTCAAACTTGGAGGAATAAAAATGCCTCAATTTTGATCCCAAAATGAAAAAAATTGGTGCAGATGCTGATATTTATATGGCCAAAAAGAAAGATGAAATTCTGATGCTTGTAAATGAATGAGATATAAAACAGTATAGCAGATACTTACATAAAATGCATTTAAATATCAATATCTGCCAATAATATGTCTTAGTAAGATATTTAAATCCTTAGTTTTATGATCAAATCTCTGTAGTTTAAAATGTATAATGCAATACAATGATGATTGAGAGATGAACAAATAAACCTTCCTCGAAAGATGATGATTATATTTGATACTCATGATTTTTCTATAAAATGATGTCTGGATAATCAAGTAAACCGAAGCTGCTTCAATCCAGTAAGTGTTCATCTTACATTTGGATGTAACAATGATATTTTGGTGATGGACAATATATTTCATTGTTGGGTGAAAGTTGGTGTTTAAACTAACCAATAAATTGTCTTAAAGTAGCCAACTCGTGCACAATCCCTAGACTTTCTAAATTTCCCATTGCTAGGAAAAAGTGCTGAGAATGTTTATTTCAGTAAGATCAAATGACGGATGGCTTCTGTATACACAAACTGTACCATCAAAAATGTATTGTATTATCAGTCTTTTTTCTTATGGCTGTTCTTGGTCTGATGAAGTCTTCAAACATTCATAGATTTTTGTGGGAAAGATCCCGAGAGATCTGTTTGAAGATGAGCTGGTCCCTCTGTTTGAGAAAGCTGGGCCTATATGGGATCTGCGTCTGATGATGGACCCCCTCAGCGGGCTGAACAGAGGATACGCCTTCGTCACCTTCTGCACTAAAGAGGCTGCACAGGAAGCGGTCAAACTTGTAAGTGATTTTCCTTGCTGTTTGTCTCTAGCCGCCTTGTCAGAGTCGGCGCAGTCTAATTGTAATATTTCCTGCAGTGTAACAACAACGAAATTCGACCTGGCAAACACATCGGCGTATGCATCTCTGTTGCCAACAATCGTCTTTTTGTGGGGTCCATCCCTAAGAGCAAAACTAAGGACCAGATTGTGGAGGAGTTTGCCAAAGTTACTGGTAAGTGTTGGTGTTATCGAGATGCTTACATGCTTACATGTCAGTTTCACAGATTATCTGGAACATCAACTCTGATAGTTTGTTCGCTGGAGGTTTCTAGCAACAATATAATGAAATTTATGGATGGTAAAGCAGGTTCATCTTAATTTAATTCAATTGTGAATAATAAAGGTGCCACAGATTCAATCATTTATGTAGGGTGGTTCAGTTTATTACAGTAAGGATCTAAACATGAGGATTTATGTAGATCTGAAGTTAATCATAATTTCATTCATCGATCATGTTAATGTAAAAAATGCTGCCCGAGTTTTGGTTTGCCGTTCGAGTGCATGTGCACAGTTTTCTATTTTATTTTTCCAAACTTCTCTCTCTTCTAACAAAATTAACTTTATGAAATAGTTATGTGCAAAAGAAATGCAAGAAACATCTAAAATGCAAATATAAAATGTACATATGCCAGCAGCCGTATCCCCTGTAGCCCAAGACTGGCTGCCCACTGAAGCTAAGCAGGGTTGAGTCTGGTCAGTACCTGGATGGGAGACCTTCTGGGAAAACTAGGTTGCTGCTGGAAGAGGTGTTAGTGAGGCCAGCAGGGGGCGCTCACCCTGTGATCTGTGTGGGTCCTAACACCCCAGTATAGTGATGGGGACACTATGATGTCAAAAAGCACCGTCCTTCAAATGAGACGTTAAACCGAGGTCCTGACTCTCTGTGGTCGTTAAAAATCCCAGGCCAAATTTGCCCATTGGCCTCCCATCACGGTCTCCTAATCATCCCCATATACTCTCCTCTCCACCAACCATCTGGTGGCGCTGTGGCACAATATGATTGCCATCGCATCATCCAGGTGGATGCTGCACACTGGTGGTGGTGCAGGAGATTCCCCCCTTCCACATGTAAAGCGCTTTGAGTACCCAGAAAAGCGCTATATAAATGTAAGGAATTATTAATTATTATAATTTGAAGGCAAGGTTCCTTTAAGAAGACCAGATCTGAGTTGGTGTTATTCGTTTCCAAGTATTTAGATATTTAGACTGGAAACTAGATAAAAATAGTAGAAAAGTAAGAAAAGCATTTTTTGCAGTGTAACGTTTCTATTGGGTTACATGGAGATGGTCTAGAAAGATGAACTTAACCCTTAAAGACTTTCAGTTGGGAAGCGGATGTCCCACAATCCGTTGCAGACTCATTCTGATATGAAACATTCTCATCACATCAGTTCCTGATCGATAAAAGTAAAATAGCTTTGTCTTTTCATGTGGACTTCTTTACGTGGGTGTGAGAGCATGTTTTATTAACTCCCTGTTAGGAGTTAATTCAGGAGTTAATTCAGGAGTTAATTCAGGAGTTAATTCAGGAGTTAATTCAGGAGTTAATTCAGGAGTTAATTCAGGAGTTAATTCAGGAGTTAATTCAGGAGTTAATTCAGGAGTTAATTCAGGAGTTAATTCAGGAGTTAATTCAGGAGTTAATTCAGGAGTTAATTCAGGAGTTAATTCAGGAGTTAATTCAGGAGTTAATTCAGGAGTTAATTCAGGAGTTAATTCAGGAGTTAATTCAGGAGTTAATTCAGGAGTTAATTCAGGAGTTAATTCAGGAGTTAATTCAGGAGTTAATTCAGGAGTTAATTCAGGAGTTAATTCAGGAGTTAATTCAGGAGTTAATTCAGGAGTTAATTCAGGAGTTAATTCAGGAGTTAATTCAGGAGTTAATTCAGGAGTTAATTCAGGAGTTAATTCAGGAGTTAATTCAGGAGTTAATTCAGGAGTTAATTCAGGAGTTAATTCAGGAGTTAATTCAGGAGTTAATTCAGGAGTTAATTCAGGAGTTAATTCAGGAGTTAATTCAGGAGTTAATTCAGGAGTTAATTCAGGAGTTAATTCAGGAGTTAATTCAGGAGTTAATTCAGGAGTTAATTCAGGAGTTAATTCAGGAGTTAATTCAGGAGTTAATTCAGGAGTTAATTCAGGAGTTAATTCAGGAGTTAATTCAGGAGTTAATTCAGGAGTTAATTCAGGAGTTAATTCAGGAGTTAATTCTTGCAGTGTGATGGATTTGATTTGCTCAAACAAGCTTCAGTCTCCCAGGAAATAATTATCCATCCTCTATCCCAACAGAGGGCTTGAATGACGTCATCTTATACCACCAGCCTGATGACAAAAAGAAGAATCGAGGCTTCTGCTTCTTAGAGTACGAGGATCATAAAACGGCAGCCCAGGCGCGGCGTAGGTTAATGAGCGGCAAAGTGAAGGTTTGGGGGAACGTGGTGACGGTAGAATGGGCTGATCCCATAGAAGACCCCGACCCTGAAGTCATGGCCAAGGTACGTCGTTTCCCACTAACACAAAACAAGAGTAGCATTTTGTGTATGATATGCCCAAAGTCTTACATCACAAGGAGTGATTTTATTTCACGATTATCATATACATCACAATACAGTTGTTTTTGCTGGAAATAGCCTTGTGATATCAGAAACAAAACATGATTAAAAACTAATCACGTCTTTACAAGGCATGTGTCTGCACTCGTTCGTTTTTAATGTATAATGCACAACTTTCCATGCAATGTTAATATGAAACATAATTTAGTTTAGTTATCAAGAAGCCAATAATGTAATTAATTAATTGTGCCAAACACAGACTATGACTGGAAACTGATAAAGCTCGAAATGAGTGGAGTAATGAATAATGAAGGATACCATACTGTAAATACCACAATAAATACACTTAAGCAAGTCTTTTGAATGTCTAAAACATTTAATTTAATTAAACTTATGTGGATCCACCTGTTGGGTCGTCTTGTGTGCGTTGTACAAAATGATTCTCAGAATACTGAGTTATCTGTTGATTACAGTGTTGACTTTATCTGTGGTTTTAGCAGCTTCTTATAGCATCAAATACTATAAAAGATTTACAGAATCAAGAAGTCGTCATCTAAAGTATAACTGTTTATTCCACACTCAATTTATTTTTGTACCAAGTTAAAAGAAAAGATTTCTAATTATTTTATTAAATATGTTAAATATTATATTAAATATATTTTTTAAATATTACATTTTTAATTAAAAATAATTTAATGTTGGGATATCATAGGTCTATTTCAGCTTTATATCAGCTGTCTACCATTCTGCTCTCTAAGATATCAGTCAACGACTAGTAAATGCGCAAATTAAGCTTGATCAACTGGGTAGCTGTAAAATAAAAAAAAGTTGTATTACACAGAATAAATGCGACACTGGACATTATCACAGCAATGAAAGTGAGTTTTTAATCATTTGAGGAGAATGCGCTTCATTATCATATAAATGTTAGATTGCAAAACATCTTTATGGTCTTTAAATTGGCTTTTTCTTTATGCAAAATGTTTTATTTTCCTGTGATTTTTGGGTGAAATCTGAACACTTTTTCCCCTCACGACAGTCACCTCTCAGACCCTTGAATTATTATAAATGACCTAATTATACTGAAAAGATTATTTTGCTTGTATTATTTAGGTCAAAGTCCTTTTTGTAAGAAACCTGGCAAGCACAGTAACGGAAGAACATCTCGAGAAGACGTTCTGTCAGTTTGGCAAACTGGAAAGGGTTAAAAAGCTTAAAGACTACGCCTTCATCCACTTCGAGGAGAGAGATGGTGCTGTTAAGGTAATTATCTCTTCCTCTGCATCGTTTTAGAGGTTGTTGGTAATTTATGCGCAGGTTTTAATCAGTGTTTTTCCACAGGCTCTAGCTGAAATGCATGGGAAGGATTTGGAAGGGGAACAAATTGAAATTGTCTTTGCAAAGCCACCTGATCAGAAGAGGAAAGAACGAAAGGCCCAGAGACAAGCTGCTAAAACTCAAATGTAAGATTTTTTTTTTATAGCCATTCATTGTCTCAATTTGTTCCCCTGAACACAAATGGAGAAACCTTTTCAGGTTCACTCGAGGACTAAAAATCACAGAACAAAAGTCCAAAGGACTAATGCGCGGTGTCATTTGTGAGGAGACTGAAGATTAAGTAAAGCTGCATTTCCACCAAAATTACCCGGAACAGTTTTTCCCAGCAACTTTTTCCCCCCAGACCCGTCCGCATTTCCATCGTGGTCTAAAGTACCATGAAGATTAGGCGAATTATGGCGCTTTTCCACTGCATGGTAGGTTCGATATGGCTCACTTTTTTGCGCTTTTCCACTGGTACGGCTCGCTTAAATAGTATGACCTTAGTGGAGGTTCCGAGTGTGCCGTACAGATAATAAATGTGACGTGTAAACACTGCAGATCACTGCTTGGTCAGAGAGAATCGTCACTACCTGCGTCCTTAGATTTGAAACACGAGACTCTAAACCCGCTAGATTCAAATCAGTAACAGCCACTGCATTGTCATTTGTTCGTGGAACGACTTGCTTTAAACGTCTCACACGCGCAACTTGAAAAAGAAATGGCTGTATCGTGGTCAGTAGATGAGGTTCAGACCCGGAAGCCGAAGAGCGGATCCACAGCAGTAGAGATGGTGAAACTAGCCTATAACAATCGGTCTATAATCCCACCTACTTTGAAGCGATACTAAACTGCAGTGGAAAAGCGAGCCGTGCCGAGCAGAGTAGTATCACGCAGTGGACAAGCACCATTAGTCTGGTGATGTAGGACTGTGTACGACTGCTCCTCCCAGTCCAGGAAAGATAGCAAGTCCATAGCAATCAACTCGTACTGCATGCACCCCAACAGACTTTTAAAAATGGTCATTGAAATAAAATGCCGTGTGGAGTTAACCAATCAACATGCTGCATGAACTCTTCCAATCAGAATGTTCAGCGCCCATGTCCCACCCCTGAAATTTCCTGTGCTATCTCACGAGAAGGGATTTTCTGAGGGGGAACTTTTTACCCAGAACCTTAATTTAGACCCAGATCTCTGAGGTTGAAACACGGCAAAGTTCCTGCGGGGGAAATGTGGCTTAGTTCACTGATTTCCCCTCTGCTGTAGGGATTTGATTAAGGCAAAAACATTCTTTTTCATGCATCGATCAGTTTTGAGATTTTGGGTTATTTGGTTGTTTTATCCAAAATACACTTAATTCTGTCATTAATTCCTCACCCTCATGCCGTTCCACACCCGTAAGACCTTCGTTCATCTTCAGAACACAAATGAAGAAATCTAAGAGGTATATGACTCCTACGTAGATGGCTACAAACACTTTCAACGTCCAGAAAGGAACTAAAGACGTCGTTAAAACGGTCGACGTGACTGTAGTGGATCAAACTGAATGGGATGAAGAGACCAGAATACTTTTTGTGTAAAAACAAAAATAACTTTATTCAACGTCATCTCTTCTGTGTCGTTCTTGTACGATGTTTATGCTCAGCTCTTCCAGGTTCTACGTCAGAACACCGACTCATTATTGGCTCCTGTGTCATCATCACATGCATGCATCATGCTGCTCATGTGATCAGCTTCAGCCAATACGGAGCCGGCATTCTGACCTAGAACCTGGAAGAGCTAAGTTCGTCTCTATATCAGTGTTTCTGAACTCCTGAAACGCCTCCATCTTGAGTTTTCTTCACAATGTTCCTCATTTAAATAATTCATGCGCAGAATAAAGGGGCGGGGCCTGCTCGAGTTAGTTAGTAGTGTGTTGAAACTGGTGGTTATGGTAAGAGGCGGGGCATTTCCCAAACACCAATGGCAACACACCGCTCCAGCCGACCAATCAGAGCACATTGAGCTTTTTAGAAGGAGGGGCTTCATAGAGACAGGAAGTAAACAGAGCGTTACTGACAGACTGAGAAGAGAGGAGCTGAACAAATGGGGAAAATAATCAACATTCAATCCAGTAGAGCCCAAAAAACAAGACTTTGTAAAATGGCATATTAAAGGATGATGTCTAGATTGTAAACCATGTGCGTTTGTTTCAGGTATGATGAATATTATTACTACGGCCCCCCGCATATGCATGCCCCGACAAGAGTGAGAGGACGAGGAGCTCGAGGAGGTTATTCGTATCCCCATGACTATTACAGCTATGAAGATTATTACGATTACTATGGCTATGACTATCACAACTACCGAGGCGGATACGACGATCCCTACTACGGCTATGATGACTTTCAAGCTCACGTTAGAGGAAGAGGCAACAGAGGAGCACGTGGCCCCACACTGTCCAGAGGCCGCGGCTCAACCGCTGCCCGAGGACGGGCTGGTTTCTCTCAGCGCATGGCTCCAGGAACCAGCCGAGGCGCCCGAGGCTCCAGAGGAGGCGTCCAGCAGAGATGTCGAGTGGTACGTGATGTGTGGGTGGAGCATGCCTGGAGTGTTGGCAGGAGGTTTTGAGACCATGTAGGCTAGATGTTTAGTCTGTTTGAGTAGACTTTATCATGACAAAGGACATGGTGATCAAAATACATGTTTTGGCGTTTGTTTTTCCTTCCCCCTCCTTTTCATATTGCTTACATATGCAAGGCACCTTGTGGACGAAATGGACCAAAGGTTTGCATTTTCCTTTCATTTCTGGAAGTCATATTCACAGCACTTGCGTACGCTGAATTGCTTTAGTCTGCTGCAAATGCAAATTGTCTTAAAGTACTCATGTACTGTAATGAGGTCTGGGCGATATAGCTAAAATATCTTTATTTTTCAGCTTTTTGATATTTATGTTTGTGCTAGTAATGCACCGAAATTCCAGCGACAGTTTTACACACACCTTGCCAATAGAATCGCCGTTGGCTTGTAAATTTTTTTTAGTTTACTTGCCGAACTGGTAAAACTTAACAATAAGGTTCATTTAATGTATTAACTAACATGAACTCACCATGAGCAATGCATTTATTACTGTATTTACTAATGAAAATACAGTTCTTCATTGTTTGTTCATGTTAGTTCACAATCATGTTAACAAGATTTTAATAATGTAATCGTAAATGTTGAAATTAATAAATGCTGTAGAAGTGCAGTTCATTATTAGTTCATTTTAACTGTTAACTAATGAACCTTATTGCAAAGTCTTACTGATATACTCATATATATATATATATATATATATATATATATATATATATATATATATATATATATATATATATATATGCACACGCACACACACACACACAGACAATTCGTTAAATTGCGCTAAATTTCATCTGCATCTTTTGTGCATGTTCTTAAAAGCTGAATAATTCCAAATGAACTCCATAATTTTGCCTCTAATATATACTTTGCCTCTCAGGCGAGTAAAATCTAAGACTTTATTAGCCAATGGCTAATGATAGACATTTAGTCACCCAGAGGTAAGACTTGTGAGTCGCGTATGCGAGTGTTTTACTCGCATTTTAGAGGGTTGATTATATCAATTTCTAGTTTAATCAATCCACGTTTTGATGATCTTTTAGTCTGTTTTTAGCAGTTTTCCAACCACCTTTTAAATATTTCTAATGTTAACAAAACGTAGTAGAAACACAATTATACCAAAAGTTTATCAGTGTAAATGTTTTTTTTTTTTTTTTACTTCAGCTAAACGAACTTTAATTTCAGTTTCGGTTCAAAAAAAAAGTATTTTTGGTGAATCACTAGTAGAGTTGTCAAAAGTACTGACTTCGGTACTGAAATTTTAAAAATGTGACTGAGCGCTATATATTCGTAAACGCCTCTGATTGGCCATTGTGTTCAAAGCTCATCAGATATGTTTGTGTTTGGCTTCAATGACCAACGCTTCAAAAACGTAGTGGTCATCAGTGATGCTCTTCACTGAGTGCTTACACAGACACACATGGGAGTGTTTGACATCACAGACCTGTCCTCTCCCGCTTTAAAAACGCTTTCAAATTCAAACACTTCCATGAGTTGATCGTTGTAGCCAATCACAGACATATCCGATGACATCACAATGGCCAATCAGAGGCGTTAACAAATCTGCTCAACAGTGCTCAAAGCGTCACATTTTTTACATTTCAGTACCGTAGTCTGTGATTTTGACGACTCTAATCACTAGTATTTGCACTGAAATGGTTTATTTACAATTAAAAATTACATTCTTCAAATGCAAAATTTAAAGCCAAGACCCCTGCTTTAAAGTTGAACCAGCTTCGTATGTTTTTACCAATTTAACAACAGGACGATCATGTGATCATGTAAACTTTTAAACAAAAGTGATTCAAAATGCAGTTTCTGCCACTGAAGTTTAAATGACACTTTCACATGCGCAAAGATAGAGGATTGTAAAACTAGTCTTAACATTGACTCTTTACGAAACTTACTGGGCGAAATCATTGCCACTATATCATAAATATTTTCTCTCCCTGCTGTAATGAATCTCAAATTTAATGATTTAAATGAAGTAACAGCAAAATCGGTCCTGTAACTGAACATCAGCGCACACATTAATGTCGACAGTGATATTGTGCCACTCACTGGCTCTCTTTAAAATGACCTGGTAACTGGATTTTCCAAGACTTTGGGTGACCATCTCCTGTGCTTTTTTTTTTTTTTGTGAAGGTCCTGCATGAACCTGACTAATCATATACCTTTACTTGTGTTTGCATCAATAAAGCATACGTATCTTTTGTTCCACCAGGGAAAGGGGGTCGAGGCTGGTCCTGACCAGGTAGTATGAAGACTGACTTGTTGTTGGGGTTACACCGGATGCTACCAGTGTTCATAAGGTTAAAGCAAACTCGATGATATTCCAGCCTGTATTGAAGCATATCTCCTGTACTGCCACTCCCGACAAACCATAAAAATCCCCAACTCACAGATTTCACATTCGGAGCCCGTCTTAATAAATGAACCTGCTACTGCCCCCCCCCCCCACGCCTAAACATGCCACATTTTGGGACTCTCAAGGATACCAATACATCAGATGTGTTTTGCACTTTTGTTTTTTTTTGTTTTTTTTGTTTTTTACTCCTGCGTTTGAAGTGGCTCAAAGGAGCTTGATGCTGATGTATATTTTTGTGCTAACTACAATTTTTTTTTTTTTGTGGGAATGTCCATGTTAACCTAAAACGTTTGGATTCTGGTAGAGAACATCTGCGGGTTTTTGGTGTAACCGCCTCACATGGACAAGTCAGGCATTCCAGGAACGTGGTTCTTTTCAGAACTTGTCTTTTTAAGGGTCGGTTAACTACCTCAGTAGAGAGGATTCAACTACCCTGCCTGTACTGTAAATAGGGACACTTACAAACAAAAAAAAACAAACAAACAAAAAAAAAAAACAGCATAGGAGCAGGGCTTGTTTCTATTGAAATATGCACAAGGGCAGCAGCAGCTCAGCAGATATTCTTAATGTAATATAGTCAATCCGCTGCTGCTCTGACATTGCAAACAGTAAAACTGGGCATGCAAATGAATCTCATATGATGAGCTGGAACAAGCCCTGCTTTTATCCTCCTTTCAACTGAATTAGCCGCCTTGCTTCTTCAGATTATGTAGTTACTGGGTGTATGATTGTATGATAGTTTGGAATAAAATGTTACTTTTGTATTGGCTTAAACATCTCAAATGCATCCGCTGCATTTGCTAAGCCCTGCGGTGTCCTTTTTTCCTCAGTTCTCACGAATGCCAGTTCCGATGAATTATGTAGGTTTTATAATCAATCATGACTATTTTCGAACGATCGATATCAACGCTCGCCGCTCTCCTGCGGTCGCGGGCGAGAGGCGAACTCGTCTCTGTGGAAAAAAGGACGCTGCAGCTTCAGTTTATATTCCATATATAGCAAGCAGGTGACCGAACCATTCAACCGGTTTTGTACACAGTTAACTCCCTCTCGATAAAGCTGTAACATTGCAAACTTTTGAAAAGATGTGAGCAGTTTTAAACTATTGTTGGTGGCCAACAACGTTTTTGCATTCCAGCAAATAAATTGTTTTATACTGTAAAATGAGGTGAGTGTAACTTATTTTTGTAATAAAGGTTTTGAATTCTATCTTAAAACATGTTCGCTGTCGTTTTCTTGTTGTCTGGATATGATGCTACTTTAAGTGGTTGGTAGTTTTGGGTCGATTGTCCCAATTTTTTTTTCTTCAGGCTATCAAAACCAGCGTCGTCTTTCACTTCCCATTGGTATCCATTTCAATTCAACTTTATTTCCAGACTCGAGGTCCATTAGAAAAGCACACAACAAGCAAACACACACAATACATTCTATTTTGAAATAGACAATATTTTCCAGTATCGAACCACGCTTTGACAACTGCATAATAATAGCGTTCTCTGAATTATCCAGCCGACAGATAAACTTATACATCAGATTTCTCATTAAAGCCAGCGAACATACTCTGGGTTGGCTGAACTTACTCTCAGACACGTTTTTGGAACCAGCATACCTCGGGTAACCAAGGATTGGGTTACCGTAATTTCCGGACTATTGAGCGCACCTGAATATAAGCCGCACCCACTGAATTTAAAAAAAAATATTATTTTGAACATAAATACGCCGCACATGTCTACAGGTACATTGAAACAAATTAACTTTACACAGGCTTTAACCACTAAAATCCTCAAACTTCATTGTTTTGGCTTTCAGTCGGTTGAAACATCTCAACACCGCGAGATTCACATTCTGTGATGTGCTCAGTTTTTTGGCGGCATGTTTACTGTTTAGATTAAATCGAGCGCGCTCAAACTTCCCATCCTTCTCATTACGGTAGTCGTTTTGTCTCCCTCATCATGGCAAAGACACGGAGAAACGCATATGATGCATATCGCGTCTTTTGCGCGCGCATATTCATTATTTCCTATGTAGACGCAATATGTGAACGGCCCCTTCGTTGTGTTTTTGCACCGAGTCAATTCCTCACGCTGCTGTTTCTAACGTCTTCTCATCGACTCATGAAGACCAAGCTCCCGTTCAGCAGCTCTATTTCCTTTTCCAACAGCCAGATCAATCGCCTTCAACTCGAGAGCAGCAAAATGACTACCGTAATGAGAATGATGGGAAGTTTGAGCGCTCGATTTAATCTAAACAGTAAACATGCCGCCAAAAAACTGAGCACATCACAATGTTTTTTTGAATGAAGAAAATTTAAAAGCGGGAAAAATCCATATATTAGCCGCGTCGTTTAACCCTCGTGTTCTGTTCCAGGTCAATGTGACCCATTTAGATTTTCTAGTTGTTGGAAATACTGTTTTTTTCTTGATATTTTGTGACTTTTTCTCATTTATCATCATGCAAAGTTTCAACATGCTGGTGTTTTTTGACATATACAAACAAAATCACTGTTACGTTCGTGATGTTCGCATGTTTTAACACTCTAAAGCAACTGTAATGACCCAAAATAATAACATTTCTTGGTTATATTTTGTTATTTTATTTTTTTACTACCTTATGAAGCTAAAAAATGAGGTTTTCCACACTTATTTCAATACAGAAACATGTTTTAAGCAGCAGCATGAGTGTGAAGTTCTGATCCAGAAAGCTCTTGACTTTATGAAATGAGTTTACAAAACAGACAACTTAGGAAAAGTACGTTTTCATTCTACAGCTTCATTTAATTGTTCAGTTATGATGTTCTAAGAAAAAAAATGTATGTAAAAAATAAGGTTAAAAATGTACTGTTTATTTTCAAATTTTGTCAAAACAAAATAGTTTTATAAAATGGTTATTTCATTAAATCATATCTTCAGATATATATTTTTTGGAATATTTGACAAATGTTGATATTAAAAGTTTACAGTTTGTTCCTGAATCTTTGTTGTTTTTCATCGTGTGATTTTTGAGGAATTGCATTGAATCCAATCAGGGTCAGTTTGACCCGCTCCATAACGAGTGGACACAGAAATGGAGGGTTAAGCCGCAAGGTTCAAAGTGTGGGAAAAAAGTTGCGGCTTATAGTCCGGAAAATACGGTAGTCAACAGAGTTCAGTGTATGTTTGACGGTAAGATAACCTTGCTTTCTGGAACACCCCTCCCAGGTGTCACCTGTTTTTTTTTGTTTGTTTTTTTAACGCATTGCCGATTCTTAATGAAACTTGATACACAAACAGTAGGACATTCTGTGGATGAATGCCAAATTTTGTCTTATTTTGCCCATAGATGGCGCTGCAATTAAAAGCCTGAATCTGTCCGCAACAGTTGGTCAAGGAAAATTTGTCTTCAAGTGTCAACCAACCCAAGAGAAATCAGTTGATTTCAACAAAAAAGCCACCAGCAGCCAATCAGATTTCATCAAATAATGCCTTGAATAAGCAGTAGAAAGCTAACTGAGGCTGTGCATTAAATAAGTTGAGAATTTTCTGCAATTTTTGGTTGTGGCTCATGCTGGTGAATTGGCCTGTGTAATGTCCAAATGTCCCAAAACCTGGTAGACATGGGGAAAAGGACATTGAGAAATCCAAACAAAGAAAGTTTAAAGCCATTTTATGATACCGACATACATTTATGCCGTTTAGATCAAGAAAAATCTGTATAAAAATTGATTTATAAAGATTTTTTTTTTCATTACATAACTGAGAGTGGTGTCAGCCTACCTGAAGAAAACAACTGGACATTTTGATAAATGGTTGTAAAATTCACACACTTTCTGTCCATTTTTTTTTCTCTATGCAATTAATATTGCTCCCAAATGAAAGGTTTATAACTGGACGAGACTTTAGTGCCTGAACTACACAGACTCCTGTATAGCCAGAACTTCAGTTTGAAGACCATTCATAAAAAGAAACATCCTAATTTGAAGTATCCACGTAGTCAATTTTATCCCTTTAAACTCACCAAAATGACATTTATCATCCCTGTCAATTCTGAGGATTGTTCATAAATAATAGAAATGTTTCAGATGTATTGCTGAAACACATTACAAAGACTCGACTCTAGTACTGAACTGTGGAGTTTAGTGTTCAGGATTATTTTTGGGCCTCTAACACTAATAACAGTGTGTTCGCATGTCATTACCGTTAGTTACTGCTGCCTACTTTTTGCTAGATAGCCATGCCTTCGTCACGCAAATAAATGCAGATTACCTGGTTGCGATACTCTACAAAACGGCTTGATCTCCTTATTTAAACGTCCGAAAAACGATGAAATGAAGAGGTGGATTAATGTTGTGAAGAGCCATCTTGATGTAGAGCTGAGGATCTCCACCATCTGTAGGGATAATTTAACTTCGGATAGTTTTACAAACTGGGATTCACTGATAATCCGCTGTTATCGGTGGATGGGGCCGAACCGACTCTCCTGTTGAAGTCGCTATTTTATTGCCTAATCCCAACCCCTCCCCCACACCTAATCCTAACCCCTCCCCCACACCTAATCCCAACCCCTCCCCCACACCTAATCCTAACCCCTCCCCCACACCTAATCCCAACCCCTCCCCCACCATCACTAATCCCAACCCCTCCCCCACACCTAATCTCAGCCCCTCCCCCACACCTAATCCTAACCCCTCCCCCACTATCACCTAATCCCAACCCCTCCCCCACCATCACCTAATCCCAACCCCTCCCCCACACCTAATCCCAACCCCTCCCCCACCATCACCTAATCCCAACCCCTCCCCCACCATCACCTAATCCCAACCCCTCCCCCACACCTAATCCAAACCCCTCCCCCACACTTAATCCCATCCCCTCCCCCACACCTAATCCCAACTCCTCCCCCACACCTAATCCTAACCCCTCCCCCACACTTAATCCCATCCCCTCCCCCACACCTAATCCCAACTCCTCCCCCACACCTAATCCCAACCCCTCCCCCACACTTAATCCTAAACCTACCAATACTAGCGGGGTAATAATTTGACGGGGGTGGGATTTCGGCACAACATCGGCCTTCATCCTCCCGTCTTGCGACGCCAGCATCTTGTGCCACAGTCGGCAGTACGTGCCCACCAATGAGTGTAAGTTGCCTTGCGTGCTAATGTTATAATTCGTAGGTAGTCCACAGTAACTCTACTGAATTTTAGTAACTCTAATGTGATGTGCATCAGTATGTGTGACTCATTAGACACACAAGTTGAGAGAGACGTCATCGTTCTCGTGAGTGGGACTCTACACCCTTGCTTCATTTCGTATACGTGGATTCATGCATATGTAAATTAGCCCCGCCTCCACTCGATCACACCAGCTCAGAACACCTGACCCACTCACACTCACTCAACCTCACTGTAGTAAACGCTGCACAATGGTATCGCTCTTTACGTTTTAATCTAATCTCTATTTGCCTTTTGCTTGACTACGTTATCGAACAGCTAATAATGTGTTGCTAATGTTACACAAATGTTCCCTTTCGCCATCTCAGTCTGCCTTCTAACAATCAGTATCCTTACAAACGCTTTGAACGACTCAGAACGTCAGTGGAGAAAGTTCATCATAAACGTAATTCACCCGGTATATTGTTAATTGTACATGATTTTTTCGTATCAACAGAAAAATTATACCAGGATAACCTGGCTTCTCTTGAGACTCCTCTACTCCACGGCATAGTTAATGATATGCTAAAGCCCGCCCCCTCATGACGTGATTGGTTACAAGGTGGTTTGTGATGTCACAAACACCAGCGTTTTTTAGTTCACTGTCGTTTTACAGAAAATACTCAGCTGTGGTGTTGACATGAATTTGCACGTTTTTTTTTGTAAAGATATTAAATTAAATTAAATGCAATTTATTAAAAACAACAAAGTGACTTATAAACATCATTAAAAATGTGAATTTCTTTTGAGACAGTTTTAAAGGAGTTTACTGTGAAACATTTGAGAATATGCCAAATAAAATAATTACAGGGTTTAAAATTCTACTTTATTCACCTATTCATTAACGGTAATAACATCTCTCTTCTTTATTGTTATTGTAGAACTTATAGAGTTGTGTATGATAAAGTTTCTCCACTGAGAATAAGACAATAGTCATTCTCTAAACTCACACCAACTAAAACAATGAACGCAATGTGCCAATGAAAGACAGAAGAGCGTTAACTGATGTCTTTATTTTGTCGAATGCAGACATACAAATCATGTTTCAATTAATGCATTTCAAACGTAGGATATAGAAGAGAATATAGGGATAATTCCCCCAAAAATTAAAATGATCCCATAACTTACTCACCCTCAAGCCATCCTTCTGTCTTCTTTCAGCCAAATAAATACTATTGGAATTTATAAAGGCCTTCTGAAGAGAAGCGATGCATTTTTATCAGAAAAATATCCATATTTATAACTTTATAGACTAGCTTAATCACGAGAGAGTCAACTGGCGTACGCGTCGAGGGTTCAAACCAATAGAGCTGGGCTACAAACTCAAACTCCTTCGACGTTTCTCTTCAAACTTCTCAATTTAGACTCAAATTTGTTTTGCTCTGCATTCGTCAGTACATCATACATCGGGTTCGAGGTCTCGCGTCCACCGGAAGAGAAGGAAGATGGCTTGAGGGTGAGTAAATCATGGGATAATTTTCAGTTTTGGGTGAGCTATTCCATTAAGCTACTAACTGAATCTAGTGTTTTCTCTCAGACCCCCAGGAGTTTCTTGACCATATAGCCGGGCATACTGTAGAGGAACAGGGCCAGAAGGGCCAGAAGCAACAGCGCCAACACAATTTTGATGACCAGCCACTTGTATTGGTTGCAGACGAGATGGCGGATGGCCTTTAGCGGGCTAAGGAACCACAGCATTGTAATGTCAGGGCGGCTGGTGGGACAAAACCATTGAACAAGCTTTTAAAAATGGTAAACAGTGACGATTTTTACATATTTGTCTCAGTGATGGCATGCACTATTGGTTAAAAGCAATAATTCAAATGCCTTCATGTGTAATGGAGCTCATGCAGGGGACGAGAGCTCAGCGAGTGTTCAATCTCTAACGGAGAACAAAGATGGCCGTTCCATTTGTGCTTACAAATGGATTTGTTTATCGCAAAATGTTGAATAGACAGGAATAACGCAATTCATGATTGGATGGATTCTGGAGTGTCGGTGCAGAAAATGTAGCATTTTCACCAAATGTTAATAAATAAAATGCACGATTCATTTTTATTATTGATTTATTAGTAGCAGCCAAAGCACACAATAACACATCTCTCAGTCAAGAAATAGCTTGCAACATTCTGATAACCCCGAAAATCAATGAATTGATATAAAAAACATTTTACATCAGCTTTGGATATGGAGAGAAACGAGAATACGTGTTTTTTGGTTGTGTTTTCTGAAACACACACAGCTGACAACTTGGGAAATTTGAAAAGCCAAAACTGCAAATATAGCGTTTCCCAAAAATGTATGAACTTTATATTCTCAGTTGGCTTTTGCCCATTAATGCTGTGAAGGTGATGAAACAGGGCAGCGTTTTGAGCGATGTTGCCGGGCACTTTCCCATCGAGAATGGGCAACACATTTCTATCTGGATACTTTAGATTGAAATTTGTTGCCCAACATTGCTCAAAAAGGTATCGTGTATCATCACCTTAATGATTTTTAACAATTAAGTATATATATATATGACTTCAGCAAACAAATACATCATTCCAGGTGAGATAGCATTGAAGGAACATCAAATATTGCAGGCATTGAGAAAGTTTTTCAAGCACCTAGAAGCTTTTTCACCATGTAGCCTGGCATATTGTACAGAAACAAGCCCAGCATTGCTATAATCAACAGCGCCAACACAATTTTGATGACCAGCCACTTGTATTGGTTGCAGATGAGATGGCGGATGGCCTTTAGCGGGCTAAGGAACCACAGCAATGCAATGTCAGGGCGGCTGGTGGGACAAAACCATTGAACAAACTTTTAAAAGTTGTGGACAAAGACAATTTTTACATGCTTGTCTCACTGATGACATGCACTTTTGGCAGGTTCAAAGCAATAAATAAAATGCGTTCATGGACAGTGTTTGAGTAGCTGTTCAGTGTTGAGTCGCTAATGGAGAACAAAGATGGCTATTCAGTTTTTGGCTTAGAAATTGATTTTAATGTGCCTGTTTATCGTATTTAATTGATTGGATCGGTTTGAGTATTGGTGCAGAAAATGTAGCATGAACAGTGGCAAGATTTTCACCAACTGTTAATAAATAAAATGCGCGTTTAGTTTTTTATCTTTTTTTATTGTCGATTTATTAGTAGCAGTCAAAGCACACAATAACACATCCCATAACCCCAAAAACAAATGAATTGATATAAAAAACATTTTACATCAGCATTGGCTGTGCAGACGAATAAGACAATGACATGTTTTTAGATTTTGCAAGTTTCTTTGAAACACAAACTAACAACTATGGTTGAAGAGCCAAAACTGCAAATGTTTTTATAGCGTTTCCCAAAAAAAGTCAGCATTTGATGAACTTTGTTCTCGGTTGGGCTTTGCCCATTAATGATTTTTAACAAAATAAGTATGCATATGACTTCAACAAACAAGTACATCAATCCAGAACAATGAAATATCAAATATTGCAGGCGTTAAGAAAGCTTTTCAAGCACCTAGAAGCTTTTTCACCATGTAGCCTGGCATACTGTACAGAAACAAGCCCAGCATTGCTATAATCAACAGCGCCAACACAATTTTGATGACCAGCCACTTGTATTGGTTGCAGACGAGATGGTGGATTGCCTTTAGAGGGCTAAGGAACCACAGGAAGGTTGTGTCAGGGCGGCTGGTGGGACAAAGAAACTCGTGGTAAAAGTCAGAGGCGAGCTTTACGCTTTGGGGTTTATTCTCAGCTTATTTAGACATGCGTATATTATTTCTGTTATTATAAAATAATGGTTTGTCAACACAGACTGCTCCCCTTGAAATGTTTAATTCATTTAATGTGATTTTAAGCACATCAGGCCCTGGTTTCACAGGATTAGGCCTTAGTTCAATTAAGACATTTAAGTAGCTTTTATAAACGTGCCTTAGAAAATAAAACATTACTTGTATAACGGCACTAATATATTTCAAGATATTTAGTGCAAGTTGCTTTCAGTTAAAACAGCTAAAACATGCATTTTAGTGTGGGACTAGACCAAAGCCTTGTCTGTGAAACCGGGGACAGACGTTTCTTTGAATGATTCTCTGATTTAAAATTTCTTTTTTTCTTACTGTTACTGGAAACAAACGATTTATATATTATTATTTATGTATTATATAATATTTATGATGCACACACTGTCCACACGTTTAGTGACATTTGATGATGATTCAATTATTTATCTATTTTGCCCTCAGCCTTGTCAATGGATATAAAAATTGAAAACAAACACATATTAGCTTTAACATTTTTTGTTGTTGTTATATTGAGTGCCTATAAAACTCTTTCGCTAACCCACAAAACAAAAATAATCCAAATCTCAAAATGGAAGAGGAAAAGATTCCATGTCTGTTTTGATCACATGACACTTATTATATAGTAACCAAAAGCTCTTCCACCACATTTTTTCCAGATTCCTGTATGCACTTACCTCCTTACTAGTATTTAAGAATCAGGGTTACAAATAATCCGGAATGTAAAGTGAATTTAATTCAATTGGCAGCTGCTTCTCAAAGTTTCTGGGTAGAAAGTGAGGCAACGGTATCAAAGTAGATCATAACCAAGTCTGGGATGACAGAATTTACTTAAATACATTGTTTTAGTGATTTTGTGACAAATGAAGGAAGGTGGGATCTATTATTTGAAACCTGAAAGGATTGTATTTTTTTTAAAAGGGTATTAATGATAGGAGAGATATTCTGATTTAAAGATAATTTAATCTTTTAAGGTTATGCAAAGCCATACTTTTGGCTTTTTGGCATTTATTTATTTATCTTTTAGAAATTTACTCTTCAATCAATGCTGCAAGATCGCACCTTTATGAAGACGACCGTCTCAAGCCCTTCTTGGGACGGCAGCTCTCGGACGAAGGTTGAGCAGAGGGCTCCAAAAGTCGATTTGCAATCAGTTATCCATTTGCAACCTGGAACGTCATCACCATGACCCGCTTGTCAGTGAGCTGGCTGAGTACAACATCACCGCAGCTAGTGCCACGCCGAGCAGCGAATGGTTACTGTTTGATAGCATGGTTAATGCTACCATACTGCTCTCAGGCGGCACGGATCACACAAAAGGAGTGGCATTGGTTCTGCGCCCGCCGCTCAGCAATTCACTGGCATTGTGGCACCCAGTCTCACCAAGACTCCTGTATGCACGGCTTCTCCATCAGATGGACATCTCTTATTTATAGTAGCCTACAACCCAACAAAGGATGCTGACGCTGTGACAAAGGACAGTTTCTACCACCAGCTGGCTTCCACAATACAGACAGTGCCAAAACACGAGGGAATGCTCATTCTTGAATGCAAACCCAGGGCCATGGACTGCCGGCTTCGAAGATGTTGTGGGACCATTTGGTATCCTGCTAAGAAAAATTCAGGCCGTCTTCTTTCTCTATGTTCTTCCTAGGGCATAACGGCCACTGGGTCTTGTTTCAAAGACGAGATATCCATAGGTTAACGTTGTTATCCAATGATGGCCACACAAGGAAGGAACTGGATCATATCCTGGCACGACCACTCAGCATTGTTAGATCTTACTGAGTTTTCCAAGGAGCCAGCAAATAGTGATCACCGCCTACTTATTGCGGCATTGCAATCCTGTTTAGACCCATATACAAGCATAATCTACAGCCAACATTCAATGTGCAGATGCTAGAAGACAACCTCAAGGTGGCCTAGTGCTATAATGTCACCATCAAAACTCATTTCTCAGTGCTGGATGACCTATTAGAGGATGTTGAGATTGCATGGGCATCAGTCAGCGATACTATCTGGAGAGGTGCCAAAGACATCATTGGCTACAGAAGATCTCATCAGGAACCGTGGCTATCCCATTAAGCAATGGATACGATTGATGTAAAAGCTGTTTAGCTGGTGACGAGGTAGAGCGGCTCCAGGGTATCTTGAGGGCCAAGGTAAAGCACTTCTGTGAAGCATATTACAAGTCCCTAGCAAATGAGGTGGACATCAGAACAATTTAAAGGCGGCATATAGGACCATCACCAAGATACGGAGTTCACGTGGAACTCAGAGTACCACCTCGATCAAGACACAAGGTCCTTAAAGCAGATGACTCGTCAATCTGATATCTTGCATCGCTGGTGAGAATACTTCTCAAATGCACTCAAATGCGCTTTAGCTCTCGATGATCTCGATGATCCAAGTATATCACTTGACGCTCCAACACTGGACGAGGTCCACATCGCTATTCAGCTGCGTAATGGCTGTGCTGCCGGCCCAGACAGATTCCCACCAGAACTACTGAAAAATGACATCAACTCCACAAGCTCTCCACAAACTGTTTTGCAAGTGTGGTCTTCTGGGCATGTTCCTGCTCATTGGAAAGAAGGTATTATTATGGCTCTGTACAAGGGTAAGGGGTAAGTAATGAATGCTCCAGTTATAGACCCTATTGTCTTTTCCAGGAAAGGTGTTCGCTCATGTTCTATTAGCAAGGATTCAACCTCTCCTTGTGTCTCGATACTGCCCTCCCCAATCAGGTTATACACCGGGCAGATCTACAACAGATTCCATCCTCGATCTCAGGCTTCTATCAGAAATACACTGCGAGATCAACCATCCACTCATAATAGCCTATGTCGATTTTAAGGATTTCACTGTGAAGCACACTGCGGGGCATCGGCATCCCAACATTCCTGCTAGATCTCATCAAGGACCTCTATTCAGGCACTACTGCCTAAGTGATGGTTAACAGCTCACTTTCAAGGGAATCACAACCACCTTCAGAGTCAGGCAGGGCTGCGTTCTGGCTCCAGCACTTTTCTGCAGAACTGTGGATTGGATCCTGGCCTAGACTATTCACTGACCTAGACAGTGGATCCAATATTAGGAATAACACTGTCCGGGGTGAGCAGGTGCAAAACTCAGATGGAAGGTGCACGGCTGCACATCGAATCAGTCTGGCTGGTCTTTTCACAGCCTTTGGCATCAACAGAGGACCCATCTTGGTGCAAAACTCCGGTTCAATTATACCTGCGTGTTGCCAATCCTTCTGTATGGTTCCAAGACTTGAATTCAACTTGGACTGACTCTTCAATTGGAAGAAGCCAAAAGACTACAGTCATTTCATATGCGCTACCAGCGTCAAATTCTGCGTGTTTGCTGGTTCGACCTTATAACAAATGCGGCTGTCACACTATGCACCGGTCTGTCAACAACCACAGACATAATTATTTGTCGCTGCATGGCTGTGTTCGGACATGTGGCCCAGCTTGAAAGTCATACTCCTGCCCATGGCAACCTAGCCAGCTGTGCTGCCCGCCGCATTGAAAAGACTAGCTCCCACCAGCTGAAGCAGACCACCTGGTCCATCTGGATCCATCTCCTCCCTCCAAAATGAACGGAACCTTGCCATTGGCTGTGGTCATTCACTTTGGCACTATGAGCCAACGCTGCTCATGCGACTTGATGATGATGAATGCTGGAAGCAGGAAAACATGAATCTAACACATACACAGATGAGACAAAACATTATGTCCACCTGCCTAACATGCTGTTGGTCCTCCAAGTGCTACCAAAACACAGTCGACCCGCCAAGGCCTGGACTCTACAAGAACCCTGAAGGTGAAGGTATGAGCAGCAGATCCTTCAGGTCCTGTAGATTGTGAGGTGAGGCCACTGAGGATCAAACTTGTAGGTCCAGCACATCCCATGGATCGATTGAGATCTGAAATTTTGGAGGCCAGGGCAACACCTCGATCTTTTGATTTTCCTCAAACCATTCCTGAACGATGTGTGCAAAGAGCCACTTCCACCAGGAACACCACTGTCATGAGGGTGTACCCAATGTTTAGGTTGGTGACACATGCCAAATTTAAATCCATCTCAGTGTCCGGACCCAGGGTTGGCCAGAGCATCACGCTCCCTCCGCCGGCTTGTCGTCGTGCGTCACTTCCCAAGCTAAACGCAGCACACATACACAGCCGTCCATCTGATGTAAAAGAAAATGGCACTCATCGGACCAGGCGACTTTCTTCCACTGCTCCAAGGTCCAGTTCCAACGCTCATGGACATTGTAGGTGCTGTCGACGGTGAACGGGGTCATCATAGGCACTCTGATTCTTGTGACACATTCCTCCCGTAACCATCATTAAAATATTGTGTGACTTGTGCCTCAGTAGATCTTCTGTTGGCTCAGACCAGACAGGATAGCCTTTGTTCCCCTCGTGCTTCGATGAGCCTTTGGCGCCCAACACTCTCTGTCCTTTTCGTGGACACTGTTAGTAAATTCTCACCACCGTCCGGGATCAACACAAAGCCTTGCTGTTTCAGAGATACTCTGACCCAGTAGTCTTGCTGTAAAAAATTGGCCAATGCCAAAGTCGCTCAGATCTTCATCTTGATTACAAGAACTGATTGTCTGCTGACCATCTAATATAACCAGACCTTAATATGTGGCCTTGATAGAAGATGATCAACAATATGCGCTTTATTTTTTATTTTCTTTAAAAAAAAAAAATGTGATAGAATGTTTTCAGTATTATAAACAAATGTTTTAAAGTGATGTATAATGTGTAGCTCAACAGACAAAATGTTTTAGACTAGTGAAAGAGAAAATTTGTTAGTGGCAAATGACTGAAATATTGAAGGTAGATGTAAAAGTGGATATAAATGCTGATCTTACTTTGGTTTCTCTAGAGGCTCTGGTTCATTGCGTCCTTCGCCAACAGGACTCTTCTCTGCCTCCTCACCTGTCAGCAGGTGCAGCTCTGCTTCTACTTTTCCCTTAAGAGATAAAAAAAACCCATTAAACTAAACATTAGAGCTAAGCAAAGTGATTTACTCACTCTCATATGTTTACAGTTTGTATGATTTTCTTTCTTTCATGGAACACAAAGCAAGATATTCTGAAGAATGTTCAAAGCACAGACAAATTTTTCAGTTTTGGTTTGGAATAACAAGGAATATTACACATATAGTAGTGATACTGCATGTGAAATCACCTCGTGGTTCCTAATGTGTAATCCTTCCGCCAATGAACTTGCATGCATTTAAATTGTCTAGAGCTAGTGTCACTGTAAGTTCACTGTGTGTCACATCACTTTCACCCTCCTCCTCCCCAGCACCACCTGTCTATATCTGCTTACAGGGATTCATGCATGTCTGTTTGTGCAGCCGCAGCTTAGATTCTTACTGACACATGTTTCTGTATGTCCTAGAGTAAGCCAGTAAGAGCTGTGCGTGTAACCCCACTCCTCTTGAGGCGCGCTATTGACTTTCACTAGAGGCTGCAGTTTTTAGCGTCCTTGTAAACGGTACGACCAGTTGCATTGGCATAAACAAGCTGAATTTTCAGCATAAATATTCCAGTCTTCAGTGTCACATGATCCTTCAGAAATCATTCTAATATGCTATAATATTTGATGCTCAATTGATTTACAACTTTTTGACTAGCATGTGGCGAAATGAAATGTGGATCATTTTGCGAAGCAATTGGTTCAATTGACTCAAAGTTTCGAAAAGCATCACTACTATTACTATATTTATTTGCAGGTCACTTACTGTAATTTCCATCTCATCATTCTCATCTCGGGCCACAAACGGCCACCAGCCTTTAATTCTCTTCTGTTTGAAGAGGTTGACCATGGGCATTTCTTGCTCATTGAGGACCATATCAATGGAGCACTGCTTCGCTGTCTTTGCACCTCGAGGAAATCGATTCAGGTCAAGTTCGATTGCACCTGAAACAGAAAGCAAACACACATGTGATCACATGAAAGGTTATTAGCCTGAATATAAAATGACTTTGCAATGTAAAACACAACAGCACACCCAAGAAGTCGTCTGCAGAGAAATGATCTGCGTCCCACACTTGCAAATTCAGTCGGGCGGGAATTTTATACTCAGTCTCATCCCAGGAAAACATGGACTCTTTCTTTGAGATGACGATCTTCTCTTCGGCCTGTAGGTAGTCAAAGGGATAAACAAAGCGCCAGTTGAAATTGCCCTCTCCGGTCAGCGAGTGATAGTGGACGTCCGTGTCCTGCTTGTCTTCTTGTTGGCCTTTCAGCCATCTGTAGGTCACAAGTTGCAAATTGAGGTACAGTTATTTAGTGCCCTTCTGATCCCAAAAGATATATATATATATTTCTGAAGGATCATGTGACAATTATATTTCACAATATTACTGTTTTTATTGCATTTTTCATCAAATAAATGCAGCCTTTCAAAAACAGTTTATATTTCACAATTTTATGAAAAAAATTCTTTATGAAAAATGTTTAATTACTAGTTTGTCTCACAAAATTCAGAATGTTTTCTTGCAATTATGAGTTTATATCTCATAATGCTGAGAATGAATTGGAAGAAATAAAGTCTGAATAATGAGATAAAAATGTGCGATTACAAGAAAAAAGTTAGAATTTTGCAATATAAACTCGGAATTGCAAGTGAATCTGAACTGTTTGGTGTAAACTCATAATAAGCTTTTTTAAATGCATGTTTATATCTCGCAATTCTGACTGTACTTTTTGACTCACAATTGACTTTTTTCCCCTCGGAATTGTGATATAAACTCACAATTAAAAATGTAATTGAGTTACAATTCAGACTTTTTCTCACAATTCTAGAGTTTATATCTAATAATAATAATAGCATGAAATAAAGTCAGAATTGTGAGATATAAATGCGCAATTATGAGAAAAAAGTTAGAATTCTAAGATAAAATTTGGAATTGCGAGAAAAGAGTTGTATAAATGTATAAACTCACAATTAGCTTTTTAATTGCAAGTTTATATTTCCCAATTCCGACTTTTTTCTCACAATTCTGACTTCACTTTTGAATTGTGAGAAGTCAATTGCGATAAATTAAGTCAGAATTGAGTGCTATAAACTCGCAATTAAAAATGTAATTGTGAGTTTGTATCACAATTCTAGGAAAAAAGGCAAGGAATAAAGTCAGAATTGTAAATAAAATGTCAAAGTTAGCTCTTTAATTTTTTTTTCCACAGTGGAAACAGTCATTCATGAAATACACGTAGGAACAAGCGATTTGAGTAAAAAAGATCCCATACCCTCTAACAAATATGTCACTTGATTTTTCCCCGGTGAAAATGTCATCGTCCTCCAGAACGACTTCATCTGTGTTCCACACGATCACCCTGAGCTCAAACCTGTCAATGACGAAAAAGCATTTTGAGTATAAAATATTCATCTGTATTTGGCCAAAAACTTTCACCAAGGGCTTCCTACTTCTTTGGCTTCCTCGGTGAAATATCAAGAGAGGGTCCCGGTGCAGGCATATCCTTCGGGAACATGTCCACCCACATCTCAATTCTCCCCTACATCACAAGCACTCATATTCACTAAACGGTTCATTATCGCCATTTGGTTATCTGACAGCGGTGCTTTTGGGACATTATTCCTGACCTGCTCAATCCCAGGTTTATCAGGATTCAGGAGAGACCTTGTCTCCACGTGCTCTGGAACCAGCTTGCAGCCTATTCGTGGAATTTCTTCCCAGCGGTTTAGTACAGCGAGAGCCAGGTGCTCGTCCGTCTGCTTCTTCAGTCCTGCCGTAGAAAAGGATGTGCATTTGTTCTGATGTGCTGCTCTCTGATGGGAATTAATCTACCAAGATGGCCACCATTATACTTGTTCCCTTTCGAAATGCTTTGTGAAAAGGTACATACCATTTTCATCCTCAAGTTCAGTCGGTCCTGTGTAAACTCTGTTCGCAACTTTCACTCTTCCTCCTGGGCCGTACTGGGGCGGATCCATTTTTCCATCTTTGCAGAGTTTGGCAAGAATTTGCGTTGGCTTCAATGGGTCCCTCCACACATTATAGCCATGACTAAAAGAAAAACAGTAGAGTTTTTGTCATTTAAGTATAATTGAGTTTCATTGAATATCATTTTATCTATATTTTGATTTAGTTTTAAATTAGAAGTGTGTTTTTGCTATTATTGATTATTATTTTTTTTTTTTTAAATGTTCCGAGGCCACTTTCATACTTTTTGCAAAAGTAACTTTAGGGGGTCGGTAATTTTATATATATATATTCAGGGTTGAGGAGTAACGAAATACAAGTAACTTAGTTCCGTATTTAAAATAGAAAATGTGAGTGACTGTATTTCATTACAGTTTCATTTTAAATGGGTGGTAATCAGATTACAGTTACATCTGAAAAGTGTTTTAGATTACCAAAGTGATTACTTTGAGTTTTAATGTCATTTAAACAGCGATTGGTGATTCTCTGACTCTGACAGTCTGAAAAAGAGTTAAGTTTCATGTTTTCCACTGTTTTCATGTTTTGTGAGTCATTTTATAATTCACTCGTCACTGCAACTTTTTCTCACAATCTGTCTTTTCCTCACAATTGTGAGTTTGTATTTCACAATTCTGACTTCTTTTTCTCACAATTGAGAGATTTAAATTCACAACTGCAAGTTATAAAGTCAGAATTGGGAGATATAAACTTGCAATACTGACTTTTTTTCTTGCAATTGTGAATTTAGTATGAGTTTATGTCTCATAATTCTGACTTTTCTCAATATTGTGAGTTTATATCTCATAATTCTGACTTTTCTCAATATTGTGAGTTTATATCTCATAATTCCGACTTTTCTCAATATTGTGAGTTTATATCTCATAATTCTGACTTTTCTCAATATTGCGAGTTTATATCTCATAATTCTGACTTTTCTCAATATTGTGAGTTTATATCTCATAATTCAGACTTTTCTCAATATTGTGAGTTTATATCTCATAATTCTGACTTTATAACTCACAATTGCAACTTTATATCACGCAATTCTGAGGGAAAAAGTCAGAATTGTGAGATAAAAACTCACAATGACCTTTTTTGTGTTTGTTCCACACTTATTAGTATTCCAAAGTATTCTAAAGTATTTAGATTAAGTTACTAAACTTGAAATACGTTACAAATGACTTTTTAAAGCATGTATTTTGTAATCTGTAGTGAAATACGTTTTAAAAGTAACATACCCAGCCCTGTATATAGGTTAGGGTTAGGTAGGGTTATATATATAGGTAGGGTTTAATTTTATATATAAAATTAAAATTATATACATAATAAATAAAACTGGGTCGAAAACGAAAATTTAGGATGCTAAAATTGATTAGAAATCAAACTTTAATCAAACTTATATCATAATCAACACTCAAATAACTAACATTTAAATTGCTCATAAGGCAGTATTTATATCAACTTTTAAGAACAGAATTGTTTCTAGACCAAATTGTTTGAACTTCTAAACTTAAACAACAATAAAGTGTAATAACTTGTTTGTTTTCATGACAGATTCATTCAAACATTATATATACTAATGAAGACATCACTAACAGGTTAAGTAAAAATATAATAAAATGTAATACAGTACATATATTTAGCAAAATGCTCTTCTCTAGACTTTTTTCTTGCAAATGTGTTGATGGACAGTGAATAGCTTTCTTAAGGTAAATGTAGTCACCTAGCTGATTTATTGATGTTTTCCACAGTTGAAACACTGAGTGAGGATTCATTTTGATGAGTTGTACTGTATCTTTCAACATTCTTTCTGATGTTCAGCCATGTTTATTTTGTGCTGTAACCAGTAATATTTATCCATGCGGTCACTTGAACTGAGGCGTATTAAAGAGCGTCAAAATGACATTTAATGTTTGAATTTTGTAAAATCAACAACATTTTAAAGTTGAGACATTGCTTCATATTAAAAGCATCAGTAGACTCCAAGTGTCAATGTGTTTAAAAGAAGAATTGCGTACATTGCATAGCTGGTGCTGATGCCACATGTCGCCCTGTGTTTGCTGTAGTAACGGTTCTCCAAGTCAATCTTCGTCTCCCCAATCAGGTCATCGGTTCCCACCAAATCCCAGTCATAGATGGACACAGTGAGGGTAGAATCCATTGGGAGTGTCGCTTCAATATCAAAAGACCTGGGAGTTTGAAGGCAGTTGATGTTAACGTTAATATTATCTAGTAATGAATGAGAAGACTTTAATCAACGGTACTAACTTTCCAAACACAGGGTTGAGTTGCTTAGAGATGTAGTTCTCTTTGTCCTTGATGTCCGACTTTCCGAGCTTGATGGCGATATACGGGTCGGCCTTCCCGTTGATGTCTGCGGGATGCAGATCTGTTGCCTGAGACAAAGATATAACAGTTGTTCAAATTAGCAACCTGAAGAAGACTCAATGCCCGAAGGTCTGTGGTACTACATACCCTGACGACATAGACCCGGACGAGAACGTTGATTGGATCGTTGTGTGGAATGTTCTGGAACATGCCCATGTTGGAATCAAATCCCGTTTCTCTGTACACCTCATCCGATACGGGGACTTTGTAGATACACATGGAGCCCTACAGTAAACACAGCACAGAGACTCAGAGATGACAACCGTTGTATGCTCTTTGGGTCACGTTATTTGTTTGGTAGAATGTATTCGAAGAACAAATCGTGCAAAAATTTGGCTTTGACATGTATCAAACTGGAACACCTGTTTCACTGACCACTGATATACAGTTTCATTTTGTTGATATAAACATGTCCACAAAATTGTAGCACATGCGCAAAAAGATATTTTCTTAAATATAGCACACCTGTAACCATCTCGATCATACATGGAAAAGACCATTTACAGCAATTTACCGTAGGAAATATATGGTTTTTAAAGGTTTTTAACAGTTATCGATGTTGAGCCAAAAACTGAAGACTAGTTCGCCAAAGTTGATTTTTGAAATAATCTCCAATATTTAGCGATTCGATGGACAGCAGCGGCCCTAGAGGCAAAGTTGCTCCGAATGAGCAGTTCTAGCATGTGGTACGTTAGTTGTAGGTGTGTGTGAAAAATCGCATGATGAACAATCGTGAAAACGTGAAGGCGACCCCGGTGTCCGATCTCTTTCAAATTTCTCACAGGCCTCCAGGGCCGTGAGTCAAACAGGCCCAGCGGGTTTCGTTCCGATCCGCCCCCGTTTACTCTGTCTGATAGCTGCTCAAACTTCATTGGCCAATGGCGGACATGTTTTTCGAGAAACATCAACGTCATAGACAATCATGGCACCTCGGACAAAGACTCTGCATGCCAATGTTCAAGTCAATCAGACTAATGGTGAAGTAGTTATAGCCATTTTCATGTTTTTTGCTGTCATAGCGCCACCAAGTGGCCAGTCGCCGCGTCCTTTTTCACGCAACCGCAGAATGAGCTCTTACATAGCTGTGTGAGTTTGGTGAAAATACCTCATTATGTTCACGAGTTATAGCCATTTTAGTAAAAGTGGCTCCGCCTTAGGCGTCGTGAATTGAAATTTCAACTTTTTTTGATAATTATTGACGAAGAGACTCCAGAGAATCTCACTGCACTGGTTTGGTTCCGATTCGGCCAAAAATCTAGAACTAGTTCGCAAAAGTAGGTTTTTCAAAAGTAGGGCATTTTTCGTCTTGAGCCAAGGATTCCAGTGATATAAGACACTTGAAACGGTTCAGTTATGAATCATTGGGTAATTTTGACTGATGTAGCGCCCCCATCAGGCCAATTGGGGCAAGACATTGTAGACGATGTGATTACTACCAGCCCTCGAAGTTTCATGTCTCTAAGGAGCTACTTTGATGAAGCTCAAATAAAACATTTGTTCTGATTAAATCTGGTCACTACATAAATCCATTTTGTTTTATTTCATAGTTTTGATCATGTTACTATTAATCTAACTTGTAGAAAATGGTAATAATAATAAAGCATGAGCAGAAGAGTCCAAATGTACATGGAGAATTAGCAGGTCAGAAACAAGAGAAAAGATAGTCAGGGCTGGATAGGTTACTTTTAAAATGTATTTCACTACAGATTACAAAATACATGCTTTAAAAAGTCATTTGTAACGTATTTCGTTACATTACTCAAGTTTAGTAACTTAATCTAAATACTTTAGAATACTTTGGAATACTAATAAGTGTGAAACAAACACAAAAAAGGTCATTGCAAGTTTTAATCTCACAATTCTGATTTTTTCTCTCAGAATTGAGTGATATAAAGTTGAAATTGTGAGTTATAAAGTCAGAATTATGAGATACAAACTCACAATATTGAGAAAAGTCAGAATTATGAGATATAAACTCACAATATTGAGAAAAGTCAGAATTATGAGATATAAACTGACAATATTGATAAAAGTCAGAATTATGAGATATAAACTGACAATATTGAGAAAAGTCAGAATTATGAGATATAAACTCACAATATTGAGAAAAGTCAGAATTATGAGATACAAACTCACAATATTGAGAAAAGTCAGAATTATGAGATATAAACTGACAATATTGAGAAAAGTCAGAATTATGAGATATAAACTCACAATATTGAGAAAAGTCAGAATTATGAGATATAAACTCACAATATTGAGAAAAGTCAGAATTATGAGATACAAACTCACAATATTGAGAAAAGTCAGAATTATGAGATATAAACTCAATATTGAGAAAAGTCAGAATTATGAGATATAAACTCAATATTGAGAAAAGTCAGAATTATGAGATATAAACTCACAATATTGAGAAAAGTCAGAATTATGAGATATAAACTGACAATATTGAGAAAAGTCAGAATTATGAGATACAAACTCACAATATTGAGAAAAGTCAGAATTATGAGATATAAACTCAATATTGAGAAAAGTCAGAATTATGAGATACAAACTCACAATATTGAGAAAAGTCAGAATTATGAGATATAAACTCAATATTGAGAAAAGTCAGAATTATGAGATATAAACTCACAATATTGAGAAAAGTCAGAATTATGAGATATAAACTCACAATATTGAGAAAAGTCAGAATTATGAGATATAAACTCACATACTAAATTCACAATTGCAAGAAAAAAGTCAGTATTGCAAGTTTATATCTCCCAATTCTGACTTTATAACTTGCAATTGTGAGTTTAAATCTTGCAATTGTGAGAAAAAGAAGTCAGAATTGTGAAATTCAAACTCATAATTGTGAGAAAAAGTTGCAGTGACGAGTGAATTATAAAATGACTCACAAAACATGAAAACAGTCGTGGATCATCAGGTCATGACAGGACAGTTCAGTTGACAGTTGGGCAATTTGTTTTATAAATTCAGTCATTTTGTCTTGTTCAGGACAGAACTAAATAAAAATAACAACATTTTTATGATCCTCTTAAAAGTATTAAAATGTTGATGAAACTTAACTCCTCTTTTTCAGACGGTCAGAGTCAGAGAATCACCAATTGCTGTTTAAATGACATTAAAATTCAAAGTAATCACTTTGGTAATCTAAAACACTTTTCAGATGTAACTGTAATCTGATTACCACCCATTTAAAATGTAACTGTAATGAAATACAGTGACTCAAATTTTCTATTTTAAACACGTAACTAAGTTACTTGTATTTCGTTACTCCCCAACCCTGAAGATGGGCGATGAGTGACGACAAACCTTGAATTTGCCGATAAGTCGGTCTTCATCTGCTGCATTCTGCTCAACATCAGCGTCATCAGAACACTTCCCTCGATACAGGTTGAAGGTGTGAAGCCAATCTTCAAAGGTGTCGTACTCGAATTCAAGCTCTCTGTTGAACACCTGCAGAGGAAACAAGTATTCCCAAACTCTTTTACACTCATACGTAGGGCTGGCCTGAGAGTCGATAGCCATAAAGAATCGATTCCGACCGGAAAAGTTGGAATCCATTCCATCGAGGGGAATCGACTCCTCTTTTTTCAGTTCAACAGAGCTAATCATTAATCCTCTCACTTGCTAATAATGAATTAAACTCTGGTTCTTTTGGATGATTTGTTTGAATGAGTTTGAATGAGCTGCTTCATATCTTGTGGCTCGGCCAGATTAAGGAAACATGTTCCTGTAATCTTCTAAAAGCATCACAAACAACAGTGAGGAATCGATTCTTGACATCGAGTCCATAGATTCCAGAACCAGGAATCACAATCCAAGGTCAATTCCAAAACAATTCCGACTGGAAAAGGCCCTACCCATCTGCTGTCCGAAGAGTGAACGACTTCATCTCTGTCTTCCCTTTTCAAATGTACTTTTGTTGTTAAAGACCAAACGACAAACCTTCAGCTCTTCTATCTTGTGCTTCTTCCGCTCGGGTACGCCCTCCGCAGGCGCGGCTTTGTTCTTGTTCGCCTTTCCTCTCTTCTTCTTGGTCCCTTTAAATCAGAGGCATTACGATCACATCAGTGCGAAGAACAGAAGAGAACAAACAAGCATTAAGTTTCAATATTATGAACTTTTGAACAGGATTATTTATGTAGTAAGTGTGTAAAATAACATCATCTGAGCGCTACTAAAAAACGATTAAATGAAAATTTGTCTAATTTAATGGGGGAAACACTTGCCAAACTTATATTTGACTGATGTATTTTTCTAAAGCAAATGCAAGAATAACTTTTATATTGTTAGTAATATTTTACTGGACTGAAGCAGCTTCGGTTTACTAAAAATCATGAGTATCAAATATGATCATCATGTTTCGAGGAAGGTTTATTTGTTCATCTCTCATTATCATTGTATTGCATTATATGTTTTAAACTACAGAGATTTGATCATAAAACTAAGAATTAAAATATCATCTTATTGGCATATATTGATATTTATATGCATTTATGACCAGGGTTGAGGAGTAACGAAATACAAGTAACTTAGTTACGTATTTAAAATACAGAATTTGAGTGACTGTATTTCATTTTAAATGGGTGGTAATCAGATTACAGTTACATCTGAAAAGTGTTTTAGATTACCAAAGTGATTACTTTGAGTTTTAATGTCATTTAAACAGCGATTGGTGATTCTCTGACTCTGACCGTCTGAAAAAGAGTTAAGATTCATGTTTTCCACTGTTTTCATGTTTTGTGAGTCATTTTATAATTCACTCGTCACTGCAACTTTTTCTCACAATTTGTTTTTTCCTCACAATTGTGAGTTTGTGTTTCACAATTCTGACTTCTTTTTCTCACAATTGCAAGTTATAAAGTCAGAATTGGGAGATATAAACTTGCAATACTGACTTTTTTTCTTGCAATTGTGAATTTAGTATGAGTTTATATCTCATAATTCTGACTTTTCTCAATATTGTCAGTTTATATCTCATAATTCTGACTTTTGTCATTATTGTGAGTTTATATCTCATAATTCTGACTTTTCTCAATATTGTCAGTTTATATCTCATAATTCTGACTTTTCTCAATATTGTCAGTTTATATCTCATAATTCTGACTTTTGTCATTATTGTGAGTTTATATCTCATAATTCTGACTTTTCTCAATATTGTGAGTTTATATCTCATAATTCTGACTTTTCTCAATATTGCGAGTTTATATCTCATAATTCTGACTTTTCTCAATATTGTGAGTTTATATCTCATAATTCTGACTTTTCTCAATATTGTGAGTTTATATCTCATAATTCTGACTTTTCTCAATATTGTCAGTTTATATCTCATAATTCTGACTTTTCTCAATATTGTCAGTTTATATCTCATAATTCTGACTTTTCTCAATATTGTCAGTTTATATCTCATAATTCTGACTTTTCTCAATATTGTCAGTTTATATCTCATAATTCTGACTTTTCTCAATATTGCGAGTTTATATCTCATAATTCTGACTTTTCTCAATATTGCGAGTTTATATCTCATAATTATGACTTTTCTCAATATTGCGAGTTTATATCTCATAATTCTGACTTTTCTCAATATTGTGAGTTTATATGTCATAATTCTGACTTTTCTCAATATTGTGAGTTTATATCTCATAATTCTGACTTTTCTCAATATTGTCAGTTTATATCTCATAATTCTGACTTTTCTCAATATTGTCAGTTTATATCTCATAATTCTGACTTTTCTCAATATTGCGAGTTTATATCTCATAATTCTGACTTTTCTCAATATTGCGAGTTTATATCTCATAATTATGACTTTTCTCAATATTGCGAGTTTATATCTCATAATTCTGACTTTTCTCAATATTGTGAGTTTATATGTCATAATTCTGACTTTTCTCAATATTGTGAGTTTATATCTCATAATTCTGACTTTTCTCAATATTGTCAGTTTATATCTCATAATTCTGACTTTTCTCAATATTGTCAGTTTATATCTCATAATTCTGACTTTTCTCAATATTGTGAGTTTATATCTCATAATTCTGACTTTATAACTCACAATTGCAACTTTATGTCACTCAATTCTGAGGGAAAAAGTCAGAATTGTGAGATAAAAACTTGCAATGACCTTTTTTGTGTTTGTTTCACACTTATTAGTATTCCAAAGTATTCTAAAGTATTTAGATTAAGTTACTAAACTTGAGTAATGTAACGAAATACGTTACAAATGACTTTTTAAAGCATGTATTTTGTAATCTGTAGTGAAATACATTTTAAAAGTAACCTATCCAGCCCTGGCTATGTAAGTATCTGTTATACTGTTATAAAAATCTCATTCATTTACAAGCATCAGAATTTCATCACTTTTTGTACAAAATTGCATATTTTTGCTCAGTTTGGCTTCTGTAAAATAAAATTGAGCTGTTTTTTCCTCCATATTCTCACTATATCAAACTCTATGAGTTATAAAAGCCTGATGCATCAAATATGATACTCAACAAATTAAAAAAATAGCTGTTACAGTTCGAGTGAATGGATGCTATTAGATTTGGACATGATCAGTGACGGCTTCAGGTACCTCCACCCTCTCCAGATTCAAACTCTTCCTTCTCTTCAGCTTCTGCTTCTTGTGCTTTAATGGTCTAAATGGTATAGTTAAAAAAAAAACGAATCATGCATTTTTATGAATTTCAATGCTGGTAAATGTAAAATAATGTCATTCTTCTACAGCTCTCACCTCTTTCAGTGTTTCAATCGAGACAAAGTATTTGGACCACCAGTCCAGCATGCTTTCATCCAGTTCCTCCTCTTCAACCTCCTCACCCTTCTTCCTCTTCTTTTTCCCTTTCCCACCTTTCTCATCATCTGGCTGTCAATGTTCAAGAAACAAAATTCAAAAAGCCTCTTTCACACAAAAAGAACGAATTTACGAATGTTAATGTTTCCCTAGCTAGCGTTCTCAGAACGGTTCTCTCACAGTCTTGAAGTTCTTCCAGTAACGTTAATAAAACATTCACACAAAGTTATCTGGTCTTTAATAATGTTAGCACTAAAACATTGTTTTTCTCCTGAAACTTTTAGTTGGACATTCTTCTAATGTTTTTTAAATGTTGCTACTGTATCATTCAAAAGTAACGTTCACACAATGATTGTAGAATGATACAATTGTGTAACCAAAAAGAAACATTTTTTCGAACATTTAAAAACTGGATGTTTTCATAACTTAATGGGGACATTAGAAAAATGTCAGAACATATTTTTGTGAGCTGATGATGTTACAGACACTGAAAATAATAATAAAGAAAGAAGCGCCTCTGATGTCTGTATACATACCATATCGACTTTAACCACAGCATCAGACGCCTGGAGCAGATTCAGTGACATGAAACAGTTCAAAAGTCAGTTATATAAACATATAATATAAACATACTTTAAAAAAAATCTGTATTAGAATATGATTTACAGTACCAACCAAAACTTTGGACACAAATATTTATTGTTTATAATAATATCTAATAGTGCAGTGATGAAAACTCTGCATGATGTAGTGATGAAAATGTGATGCAAATGAAAACTAGTTCAAACAATATGAAGGAGAAACACGCATCACTGCAAACTTTTTGGCTGCTTTTGCTTCACTATTCAATCCAACACCTTAAAAGAATTGTATCAGCGTGTCCAAATGTTTGACTGGTACAGTTAACAGACATCTTTTCATTTTTATTTGGTAGAGTTTCCTACTGAGTCGAGTTTGACCACTGTCTCAATCTTCTTCATGGCTGGTTCTGGCTCCGTGTGGATCACGACCTCCTCTGTGGAGGAAAAAACAATGTTAGTTGTGCTTGATATTATCATTTATATATATATATATTTGAAAGAAGTCTCTTCTGCTCACCAGGGCTGCATTTATTTGCTCAAAAATACAGCAATATTGTGAAATATTTTTTTCAAGATTCTTTGATGAATGGAAAATTGAAAAGAACAGCATTTATTTGAAATATAAACCTCTAGTAACATTATAAATGTCTTTACTGTAATTTTTCAGCAATTTAATGCTGCTGAATGAAAGTATTAATTATGAAAATATGAAGCATCGCAACATTGATAATAATCATAAATGTTTGTTGATCATCAAATCATCATATCATATATTTCTGAAGGATCATGTGACACTGAAGATGAAAATTCAGCTTTGATCACAGGAATAAATTACACTTTACTGTATATTCACATAGAAAACAGCTGTTTTACATTGTAATAATATTTCACAAAATTACCGTAGTGTTTTTTGACCTTAGTGAGCAGAAGAAACTTCTTTCAACAACATTAATATATAGTATATAGTATAGTTAGTATATATGCAGTTGGTGAATATGGACACATATTTATCAGTGTATTTATTTTGGATTAGAATGTCTTGCATATCCATATTCTGGATTGTAGTGAATTGCAGAAGTTAATCTAAAGGTTGAAACATTTTCCATTTCCATTATTTAATAAATATATTATTGTTTAAATGTTCTTTGATGAAGGCTCACATCAACTAAAGACACAGTTTTCATCTTCACACTCACCCATAGCAGACCAGCTATTGACACTCTTGTCCGCCGGCCTGTAAATGAATTTGCGTAGAGATGTGACGGCATGAGAGCCGACCAGCGTGTAACGACCAAACGCCCGGCAGTCCACCACCCGAACGTTCAGAGGAGGATGGAGAAGCTCGTTTTCAGGCAGGTCCTGGGGAAAATCATCCACGTTATCAAATGTGTGTAGTGCAATCGACATCATTTAGAAAAGTGCAAAGACTCACCACTTCAAACCACTTGACCAGAGTGCTGAAGTTGGGATTTTTCTTGTAGTTCTGAATGAGCGCTGACTGAATGCCTTTCCCCGCACACTCGATGTCCACACGGGGACGGTCAACCTGGGCCAGGTTCACCCGCTTCAGGTCCCTCAGGCCCCAGAAGAGAACCTGTGCAAATATTTTGCTCATTTAATGTCATTCAGACACATTTATATGTCCAAAATGTTTTTATAGCTGTATGAGTGCATCTCGTTTTCTTAAGTGGCACCAGTGACGGTTCTGGCACTTCTTTACAAGACTGTGAGTCATTTTGTAGTATGCATATGGAACGGGTACAAATCCTACATTTTCATGTTTGGAAAACAATGGATTTGACTTTTTGATCACGTGGTTTGGAAAAACCCAAGCCCAGGTTAAAAATAACCATCATTTTCTACAATAAAACTGATAATTACTGGAATGTCTTCAGACCCAATTATACACTTTTGAATTATGGATAGAAGTGAGAATATAGATTATTAATGCATGTACTGTCGCTATTGCAGCATATTATGAATATTATCCTACATCCTGCATTTTCAGTTCAAGTCAGTACATTTTTCCATATATTCTGTATAAAGGAACATTAATTTAAACCATCAGCATTGGAAACTGCACTGTTTGGAAGCACATTTTGTGAGTAAGAATAAACGTCCTCTGTTGTCTTGTAGAGAAATGTGGCGCAGTGTTTCCTCAAGCAGTAGAAATAGATTCTGAGTTCCTGTACAGTAGCTGAACTACTACGAGCAACTCACCTCAATTCTGTATTTACTCAAGACGGGTCTTATGCCAATAGGAACAGGCAGGATTGGACCACGATCGATATCTGTAGGTCCATCTATTGGAGGCAGGTCGGCTTTTCCAGCTGGTCCAATCTGAAAGATTTCCACCACACATGAATATATATTAACATACACACACTCAAACTAAGATTTCAAATGTTTCTTGCACTGCCAGATGCACCTGTAGCAGCTCAAAGGCGGCCAGCATTTCTCCCGCGGTGCCGTTTCCCCGGTAGATCTGGTAGTACTCCAGTTGAGGAGGGAAGCGCGGCGGCCCGTAATGCTCATCTGACATCTTGGTTATAGGTTTAGCGAATGTCCTGCCCATGAAGTCGGCTTTTCCCTTGAGAAGCAGAATGAGATTGGATCACATTTATGAACGTGAAACACGAAAAGCCGAAGAGATGAAAAACACTCACGACAGTGTCCTGGTCATAGATCTCGATGACGATTATAGGAGGATCATCTCTCAGTTCGCCGGCCTCACCATAGAGCTCCACATTATCAAACACCATCAGCTGATCCCATGTTGGACACAACGTCTCATTCAGGACCTGAGAGAAATAATCACCTTATTACAGCTTCCTTTAAACTTGCTGTGGTCATTTACTCATTTATCATATCTCAAACAGTTCTGCTCGTGTAGTAAAGCGGCGCACAACAACTCTGTTTTCAAGTATTCAGTTGTCCATCAACATTATCGTTAATTTGAATGTAACTAATAATAATGATCATGTTTGAAATGTCACATGTGTAAATGTTCATTAAATTAACTTTAATTTTACGAATAATACCGGAAGACCACTTGATGTGGTGGAATGCTCTAATTTATTCAACATCTATATTTCATTTCAATTCCTGAATATGAAATAAACTTGAGTTGATGTAGCAAACAGGTGGTAGAATTGTGATTTAAATAATCTCATAATTTAAATAAACGCATATTTACATCATTCAAATGTATTATTGTTAATATTAATTGTATCATATAATAAATCATATTAAAATAAAAAATATTAATTTCATCTTTCAAAATCTCATCATTAACATTTAAACATTTTTTGAAATGCCACCAACATAAATATTCAATAAATGAACTTTAATTTTATTGATAACAGTGGAAGAATACTTGATTTTCGCAATTTATTCAATGTGTCACATTAAAAATAAATGCATATTATTAATGTATATTCTATATAAACATGAATAAATTCGTATTTTTGTCTTCAATATTTATTTTGGATGAAGTATATTTATTTATAAAACCTTTAAATAAACGAATAAATGAAAATATGAAGAAAATGGAGAAGTGGGTCTTTCACATTAAGGTAAAATGTCAAAAGCATATCGACAAATTTCCATGAGCTTTTCTCTCACCTCTGTGACTTGACTGTGAGTAGAAAAGAAAACCCTGGCGAACGGGTCTGACAGGCCTGTACTGTCTGCTGCGAACAGACTTCGAGCCTGATACAGGTGAACCCTCAGCTGGAAGATCTGCTTCACTGTTGGGATAAAGTAATCGAGTTATTACCAACTATCTATTACATTGACAATCTGAAGCCAATCATATGAATGCAGCGGCATCTTACTGGTGTACATCAGGCTGATGGGGGGCGAGGACTGTATGCCAGGCACTTTTACTGCCTTGTTCTCCTCAAAGCCATTAGGCAGTCCGTTCAAGTAGTCTTTCCGCTGCCTGCTCAGGCCGAGCCACAGATACAGCTCAGTTTTAGCCTGAACGGTCCAGCCTGCAGGTCCAAAACTTTTCTTACCAGGAAGCTGGAAAGAGAGAATGAGTAGAGTGAAAGTAAATTAGTACTTGTTGCTAAAATATAGCCTGGTTTCACAGACAGGGTTTAGATTAAGCCAAGGTTAGGTCTTAGTTCAATTAGGACATTTAAGTCACTTTTAAAAAAAAGTGCTTTGGAAAAGAAAACAGATCTGGTGTACATCTTGAGATTAAACAGTGTCACGGACATATTGTAAGATATGTCAGTGCAAGTTGCTTTCAGTAAAGAGAACTCAAATTTTAGTATTTAGCATCTGTCAAAGCCAGATAAAGGTTTTATTTTATTTTTTAGGTTTTATTTTACGTTTTACATCATGCTGCCTTGTACGGAAGCTTGTTGCCGCCAGGGAATGAAAAATAAATAAATAAATAAATAAATTCAAAATTCCTAGTTTATAACTCACAATTCTGAGGAAAAAGTCAGAATTGAGAGTTTATATGCAATATATCGCAATTCAGATTTTTTCGTTATGGATTGTGAGATATAAACTCACAATTGTGAGTCAGAATCCTAATTCTGGAAAAAAGGTCTGATTTGCAAGAAATAAAGTCACAATTCTGACTTTTTCCCCTCAATTGCAAGTTTATATACTGCAGCTGAGAAAAAAGTCAGAATTAGTAATAGTGTAATTAGAAGTTGTCGCAATTGCAAGAAATATTAAAGGGGATACACACTCACCTAAAGGATTATTAGGAACACCACACTAATACTGTGTTTGACCCCCTTTCGCCTTCAGAACTGCCTTAATTCTACGTGGCATTGATTCAACAAGGTGCTGAAAGCATTCTTTAGAAATGTTGGCCCATATTGATAGGAGAGCATTTTGCAGTTGATGGAGATTTGTGGGATGCACATCCCGTTCCACCACATCCCAAAGATGCTCTATTGGGTTGAGATCTGGTGACTGTGGGGGCCATTTTAGTACGGTGAACTCATTGTCATGTTCAAGAAACCAATTTAAAATGATTCGAGCTTTGTGACACGGTGCATTATCCTACTGGAAGTAGCCATCAGAGGATGGGTACATGGTGGTCATGAAGGGATGGACATGGTCAGAAACAATGCTCAGGTAGGCCGTGGCATTTAAACGATGCCTAATTGGCACTAAAGAGCCTAAAGAGTGCCAAGAAAACACCCCCACACCATTACACCACCACCACCAGCCTGCACAGTGGTAACAAGGCATGATGGATCCATGTTCTCATTCTGTTTACGCCAAATTCTGACTCGACCATCTGAATGTCTCAACAGAAATCGAGACTCATCAGACCAGGCAACATTTTTCCAGTCTTCATCTGTCCAATTTTGGTGAGTTCGTGCAAATTGTAGCCTCTTTTTCCTATTTGTAGTGGAGATGAGTGGTACCCGGTGGGGTCTTCTGCTGTTGTAGCCCATCCGCCTCAAGGTTGTGCGTGTTGTGGCTTCACAAATGCTTTGCTGCAGACCTCGGTTGTAACGACTGGTTATTTCAGTCAAAGTTGCTCTTCTATCAGCTTGAATCAGTCGGCCCATTCTCCTCTGACCTCTAGCATCAACAAGGCATTTTCTCCCACAGGACTGCCGCATACTGGACATTTTTCCCTTTTCACACCATTCTTTATAAACCCTAGAAATGGTTGTGTATGAAAATCCCAGTAACTGAGCAGATTGTGAAATACTCAGACCGGCCCGTCTGGCACCAACAATCATGCCACGCTCAAAATTGCTTAAATCACCTTTCTTTCCCATTCTGAGATTCAGTTTGGAGTTCAGGAGATTGTCTTGACCAGGACCACACCCCTAAATGCATTGAAGCAACTGCCATGTGATTGGTTGATTAGATAATTGCATTAGTGAGAAATTGAACAGGTGTTCCTAATAATCCTTTAGGTGAGTGTATAACGCCTCTTTCACAGCATGTAATATCAGTCTCTGGTGTCTCCAGAATGTGTGTGTGAAGTTTCAGCTCAAAATCCCCCACAGATCATTTATTATCGCTTGTCAAATTTGCCTCTATTTGGGTGAGAGCAAAAACACGTCGTTTTTGTGTGCGTCCCTTTAAATGCAAATGAGCTGCTGCTCTAGAAGAGGGCGGAGCTTTAACAGCTCAACAACAACAAAGCTGGAGAATCTCACGCAGACAAAATGACGACGGTGTTCATCCTTACATTGATCAAACCAGAGTCGACACTGATGGAGAGACTCAGGAATGAAACTGGGTGTTTCTGAACGGTTAGTGGATACATTTTGTAGTTGTGGAGTTGATCAACTCATCACTAGCATGTGTCGTCACGTTCATCTTTTTTTGTTGAACTGACTCTCGTTTGTGAAGCAGTCCAGCGTAAAATGACGGCATCAACAACACTCGACTACAACAACAATATGGTAACTGCTGTTTTTAAGACATGTTCAGAGTGCATTCATCCCAACCTTGAAAAAGATCGTCTGGACCTTCCCACAGTCCTTTCCGGTTTCTTCCTCGACAGGAGAGAAGAGGATGTCTTTGGAGGGAACGCGGGCATATGCGATGCGTTTGCTGTTGCTTATCATCCATATGTAAATATCTGGAACGCTATGTTGGGGCTATGATGAAAAACCAAAAAGATTTACATGAATATTTGTACAGTGATTTGAATGAATCTATATGGTCATATAACCAAGCATTTTGTGCACTACCTCATCGGACAAGAATCTCAGCTTGTGGAGGAAGTTTTGTGCAAGTTTTATTTTGTCTTTCACATTGCTTTTCTTCACTTGTGACCGCATGGTCTTTGCTTGCTGGCCCATGTTTTCCTGTCAGCAACAGACAAGAAACAGAGTCATATTTTAACATTAGTTATTAATAGCATTTATTTGTAGCAGCTGTTGAGTGTTTTACCAGTTCCTGCATGCATAACTTCACCCTCTCCCGGTCCAGTTTAGTCTTTCCAGCCTGATTCTGGTCATTGTTTGCCAAAGTTACAAAGGTACTGAAAAAGATATGAAATTCACTATTAATGTGTCCTTCCTCTAGAGATATAAAAATGGTGGAATTAATAAAGTTTTTTTAAAAATATAACAGTCGTTCTCAGGAAACAGTGCCTCAAAATTTCAGGATTTCATTTCAAAATGTTAGTTGAACTATCAAAAAAAACATGCTTACAAAGTAACCACTACTGTAGTAATATTACAAAGTATTATTATTTATTGGTAACTAACCCTAGACCTAACATTAGACCTGTCAATTACATTAATATAAAAGAGGACCTATTATGCTTTTTCTCCATCTTCATCTATCTTTAGTGTGTAATGTTGCTGTTTGATGATGAAAAAGCTCTGCAAAGTTCCAGTTCTTCTCTATATCAGTGTTTCTGAACTCCTGAAACGCCTCCATCTTGAGTTTTCTTCACAATATTCCTCATTTAAATAATTCATGCGCAGAATAAAGGGGCGGGGCCTGGTTGAGTTTGTTAGTAGTGTGTTGAAACTGGCGGTTATGGTAAGGGGCGGGGCATTTCCCAAACACCAATCACAACACACCGCTCCAGCCGACCAATCAGAGCACACTGCTTTTCAGAAGGAGGGGCTTCATAGAGACAGGAAGTAAACAGGGGTGTGTTTCCTACGCAACAACATAACTCGCTGCTTATAGTACGATGCATCGTTGAAGAAATCAACTAGTCACGACTGTTCCCCGAAACCTTACTGTCGCAAATTTGTCTTTCAACCATGTCGGTTAATGATGTTACGAATCTGGTGGAGGAATAACTTATTATAATTAATCAGTTTGAGATTGAATTATTACGGATTGGCTACTATGGACTATTACGGACTAATTCTCTTTTTTCTCGGTTATTGTGCTTTATTTCCAGATTCGATCACAGGCTCGTTCTTACGTGCTTCAGTATGTACACACACATGCTGGACGCTTGGATATCACCATTCAAAAATGGCGCTTTTAAATCTCTTGACCAGCTAAAAGACGTAAATGGCATTCGTATATATTTGAAATAAAAGTTTTCTTATTTTGCACAAGAAAAGGATTTTTTTAAAGTCCACATGTCATAAAAACAAGAAACTACGCTTCTAACCACAGGTCGAGAGCTGTCGTTCAACCACACAAGTCTGTAATGCTGTTTCCGAATGTTCGTTGGAACTACGGTTTCGGGAAACCCTCGTTGAACTATGCTGATAACGACGGAACTTGCGATTATAGTTGACTAATGATGCCCTTGGGAAACGCACTCCAGAGCGTTACTGTCAGACTGGGAATAGAGGTGCTGCAATATGAAAAATAATGTTTTTTTTGTTTTTTTAAGATTTAAGCATGAAAACCTGTTCTAGTAGAGCTCAAAAACAAATTCAAGACTTTGAATAAGGGCATTAATATGTCACAGGAACACAAACGAAGCACAAATGGCACCGTTTCCAGAGAACAACTCATAAGATCTGCAGAATAGCTTGTTTGCGAACCTGCAGCTGTTGCTGAGCTCCTCCAGGACTCCTCTGAGCCTGCGCTCGGGATAGGCCTTCTCTGTTTTAATGATCTCCTGCACGTCATTTAACCCTTCTTCCTATAGAGAGATAGAGCACAGGCTGCAATGTATGGATATATTTTCACAGATTAACTGTAACCAGGATTATTGTTATATACTGCAGTGAAAATGAGATTTAAGGCAAGACACTACAGGCAAAAAGATGCACTGGTCAAGTTTTTGGGCTATTTTGCTTCCAATAACATGCCTTCCTTAAGACTAGTGGAAAGAAAACATGTAAAATAAACATTTAAGTATTTATTTTATTACACTTTGTCTATTTGCATCTATAGATTTCAATGTATACAAAGAAATCTTAACTTCTTTCATAGACTAAACTTTTATTCTTATCTGTATTCTAAAGGTTTTTACAGAAGGGATTTATGGATCACTCCATAAATCAGAAAAAGATTTAAAAAAAAAAGATACAATTTTAAAGAATAAAATGAGATATATGAACAAACCTCTCTGTAAAAACCTTGCTTTATTTTATCTTTCAATAGATAATGCCTCATTTAAACATCTAACTTCAGAGAACTTGTAATACAAAACAATTTTATTAATGTGCTGTGATTAATAAACTGGGAAAAGTATCGTGAACCTTTTTGAGAAAAATGAACACACAAATTATGTTAAGAAAAAGTTTAAACAAAAATGAGAATTGTACAGAACAGTAAAAAGATCAATTCTTCAGGAAATAAAACAATATTTCAGAAATCTTTAATTGATTTATTACCAATTTGTCTGCGATGTTGTCCATGATGTTGGAATTATAAAGTCGTCTTCTTTGGTCCTGCCACCAGCTCTTGATGTAGATGCAGGGCTTCCTCTCAAAGTAGGGGAGGTGGAAATAGTTCCTGCAGAATAAATAAACGAGATATTTTGCGTTCAAGGCAAAATAAAATGGATCAGCAGAATCAGGAAGTGTTGAGTGACCGAACCTGTCGGTGATGACTGGTTTCATTGGAGGGGTGGAGGAAACTGAGGAGATATCTTCACCATCGTCCACCTCCTCGTCACTGGAGCCCTGAATGAGCTCCGACTCTTCATCGCCATCGCCACCCTTCTTCTTCTTTGTTTTTGGCTTGGTTGGAGTATCAAGGTCACTGCCGTAGTTTCCTTGTGTTGAGACGATAGTTTAATGAGGTATCTGACACATTTCCCACATTCATTTCATTACTGGCATAAAGGTTTCCCTGACCAAAACTGTCCCATTTAAAGTCTTTGACTGAGTCAGATTGCTCAAACAAAATGAATGTGGAGGATCAAACTTATACTTATAGTTGACTTGTATATTAAACTGACATGCAAAAAATATTCAATTTAACTAATTTTAGATATCAGGAAAAAAATATTGTTGCTAGTTTCTCCCAAATAAAGCTGCAATATGTAGTTTTTCTGTCCACTAGAGGTCGCCTAATCAAAATAAAGGCGTAGCTTGATGACGCCAAGTTTGAGCGAGGAATCTTGGGACATGTGGTCTTTAACTCACAGAAATCATGTTGAGGGATGCGATTATTAACGTTACTGTTATATGAAGAGCAGGAGCGAGTGTTGTGGAGCTGAACGAGTGATTGATCATGAGAGATGAACGACACACGCCTCGAGAGCAGTGGGACTTTTATTATGACACAGTCACCGCTTTTCCGGTTATGAGTGTGAGGAAACACAGCTCTGTTTATCATATTGAGTGTTGAAAATGATGTTATAATGTTACTCACTGTTCGCTCACAGTTGTTGCACACTACAGTAAGAGAGATCGGTTTAAGAATATCATATTAAATGATGGATGGATCGTGTTGAGAAATGGCATGCAATTAATTTTAAAACGTATTGTATGATGGATTAAATTCTGTTAAAATAAAGCTGCATCTGATCATGCTATGTTAGCTACTTGACAAAAGTATTTTACTCTGAGGCATGGTAAAGCATGGTAAATCATGATACTCGCAGAAAATCAAGATAATTAGATTTAAGCAATAAGAATAAATGTGTTTAGCTATATTATAATGATTAGTTTTCTGTCTATAAATGTATAAAAACAGATGTTTCCTTGTCTGTGTTCCTACATGTAATATATATTAAAGCGTCTTTGGTGTTTCCATAGTTTCTGCAAAACAAAACCAGAAACTGAGGGAAACGTGAATATGACGCCATCTACAGGCGACTCCCTCACACGTCCGGATCCTTCGTTAAATTTGCGATTTTCACACAATTTACAAATAGTTGGAAACATTTGGGATATTGTAAGTACTCAACTGAACAAAATATACAACACTGGCCTAGTGGATTTACTGCAAAAATTTTACATATTGCAGCTTTAACTGAAACATATATTTGTCATCAGTAAATAATGTGCATACCCGGTCCTAATTTACAGAAGCTTTATTAGTGACTAGATATGATAGTTTTGGAAGATGTTTTCCACTGACATTCTAAATTTGTTCATATGTTGGATGAACAACAATGCATGTTTAGTTAGTGCTCATTAATGCTCTTTGCATGCAAAAACTACAGTTTGTTTCATGAGTTTGAATTTGTTTTGAATCAACCAAAACATAAAGATGGTTTCATTCATATTGACTATAAACTGTAAAAAAAAAAACTACACTCACTGCATTTCTTTAAAAATAACTAATACATTTTTAATTCTACTTTCTGCTTGCATCCTGTTCACTATCTCAGTTCAGTAACATTCAGAATGGTATAGTCAATAGCTATAGCTATTCCTGTAGCTCAAACAGTAGATATTGACGCTAGCAACTTCAAGATCATGGGTTCAATTCCTAGGGAATGCATGACATGATAAAGTGTAGACCTTCAATTCAATGTAATTCGCTTCGGGGACAAAGAGTCCGCCAACTTTAAAGGCTGATAACTCCCACAGATTTTACCTATTGTAACCTCAAAGTTGATGGGTTTGTCTCCAATCTTCCTGTCAACCATAGTGGCCTCAAGGAAACATCCAAAGAGGAAGAATTCCTCAATTTTTCCCGTGGCATTCTAGATAAAAGCAACAAACAATCGATTAAATAATGTTTTGTGCATAGGAGGGCCTTCCTAAGATTAGACAACCAAAAAAAAAATGTCATTGAGCTCATAAATAATTCTGGAGGAGTTGTGGAACTTTTCTCCAAATGATTAATTTTTAACAGCAAGTCACATGCAGAATGAAGCCTAACTTTGGCTCCGACTGCAGATGATTGTCTTGCACACAAAGAACTACTATGAGTATTACTGCTAAATGAATAATGAAGGGAGATAAATAAAGACAATTAATTATTCACTGTAATTGGCCTGTCGAACCCCCCCGTCAGTGGATCGCTTACATCTGAGATGTTGGGTATCCCCTCCACCTGTACCTCGGTGGAGGTCATTACTTCAGGAGAGGAGGTGTCCAGTATCTCTACGGCCAGACTGATCAAAAGACGAGCCCGGAACGACACCCCTTCCCCTTGTCCTTCGTTCAGGTCCTGGTACTCGTCCATGAGCGTGTAACTCCGTGTGGAACCGTACATGTTGACCCAAGCCGGGCCCAGAGTTGGAAGAAAGCCTATTTTTTTTGATCAATAACATTCCATGATTTTATTAGAAGTCACTTTTTATATAGTCAGTTCAATAAACTAGAGCGTGTAATGAGTTCAGTTCAGCTGTAAAGCAGCTCTACACAAGACAATAGTGTCATTATTCAGTTCAATCTGTTTTGTTCTCATCTGATAGTGTCAGTGTTTTTACTGCATTATAAATCATTTTATAATGATTTTGAACCGCAGTCTTCTGTGATTGAGCAGCCAAAGCAAACAAGAAAGGAAATGTTATTTTTGCAGACTTTGCCCGCTTACCTTTGTCTCCATCATTAGCAATCTTCCGCAGGTCAATGAAGTGCGTTCCGATAGCCACGTCGTTCACTTTATCTGAATCGCGGATCTGGAGTTTCATTCTCCGGCACAGTGGTGGAAACTGCTCGGTGAAAACCACCTGCTCATTCCAGATGGGCTCATAGCTGCTCTTCTGAATGGAAGTCTTTCCCTGCATTGAGGACAGATTAAAACATCGGTTCTGTGTCTACTTGACCCATGAAATCGAGTTTTGTACCTTTTAGTTCATGTCTGTTAGATTTGATGTCGCCTAAATATTAGTGTACTTCTAAAAGTTAGGTTTTAGCCAACATGCACACTTAAAACTGAGCCTTCCTCTCAAAGGACAATGGACCAAAGATACTGAAGTACACTTCATTAATTCTATTGTCTTTGGAATTGTGGTTAAAGCATACTGTCAAATGTATTCTCATGCATTTATGGTAAACAAAAATATACTTTAATGTCATTTCTATTGAAACTTGTATTTAGCTATATTTGTAAATTGCACATTTATAATGATGAACTTTGGTGACACTGCATTTTAGTGTCCTTGTTGCACATTAAATTATGCATGATTACATGCAACCAACCCTTAACTAACCCTATAGTAAGTACATGCAGTTAATTATTATTACTCACTGCCTAAATGTATAATTATAATCAAGTACTTTACATGTGCACACATGAGCACATCCAAAGAAGTGGTGACAAAAGTTATTAAAACCCAATGATTTAAAATGTACTTTCAAGTAAATCTTTTGACATTATTACAAAGTGCTCTTCGGAAAACATAGTCATGAAATTGTACTCTCTTTAAGTACACTATTATTTCATTAATATTATATTATTATCATTACACTATACTTGTACGCTATTCTTTTTTCACAAGGAAACTACACAGGTTCAATCAAATGTTCTCTAATGAGAATGTCCCTCGCTCTAACTCCACCTATTACTGACGAACAAGTAGGAAATGGTGATTCAACCGTGATGGAAATAAAACAAAATTTAATGTGCATATTAATAAGAGTCCTGCCCACCTTCTGTCCGGCAAATAGCACTTGGACATAAGGATCAACCAAGTCCTTATTTTCTCCAATGAAGGCTTTTTTGACATTTGCCATAATGCTGGTGTTCATTTTGGGCAACCCCTCGGCTCTGTATATTTTGACATAAAATCTTGCCCACTGCCGCTCAGCTGGGACGTCCTCCGGCAACAGAAGGTTACTGGAACAAGAAGAGAAATTAATAAAATAAGCTTTAAATTTATTGTTATATCTGGGAGACCTCTGCATTTTTGTTGTTGCGTGACAGATGAAATACTATACTAAACTTGCATTTCACATTTCCTGTCGAAATTGTGAATGGTGAAAAAGTCACCGCCATGATGCTAAAATGTTCTGAACATTTTTCAGTTGAATCTTTTTCAATCGAATACAAATGCATGTTTAAAAATATATATGAAAAAAAATTGTATTGCAAGGGTATTTCAAATAGGACTGTCCAAACAAGTTGGGAATGCTGGAGTTTGTTCAGTGTGAGGAAGTGTTTACCCTTCAATGTCATCCTCATCTCTTTCATTTGCTTTGTGTGGAGTCTTGATTGTGTCGCCCTTTGCGACAACTGCGATGTCACACTTGACGTAGCCCTTGCATCCTGCAGTGATGTCCTCGGGATCGCATAAAGTCGCCCATTTGTGGAAGAATTGATGTTCTGTGAAGGAATAAAAAAATTCTGAAATTCTGTAGTTTTTAGTGAAATTGAGAGCTTCGTACAGAAACAGGTAAAACCAGTTACCAGGTTGTGAGTATACTGTGCCCACGTCAAGCTTGAAACTCCCGACCAATGTGCCACTTCGCAAAAGATTCTTGGAGTGAATGACCTGAATGGACACATTATTTTAAAACAGTTTAAAACAAGCTTTAGACAAAGAACATATTTTATGAAAAACACCACCCTTGTGAAAAAAAAGTGTGCTTAATTGTGTTCTTCAGATCTTAGAAGTATATATTTAAAAAACTGTTTTTTGCAGATAATATATTAATGAAATAAAAGGCCGCTTGAGTGTACTTAAAGAGAGACACAGCCTTTAAAAAGTGCACATTGTAATAATGTCAAAATCTTTACTTTAAAGTACATTTTAAAGGATTATGCTTTAATAATCTTTTGTCATTCTCTAAAGAAGTACACTTATTTAAATATTGACTAACATACTAAAGCATGTGTAAAGTATTTGTGTATTATTCAAAATTACATTTAAAGTTAACATATTTTAAATGTACTAAATTGCAACTTCATTACAGATGTGTAATATTTAAATACACAACATGCTTAATAGTTTTAAAAGTGTGCTAAAGTGTAACTAGGCTTTAACTATTCTATTTAGTTATACTTACTGACACTTTCAGGATCTTGTCAAACATGACATCAGGAGGAACGTGGAAGTCGAAAACGAAATACTAAAAAAATATACATATAATAAGTTTTAGGATGATTTTCTCAAAATATTTTATTTACAGTGCTTAGATATCCATTACAGTTCAGTAGACAACATACAAACTAATTTTTGCTTCGGTCATTAATTTCTATGGGACATTATTGCAATCCCATACCTCATTGTAGTAAGGGCAGTTGGTCGACTCCTTCATTGAAGTGTATTTTTTATCATCGCCAATTTCCACACACACCACTGGATCCATGTTCAATCCCACCAGCTGTCTAGCCTCGATAACAGTAACACTAACCTGGAAAGTGGGGCATAAGGCAAATTTATGAAATCTGGTATGTAGACTATATTGTATCTAAATAAAGAGTAGCCCCAAACCACCACAATTAGAGACCAAATCTATGCGAACACCTCTGCATGTTTGCATCTTGAAGCACGGGTGCTTGAGACATCATGACCATGAAGCTCTATAAATATTAGCAGGACCAACCAATGTCAGCTTCTGTGCCTTCAGCAAGCATTCTGTGTAAATTGTTTTGTCTTATTTATTGTTTGCTTGTCGTGCAACACCGCCAGTGTTTTCAGCCCCCAAGTTACGAGTTATTCAAACATCATGGAGTTGAAAGAACACGGGTATGGAATGATGCCTAAGGTGGAGCAGAACTTGTGAGCTATCGCTCCCCTCACATGGCATCATCTCTCAAGCCCCAGCAGTCGATCAGCTCCCCAAGGCACAACAGAAGCAGAGCGTCGCTTCTCAGATCCCCCAACAAAAAGAATTGCGGGCAGGGCTGACCTCTCAGCCAAGGTCTTTGAGGGGTAGGGCTGATGTGAGGACCGTCATAATCTCTAAGAAGGCTTCGGCTCCGAGTGCAGCCTCTTCCCGGGAAAAGTGGCCCATACCTCATCATACGGTGCCTGTATGCTGGTAATGAAGTCAAAGATCTCATGGGGAAGGAGGCCATAGAATGTGTTTCTTCACCCGAGAGAGAGTCCTGGTTCTACAGCCGGTATTTAATTGTCCCAAAAAAGGATGGGGGTTGCATCCGATCTGCACAGCTAAATTGTTGACATTGAAACTATTTGTGACTTAAATCAGATCCGAGGACTGGTTTGTCATGATAGATCTCAAAGACGCATACTTCCATGTCAAGTCAAGTCAAGTCATCTTTATTTATATAGCGCTTTTTACAATGCAAATTGTGGCAAAGCAGCTTTACATTAATAAGAAAATGGTGTCATTGTGCAGCTTATTCTATATATTATTGATTCATTCCGTTGCAAAGATCAATAGTTATCAGTCTAGGTAATTTAGGTATAGCAGCACTGGAGAAAACAGTGACGTAATCGTCCGGCTCAGATCAGTTCGCATACAACGGCGCCAATGCAGGCATATCAAAAACACTGCTGAATATCAAGCAAGTGTCCCCAACTTAAGCAAGCCAAAGGCAACAGCGGCAAGGAACCAAAACTCCAACAAATGGAGAAAAAAACCTTGGGAGAAACCAGGCTTAGTTGGGGGGCCAGTTCTCCTCTGGCCAACAGTGAACACTTGTCCGATACTCAGGCAGAGTTACAGGTCATTAAACCGATTTGGAATCGCAACAGTCAAAATATTTAATCTAGTTCCATCCAGTTTAAGATCTTTTTGATCACGTCGGTATGGGACGGTTTGTTGGGATCCATGTATCCATCCTTCCTCAACACAGGAATTTGCTCAGGTTCGCATTTGGGGGCGAAGTGTACCAGGCCTTGTCAGTCCTCACCTTCACGAAATGCGTGAACACTACGACTCCAGGGCATTTCGGTATTATATAAACGACTGGTTGATTCTGGTTTAATCAGAGCACATGGCAGGAGATGTTGTCGTCGCCTATATGAGGGAACTGGGGCTAAGGCTGAACACCAAGAAAAGTATGCTTTCTCCATTACAGAGGACCACTTTTCTAGGTGTGGTATGGGACTCAACGACTATACAGGCACGTCTGTCTCCTGCCCGTATCGAATCGATCCTGGCAGCCGTAAACAACACCCCCGGTGTTGGGGGACCCTGTTGTTGCAGAACGCTTATGACAGATGCTTACCACAGTAGTCGTGGCCTAGTGGTGAGGGAGTCGGGCTTGTAATCTGAAGGTTGCCGGTTCGATTCCCACACCTGCAGGAATTGAAGGTGGGGATTGTGAATAAACATGACTAAAGTGCCCTTGAGCAAGGCACCTAACCCCTTGTAAGTCGCTTTGGATAAAAGTGTCTGCTAAATGATGAAAAATGTAGATGCTTCCCTCACGGGCTGCGGAGCAATCCTAGAGGGTCACTCAACACAAGCTCTGTGGAGGAGTCATCATCTCTCTTGGCTCATTAATTTTCTGGGAGGTGATGGCTGTTTTTCTAGCTCTCAAGCATTTATTCTCAGACCTGAAGGGCCATCATGTGATTGTCCGGATAAACACTTCGGTTGTCTCCTACATAAATTATCCGGGGGATCTGCGGTTGCACCCACTTTACAAACTGGCACACCGGTTCCTTCTGTGAGCTCAGGGCAGACTGCTCTCCCTGAGGGCAGTGTGCATTCCTGGCCACCAGTATTATGGAGCAGACATCCTGCTGGGGCAGAGTTGATATGGAGGTAGTTTGGCCAAGTGGAAGTGGACCTATTTGCGTCACAAGAAACTACCCACTGTCTGCTCTGTTTCTCCCTCATGGTACAAATGTGGCTACATCTGTATGCCTTTCTAGAGAGGGTCTGTCAGGATGGGGTTCATCTACCCCTAGTAGCCCCTTTCTGGCCAACCAAAGTGTGGTTTGTGGATCTGATGTCCCTCTTTGACAGCTCCTCCTGGGAGATTCCTGTTAGGAGGGAACTTCTATCTCAGGCAGGGGGCATAATTCTTCTCTCCCACCCAGAACTATGGAAACTTTGGGTCAAGCCCCTGAGGGGGACAACTCTGGTCTGTCGACTGAGGTTGTTGACACCATTCTACACTCTAGGGCTCCACGAGGAAACTATATGCCTTGAAGTGGAGAGTTTTCACTTCATGGTTTGGAAATCACCAGTTGGACCCAGTTAACTGCCCGGTCGGTTCAGTGCTGGAGTTCCTTCAAGATTGGTTCTCTGCAGGGCTGTCCCCCTCCACTCTGAAGGTTTATGTGGCAGCCATAGCTGCTCACCACGCACCTTTGAGAGGTGAGTTATTGGGGAGAAACCCATTGGCAACTCGTTTCCTATGTGGTGTCATGAGGCTGAGGCCTGCAAGCCATATAAGTGTTCGGTTTGGTATTTGGCTATAGTATTAGAGGGTCTTTAAGCCTATTGAGTCAGTAGGAGAGAAATCTCTGACTCTGAAAACTGTGGTCCTTCTAGCTATTATGTCTCTTAAGAGAGTAGGAGATCTTCAGGCTCTGTCAATATCCCCTTCATGTTTAGAGTTTGCTCCCGGCATGGTTAAAGTATTTCCGGTCCCTGAACCAGGATATGTGTCTAAGGTACCTCCCAATTTTGCATGATCGATAACCTTGCAAGCCTTTTGTCCTCCTCCATTTCAGACGTTGAGCCAAGAAAAGCTGAATTTGTTGTGCTCAGTGAGAACACTAGATACGTATGTCCACAGAGCTGACCTGTGGAGAAAATCTAATCAGCTGTTTCTGTGTTTTGGGTCTCCTAAGAAAGGTTCTCCGGTGACCAAACAAACTATAATCAAGTGGATAGTCGAGGCTATTTCTCTTCCTTATGAGTGGTGCCTTCACCTGTGGATCTCAGGGCACACTCTACCAGAAGTATAGAGACTTCTAAAGCTTTGTGGTCAGGAGTATCCTTGCACGAAGTGTGTGATGGGGGGCATATGACCTGCATATGGGCTTCACAACGATTGCTCATGTCTTAGTTGTGCTCGCATGATTCACACTAGACAGGCACTTGTTAGTACAGTGGAGAGGGTATTAATGTCCCCTTTGTGTCACTACTCCAATGCAGCATGGGTTCCCTTGAAAGGGAATGTCTCAGGTTACGACTGTAACCATGGTTCCCTGAGAAGGCAATGAGACGCTGTGTCGCCCAGTTATTCTTCCTGCATATGTGACCGACTTCCTTCAGCCTATAAGAAGCTGATATTGGCCCAGGTGCAGTTTATAGAGTTTCCTGGTCATGATGTCACACGCTGTGGACTGACTTCTCGTCACATTATTGGATTGATTTCACCCGTGCTTCAAGACATGTTCTCACTGTGACGCTACTCCAACATTGCTCCCATTTCAGTGAACCATGATTACAGTCGTAACCTGAGATGATATTTGGGTAATACATTTTGATGTATTAGCATTACTACTTTTTAGTATTAGTAGACTGTGTGCTAAATATCTGCTAACACTTTATTTAAATGGTCCCCCATTATACTGATTAAAAGTAATTTTGCAAGTACAACAGTCTACTAATACTCAACTAATACACTAATGAGAGGCAGTTGACCTGTAGGTGGAACGTTACTTATAGTCAACAGAATGTATAAAGGGGACCATCAAATAAATTGTAACTGACATTTGTAAGAGTGGCTAATTGGGTGTTTGATGAGATTTATTTAATTCTCTTTCTGCTTTACATACTTGGAAATCCATTGGTCTTCCAGCACTCGGTTCAATCTTGATGTCAGGCTTTGATCTAAAATATTTAGAGCATTTTTGGATGAAGAAAATACAGTGTTGATTGACCTACTACATTAGAATATACTAATATATCATGTTAGAACATATCATAAATAATATTTAACATAAATGTAATGTAGAATATCATACTTGATATTTTAATAAATAATTTTTGGTCACCTCTTATTGGAGACATTGGTTGTGACAGCAGTTACTGATGCTAGCGAGATGGTATCCGGGTCTGGCATCCTCATATCCTCGGTCTCAAGAATGGCCGGTTCATCTTAACAAGTCAAATATGATTAAATGTCATTATGAACAGCACTATGGTTTTGTTTTTTGTTTTTTTTTACTACATTCACACATGAAATGCTTCATATAATCTATTAAATATATTATATAATGATATCAATATATTCATTATCCATTATAAATAATACAGAAATAATTATGTTGAAGTATTCGTGATAATTTTAACATTTTCACACAAGTTAATAAAAGCTTTCACCTTGACCTTTGCCATCATCCTTGGAGGAGCGATGCTTGCTACGCTTCATTGTTGTGAATTTGATTTATCCTCTGGATATACGATCGTTTTGAACATGAAAAATGGAAAATAAAAGTTAAACATCTGTCATAAACATCTTAAATGTAACGTTAATATCTTGGGATCTTTGTGTTGCTTTATTCTGTCATGCATTTCACTTCAATTTAACTTATACAAACAGCAATAACCAGAAGGTAAAGGTAAATTAATTCAATAAAGTTGATTACCCTAAGTAACCCATCAATAATTAGCACATACATGAAGAATTTAATGTTTTTAAAACTAACAATGAAAATACTGAATGTTGTAAATGAGCAAGAACGAATGACAAAGTGTACCAACTACACATTGAAATCTGACGGATTTCTGTGGATACTTAGAGCTAGAGTGATTTTACAAACTAAACAATGGATTCTGTGCAGACAAACCAATCATTTTTACAGATTGATAAATTAAAATGATAAATTAAGATTTTATAATTTAGGGTTAGGGCTAGTACTGTTTTAACTGTACCCTTCCACTATAACATAATGTCACAAAAAAATGTGAATTAACTTCATTTTAATACATTTCCCATTATTTTTAATCTTTTCATTAATACACCAACACCACAAACAGGTGTGCCGAATCTGAAAGCCATTGTCATTAAGTTTCAGCCTTTAGGATTGCAATGTTTGGTTTTCCATGACACACAAAGCAGACGAAAGTCCCATGTAAAGTCTGAAGAGAGACTTTAACTTACCGTTCAATGCAGCTGGTTCTTGATTTCCTGAATCACATCTAGAAGTTTGCAGGAAGAACAAACTGATTCCAATGTTGAGATGTTTTTAAGCTAACTTGCCTACATACTCATTATTGACATTTGGATGACCGAAACAGAGAGGCCACAAAAGTAACTCAAAAAGAGTCTGGTTTGGTCTAAGCCTGAAGATGGTCAGGAGAGATGTGATATGACCATGAATAGTGTATGAGTGTTGAACCCGAGACACTGGTAACTAGAACTAGTTCCTGATGAGAGAGATCATGTGGGACTTTGACAAGCCACTACTATATAACGCCATATCCAAACCAGGTAAAAAGCAACGAAACGGTAAACTGTTGAAGCAACATGTTGTATTGGAATTTGAACATAACGCCTTACTAATCTCCAACTCTCTCCAGTGATGTGCCTCATGTACTATTACTTCAACAAGATTTGGAGGAAATGGCAGTGCAAAGTGTTGACCGATTTTACTCCAATTATGCGTTTTTTTATGATTTTTATGTTTTTGAAACAGTCTAATCCTTCAGAAATCATTCTAATATGCTGATTGCTAATTAAGAAACATTTTTGGTTATTAACAATGTTGAAACCTGTGCTGCTTCACATCCTGTGACACTGAAGACCGAAGCAATGACACTCAAAATGCAGCTTTGATCACAGGAATAAATTATATTTGACAAAATATTCACATAGAAAACAGTTATTTTAAATTGTAATAATATTTCACAATATTACTGTATTTTTGGAGCCTTGGTGAGCAGAAGAGACTTACTATAATAACAACTAAACCCTAACCCTATTAATAAGTTTCAATTAACATTACTTAAATGCATAATACATGTATGTAACAAAAACACTTTAAAATAGTGTAAGCAAGGATTATATACTCCTTTTGTCGCTCACTTTGTACATTTTTCAATTAAAAATATAATTGCTTAAACCTATGAACACAAGAGCTGAGTCTTGAATACAACTGGAAAGCAGTCTATGTAGAATAGTTAAATAAAACGCATTGCTTTCATAATCGAGCATGAGCGTGTAATATCCTCATCTGCTCTGAGAAAAGTAGCTCATAAGTATATAAACCACAAGGTGAAAATGGTGGGTCTCTTCACCCAGCTCAACAACACACATGATTGGAGGACTCATAATTTTGCCTTATAACTGTCTGCATCAGCTGTGAGATGCTTGAACAGAAGCATGTTTAATTGTCAGGATACTAATCAAACTGACTCTTGCTTCAATAATTGATGATGTCTTGTTCCAACTGCAACTTGCAGACTAGCTGACGACATGTGGCTTTGGTAACCCAGCAGTGTCATGTGGTCATCTACAATGCAAATGCACTGAAATGTGATACTGGCTCAACTGCTTATTCATGAAATTCCAGTAAAATTGTTTTAAACTTTATTTATCTAAAGAAATATAATAATAAAAAAAAATGAATTAGCTAAAGAACAAAAAACATATTTTTGAAGATAAAATGTGCGTCAAGTCTTCATTTCACTGATGCATTAATAATAAGTTCAAAATAAAATGTCGAAGCAAAACACCTGCATTGTGTCTCTTCCATCAACAAGGCTTTAGCAGACAGTATATGATACAAGCGCTTTTGAAAAGTCAAACTAAAGTAATCAGCTCATAAATAAGACATGCGGTTTGTAAGGTATACGTTTAAGGTCTAAAGTTGCCTGTATCCAGTGAAATGTCTTAAATTATTAAATGCTGCCAATCAGTGTTGCATGCGTCATCCACAATGAGGTAGCATCATTCGTATTGTCTTGACAGACATTTATGCATCATTAGCCAATAAAAGAAAATGATATATATTGAGTTCCACAGCATTTTGTTTGTATACGGTTTTATTACACACCGTAGAATACAGTAGATAAGACCTCTTTAATGTTTTTTTTTTTGCATAATCTAAACACTTTATATACTGAAATATTCATGGTTCTTTGAATACAGACCAAACTGATATGGTGTCATTGTGATGATAGTGTCCTGATGATGTGTATTAGAGGTTTGAGATGCTCTAAAGTGGTTTATTGTGATGACTGATGATTTCATAGCTGTCATCAAAGTCTCATGCGGTTGAAAGCAGCAGAAAAATACCTCTATATGGAGTGTGTAGCGTTTCATTTCTTAAAAAAACGCGTAGGAAGACGCATCACGGCCTTAAAAATGTATGCACCATTTGATGGAAGTAACATTTAATTCCATCAAGAGGTGCATAAATTTTTGGTCAAGATCTTGTTTTGACAATGCAAGAGTCAAGCACTCTGTAAAGTCTCCTCCAGCACATCCCATAGACTTTCAATGAATTTAAGGTCTGGACTCAGAGGTGCCAATTTATGTACGAAAATGATTCTTCATGCTCCCTCCTAACCATTCTTTCACAGTTTGAGCCTGATTAATCTTGACATTTTCATCCTGGAATATGGCCATTATACAACTTGCATCTTGTCTCGATCATGCTCTGTTGGTTGAGTTTCTGTTTAGTTCTTGCTGTGTTATTTTAAGTTATTAAAGGATAAACAATGCAGATTTATTTTTTACGGCTATCTTTGATCATATTTACCAAGGGTGCCAATAATTCTGACCACAACTGTATGTTGTAGTCAATGAATGCTTTTTCCTGTCAGCTTTTTGTTTTTCTGTTGTTGTAGTTTGTCTTTTTTGTTGTTGTGGCTAAGTTTAGTGTTTTGTTCTTCCCTCATATTTAAAATATTTAAAAAATCTAAAATATTTTCCTCATATTTTGATTATTTAACCAAACTTGTAGGGTCATTAAAACATATAAACCTTCTGGACGTCACTGTAAATAAACTTTTTTTTTTTTTTTTTTTTTGGTAAATGTTTTTATTGATTTGTTTCCAAAAAATGAGGTTACAGAATTGAGGTTACAGTAAATATAAATGAGCATGTAACTCAGTCTACAGACTGACACCTTTCAGAATGTCATCCAGGGCGAACCAGAGCCAACCTGATAGCAGGTTGGAATCTTATACGTTCTCTCTTGAAAGCTCTTTCTTGGCTTTGGCTTATTATCCTAATCTCTTTGTGCTCCACTGCCTCTATGGGTGTACCATCTGACTTGGGTGTAGTATATCACACTAATCTATTCCTGTGCTGTTTTTACATGCTATTGGTCAGCTGAGGCCTGTGGTAACGCTGGGCCTGAGCCAGTTTCATGCGTCCAAATGACTAATAAATATCATTTTGCTATTTTACGCTCTTAAAAAATGGTTCTTTATTGGTAGAGATGAAGAATTAAGAACTGTTCACTGAAAGGCTGTTTGGGTTAATCTATGGCGTCATTGCGAAAATCCACTTTTTGAAAACTTTGTTTTTAAGAGTGCAGTTCATACAATTGATCCAGTCCTCATATATTAGTTGAGTGAATCAATATGACACTCAGATTGTTTGTGTCATTACCTATTATATATTAGCATGCAACCTGTATCTGAACGTTGTCCAAGTATGCATTGAACAGAAAAGTGTAAATGCATTTGGGTTCAGAATGTTTTCTGATCTGTGTCCCACACATTGTGATCACAAATGCAGTCTAAGCCATTGTATCTGAATTCATCGTCATACAAAACTCAGCCACTACCTTTACACTCCCTTCTCTCTTATGTTTCCTTTCATGGAAACTCGCGCTATGCGTGATTGGGCCTTGAAGCATGTGTGAAATCAGTCCAGTTGCAATGTGGAATGTCACAGGTGGGTGACGTCATGAACAAAAGTTTAAAAGTTCTTCCGGAGCAAACAGTGTTAGCTTCAGCAAATGTTCTGTATGAAATTGTCTCTGACTATTTATTGTTTGTTTATCACAAGCACTGTATATATTAGACAGGAGTATAATGATGAGCAAACAGAGGTTTAAATTGGGTGTTCCTTTCTGCCTCGCAACTTCATGGTCCGGAAGCATGCGCTGTTCAGAAGCACACGCTGTGGTTTAATCCACCCAGAGTGAGAAGCTGGTGCTGCATCTGTCCAACTCCGAGGAGGTGGATGTGCTCAGCATTGAGGCAGGGGAGATGGAGGACTCGTCACCTCACTCTCTTGGTTATGAGGAGCTGGAGGAGGTTATAACTCATGTCGTGGGCTAGCTAAATATCGACTGGCCTGCCGAGAGGCAGGACGTCCGTTCCAAAAGCAAATTAGTTTCCCGCCTATAAAATCACGACCTCCATATTGGGGCCTGCTGTTTTTTTTTTTCCGTCCTCCATACCAGGGGTTCAAGGTTGTGGAAAAGATTGTTTTCAGCCAAGCTCTTTGTTCACCAAGTCACCAACCATTCAAATAAAAGGCGGTTGAAAGAGCATGGGTATGGGGCGATGCCTAAGGTGGAACAGACACTTGCAAGCTATCTGTCCCCTGACACAGCAAATACCCACCAGACCATGTGGAACAACTTAGGCCTCGGTGGGTAAGACTTATTGTCTATGGCAGCAGGTCAGGCCGTTGAGTGTCTGCATACAATGGCTTTGTTGCAGGCGTACCAGGCCGACCTGCTTTGAGAGTTAGACGAAGGTGAGGGAGTGGGTCCGGACACCGTTAAGGGGTTGCGCCGGGCCACAGATTTGTCTCTATGGGCCACCAAAGAGATCCGTCTGTCCTTTTATGGCAGCCGTGGTGGCTATAGAGAGGCATCTCTCTGGCTGAATTTGTTCGAAAGAAAAAATTGTTTTTGCTGGACCCTCAGCTGCCTCTTTGGCAATGCCGTTAATACCATTGTCGTGAGGTTCCAGACCAAAAGGCAAGCAGCAGCACTTCAGCACTACCTCACTCACCAGGCTCAGTTCTCAGGGGCTGTTGGGCGGGAGCAGCTCCATCACTCAACCACTTCCTCCTACATGGTGCAGCTCTCACAATGCACTTTGATAAAATGTGTAGATGACGCTCTCTTAAATTATATAGACAATTGGCTTATTTTAGCTCCGTCAGAGCAGTAAGTGGTTCAGAATCAAGGTGTCGTTCTCGCCGAAAGAGTGAAAGAATTGAGATTAAAACTGAACGGCAAGAAGAGTATGCTATCTCCGTAACCGAGGACACCTCTGCCTCCTCCTCGTATCGATTCGATCATCACAGTCGTAAACAAGATGAAGCTGGGCAAGTCAGTCACTGTCAAACAGTTTCAGAGAGTGTTGGGTCTGATGGCAGCAACACGTAACGTGATACCCTTTGGTCTGCTGTATATGAGACCCTTAAGACCAAGGGGTTTTCCCTGAGGAGCAACCCGTTCCGCTTTGATCAAGGTTATGCACAGATATCTTTGTAAGCTGGTGATGTGGAAGAAACCTTGGTTCTTGGTACAGGGTCCCATGCTTGGAGTTCCTTGTCATCGCATACAATGCATGAATCTTTCACGGGCTGGGGAGCGGTCATGAACAGTCAGTCATTACAAGGTCCATAAGGGAGCCATCATCTTATGTGGAACATAAATTGCCTGGAGATGATGGCTGTCTTCTAGCATCAAAACACTTCCTCCCAGACCTGAGGGGCCATCATGTGTGAGTCCAGACATAAATCATCAGATTTATAGAAACTGGCGCACCAGATTCTCCTGTGGGCTCAGTTGAAGCTGCTCTCCATGAAAGCATTCCACATGCCTGGGCACCAAAACTAGGGGGTAGACATCCTGTCGAGGCTGAGGCCCAGGGAATGCAGGCTCCACCCCGATGTGGTGAGCAGATATGGAGGGAGATCGGCCAGGCGAAAGTGGATCTCTTTGCATCTCTGGAAATGACACAGTGTCTGCTCTGGTTCTCCCTCTTGCATCCTGCCCCTCTGGGGTTGGATGCCATGGTGCAGATGTGGACAAGGCTGCATCCGTATTCATTTCCCCTTATTGCTCTGCTTTCTGGAGTTCTGGAGAGAGTCCATCAGGATGGGCCCATTTGTTGCTGGTACCCCTGTTCTGGTCAGACCAAGTGAACCATACTTATGGTTCTCGGGTCCTTGACGGCCCTCCATTGGAGATTCCGATCAGGAGGGACCTTCTGTCTCAAGCAGCCGTCTCAGTCCTACATCTCCACCCAGAGTTATTAAAGCTGTGAGTTTGGCCTCAGAGGAGGCCCAACTCATAGACTCGGGTCTCTTAACTGAGGTACTTCACTCTAGAGCTTCCTCCAGAAGGAAACTGTATGTCCTGAAGTGGAGAGGGTTTATTTCAAGGTGCGGAAATTGTCAACTGGACCCAGTTAACTGCCCGGTTGATACAGTCCTGGAGTTCCTGCAGGATCACTTCTCCACAGAGCTATCCTCTTCCACTCTAAATGACCCAATAAATTCCTCCTCTCAGTTCCACGGTCTCGCCTAAAGACAAAGAGTGACCGAGCTTTTGCAGTTGCGGCACCTAGACTGTGGAATTTACTACCAGATGGCGTGAGGACTTCACCCATATTAGAATCTTTTAAATCTAAACTAAAGACTCATCTATTTTCCTTGGATTATGATGTTGCCTAAACTATACAATGGTTTATCAATGGTTTATTGTATATCTTGCATGTTTTATAATTAATTGTATGTATTAAATTGTACAGCACTTTGGTACAACATGTTGTTTTTAAATGTGTGAACATAAACTTGAACTTGAACAAGATCTGCTACGAGGAGACGTGGTTCTGATATCGGTACCGAACTGTCAACATCACGACTATGACAAGAAAAAAAACAATATGCGTGAGCATTCTGTCCTTTTTACAGTCTCATCTTCCTGTTTTTGGTTCATTCATAAGTCTGTTTTGCGTTCATATATCATTCAAACCGCACCAGAGTTCGTTTGGAAGTGGACTGAGACCCATCTTTTCAGCGGTCTCGGCCTGCTTGTTTGGTGCGCACCAGGGTTCGGATGACAGCGTTCACACATGTTCGCATGAACCGCACTAACAGTGCAATCGGACCAGGGTTTGTTTTAATCAAACCAAACATGCCAAGTGTGAACACACCCTAAGTTAGGCGTACAAAAGCAATATCACCCTCGCAAGTGTGCGCTATGTCACGCTGACGTGTATAAACACAGGAAGACGAAGACGAAGAAGATAATATCAAACGTAGTTTAATTGAAGAGGCAGGCAGGTAGGAAACACACCGCATACAATGACGAGAACCGACAACACTGAACATCACGAGGAGAATATAAAGGGGAGCTAATGAGGGAGAACGTAATCAGGTTGAACAGAAACAGGTGCGGATGATTGACTCACAGACTACACACAATGAGGGCAAATGAAGAGAACAAGACATGACAGAACTAAATATGAACACAACAGTCTATGGGTGTGACAGTAAGGATCCTTGCATTGGTGACTCAAACCCAAACAATTCTGTAGTTCACTGCACAGTGGGACAGGAGAAAATATTTAAACACTGAAAAATAAGACACTTCATATTCATAGAAAGTTAAAGTAGTGGGTTGGCCACTAGTGCATTCATAAACATGCATAGGAGTTTATGTCTTTGCAAATTGTTGAAATATTATAAACAGAAGTGATTTTGGTGTAGATTTGAGAATTCTGAGATGTGTCTGTGTTGTGTGTGTGTGTGTGGGTATTCCCTACGTTATGGGGACCAAATGTCCCCACAGGTATAGTAATACTAGTAAATGTTGATCTTGTGGGGACATTTTTTTGGTCCCCATGAGGAAACAAGCTTATAAATCATACAGAATGATCTTTTTTGAAAATGTAAAATAGCAGAACATTTTGTGTGATGGGTAGGTTTAGGGGTAGGGGTAGTGTAGGGGAACAGAATGTACAGTTTGTACAGTAGAAAAACCATTACGCCTGTGGAATGTCCCCATAAAACATGAAAATACGTGTGTGTGTGTGTGTGTGTGTGTGTGTGCACCCTGGGAAATAAAGAGAGGCAACTATAGCCCACAGCTTCGACAAATAGCTGGTGCTGTATTTTTTAAGTCTCCTGCTTGCTGCCTTCTACTGCCAGCTGTCCAAAGCAGCTATGAAATTTGACAATGGTACAAAATCTGTAAAGCCTCCTGTCAGTCTTGCAGTGATAATGTGCTTTCTCCTTTGTTATATACACATTTACTCTCGAAAGGTAGCAGGTTCCCTGTGGATACTAATGAGCCCTTATGGAGCCTGTCGGTGTGAGCAAAGGCATTTTCTCCCAAGCTGTGGTCTAGAATAGCTCTTGCTGGTATGTATCCTAATTAAAAAATATAATTAAACTATCAACTGCATGCAGTACAATGTCATTTTCTCATGTGAAATTATATAAATTAGAAGGAACAGTTGGAGTTCATCACTTTGGAGGGTTAAATCATCCATGCAACTCTAAGCCAAGCATCCATTGGCTGCTGAATATTTTCAGTTGGACTGCTTGTGTTTGTTACCTTACTAGTTTACTCACTGGGTGTTTCTGCTGGCAAGAAAATTATTGGTTTTACTCATCAAATCTTAAGTAGATGATCCATTTTCAAAACTGCGGAACTTGCTCAGTGCACTCTATGATCCATTCTTGTTGTTGATAAACTAATGGTGAATTTTGTGAATGTAAATTATACATACGATTAATAAGATGCCCTGGCAGGCGTTCGTTCCTTGTATCTCACTTAATACCAGTGAGATGATTTGAAAAATCATGGTCCGGTACACTGTTTTATTATTATTATTATTATTACTATTTATTGAACAGTGTTCAACAAGAACCTTTTGTGCAGTGTAAAAGTTCCACAGATGTGTTACGTCTAGGAGTTTGGTTCAAGGACTCTTAATTTTTTCATTTCATTCAATTGTTCCTGTGTTTAGTTCCTGTTCGCTGCGTTGCTTAGGTTGCTGAGTATTCCCTCGTTTGTCACCATGGTTACTGATTATGTTTCACACCTGTTTCTGGTTAAGTTAGTTTTCATCCTGTGTATTTGTACTCCTGAGGTTCTTCTGTTTCTTAGCAGTTGTAAAAAGGAGTGGAGCAGTTGTTTTTAAAGGAGTGTGGTTAAATAACAGGCCAGTTTTAAAGGAAAATACTACTTCTGTTTTTCTACTAAAAATTTCATGTTTAATTCAATGGGTTTCTCGCTGTTTCTCTGCAGTTGTTTGTTTTTTTCAGTATATACAACCAAATAATCCATTTATAATCTGACTGGTAGCTCAACTAAACTGAGAAGCGTTCATGTAATAACTTTATGTATATGACACGTCCATAGAAAGCAATTTAACCAACACTTTCAAGGTCCAGAAAGGAACTAAAGACATGTTTAAAACAGTCGATATGATGCAGTGCTTCAACCTGAATGAGATGTGAGATGATTTGACATGCCAGATCTTCTAATCAAATTTAATAGTTCCCTTTACTCTTGCCACTGTCGCCTTCTGGCTTGCTTGGTTGGGGACACTCAGCAATATTATTGATTTGACTGTACTGAGACAGAATTGAAGCATTGAATCATTATTTTCCTGTTTATCCCTGTAAAGCTGCTCTGAAACAATCTGTATTGTATTTAAGCGCTATATCATTAAAGGTGACTTGACTTAAAAGACAACAAACCACACAGAAAGTAGACGGACACATACAACTTTACTCCAGGAGAGGCTTTTTATGCCAAAATGTTTGGATATGGATCTAAGGTGATACACCGTTTAGTTGGGGAAACGCCGAACAAGACACTGTACATTGATCAAGAGAGAAACAGAATCTTAAGGATGAAATTCCAAAACACAAACTGTACACAAGAATGACGTTATGTTAGTATTTGTATCCCAAATCCCACATTAGACGACCAGTTACCTGAGCGCTTTTGTGACAATAGGCAATAGATTAATTTCATTATCGGCATATCCTTCCTTGAAATTTGCGATGTTTCTTTGTCTATTTTTTGGGTAGATTTGGGGCAAATTCCCAGTTCATAAGCTCACACCAACTCTTACGAGTATTGGGAGATGTAGAGTAACTTTTATAGAATCTACTGATGAGTCAAATTCAAAGAGTGCTTACGCAAGCAACAGGCACAAGTGAACACCATTTAATAGAAACCTCTTGCTTCCAGGTGTAACAAGGTGCTTAGTGTGCATTACACTGAAGTAGGTCATTTGTTTTTGTGTTTCATGAGGGACGGGAGATATTAGCTGGTCAGGGCAAGACAGAATAAGTGCAGTAGAAGGTGATTATTTAGACACTAAACCAGTGCCCTCCCGTGTTGGGAGAGAGTCAATCCACTGACTTTCAATATCTGAAGGCATCTAATGGACGTTAATGTTGTTGAAATTGGACATGGAGACTCAAATATTAGATCACATAAACTCTTCTTGGGGTACAACTGTATGGGTCAATGGTTGGCACTCAATATTACCTCTGCTTTCCATATTGGTGGAAGCCATTTCTCAACTGATATCGAAAGATCTTCATCGTGTAGAGCAGGGAATGACACCGGTGACAGTGGTCAGTATTTGAGAGAGAGATCAGTGGTCAGTATGCTTAGTCAGTTACATTTAGTCAGATTACAGCCAGCTGATAATTGATAACAGTTAGTTTAGATCACAGCAGTACACAAAAATCATGGTTCGGTACACAATATTACTATTTATTGAACAGTGTTCAACAAGAACCTTTTGTGCAATGGAAAAGTTCCACGGATGTGTTACGTCTAGGAGTTTGGTTCAAGGACTCTTAATTTTTTCATTTCGTTCTATTGTTCCTGTGTTTAGTTCCTGTTCGCTGCGTTGCTTAGGTTGCTGAGTATTCCCTTGTTTGTCACCATGGTTACTGATTATGTTTCACACCTGTTTCTAGTTAAGTTAGTTTTCCTCCTGTGTATTTGTACTCCTGAGGTTCTTCTGTTTCTTAGCAGTTGTAGTAAAGGAGTGGAGCAGTTGTTTTTAAAGGAGTGTGGTTAAATAACAGGCCAGTTTTAAAAGAAAATACTACTTCTGTTTTTCTACTTGAAAATTTCATGTTTAATTCAATGGGTTTCTTTGCAGTTGTTTGTGAAATTTATTAGCAATTTCTGAGCATTTTTTTTCAGTACAGGGAGTGCAGAATTATTAGGCAAATGAGTATTTTGACCACATCATCCTCGTTATGCATGTTGTCTTACTCCAAGCTGTATAGGCTGGAAAGCCTACTACCAATTAAGCATATTAGGTGATGTGCATCTCTGTAATGAGAAGGGGTGTGGTCTAATGACATCAACACCCTATATCAGGTGTGCATAATTATTAGGCAACTTCCTTTACTTTGGCAAAATGGGTCAAAAGAAGGACTTGACAGGCTCAGAAAAGTCAAAAATAGTGAGATATATTGCAGAGGGATGCAGAAGTCTTAAAATAGCCAAGCTTCTGAAGCGTGATCATCGAACAATCAAGCGTTTCATTCAAAATAGTCAACAGGGTCGCAAGAAGCGTGTGGAAAAACCAAGGCGCAAAATAACTGCCCGTGAACTGAGAAAAGTCAAGCGTGCAGCTGCCAAGATGCCACTTGCCACCAGTTTGGCCATATTTCAGAGCTGCAACATCACTGGAGTGCCCAAAAACACAAGGTGTGCAATACTCAGAGACATGGCCAAGGTAAGAAAGGCAGAAAGTCGACCACCACTGAACAAGACACACAAGCTGAAACGTCAAGACTGGGCCAAGAAATATCTCAAGACTGATTTTTCTAAGGTTTTATGGACTGATGAAATGAGAGTGAGTCTTGATGGGCCAGATGGATGGGCCCGTGGCTGGATTGGTAAAGGGCAGAGAGCTCCAGTCCGACTCAGATGCCAGCAAGGTGGAGGTGGAGTACTGGTTTGGGCTGGTATCATCAAAGATGAGCTTGTGGGGCCTTTTCGGGTTGAGGATGGAGTCAAGCTCAACTCCCAGTCCTACTGCCAGTTTCTGGAAGACACCTTCTTCAAGCAGTGGTACAGGAAGAAGTCTACATCCTTCAAGAAAAACATGATTTTCATGCAGTGCTCCATCACACACACACAATGCTCCATCACACGCGTCCAAGTACTCCACAGCGTGGCTGGCAAGAAAGGGTATAAAAGAAGAAAATCTAATGATATGGCCTCCTTGTTCACCTGATCTGAACCCCATTGAGAACCTGTGGTCCATCATCAAATGTGCGATTTACAAGGAGGGAAAACAGTACACCTCTCTGAACAGTGTCTGGGAGGCTGTGGTTGCTGCTGCACGCAATGTTGATGGTGAACAGATCAAAACACTGACAGAATCCATGGATGGCAGGCTTTTGAGTGTCCTTGCAAAGAAAGGTGGCTATATTGGTCACTGATTTGTTTTTATTTGGTTTTTGAATGTCACAAATGTATATTTGTGAATGTTGAGATGTTATATTGGTTTCACTGGTAAAAATAAATAATTGAAATGGGTATAAATTCAAATGAAATATCTTCATTTGTGTTCTGAAGATGAACGAAGGTGTGGAACGACACGAGGGAGAGGAATTTCCTTTTTGGTTGAACTAACCCTTTAAGTATTATTTTTTTCAGCTTTATTTCAATTAACAGAATGTTTTTAATATTTTAGCTAACGATAATAACCCTGTGATGTAGATCTTAATCCATTACATAGGAAAATGTTAGCCTTGTAAGCCTTTGAATCTGATTTTCTCAATAGGATTTGAAATACTCTATTATATGATTATCTATATTGAAAAATTAAGGTTATATTAAGTTTTATTGCATTTAAAATTAAAGATGTAATTATATAAAATTTTTCCACTGAACAAATGCATAAATTGCAAATGATATTCTCTCAAATTTAAATTAGGTATTATAACTTTATGCTTCAAGTCTTAATAAAGTTGCCAAAACCAATTTATGCAAGTAACTAAAAGTAACATTTTTATGGATAGTAAACTTGTATTTTTTTGTTATTTAAATGTAATCCTACTATGTCAATGAAATGGATTGCCAACAGAATCTCTCTTGTCCAGCCTGCCAATAAACTTCCACCACTAGATGGGAGCAAATATCAACGTTTATTCCTCACCATTCTGGACAATACTATTCCTCTACTAACAGGACACTCATTTCTCATCTTACATAAGTGAATTTGAGTTTTATTCAAATTTATAATTCATACATGTATTAAAAAACATTTTTCCAAAAACATTTTTAATAGATCCTTGATATATCTATAAAGATGATATTGTTTAGTCAGTGGTTAGTTAAAGGCACGGCAGTGCAGAGCAGACCAAGATGACGAATTCAAAAACGAATTAATCTGATTATTTTCTGTAAACTTTGTTTTTAATATTCTTATACTTAATACCAAATTAAAGTAGAAACAACTTAAAGAGAGTATATATCAAATATTTGTTTAATTGCATCTTTTTATGAATGAAGGCCAGAATCACTGATACTAATACTGATGTCTCTATTTAAACATTAATTATATACAATCGCAGTAAATCTGAGGATGGAAACTCCTATAGTGAAGGAGTATTATATATATTATGTGGATGGAATCAAAGTGGGGCTTTTATACGGAGTAGTATCCAGAAAGTCTGTGGTGTTTATGTTAATAGTTACTTTGACTTTGATTTATTCGCAATGGCTATTTAGAGTTTCATCGCCGTGTTGCCAGATCAGTCATCTGATAATAGCAGAAAGATAGTTGTGAACATTTGGGAAAGACCGTTTCTTCCCACTGATCCATGTGGATGTTGGCGTATGAAGGGGTGAATTCTAACCCTAACCCTAACCCCTTTATCTGTAGATAATCGCCCGCAAACTCAAAGTCAAGACTGATTTCCAATAGTTGGAGAATTGCCTCATTTGGTCTGGAAACGTCTGGGTTTTGACTGAAACAATCTCTCGCAGCCTGAAGACCCAGCTGAGGTCTACATCTAGAGAGAATAACAAGGCCTCCAGTGTTTGATGGACAATGGGTTTAGGTAGTAGTCAGTGTAATCAATGTAAACTTGATGAATTTTAAATATTAAGTAAAAACGACCTGGCCTTGGATTATGTTCTGTAAGCTTGTTTCCGTTGGATTGTTGGAAAATTGAAGTTGGTATTTTGGTGTAAAATTCTTGATCCTGTAATTGTCGAAGTCCTTGCTGTATGTGTTGATTTGTCCATGATCACTATGGCATTGCCCTTATTTGACAGCTATGTCTCATCTATGATTTTAATCCTGCTCTTTCTTCAAATGACTTGAATCGGCCGATTGAGGGTTCTCAGTCAGCTTCCGAAAATGTAACTGGTTTCTGTCAGAAAACATGGGGTGGAGGTTTCCAAGTCCATTTATTGAAAACGGCACTGCTTGTCCCAAGTTGATTCCTGCTCCAAAATATACTGCTTTTTCCATGTTAGTGTGAAACTGGCTGAACTCTGTGGAAGGAGTATGTCTATCATGAGATCTAACTAGATGTGATGGAATGAAAGATTAAGCACACTTGTTTCTGCTGCTGATAACATGGAAATTTGTTGTTTTTTTATTACTTTCAGTTTCAAAAGTTATTCAATGGTTGGCATAGCTTCCCCTGTTTTGGGTGAACTAACCATTTAATGCTTTGAAGAGTTACATTTATGGCTTTTTTGACCTAGAGACTTTATCAGGCCTATACTGAAAAAAAAAATCATACTATTTGAGTCTAGCAGTGGATGTTGCGATGCAATCCTCATGTATTCTTCTGAGATGCTCATCATGTGCCACTGAAGAGTAGAATGCACAATCAAGCCTGGGTATGTTACTTTTAAAATGTATTTCACTACAGATTACAAAATACATGCTTTAAAAAGTCATTTGTAACGTATTTCGTTACATTACTCAAGTTTAGTAACTTAATCTGAATACTTTAGAATACTTTGGAATACTAATAAGTGTGGAACAAACACAAAAAAGGTAATTGCAAGTTTTTATCTCACAATTCTGACTTTTTCCCTCAGAATTGCGTGATATAAAGTTGCAATTGTGAGTTATAAAGTCAGAATTATGAGATATAAACTCACAATATTGAGAAAAGTCAGAATTATGAGATATAAACTCGCAATATTGAGAAAAGTCAGAATTATGAGATATAAACTCACAATATTGAGAAAAGTCAGAATTATGAGATATAAACTCATACTAAATTCACAATTGCAAGAAAAAAAGTCAGTATTGCAAGTTTATATCTCCCAATTCTGACTTTATAACTTGCAATTGTGAGTTTAAATCTTGTAATTCTGAGAAAAAGAAGTCAGAATTGTGAAATGCAAACTATAAAGATAAAAAGTTGCAGTGACGAGTGAATTATAAAATGACTCACAAAACATGAAAACAGTGGAAAACATGAAACTTAACTCCTCTTTTTCAGACGGTCAGAGTCAGAGAATCACCAATCGCTGTTTAAATGACATTAAAACTCAAAGTAATCACTTTGGTAATCTAAAACACTTTTCAGATGTAACTGTAATCTGATTACCACCCATTTAAAATGTAACTGTAATGAAATACAGTGACTTACATTTTGTATTTTAAATACGTAAAACTAAGTTACTTGTATTTCGTTACTCCCCAACCCTGCGTACAATATATTCTACTTAACTCACACCAAATGATGCGTGTTGCTCACATAAAACGAAACATGTTGTGTGAAAACATTATTGTCTGTAAATCCACCCTGAATATAAGCGGTATCACTGAAAATCTTTAAAGGATGCTTGCCTAAACGAGTATGAAAATCAGTGCGAGTCGTCTGTAATTAAACGTCACTTCGTGTTTTCATGGTTCCACCCTCGTTGTGTCGACCTCTTCTAATGACCATTCAGTCCTGTTCATGAAACCGTCGTCTTCGTGAACATCTGCCACTTTGTGTGTTTTGTCTAGTAGTGTACATGCTGATTATTCATTAACGCATGTTCCACTCCCAACTGTGACACGATAAAAGCAGCGTTTATGCCAGGATAAACCGCCAGACAGTGTGCAATAGCATTTGAGTGTTATTATACGGGAAACAAAGTATTTCCAGCTTTCAAGCAAAACGTGAATGTTCATCACAAATACATTTTTAATAGAAACAATAGATTACTGACGGGCTATTCACACCAGACGTATATATTCACCCACTGATAAAGCAAGCTGTTTTTTTTCCATCTTTTGTGTCCATTTTTTTCCTTATCCGGCAATGAAAGGGCTGGGTCGGTTACTTTTAAAATGTATTTCACTACAGATTACAAAATACAGGCTTTAAAAAGTCATTTGTAACGTATTTCGTTACATTACTCAAGTTTAGTTACTTAATCTAAATACTTTAGAATACTTTGGAATACTAATAAGTGTGAAACAAACACAAAAAAGGTCATTGTGAGTTTTTATCTCACAATTCTGACTATATATTCGGGAAAACTGCACTCTTGCTCAAGTAATCCTATTCTTGGAATCCTATTCCTGTCTAAAGTATGTCGAACGTGACCGACTGAATGGGAACTGTACCACTCACAGTTCGCAATGCTCAACATATTGGAATAAAAACATAAATACTGATCTGACCGTTCGCAAAGCCCCGCCCCCTTTAGTTACTGTTGCTATGTGCTCTCACGCCACACATCATGTTCTCACGAAGTGAAGAGCAAAGAGGACTCTGACAACGCATGAAACAGTTTTTTTTTTAATTTTGTAAAGAAGTTGAATCAATAAATAGTGTCTAGTGTGTGTTTAATGTGTGGTGACAGATCGCTGTAGCTCCTCGTGAACCGATCATCTCTTCATACTAGTTCATTTATAGCATCAAATAAACATGAATGAACATCAGAAGGAATGTTGTTTCAAGACGTGATTCAAGTTCACCAACGTTAATCTACTAACTCCCCTGACCGCTTTGACGGACAAAATGGCAGATTATGATTGGTCAGATCGCCTGTCAATCAAATGCCGGCGAAGGGCAGGGGTTTATATGACTGCATCTCTGAAGGGAACTGACTTCAGAAAAGTTTTGTTTGCTATAACTCTGTATAATTGTGTTTATAAATACAGTGTGCACAGCAAGAACCAAAAGAACTACATGTTTTATGTAGCATAATGTCACAAAGCTAAAGTCAGATAAATCTTAAAATCATAAAATCTAATTTTAATAAAAAAACAACTGCTCCTGCTACGTATGTGTACTTTCAAATGGCTACAGATATATATTTTTTGTTTAAAGCCAGTTTGGCTTGTAATAGAGTAAATAAACAACAAAAATGTTTGCTTAAAGAAGAAGAAGAAGAAGGAAAATAAAGGCCACAACTCTCAGAATCGACCCATTTGCTCGTAATAAAAAAGCATGAAATGAAATAAAAAGCATAAAGAATAAAAATCACAATGCATCTCTAAATATTGGCTAAGCAATTAGAGACAAAAATACAATGTTGAAACTTCCTTGTCAAGCATTATTTGTCCATTAAAATGTCTGTCATTTTAAAGGGACCCTATTTAGTTTCAGCCCATTCTCTCTCTCACACCCTACAGAGATCAGACTGAGTGTGTTGTCCTTAATGGATGACAGATGTCTGTGAAATGAAGCTGTTGCGTGAGTGTTTCATGTTATCTCGCAGCATGATGAGCAAGGAAACAGCTGGGGATGAACGAAAATGTTTAGGTCCTCACAATGCTGCCATTTATTATCCTAGGGTACATGTTCTGGCTGTAATGCACCCTTGCTTCTTTGAGTAATATATTGGTATTAATAAAGTCAAACAAAGGAAAGCGTTCTTGTTCTTCGCACAATAAATCTTTACTCTTGCATTTTTGGGCTTTGTGGAAACTAGTAATCGGGCCTGCATCATTTATAAATGACGAGCAGTTTTGTAATCAATCAATTTTATAGTCAACAATGTGCATCGTTGGTTTCCAATATTAGTAGGAATGGCTTTTTTGAGGATCACAGTAAGCATAATTTATAATAACTTTCCCTTTTTGAGGTGTTTCACATGCATATAAAGTGGAATAATAATTTTGGTCCACGCAAAACATTTAGTGCACAAGGTTTCATCATGAAAAAGGCCGATATTCATATTGATAGATTAGTATTGCTATAATATTTTGCTTTCTAGAAATTAATTTCATTATGATATTCTTCTAGTTAAGATATGCTTTTTTTCAAATAGGTTTGTAAAATTAGCAGGTTTTTTTATCGTGGATGAATGATGTTTGCTTATGGACGTTTGGTTCGATATCACAAACCAACTTTTAAAGCAGTCGTGGAGATGCAGTTGAACTTTTGTTATTGGTTTTAGACTAAGATTTCACTTCAGGTGTTTTAAGTAGATGTGATCGGTGATCTGAGAGGAATGGGCTTTCAGGCACTCATTATCTCAGTTAGTCATTGAAGTTAATTAGCTCTATTTTCTGTAGAGTAACAGCCTTTAAAGCCACATTCTGACTAATGATTCTGTAATCTGCAAGTGATCCAAACAGGTCCTGCTTCTGTCCAAACCACGTCTTGTGGCTTCATTTCTGTCTTTCATTTTGAAGACGTAAGTTCTTTTTTATGTTTTTAATATTATTTGCTCTCATCAGTTCAATTTAGCCAATTAATGGTGCAATTTCTCATTCTATTTCATTTACTCATCAAAGGCGCATGTTAAGTTCGGAGCTTGTTATAGTGAAATGCTATCTATGGACACAAACGGAATTGACCCAGCAGTTTGATTGACAGGTGATCTGACCAATCATAACCCCGAATCCTCCATTTTGTCCGTCAAAGCGGTCAGGGGAGTTAGTAGATTAACGTTGGTGAACTTGAATCACGTCTTGAAACAACATTCCTTCTGATGTTCATTCATGTTTATTTGATGCTATAAATGAACTAGTATGAAGAGATGATCGCTTCACGAGGAGCTACAGCGATCTGTCACCACACATTAAACACACACTAGACGCTATTTATTGATTCAACTGCTTTAAAACATTACAATATTTTAAATATGAAACTGTTTCATACGTTGTCAGTGTCCTCTTTGCTCTTCACTTCGTGAGAACATGATGTGTGGCGTGAGAGCGGACATAGCATTTCCTGTGAACTGTCAGCTATCAAGATGTCGATCTGTACTTGCTGCCTTCAAGATCTGCCTTGTGTCAACAATTTCATCAATTATCATTCTTATTAATAGATAACTATTCTTAAATCGCAAAAATCGATCTTTTGGTCCACGCTGTTTTAGTTGATGAATGAACAAAACTCGTGCCTCCCATCCAATATATCGCAATAAACTTTGTTACTTTTGATATAAAACGCAGTCTCATCTTCTGAATTCTGCCAATTTTATTATGAAATTCAAACTATACCGTTTTGGTGTTCCAATGTGGAGTGACGGACCGCTGCCATTCACGTGAATTGAATGAATAAAGGTTGTTTGTATATTCCAGCCTTGAGGTGTTCTGAGTGGTTTGTACCAAGTTTCAGTGTGTTTATTAGAGTGTTCTGAGTGATTGTGTTTGGAAAAAACTCTAAACATCGGAGGAGACGACTATCATACTTATTTGATTTTGATGAAAAGGAGGTGAGCTATTAAATTTTTGAACACAGCTTTTATGAATTCTGACAATTGGCAGAAGTAAAAAGCTAAACGTAGATTATAAACAAACTATACATGACTTCAGCGTCACCATAATTAGACTATTTAAAAACATATTCCCTGAAAATATATATATATAAATAGTGAGTAGATGAGTTTACCGGTTCAGCTGATGACATTTCATGACTGATGACCTCTGTAGTCCCATTTAGACACTTAGACAAGTAAAAGCTTTTTTTAAAAAAACGATTGATGTATTTTATATTGTATAATAAAACATGAAAATATCTTAAACTTGTGTTCACCACAGACCTTATTTCAGGCATTTGACCTAAAACCCATTAAAAAAAAAAACCCAGTGACTTCAGAATGATGGAACCGGAAGAGCTAAAATGTGATTGTTTTTGGTCTACAAAATTACATCATCCCTACTTTAGCTTATGGTGCTACTTGCCTTAGAAATTGTAGTTAAATTGGACATATAACGCCCCTTTCTCAAGATGTAATATCAGTCTCTGGTGTCTCCAGTGAAGTTTCAGCTCAAAATCATTTATTAGAGCTTGTCAAACGCAAACACGCCGTTTTTGTGCGTGTCCCTTTAAATGCAAATGAGCTGCTGCTCCAGAAGAGGGCGGAGCTTTAACAGCTCAACAACAACAAAGCTGGAGAATCTCACGCAGACAAAATGAGGAAAGTGTTCAAACTGATGGAGAGACTCAGGAAGAAGTTCAACTTTTAGACGTTTCTGAACGGTTAGTGGATAAATTGATGTAGTTGCTGTGGAGTTGATCAACTCATCACTAGCATGTGTCGTCATCTTCATCTTTTTTCCTTGAATCCACCCTCGTTTGTGAAGCAGTCCGGCGTAAAATGACGGCATCAACAACACTCGACTACAACAACTCTTCCTCTTCTCTAAAGCAGCCCAACATGGCCCCGCCCCCTTTGGTGTGTATTCTCAGGGGCGGGGTTTATGTAAATTTTAGGGTTAGTGATGTCACCAACCCAGGAAGAAGTTCCTACCAGATGTTAGTTGTAGTCCTTAAACGGCATTTTCTGTAAAAGAAAATCTCTCTTTGCATTGAACTTTGAGTGTCGTAACTTTACAGATGTTGTTTCTGCTCAAACAGCAACATTACACACTAACTAAAGTTAAAAAAGAGAAATCATAATCAACCATCCCTTTAAAAAACTTTCAGATGGCATTCAAAAGACATGGTGCAAATGTTTCTGTAGGCACAGGTTTTCTGGAAATGGACTACAATGGCAGCCCGTAGTCATTTATAGGAACATCTCTGCACGTCTTGACAGGTGGAGGGTAAATATTGAGGTCAATGCATTAATTATAAAGAATTCCAGATGTTGCAAGAGCCTAATAAATTAGTACCACTCAAAAAAAAAAAGAAAAAAAAAAAAGTTCAATATGGTCCGCATCTGCTTTTCATTTTAGTGAATGTTATTAAGGGCAAAGAATAAAAACACCTCAAGCAAAAAAGACTTGCGGTTCCCAATAACACCTTTAAATCGGCCTAAACATAAACGGCCCATTTAGAACAAGTGTCACTGATACAAATGAGACATTTATTCCACTCCTTCAAAAGCTACACGAGGGGGAGCCTCGCTGAGATCGGCTCATAAGGCACGCAAAAGGAGAAATAACAAGACGAGGGCAGAAAGAGGCCATACGACCTCATTGGCTTAACGTTACCGAGTGTTCTGGGTTGCGAAGGCGTTCAGGGGTCGTTCAGTGTCTTAACTTGGAATGGCTGAAAAAACGAGCCAGACTGGCAGAGGTGAAGTGGGACAGGAATTCTCTGGGGTGTGATTGAAAGGGTGAGAAGTTAATTTGGCAGCTTTTCCTCCGCGCTTTGCTAATGTTTCCTCCAAGGACCCAGCGGCACTATCGCCCACCCCCACCTTCGAGATCCCAAAGGCCCACCGGCTTTTCCTTTTCCGACCAGCTGCCTAGCACTCCCACCGCCTTCAAGTTTCCACCGCCTCCCCCTGCGCACCTCCTCTCCGACTAAAGCACACTGACCTGAAACCAAACTTTCTCCCCGCAGGAAACTTCCTGCTCTGAAATACTCAAGTGTGTTTTTTTCTATGATGTTGTGAATGGAGGGTGACACGGTACTTGAATGAAACGAGAACCTTCACGGCCCGTCGGTCAGAGGCCTTGTGAGATGCGGGGAGTCGTCTGGAGCGGGACGGAGGGTTGAGGTAGCCTTGCTCTTGTCTGTCGTCAAAGAGAATGATTCACAATGCAGACGCAACGTTTTCCAGAGCCGTAATGTGGGCAGTGAATGCTAACGTCGATGACAGCCAAGGCTTTTCTGTTGGGAAGACCTTTGACCTGTTGCGTTATGAGTGTGGAGGTGCACTCTTTGAAACAAAAAAAAAGATTGCCAAAGGGGAGTTTCGCAATTATGCCATAAAGGAAGCATTTTGGTTTCCCAAAAGAACTTTGCAGTGAACAGTTCTTAAAACTAACACACCATGTGTGAAGAACATTTTAATTATCTGAAGAACCTTTTTTCCACAATTAAAGGGTTCGTTCACCCAAAAATGAAGCTTCAGTCATTAGTTCCTCTCCCTCATGTGGTTCTACACCTTCGTTCATCTCACAAATGAAGATATTTTTGATGAAATCCGTCTCTATTTTCAGCAGTAACACTTTCAATGCCCAGAAAGATACTAAAACGAATTTAAAACAGGTCATGTGACTACAGTGGCTCAACCTTAATATTATAAAGCAACGAGAATGCACATTTTGTGCGCCGAAAAGACAACAATATCTAGCGATGGGTGATTTCGTGAGGAATTAATGACTGAATTTTCATTTTTAAGAACCTTTTTGTGCGATGGAGAGGTTCGGTGGAGGTTAGAAGTTCCTCATGGAAGTGTAGATGCAAATTAAGAAGAAGTGTGTGAAGTGACGACAGGGACGTTAATGGCGTGGTAACACAAAAGAAGATATAATTTGAGAAATATCAACAGTTTTTTCCAAGTCAATGGTCACTAAAAATGTTTGGTTTCCAACATTCTACAAAATATCTTCTTTTTTAAATGTCATGCAGATTTTTGGGTGAAGCGTTCCATTTTTTTATGTAATAGCCAACATGAAATAACCATAAACAACATAATTTTACATTTTACAATTTTACATTTACATAATTTATTAACTGTGGTTTGAGCTAATTTCTGCATGTGCTAATACATTTCAAGTTTCATAAGTGCTTAAGGCCCAGGTATACTTTATTTTCCACGTTCCGCCACATCTCGCGCACAGTTGAGCGTACAAGCCTTTCGAGGTAGACTCCTTTGGCCGCGAGCACGGAAAGACACGTTCGGCATGTGCGGACTATCTAGTGAACTTAGTTTTCAAGTGTTCAAGTCACTTGCATACGCACTATAATTATACTTACTTATTTTGATGGCCTGTTTTGCACATTCTGTTGACTATATAAGTAGAGACAGCTGAAAACCTTCATAATAATTAAAAAAAAAAGAAATATATATATATATATATATATATATATATATATCCTTTCCTTTTCCCTTCCTACTCTAGCTTATGTTACTGAGCAATGTCTGAAACTTGTATTGTGAGCACTTCCTGTGTCTATTTGCCAATTCATGAAGAATCGCTTGTTTGTATTCCTCACTTGTACGTCGCTTTGGATAAACGCGTCTGCTAAATGATTAAATATAAATGTTAATGTAAATAAGTAACGTCGCACCTACATGTCTACCAACTTTCATCAGAGTGTTAGTTGAGCACTAGTAGACTTGTATGGTTAGGGTTAGAATAAGTTACTGAAGTACTTCTCCTTCTCAGCACTGCCAATGAAAAATATTACTCTGATCAATGCAACAATTTGCTTACAAATGTTCTTCAGTCTGAAGTATTTCAGATTTGGACATACATGCGATGTGTTCGCTCATTACCTGGCCAGCGACAGATAAAGCCATTCAGGCCGTTGTGTTATACAGGACTGGCTGGTGACAGTGTGCAGCCCCCTTCCTAGATCATTTATCTGCTGTGGAAACAGACAGAATGCAATTTCCTGAGAGAAGGAAGCCAGCGGTGGGAGCAACGCACATCAAAGACTCCCAAAAGATATCAGAAACTTGAGCGCTGCCAGTGGTGTACACCAGCCATCATCTCTGCTTCTCATCACTCGCTGACCAGATGGTTGGGCACAGAAATATGAAAACTTTCATATGCCAAAATACAGAAGAGTATTGATTAGAGATTGGCGGACATATGTGAAGGTTTGTGTAGACCAACTTGTTGATGACACCTGATAACAAAGAAATGTGAGTCCACCATTACTTTCAACAACTCAAAAATTGATAACTGACCAGCAACATAATAAAAGAGGTTATAAACGTGGTTCTTTTTTTCCTCCCAAAACGCTCAATCTAGGGCTATTGTTAAGGTGGAAAGGTAGGAATAATTCATTTTTGTTAAATAAATATACTGTCAATAAGATATATTAATATGAAAATATGTTGCTGTGATCTGTCACGCCACATTAAAGAGCATCAAAATCACATTTTATTTTTTGAGTTTTGTAAAAAATTGACATCATTTCAAAAGATTATTGGATGACCGTTGCGCTACAAATAATGTTTAGTGAAGTTTTGTTCACGCATCAACTGAAAACAGCAAAGCCTAAAAGATGTGGGTTCATCAAAATGAAGATTGATTTAAAATGAGAAATCGATATTGTCGACTCAGTCCTAGCCTCCACACGGCCGACATGTTTGTAGTTTATCCACAATTGGTGTGGGTACGAAACTTGGTTTAATGAAATCGTGTGCTGAATTTTTTGTATATCAGTTCAGTAAATTCCTCTTTGTCTTTCCAAGTAAAATAGCAATTAATCATTGCGTCTGTAATGAATCCGCTCTGTCATGTCTCACCCACATCATGGACTCTGTTACACAATCTTCATTTCCCACAAGCCCCTCACCCAGTCACTGATCACCCTAGCCAGCTGTTGCACATTACCTTGATTCAATTACATTCACACCTCACCCCTATAAAAGCACCACTCACTCACACCCACGTTGCGAAGTATTGTTAATCCTGTATTACAATTCCAAGCGTTATATCCTTGTTTTGTCTGTCTGTTTCCTGTTTTGTTGTTTATCTGCCTGCCTTTTGACCATTTGCCTGGATTATTACTACGAGTTTGCCTTTCCCCTGTTGATCCTGTTTGCTATTGAGTTGACCATTGCCTGTACGACTACGATTTGGTATTAAAGCTGCACTTGGATCTCATTCACTGACTCGCTCATCATTACAGTGTCCATTTTGATTCAATTCTACACTGGAAGGGAGCCAATTCTTCAACCAGTCAGTGCTCGAGTGGTTAATGTGCTAAAGATGATCGACCTTCTAGACGAAACAATGGTGTCAGTCTTACATATTCCTGAAATTCCACTCTGGACTTTTTCATTTTCCTGTTTGCTTTTGGAGATGTCTAGAATAACTCATGTGCAGATTAATGTTCCAGTGAAGACCTCCACGTTCCCCTCAGCTTTATGTCTGTCACTAATGGCTTTTAGAGGTGAGGTTAACTTTTAAGCTAAGAGGGCATGTTTAGAAGATGGAAGCCCTTATCACATCTATCAGAAATATCTTGTCGGCAGCCATTCATTGCTCTTGGGATAAATAAACCAAAATAACTCCACACTGACTGAATGTCAGGCAGATAACAGTTGGCTGCTGGAATCCCTCTCCCATTTTTTTTCCCCCTCTGTGGTAACTCACTCTCCATCTCGCTCCTTTTTTCTCTTTTTGGTTTTATTTGGAGGAAACAGAAAGCCCCAGTATGTGAAGCCACTTGTTATCTGAGAGTCTTGGGAATCAAGCCCTCTGCGGAGTCTTCACTCACCACACTAATGAAAGCTGGACAATTTGTGTGCGTTCGTTCCCAACATACTTAAACCCCCATCTCTAGTTCTCTTCCCTAACCACCCCCAGCCCTCAAGCACTTCAAGTTTCCCAACCTTCCTTAATTAACCCCAACAACACTTAAATAAAGAGTGATTCCTTATAGTCTTTATGATGCTAATTCCTCTGTCACATCATCTACTCAAGTGCATCAGCCGCTGACAGGATCTGACGCTGTAGGTTTGATTTGAAGCAATTGTTGATGACCAATTAAACCTTAATGTCAAAAATATGCATGAACAATTTTCACTCCATTATAAAAACAATTAAAATGTCTCTCAGGTCACATTAATGATATTTCAGTGAAATTTCCCATCAAAAAGGCCAATTGACCCTTCGTTGTCAGTGTCTGTTTGCTCCTCGATGAATTTTCACTCCGTGAGAACATGATGTGTGGCGTGAGAGCGCATAGCAACAGTAACTAAAGGGGGCGGGGCTTTGCGAAAGAATAAAATGCATACGGAAAAAATGCAAAAACGGCCTGAGACTGATGCTTCAGATTTAAAATGAGGTGAATAATTGAGAGCGCTAGACACTCATGCGACACTGACACTTCGCTCCATCGAGGTCAATGTAATATCCAGCACTGATGCAAGTCGCTGGAAAGCACACGTGCCATTACATTCTGAAACGTTCATAATGTATTCATAATGTAACATACGTGACTCTGTACATTGGTCCAAAACATGTACAAATACAATTGACCGTTCGCAAAGATTAAAGCTCTCACGCCACACATCGAGGAGCAAAGAGGACACTGACAACATATGAAACAGTTTTTTTAATGTTTTAAAGCAGTTGAATCAATAAATAGCGTCTAGTGTGTGTTTAATGTGTGGTGACAGATCGCTGTAGCTCCTCGTGAAGCGATCATCTCTTCATACTAGTTCATTTATAGCATCAAATAAACATGAATGAACATCAGAAGGAATGTTGTTTCAAGACGTGATTCAAGTTCACCAACGTTAATCTACTAAAATGGCGGATTTGGGATTATGATTGCTCAGATCGCCTGTCAATCAAACTGCCAGCGAAGGGTCAATTGTCAATAGTGTAGGGAAGTCACTTTAAAACCAAACATGAACATGAGCAAAATTTGTAGGAAACACTTTCACCCTCATGCAAAACTCACAAACGCATGGATTCATATTGAAACGACCGGATTTCACCCATGAAATTTCGCAGATGTGACCACACCCTGAGGTAAAAACAAATCCGTGCCCATCATACTCTATGCAGTTTTATTTAAAAATCTCTAAATTGGCTCTGACTTTTGGCAACTAGCGTTGACTTGTCCAGACTGCAAATCAGGGGAAAAATCCGTACAAAAGTCGTGTACCGCATTCCAGTTTCTGTTTCTCTAAAGTAGGTACGACACTGGGCAAATCCTCTCTCCATTAATCTCCCCACGACTCCCTCGCGTTCTTTGTGAGGAAACTGATTTAGATGTCATTCCCCTTCACTTGAAACTCTGGAGCCATGCGGGAGAGGAAGGCACATTGACAGTGGATGTTTTTTCAGAGGAATTGGTGGCAATCTAGCGTCCCACAGAGGGAACAAGCTTTCCTCTTCTGAATATGGTAGTGACTTACATAGGTGTCCAGACATGAGCTCAATGAAGTGTCTAAAAGACAAAAGCCGGAGGTCATCGTGAAGGTCTTTGATCCCCCTGTGCGCTCCTCATGCATCAAAGACATTTTCCTAGGTCTTTTTGTTTGTTTTACTATTTCTTCTCCTCGGTTAACTTTCTATTCTGTTCAGTCTGCCCCCACTGCTGGAGTCACTTACAAAGCATTGAGTGCTGTATAGTTGGGAAGCCACCAGGGGAAGCGGGTTCAAAGAGATAGCAGAGTGCTTCTGTACGGCTCGGTCCCCAGTGAACGGATAAATACATGCATTCAGCCTGCAGGTGCATGGGTCGTTGTTTGAACAAAACTTCAATAGACGCTACGGGAGATTCAAGCCTATGTGAAGGTGGAGATACTATAATGCATGAAATCCACACTGTCTCCTGGCATCTTGTGGAAAGCCTTAGTTCAAAGTTAATATGTGCACAGATGTTACAGTTTTCCCAATGAGGTGCTTTGGTCACTTCAGTAGCTCAAACTTAATAGTTTATACAATGGTCAGTCCATCTCAGGTGGTCCAAAAAGGGTAACGTTGGTCCAGTTTTATCCAATTTTAGCAAAATCGCCATTTTTCTTTTTTGTTTGGCTTGGTTTAACCATGGCGGATGTGTCGTGTATCATGGCGAACAACAAATTTTGGTTACAGACTACAAATAAAGGTTCTGTATTGGCATTAATGGTTCCATGGAGAACCTTTCACATCCATAGAACATTACTGTGGACTCCATTGAATTCCCCCATGAAATAATACATTTCTGAAATCTTCTCTTTGCTCGTTTGCTCAGTGCAATGCATTTTGGGATTGGCCTCTCTACAAAGGATAAATGCTGTGATTTATTTATTTTGTAACAGCTTTTGCATTGGGTGTACGCCAAATGATAATGGTCCCAAAGGGGAGGTTTCAATTGCAAAAGACAGTTCTGAAATAACCTCTTTTTGTGTGTGAAGAATATATTTATAACCTAATTACACAAAGAAGATTATCTGCAATGAATGTTAAAATGTCTTCATTAAACCAATGCAAATAAACATGTATGATGCCTTAAAATGCTATCTAGTTAGGCAGTTCACTAGGTTTTTGGAACAGATCCATTAATGTTGGAGTGTGGGCACCCTGTATCCCTCCTTAAACCCCACACAATGATTATTTGAGTCTGAAATCATCTTCTATCTGGACGCAGAGAGTGTTAAGTAGAGATTCTGTGTGCGAGCGAGTGTCTACTTTGGGAAAGAGGGGGCTTTTAAAATGCGAGGCTTGGAAAAGCAGCCTCTGCAACACTAATGGATTAACAGCTTGACCTGGCATGCTAATGGATATTGTCTGTGATGTAATGAGCTTTTAATTAGGTCACCTCTGAGCTTGACCCTCGTGTAATGAGGGGGGACGAGAAGCTGAGCGTAAGAGAGTGGAAGACAGATGACAGCCCCCTGACCTGCATGTGTGAAACGTCCCGGGCTGTAAACAGCAATGGACATTCCTTGCATTCTCCTCCCAGCATCCCTGTGGCCTTCCACCCTCAGCCCTTCTTTGGTTCTGCAATAAAGCTTAACCTTGCAACAGTTTGAGTCACATTTCCTTGACTGCAAAGCAAGACTGATTTTATAACAGGTGTTCTATAAGCTGCATTTCTTTTAACTTGAAGGGGTCATGCAATGCATTTTCAGATCTTTGTATTATGCTACTGTTTTTTTACACAAAAAAGTTCAAAAATTTATAACAAAAAATAGTAATTTTACATCCTCATGTTCATCCTGTAGGGCAGGGGCATTCAATTAAATTTCCTAGAGGTCCGGTCTCTAAATTTACTTCGCAGAGGAGGTAAGGACAATACTTTTTTTTGGAATAGTTATTTGGACAGCAGTAGTATTTTGCAAAAAACAACACCAAAAAAAAAAGATTAATTAAAGAATAGATTAATATTAAAGATTAATAGTAATAATAATAAGACGAAGAATAGGATACTACAGTATATATATATATATATATTTTTTTCATCAGTTTAGCCCAATTTTTTTATGAATTTTAAAAGGTAAGATCATTAAGATCAAAGGCTATTGTTATTTTTACTTATGGCAGGCGGCCATTTGTGTCTGATAAAGTTCAGGGTTTTCCTCTTGAAGTCTGGACCGTTTTTATATTTTGCTAATATCTACTAAAAACAAAAAAAAAACCCATAATATTCAAAATCATTATGAGCAGGAAACAAAGTTAACTAGTAATTTCAACGTTTTAATTGTCTTTCAGTGTCATCTACAAACAATTTTCCCAATTATAACATTGTTAATCATGAAATTCTCTTAACATGCTGATTAGGTCTAATGTTAAATGTAAATTAAAAAGCCTGGTTTGAACGGTTATATACTCTATGACAGATAAAAATAACTATATTTGCTGCATTCTTGTTTTCGGAAGTGTATTGGCTAAAGTATCAATCTCTATTGACTGCAGATAATGCAGTTATTTTCACAACAGTATCAACACTGTTGGGAAAATATCATTGTCATCTGTAGTTATTAATTTATTTATTGCTGATTTATTGAGGAGAGAAGCTCATGTAGCGGAAAGGGCTTGAATGAAGTAAAAATATTGATCAGTGCCATAAACGACCCTAAAGTTCCTTTGCTTTGACACGCTGCTCACTTTAAACTGCAGAAACAATAAAATTGTGCTACAATTGTCAACACGGTCCGTTTAGAACCAAGCCAGGGTCCGGAAACCACCTGTAGTCCACTATTTGTAGTCAATAGCTTTATACCTTAAAACTCACATTTGATCATCAAAATGTCATTTTTAAAATAGCTTGAATGCAACTCTACATCCTTGCTTTATTTAGTATACATAGATCCATGCATATGGAAATTAGCCCCACGTCCAATCAGTCACACAAGATCAGAATAGATGCTGCACAATGGAAATACTGGTTTAGTTCAGCCGTATGTATGTTTGAACCACAAACTGGTCCAAGGTTGGGGTGGGAGGCATCTTCAATCATACTTCTCACTCTCCGTAGGCAGCGTTTGTGATAAACGTCTTTGATAGAGGACAGCTGGATACCAGTGATGTACTGGGCAGGTTTTACAACTCGCTGGAGGGCCTTAATCTGACACGGTGCAGTTGCTGGACCACGCTGTGATGCAGTTTGTTAAGACGCGGGAGAAGTTCAGCAGAATCCGGGAGGATAATTGAGCTTCACATAATTTCTGGAGGTAGTAAAGGCGCTGCTGCACCTTTTTGATCAGGTGTTGAGGGTCCAGGAAAGATAACCAGGAACTTGAAGCTGGTCATGTGCTGAAGTGACCTGCATAGACAAGAATTTCCATGTTGATCCAGGCTAGTTAAAGGATTAGTTCACTTTAAAATGAAAATGACCCCAAGCCATCCTCAGTGTGTATGACTTTCTTCTTTCTGATGAACACCATCGGAGATATTTTAATAAATATCCTGAAGCATCCAAGCTTTATAATGGCAGTGAAAGGGAAACAATGAGTTTGAAGCTCAAGAAAGTGCATCAATCACACATGCTAGTGATGAGTTGATCAACTCCACAGCAACTACAGCAATTTATCCACTAACCGTTCAGAAACGTCTAAAAGTTGGAACTTCTTCCTGAGTCTCTCCATCAGTTTGAACACTTTCCTCATTTTGTCTGCGTGAGATTCTCCAGCTTTGTTGTTGTTGAGCTGTTAAAGCTCCGCCCTCTTCTGGAGCAGCAGCTCATTTGCATTTAAAGGGACACGCACAACGAGCGATAATAAATGATCTGTGGGGGATTTTGAGCTGAAACTTCACACACACATTCTGGAGACACCAGAGACTGATATTACATCTTGTAATAAGGGGCATTATAGATCCACTTTAAGAATGGCTTAAATATGTTGGCTTTTTGTGATGAGAATTGCAGCTATCAGAGCATGTCATACAGTGAACTTAATTGTAGTAACTTCTCAAATTACACAGTAAATATTATTGTGAATAAAGTGATTTCTACGGTGACAAATACAACTTAACATAATAGCAAAAATATTTAATAATAAAAGATTCATTTTCTGGACGATATAATGAACTAATTAATCAAATCTCAGCTCATTCCCTCCAGATCTCCTCCCACCAACAACTCATTGGTTTTCCCACACAGGAAATGCTAACATGGGGCCAGACTGTTGGCATAGTAACAGAACAAACACAAATGTGATTGGAACTTGCTTCAAGGCCAGTTTTGTTGCATTACTGCATTGGTTTCCCTCCTGGCGTTCAGCCTGATGAGCTGGAAGCTGGGAAAGGAGGTAAAATAATGCAATAAGACTGGGAATGCCTCAGGGACTCTCTCAGCAGGGCTTGAGCTACTAGCAGCCAGTTCAGGAACACACTGGTTTATTTACAACACATTTGTTCTGAAGATTTACCAGGTTCAGTCTCAAGGTGACCAGACACCTATTCCTGAGTCCCAACCCAGAGTGTGCCTTCTAATTATCTCTCATCCCCGATTCACTGTTGGGAGCAAAGCCAAGGCACACCTAGTTATGGACTACTAACTACAGACGAGCTGCAAACAACAACCTCCACTTCAGTCGCCGTTGATCATTTACTGACTTTCCAAACCTGTGTAACCTTCGTTCTTCAGTGGAACACAAAAGAAGGTAATCTGAAGGGTTTCGGTCATTGACTTTCATTGTATAATATGTATTCATTCATGAAAGAAGTGTCCTGTCATGATCACCAGCTGGACTGCCCATGTGAGCCACCAGGGGGTACAGAATATTGCTAAATATTGTAATGTTTTAAAGAAGTGTAATCAATAAATAGCGTCTAGTGTGTGTTTAATGTGTGGTGACAGATCGCTGTAGCTCCTCGTGAACCGATCATCTCTTCATACTAGTTCATTTATAGCATCAAATAAACATGAATGAACATCAGAAGGAATGTTGTTTCAAGACGTGATTCAAGTTCACCAACGTTAATCTACTAACTCCCCTGACCGCTTTGACGGACAAAATGGCGGATTCAGGGTTATGATTGGTCAGATCGCCTGTCAATCAAACTGCCGGCGAAGGGTCAATTGAGAATTGAAAAACACATTTTTTCTAAAACTTAAAATAAGGCACTTTTCTAATCAGAGGCCAAAAGGGCATGTGCTTGAGTACCACTTGGGATATATCTGTGGATGTGCCTGATTTTATGTGACATATATTCCGATTCATATTCTGATATTTGATGTTAATTATATTTTAGAGCTATACATTGAGCTGATGAATGCATACACAAACCCTATAACTTTTAATCATCCAGCAATAACACATCCTCTTCATACAGCAGTCCCACACTGTTGCCAAACTGATCCAGGCCTTTCCCCATTTCGTGGAAGGACACCAGTATATTGCAGCTGAGGACGCTAAGGTCTGTCAGCGTAAATTTTACTGATATCACCTCCATTGGAGGCCTATAAAGCTGATTTATTATAAATAAAGCTCCCTTGTGTTTACCGCACACATTCTTCTGTCTGCAACATCTTTCACAGTGAGCACATGCAGGTGCTGAGGCCCGTCTCAGCCGGACAGACTCCAGAGGTATCAAATAAATGGAAAACTCAAACGCAATGATGGCAGATATACAGTGAAATTCAGACGTTTGAGGCCACATTAAAAATATAGGATTCGAAATCTGGAGATACACACTACTGGTCAAAAGTTTGGGGTTGGTGTGACTTTGTAATGTTTTTGAAAAAAGTCTCACCAAGGCTGCATTTATTTGATCAAAAATACAGTAAAAACTGTAATATTGTGAAATACTATTACACTTTAAAAGTATTTTATTTATATATATATATATATATATATATGAATGTAATTTATTCCTGTGATCAAAGCAATGTCAGTGTCAAATGATCCTTTAGAAATCATTCTGATATGATGATTTGAAGCTCATTTCTTATTATTATAGATGCTGAATACATGACTAATATTTTTGCAGAAACCATGATAATTTTTTTTCAGGATTCTTTGATGAATAGAATGTTCAGAGTTTATTTGAAATATAAATCTTTTGTAACATTATAAATATCTTTACTGTCAATTTCGATCAATTTAATGCATCCTTGCTGAATTAAAGTATTAATATATCTCTTTTTTTATCTTATTTATGTCAGGGATACAGAATGAGGACCCAGATGCAAATGAGCAGGCATGGTGGAAGACCACGGATACCAGTTTAAGGAGACAACAGGCTTGACAGCTTGGGAAGCAGCACCAGGTAGGATGATGGTGGGAAGAATCAGACAGGAACCCAAGGCTTGATGCTTAATCTCTCAGAAGTAGCTCCAGCTTTAGTAGTAGCTTTAGCTTTCTCTAAAACCTCCCTCAAAGGGGCCAAACCTCCCAGTGCAGCAACTTCTCCGGGCGGACACTGAGACATGAACTCGCTGGAATGTGCTGTCAAAGAGCCCTTGCTGCTGTGGGGAATCCGCAGTGCCATTGAGCAAGGCTGAGCATGAGTCTGAGACAGAGAAGAAGATATAGAATATACATCAAAAAGTTGATTTATTTCACTAATTCCATTCAAAAATTGAAACTTGGATATTATATTCATTCATTACACACAGACTGATATATTTCAAATGTTTATTTCTTTTAATTTTGATGATTATAACTGACAACTAAGGAGGTGCCACACTTTAATCAGCTAATGAACTCAAAACACATGCAAAGGCCTTTAAATGGTCTCTCAGTCTAGTTCTGTAGGACACAATCATGGGGAAGACTGCTGACTTGACAGTTGTCCAAAATACGACCATTGACACCTTGCACAAGGAGGGCAAGACACAAAAGGTCATTGCAAAAGAGGCTGGCCATTCACAGAGCTCTGTGTCCACGCACATTAATAGAGAGGTGAAGCGAAGGAAAAGATCAAGCAATAGAGATAACAGCACCCTGGAGAGGATTGTGAAACAAAACCCATTCAAAAATGTGGGGGAGATTCACAAAGAGTGGACTGCAGCTGGAGTCAGTGCTTCAAGAACCACCACGCACAGACATATGCAAGACATGGGTTTCAGCTGTCGCACTCCTTGTGTCAAGCCACTCTTGAACAACAGACGGCGTCAGAAGCGTCTCACCTGGGCTAAAGACAAAAAGGACTGGACTGCTGCGGAGTGGTCCAAAGTTATGTTCTCCGATGAAAGTAAATTTTGCATTTCCTTTGGAAATCAGGGTCCCAGAGTCTGGAGGAAGAGAGGAGAGGCACACAATCCACGTTGCTTGAGGTCCAGTGTAAAGTTTCCACAGTCAGTGATGGTTTGGGGTGCCATGTCATCTGCTGGTGTTGGTCCACTGTGTTTTCTGAGGTCCAAGGTCAACGCAGCCGAAGTTTTAGAGCACTTCATGCTTCCTGCTGCTGACCAACTTTATGGAGATGCAGATTTCATTTTCCAACAGGACTTGACACCTGCACACAGTGCCAAAGCAACCAGCACCTGGTTTAAGGACCATGGTATCCCTGTTCTTATTTGGTCAGCAAACTCGCCTGACCTTAACCTCATAGAAAATCTATGGGGTATTGTGAAGAGGAAGACGCGATATGCCAGACCCAACAATGCAGAAGAGCTGAAGGCCACTATCAGAGCAGCCTGGGCTCTCATAACACCTGAGCAGTGCCACAGACTGATCGACTCCACGCCGCATCGCTGCAGTAATTCAGGAAAAAGGAGCCCAACTAAGTATTGAGAGCTGGACATGCTCATACTTTTGGCCAAGATTTCTAAAAATCCTTTCTTTGTATTGGTCTTAAATAATATTCTAATTTTCTGAGATACTGAATTTGGGATTTTCCTTAGTTGTCAGTTATAATCATGAAAATGAAAAGAAATAAACATTTGAAATATATCCGTCTGTGTGCAATGAATGAATATAATGTACAAGTTTCATTTTTTGAATGGAATTAGTGAAATAAATCAACTTTTTGATGAGATTCTAATTTCTAATCTTATTTCTTTAAAGGGGACTATCACCTTAATGATAATTAGAGAAAAGCACCGTTAAGAATAATGTGAATTACAACATTTTGTTTGTTTTAATATAATTAAAACAAGAAATTCATTTTATTTTTGTGACTTTCATCCACATGTCTACTACTTTGCAAGACACCTTTGTCTGTCTCAGAATGTAACTTAGCATGTTGACGGTACATTATGATCCTTGATAGGAGTGTGTTGGACGGAAGGTTCTATAGATAGAGAAAAAAGGTAGAAAGTAAGTGGAAGTATTTAAAGTCTTCTTGCTGTGTTATACTTCCTCTAAAGTGCATGGTGTCAATGGGAGCTTTTCAGCAAGATGGATAGCAACACTATGGCCGGGCTTTTATCAGTCTCCCAGGAACCAAACACAAAAGATACCAGCCATTATACGGACAACCAGAAGGTGCCTGGGGATATATGCATTTATCTAGATCTGCTGGAAAATTAAAGTGCTTTGGGCTAAAAAGATAGTTGCTAGCAGCAGTGTTGTCCAGTAGAGCAGAAAACTAGACCAGGACAAATAAGACAAACTTAAGGCTAACATATGCTTGCTAAAAGCAACAAAACTGTAATTATAATGTCATGGGAACTTGTTTTTATTATCTCCTCTTCCTCTTATTTTTATTTAATGCATTTCCTTTCCGCTCTTGTGTATTACTCCAGTTTACAGAATAGTTGTAAAATATATTTTTATAACACTTTTATAAGGTGTCTTACTATGTACTTACATAAAAAAAATAATTGTATTGTGTTGATGTATTGCAACTGTTTTGCTGCTATTGAGAAGGAAGACAGGCGAAAACATGCATGTACACAATAAGTGCATTGCATCATATGAATAATTTAAATGTTAGTAGACAGTAGTTAAGACACTTAAAGTGAAACTGTTGATTTCAACACGTTTTGTATTGTTACGCTGTTGGCAGTAAAAGTAAAAAAAACCATGATTACACTTTCTCCATGTTCCCTGGAATGAGAAATTCCTGTTTATTTGTCAGCAAAGGTCAGTTGGATGACGCAAAACAAATTGCATCATTCTGAAGACTTTTGACAGCTTCAGAGCGTTTTAGTTACACCCAGTGTCACTGCCCACTTCTACCTTGCGAATCTCAAGATGCCCTTGATGGTTAGAACAAAATTATACAGTAAAACACTCCCAAGTGCCGTGCTAAGGTTTTCAGGAGACCTCATGGGGGATTCCCGCTCATGTCTTGGCCTCTATCGCCCTCTAAAGATGAAAGTGATAATGAATAAATATCCGTTTATATAGGCCTATTTATTTATTTAGTATGTTTTATAGCTTTATTTAATATATGCCTAAATTTTATGGAATGTCATCTTTCGGTGAGAAACTGTGTTTAATTTACAAACTTTTATTTTGAAATGCAATTCAGCGACATTTGGAAGAGTGGAACAGGCTTGTTCAACAGCGCTGCACAGACAGATCGGTGTATGACATCAAAGTACCGCTGAAATGATTAGAAACCAGATGGCTCCATATGCTTTTAAACTGCTCTTCGGGCCCGCCCACTTTTGGAGTTTTGGAGTCATCAAGTCTTTACCTAAATCTACTTGTATTGGCAGAGGGTTATTAACAAAACAGTGATTGTAAGAGTAGGTACTTTAGTATCGCACTTTAAACAACATTATTGTAAAAATCCCATGGCAACAGGTTCACGTAAATGCGACAGCGTTTTGCTTAATGTGGAACTGATGTAACAGCAGTTTCTTTTTCAGTGTTTCAACTCCTAAAACACTGTTCATTGTTATCCAGTTTGAAATGTCGACCACAATCATGGGTTGCTCAGATTTCCTGTCGCAGTGTTCTCTCTGTATTTACGATCGTTCGCAGTCTTTAACCCCTATCTACAATTGGAAACGAAAGTATCTCACTCTTGCTAAACGTTTACTCTTTGAATTCTTGTACCCAGGAGCAATACAACTCGACACCGTTAAAATTAAAAGTTTGCTAAGAAGTATTTCCTACTAAAGCAAGGTGGTATTTGATCCTTGTCAAGCGTATCTATAGCAGACTGGCTCATGCCCAGTGCATTATGGGTGTTATCTGGCTAAAGGAAAGACAACAGCCCATTTTCTCTGTTTTCTCTAGTCATGTAGCACTAAATTTTAAATAATTTTTTCACCTTTCAACCACATAGGGAGTTTAATTGAATGCCAGTTTTGCCTACCCCTTTAATATAAAGTGGGACCATTTTATAGTTTTTTATTTTTCATTTTTTTTGCTTTGTACACATGTTGTCAAGATGACCTCTTGATTGTTTGGTTCTGTCCTGCGTGATCCAACAGGGACAGCTTATGTTCTATAAATCTTGCAACATGCTTAAAACAAGCTGAATCTAAGCTGAAAGTTGCACTCCATGGACTCCATATTTCACGTCAGACCTTCTCAAGTGCAATTCTGAGTGATAATGAGTGATTGAATGTGTGGTTTAATGTTGACTATGAAAATATGCTATTTTATATTTCAGTACATTTTACACAAAAAATCTTCACAAAATGAAAAGGTTCATCATTCACTTCCTGTTATTTCATGAATTTATTAAGCAGTTTTCTGAGTTTATTGAGCGCTTCATTTGTGGAGAAGCCCTCTCCCGCCTCTTTCCTTCTCTCAGTATTTCACTCCTTTTTCAGGTAACAGTTACTTGCTAAAATACATAAAATACATTACGACATTGTTCAATATGATACGGATGAGTTAAGTGTATAAAAGTTGGTTTTGTATTTTAAAAAAAGAGTGCTGATGCAAACGGCTAGTGGCTATGAGGATCCCGCTAAAGAAAGCTCAGAAAGGTGAATATATGATGTCATGTGAATTAGTTATTAGCTGATGTGTCTGTATGTTGAAAATGTTGTTGTGAACTGTATGTTCGGTGAAAAGAGCCTCTTTTTTAATAGTTGGCTTGAGTTGGCAGTTGCAGTACCTGTCTTTTTATCCAGAGACGATAGGTGGAGTATTATTAGTAGTAGTAGTAGTAGTAGTAGTAAATGTCTGTCTTTTTCAATGTCTTTGAACACAGATGGAATAAGGATGGGAAGGTTTATTCACATCAGCAGAGTGTAACACAAGACTCAGGTAAGTAAACAGACAGCAAAGCTTGATGGAAGATGATGAATATACGGACAGTCTTTGTCTTTCAGATGAGGAGCGAGATCGTGGATGAAAGGATGACGAGGGGACGCACGCATACTCAACAGGAGGCAAGTTATCACACAAGACACTGGAGCATGAAGATGAGGAGCAAATGCTGGAGAGTTGTAGGAGAAGAACGCATGGAGATATCGTAGAAGTCCTTCATGTTTGAACGAGTCCGGACACTGGTGTGAGGTGAGGTGTGTGCTTAAGTAGTGGTGTGATAATTGTGATGATGACCGTCAGGTGTGTGTGATCAGAACTGTTGTGATTGGCTGGTGGGGGAACCTGGCTGATCCGTGACACTAGTAAGCTGTGACATGTCAAAATGCCATAATTCCATCATGCCTAACCATAATGAGCACAAGCACGTTATGTGTCAGCAACAGACATGACATGTCAACTCGGTGTCAACTCGGTGTCAGCAACAGACATGTTCCTCTCAGTTTTGTTGAGGGAGACGGCTTCAGAAAAGTCATACTGCATATTTATGACATGTGTTTAGCGGCTGTAATGATCGTCAGCTTGGACTTTCACACACATTCACTCCCGGACTTCACTTCCCACAATGCACTACACACCCACTCACTCATTTCAGGCAGACTACATGTCCCAGAAGTCCCGCACCCAATCACTGATCACCTCACCAGCTGCAGCTCATTATCTGCACCATATAAGCACACTACACCAACACATCCATGCGAAGTCTTGTTATTTAACTGTGTGTAGCATTTCTAAGCGTTTAACCCTGTCCTGTCTTCCGGTTGTTACACTGCCTGTTTTCCTGACTTCTAGCCCGTCTAACGACCATGATTCTGTCTATCCACTGCCATTCCTGTTGTTTTGACCATTGCCTGTTTGACTACCTCTGTCAATAAAGCCTGCATTTGGATCTCATCTGCTGACTTGTCATTACAGCGGCATTAATTATAGGATTTGACGGTTTAATTCATTGTTTAAAATGGATTATACACACACACAAGTCTTTAGAGTTTTTTTTTTACTTTAGACTAGTCAAAGCCGGTTACAAATTAGTCGAAGCACACATTCCTAGTTTATACAATGCCTATTATTGTGCAATTTGTGAAGAAGAGTAGTTGTAAAGAGGCACTTTCAATTTTGTTAAATCACAAGAAAACACGTCGGATTGATATATTTCATCAAGGATCCAGCTTGTAGATACAGCACACCATCAGCATACAATTAAAGTATTGATACTTCACAGTCAATCTGCCCATCTCTAACAAAAAGAACATTTTTGTGTTGTTTCATAAGAGAAAGCTCTTTGATAATAGGTTTGACGATGCTAAAGTAGAGGCAGCTGTCCAGATTCCTGAGGAGATGTATAATCATCCTATGATGTGTATAATTATATCTTGGATGTCAAAAAACAGAAGTGGCCAAGAGGGCAGCGAGTAGTGACAAGACGCAAGTTTTCTTTTTGCTTTTCATTGCAAATCGGAAGAAGCCTAATCTCTCTTGCTCTTTTGAGTTCCTGCCACTCTAAAAAGCGCTTATTGAAACTTAACTGCAAAAACGGCTATGGCTGTGCAACCTGGTGACGTCACACACAACAACGCATCAGCATGACCAGCCACATTTACACGGAAATGACTCCTACTGCGTGATCAGTAACTTGGTCCATCTTGTCAGGGTGAGGTAAGAAGCATTAGTACTCATTTAGCTTCATAAATAACAAATTACTCATTATATATAAAAAAAAAAATATATATATATATATATATATATATATATAGTGGCAGTGGCTATTTGCATTAAATGATTATTTAACTTCTGATTTAAAATTTCCTGATCGTTTACTCTCCTTTATGTCATCTAAGATGTTCATGTCTTTCTTTCTTCAGTGGAAAAGAAATGAAGGTTTTTGAGGAAATCATTCCAGAATTGTTCTCCATATAGTGGACTTCACTGGGGTTCAACGGGTTGAAGGTCCAAATGTCAGTTTCAGTGCAGCTTCAAAGATCTACATGATCCAGACGAGGAATAAGAGTCTGATCTAGAGAAACCGTCAGACATTTTATACAAAAAATGTTATTTATGGCTCTCGCCATCTCGGAAACACTCTCCTTTTGTCCCAAAGTTTGCTTGCCATGGTCCATAATGTTTGAACGAAACAACAACAGCGTGCCGCTTGACGTTATGCAGCTGTCCGCGTCTGTTGTCATGGTTACTATGCAGTCCAAGCAGAAACCAGGGATAACGCAGATATTACGTCACTGACAGGGAGGGACGGGCACTGTTTAAAATTGTGAATTTCTCTGAATTATTAAGTAAATGTAAGTACACAGCTGAACGAAACAACACTGTGCAAGTGGTTTTTGGATGGTCACAACTACCTCTCTGAACACTGAAAATAAATTAATGAATGATTGATAAATATGCAAAGAAAGTGTAAAAGCCTACTGTATATATATATATATATATATATATATATATATATGAGAGAGAGAGGGAACAATGGAAAGAAAACTGGGAAATTGAAACTTGGACTTCTTTTTTTTATTATTATATTGCAATGAGTCAGAAATGAAATGTGGTTCAGGGAATACAATGAATAGACAGTTAAATTTATGCATTTGGCAGACATTTTGAAACACTGGTGGTCAGAATATTGACTCATGGTCAAGTGGACCCACTTTGCAAATTGTGATTTCATTTCAAACACCCAGGCAAGTGTAGTGTTTGGCTCTGAGACTTGTGTTTTGTCTCGACTGCATGATCACCTGTCCTATATACTTTGTGCATGACCTTGAGGGACCTGAAACAAATCTCCCCAGCTCCAGGCCTTGGATGAAACTTCAGTTTTCAGCCTCAAAATGGACATAAAATCATTGCGCTGACCTTGCAGATGTTGCAGGTGTCTGGTTGTATTACTTTGATTTATGTTTGCCTTAAGCCTCTGCTATGTAGAATGAGCAAATGTGTTGTTTGAATTCATGGTAACACTTTACAATAAGGTCTCATTTGTTATCCTTAGTTAAAGGTGCAATATGTAAAAATTTTGCAGTGAAATATCCAAAAACCACTAGGCCAGTGTTATATATTTTGTTCATTTGAATACTTACAATTTCCCAAATGTTTCCAACTCTTTGTAAATCATTGAAATCATAGCGATTTCAACCAAGGATCCGGATGTGTGCGGGAATAGCCTGTTAACGACGTCATATCCGTGTTACCCTCTGTTTCCGCTTTTACTGCCGTAAAAACCATGACAACATAGTCTCATGGACAAATGCGGAAATAGTTGTAGCATCTATCAAGCAACTAGCTTGTTGTTGTGGAACACGATTATTCTTTACTGTTTGTAGCTGCTTCTGTCAACAAAGATGAGTCCCATAAACGTGAACGTCAACCAAACGACCCAAGAAGATTTTGGGACAAGAAGAGAAATAACACTTCGGTGTCGCATTTCCTAAATGGAGAGAACAGACAAACTTCAGCTAGACAGAGACGTGATCTTGCATGTGTTTTAATAGACAGCTGAGGAACTATTTGGATTCCTTTACTGACAGAAATCTTGTGATTATTATATCGATCAACAGTGTTTGTCTTATTGTTTGAATGTCTTGTTCTTGTCTATGAATATGATGTGAAAAATGCTGAGGTGAAGTTCACTACGAACACTTCGAGGCATGAACTGTTGGCTGTAATTTAGTTTTATACTGTAGCTTTAGTGAAATACTGTCTCTACATCAAATGCTTTATTTCCGGCTGATGATTTTATTTCATCATAATGAATGTCATCAAGCGCAACATTTATAAAACTACTACTTTACCTCATCCATGAACATGATATATGATTCCCGTCTGACTGATTTAAATCAGAGGTGGAGTTGAAGACGACAGTTCCCATAATTCAAGCTACGCCGTTATTGTTGTTTTGATTGTACGCCCTCTATTGGCCAAAATCTTATATATTGGACCTTTAATATTATAATAAGATCCCCTTCCTAGCAAAATCTGAGTGGCTCGTTTTTTCACATGCTTGCAGAGAAAGGCTTGCCAAAACAAAGTTATTGGGTTGTTCTTTTTCACGTTTTCTGGGTTGGTAGATGCACAGGGGACTGGTTGGCTGTGATGTTCTGCAAAAGCCTCTAATGATAGTACTTACACTCTGAGATCACCATGCCCTTGATTCATGCTTCCACTTTCATCTTCAGTCAAGGTTTGTTTTAGACTCAGAACTGCAGGTCAGTTTTCCATTTTGTATGTGTTACTACAGCTCATTACCAGTGCAGTAACTCACATAAGGGAAAGGAGGTGATGGCAGGCGATGCTAAACCTGCTGCAGGTCAACAGTCAAGGGCTAACACTTCAACACAGTGTTACTGCCCTGATATGGAGGATTTTCAGCCTCGTCTCCGTAAGTACAGAAAATAAGTGAGGCTTAGCCAGGCAGAAACCAGTGAAAAATTAACATTAACAAAGATTATTAACTCTTTCCCCGCAAGCGTTTTTGAAAAAAGTTGCCAGCCACCGCCGGCGTTTTTGATAATTTTCACAAAATCTTCATGGCCCCCAGAATATTTTGTTGTATGAATATCTGTACATCAAAATAAAGAACAGAACCTCTACTTTTAATATATATATCAGTTTTATCCTAGCTTCAAGTATTTTTTTTTTGTTAACACTTAAACAAACAAACATTTTGAGCAGAAAGTTGAGAAAATCATGTTTTTATTAAACAACTACATCTGGATCACATTCAATACAATCTTAAAAGCATAGATGCAGATCGCTTCCATCAACACCCCCGAAGCTTTACAGTCCTGCACCACTTCCTGGATCAACATTTCACTCGGTAACATAACAGTCATGACAGTTTTCATTTACATGCTGTTATTGTTGATGATCGCATTATATTTCACATGCATCTGCTTACATATGAGATTACATATGATGATATCTCCCTCGTGTTTTCGTACGGGAGATTCTGTTCTCGTTCAGAAGATACATAGTAGCGCCCCCAAGTGTGTAACAGTAAAAAATGGAAACCTGGAAAATTCCGTGTTTGGCAGGGAAGCTTTGTCTCATAAATAACGGAAAATTCCGTGTTTGGCAGGGAAGCGTTGTCGCTTAAATAACGGTAAATTACATGTTTAGCAGGGAAACGTTGTCTCATAAATAACGGTAAATTACATGTTTGACAGGGAAACGTTGTCTCATAAATAACGGTAAATTACATGTTTGGCAGGGAAACGTTGTCTAATAAATAACGGTAAATTACATGTTTGGCAGGGAAACGTTGTCGCATAAATAACGGTAAATTACATGTTTGGCAAGGAAACGTTGTCGCATAAATAACGGTAAATTACATGTTTGGCAGGGAAGCGTTGTCTCATAAATAACGGTAAATTACATGTTTGGCAGGGGAACGTTGTTGCATAAATAACGGTAAATTACATGTTTGGCAGGGAAACGTTGTCGCATAAATAACGGTAAATTACATGATTGGCAGGGAAGCGTTGTCTCATAAATAATGGTAAATTACATGTTTGGCAGGGAAGAGTTGTCTCATAAATAATGGTAAATTACATGTTTGGCAGGGAAGAGTTGTCTCATAAATAATGGTAAATTACATGTTTGGCAGGGAAGAGTTGTCTCATAAATAATGGTAAATTACATGTTTGGCAGGGAAGAGTTGTCTAATAAATAACGGTAAATTACATGTTTGGCAGGGAAGAGTTGTCTCATAAATAATGGTAAATTACATGTTTGGCAGGGAAGAGTTGTCTAATAAATAACGGTAAATTACATGTTTGGCAGGGAAGCGTTGTCTCAAAAATAACAGGAAATTCCGTGTTTGGCAGGGAAGCGATATTCCAAAAATAACAGAAAGTTACGTGAATGACTGGAGAGCGTTGTCTCATAAATAATGGTAAATTACGTGTTCGGCAGGGAAGAGTTGTCTCATAAATAATGGTAAATTACATGTTTGGCAGGGAAGAGTTGTCTCATAAATAACGGTAAATTACATGTTTGGCAGGGAAGCGTTGTCTCATAAATAACAGGAAATTCCGTGTTTGGCAGGGAAGCGATATTCCAAAAATAACAGAAAGTTACGTGAATGACTGGAGAGCGTTGTCTCATAAATAATGGTAAATTACATGTTTGGCAGGGAAGCGTTGTCTCATAAATAATGGTAAATTACATGTTTGGCAGGGAAGAGTTGTCTCATAAATAACGGTAAATTACATGTTTGGCAGGGAAGCGTTGTCTCATAAATAATGGTAAATTACATGTTTGGCAGGGAAGCGTTGTCTCATAAATTACAGTAAATTACATGTTTGGCAGAGAAACGTTGTCTAATAAATAACGGTAAATTGCATGTTTGGCAGGGAAACGTTGTCGCATAAATAACGGTAAATTACATGTTTGGCAGGGAAGCGTTGTCTCATAAATTACAGTAAATTATATGTTTGGCAGGGAAACGTTGTCTAATAAATAACGGTAAATTACATGTTTGGCAGGGAAACGTTGTCGCATAAATAATGGTAAATTACATGATTGGCAGGGAAGCATTGTCTCAAATAACGGAAAATTGCGTGTTTGGCATGGAAGCGTTGTCTCAAAAATAATGGTAAATTACATGTTTGGCAGGGAACATTTGTCTCATAAATAACGGTAAATTACATGTTTGGCAGGGGAACGTTGTCTAATAAATAACGGTAAATTACATGTTTGGCAGGGAAGAGTTGTCTCATAAATAACGGTAAATTACATGTTTGGCAGGGGAATGTTGTCTAATAAATAACGGTAAATTACATGTTTGGCAGGGAAGCGTTGTCTCAAAAATAACAGGAAATTCCGTGTTTGGCAGGGAAGCGATATTCCAAAAATAACAGAAAGTTACGTGAATGACTGGAGAGCGTTGTCTCATAAATAATGGTAAATTACGTGTTCGGCAGGGAAGAGTTGTCTCATAAATAATGGTAAATTACATGTTTGGCAGGGAAGAGTTGTCTAATAAATAACGGTAAATTACATGTTTGGCAGGGAAGCGTTGTCTCATAAATAATGGTAAATTACATGTTTGGCAGGGAAGAGTTGTCTCATAAATAACGGTAAATTACATGTTTGGCAGGGAAGAGTTGTCTCATAAATAACGGTAAATTACATGTTTGGCAGGGGAATGTTGTCTAATAAATAACGGTAAATTACATGTTTGGCAGGGAAGCGTTGTCTCAAAAATAACAGGAAATTCCGTGTTTGGCAGGGAAGCGATATTCCAAAAATAACAGAAAGTTACGTGAATGACTGGAGAGCGTTGTCTCATAAATAATGGTAAATTACGTGTTCGGCAGGGAAGCGTTGTCTCATAAATAATGGTAAATTACATGTTTGGCAGGGAAGAGTTGTCTCATAAATAACGGTAAATTACATGTTTGGCAGGGAAGCGTTGTCTCATAAATAATGGTAAATTACATGTTTGGCAGGGAAGCGTTGTCTCATAAATTACAGTAAATTACATGTTTGGCAGGGAAACGTTGTCTAATAAATAACGGTAAATTACGTGTTTGGCAGAGAAACGTTGTCTAATAAATAACGGTAAATTGCATGTTTGGCAGGGAAACGTTGTCGCATAAATAACGGTAAATTACATGTTTGGCAGGGAAGCGTTGTCTCATAAATTACAGTAAATTACATGTTTGGCAGGGAAACGTTGTCTAATAAATAACGGTAAATTACGTGTTTGGCAGAGAAACGTTGTCTAATAAATAACGGTAAATTGCATGTTTGGCAGGGAAACGTTGTCGCATAAATAACGGTAAATTACATGTTTGGCAGGGAAGCGTTGTCTCATAAATTACAGTAAATTACATGTTTGGCAGGGAAACGTTGTCTAATAAATAACGGTAAATTGCATGTTTGGCAGGGAAGCGTTGTCTCAAAAATAACAGGAAATTCCGTGTTTGGCAGGGAAGCGATATTCCAAAAATAACGGAAAGTTACGTGAATGGCTGGAGAGCGTTGTCTCAAAAATAACAGGAAATTCCGTGTTTGGCAGGGAAGCGATATTCCAAAAATAACGGAAAGTTACGTGAATGGCTGGAGAGCGTTGTCTCATAAATAACGGTAAATTACGTGTTCGGCAGGGAAGCGTTGTCTCATAAATAATGGAAAATTGTGTGTTTGGCAGGGAAAGAGTTAAATATTGTAGAAGTACAGTTCATTTTTAGTCAATGCTAACTAATGTAGTTAACTAATCTTAACTTAAGAAACCTTGTTTTAAAGTGTTACCAAACTACTAAAACGTAAACTAAAATAAATATTAAAACAGAAAATATAAACATAAAAAACTGTTATTAAAAATTATAATAGTATATCTACCTGAGAAGCTGAGTCTCGTGGTTACGGTAAAGGATGTGAAATTTCGCAAACACGCTCAAAGTGACCAGCCTCGTTTAAAGGGCACCTATTATGCTAAATTTACTTTTACATCGTTTGCAGTGGTGTCAGTTTGAACAAGCCCCTCCCACGACAGACACATTTTCTCCAACTCCATTTTCTCCTGAGTTGCTTACTAATGTCTGGTAAGCCACTTAGGTGTTTTGTTGTTGGATGTAAGAGTGAACATAACAGTCTTCATTTACTCCTGACATCAGAGCCGCTGAAGACACAGTGGAGTAGATTTATTTTTAAAGGGTATGTACGCTAATATATGTATGTCCCTGCTGTTTATGTTCACAGACAAAACCAGCTGAGTTTATGTGAACTTTGTGTTTTTGACATAAACTTGTGTGCATTTAACAGTTTAAGCTCAATAAAATGTGAAAGAGAAATTAGTTTAATTCTCACGAGGCAGCCAGCATTCTGTGCATGTGCTTTAGATGTGTGCGCTCAGAAAAACAAATGAATTGATATAGCTTTAAGGACCTGCCATGTCCCTGAGTGTGATCGCTGTAGAGATGATTATCAAAACCAAGCAGATGTCTTGTTAGCATTTAGAAGAGTATTCGATGCAGGCAGGATCTGTGATTGTGGAAAGGGGGCGGGGAGCAGCAGCTCATTTACATTTAAAATGAAAACACAATAGCACTGAAAAGTGTGTATTTATATCATGGTATAATAAATGATCAAAACTTCACAGACACAATCTGAGGACACCAGAGACTTATATTGTCAAAAACAGGGGACATATTAGATGCCCTTCAATATAATCTAATTCTTCTTGAAATAGTTCATATGTTGTGGGTCTGACAACATGTTTATGAGTAATTAATAATGAGTAAATAAGAATTACACATTCAGCAGTATGAATTCCACAAATCACAGTTCAGCATCTCGGGTTTTATTAACTCTGCATTTTGCATGCCACACATTTTGGTAAAACTGTATTTTTATATTACTGAACTAGTTCTCCCCGACATGGCCAAAAAGCACACTCAAAGAACTATGTTGCCTCAAGCCCTGCCAAGTTCTCTGACCACTCCCAGAGTTTAAGCAGCACTCAGTCTGGTAATAACATGCTAGCTGGAAAAAACCTGGGAGGGACTTGCTTTAAGGAGCTGTCCTCCTTGTTTAATTATGTTTCTGGTGTTTGACCTAAAGGCTTCAGGTCTTGCTGGTTGGTTTTTTTCCCATAGTCCTTCACATAAAACACATTGTGTCCCACTGAGAAATTATAAGCATGGAAATGCTGTGAGCTTTAAACTGCTGTTTCTAAACTGCTGACAGCAGGACAATGATCTAACAGCCTGATCGCACACACTCACTTTAAACACATGCCGATAAAGTACGGTAGAGTGTTTGTTTGTTGTGATATATATCAAACTGCACAGGGTCAAAACAATCGTATTTCATTTAATGGTGAAATGGAGCAGAAAATCTAGTAAGCTTTTTACAATAATAATAATAATTTACTTACACAGTGCTGGCTATGAAGTATCCTTCTAAAAGTCGTAAACCAAATGCGTATATCTTCGTAAAAATAATTAGAAACACTTTACTTAAAGCCTTCATGTATAATGCATTGTAACGATATTGATAAAGTACATTATAATGCATTATACCGTTTCAAAATGCATTTTGTCATCTGTTTTAATGCATTATACTTTCGATAAGTATTGTAATGTATTATAACAATTATTCATGCGACTATACAGTGCATTATAAGGCATAGTTAAAAATATGCATTATATATAAAGGCTTTAAGTAAAGCCGGGTTTTATCATTGTGTGTGTAATGTGTGGACACTATCATTTCAAGTGCATAACAAGTAACTGTGGTCACTTCCGCTGTAAACATTCAAGCAGCATTTTCTTGTTTGTCAGCGTAAAGACTACTTGAATCCTACGTGGGTTAATTGTCTCTATATTTTGTATATCTAGCGAGGTCTAAAGCAACGAATGCTATGTTGTCCTGCCAAGGCCCCGTGGTTCACACACACTGAGATGTTAGCATATTCCAACTGCTTGGAATTCCTTCCCGCCGTCCAGAGAGCACACACTGTGTTTTAAAACTTGTTGGGCTCTTTCAAGTTTTATTTGAAAGTATGTAATTACATTCTTGAAAAAATAACAGGTCTCTGGAGAGATTTATATTGAGTATTAAATGTCAAGGTTTGAAAAGACACAGTTAACACTCGCTCATCCACTTAAGAGCTTCTCGATGGCCTGAAATGTTAAGAGGGCTTAAGGATATGGATGTGCAGTAAAAATAAATATGCTGAGAAAAAAGAAAGAAAGGTAGAGAAGCTCACGCAGACAAATATGGGTGCAAGGAAGTGTCTGACCTTCCCTAAAAGGTTCGGTAAGGTTGTTGTTTTGGAGTTTGGTCAAAGAAGGTCTGTAGTTCAAGGTTCTGGATACACAATGTTTATTCAAAGTGATCTTTTAATTCAAAATGGACTCTAATTTCTCATTGGATGAGCTGTAAAACGTGCAACGCTATATTAATACGCCACGTTACAACAGTAAAGCAGCCTACAGATGATGCAGCAGAATTGTTCATTGCGATTATTCGTTTTAATAAATATAATTTTTTTGTGTCTCTTTTACAATTTGCCGTTGCATTGCCATGTTTCCATGGTAAAGGATGCAGCTTACCAAAATATGTTTGAAGAAGATTTTGCCAATGTTGCCATTAAAAGGTGCAGGATTGAATGTTGACAGCCTGTGGCTGAAATGTATGGAAGCCCGTTTCCGCCACTGTTGAGAAAAAAAAATATTCCATAAGTCATAATAATGAGAAACTTTCTCATAATAATGACTTAGTATCTCATAATAATGACTTAGTATCTCAGAATAATGACTTAGTATCTGATAATAATGACTTAGTATCTCATAATAATGACTTAACATCTCATAATAATGACTTTAGTATCTCATTATAATGACTTAACATCTCATAATAATGACTTAGTATCTCATAATTGTCACATGTTCACTTGTCATGTTTAGTTTAGTCTTGTCGTGTTTAGATTAGTTTGGTTTATCAGTCATTGTCTGCACCTGTTTTCACGTAATTAGTTAATCCCTATCACCTGCCCTTCATTTAGTCATGTGTATATTAGTTCCTGTTTGTCATTCATCCCCTGTCGGTTATTGTTTGTGCTTGGCACACTGTTGCGTGTCTGTATCTGTTCCAGTCCTGATTAAACCTGCTTGTTATTTGTCTACCTCGTCTCCTGTCATCCAAAGCGTTACAGAATAACCGACCCAACAACGAGAAACTTTTCTCAAAAAATCAAGATGGACTTACCCACGGCAGCTCTACTTCTAAGCCCGGAAGCCAGGCCCTACCTGGCGGGCATCCTCTGGACGTACCATAAGGACTACCGCTCCGCCTCAGCCTGGAAGCCCGGGGTGCGCGCTGAGGTCGAGGGGAGAGTCGACGAGTTCGAGGGACAGTCCATCGCAGAGCCAGGAGCGGCCCGGAACTTTATCGATCCGTGGTCCGCGGATCCAATCCCCACCCAAATCCCCGCCCGTAAAATCTCGTCTGCCCCGTTCCAGTTCGGAAGCCTGCCTGTCTCCTCGATCCCGTCTCCTTTGCTGGTTACAACCAGCCCCCTGGATCCGTGGCCACCGTTGCTGTCGGCCAGCTCCTCGGCTCTGTCCCCGTCACCCACTCCGTGCGGCTCCTCACCAGCGCCTCGGGCTACCCTGCCACCAACCCAGGTTGAGGTGGAGCCCCCAGCGTCACTCCAAGCCTCCAGACCCCCGTCACCTTCTGGACCCTGCAGCCCGCCACCAGCACCTCGTCACACAGCTCCCTCATCACCTCCTCGGCCCGTCAGCCCGGAAGTTCCGCTGGACTCGTTCGTCTCTCCAGGTCGGCCTACGGGGGTCGGCACTCAGCTTCCGACACGGACTTCCGGGTTGGCGGCTTCACCACCACCCATCACCCCTTCGTCGTCATCGAGCTCCTCCCTCCCTGCGACCTCCCCGTCATCCTCACTCATCACAGCGTCACTCCGTCCTGCCAGACCAGCGTCGGCTCCTCGGTCCCGCGTGCCAGCGGCTCGGCGCCAAACTTCCGGGTCGGCGGCGGCGCCGAGGTCCGTCGGCCGAGGAGTTCCCCGGGTTCCTCCACCAACTACCATGATTCCGTCACCATCGATCAGCCCCAGCACGTCATCCATCAACTCTATCTGGACTCCGCCCTGGCCCCTCCCTCTGTCAACGTCACCATGGTGGCGGTCACCTTCCCAGGAAATCTGTTTGTCACCAGCACCACGCCCTCCTCCGAAGCTTCCGCCTTCTTCTCCTTTCCACGGCGCGAGGACGCGCCTTTCCGAAGGGGGGGGGGGGTAATGTCACATGTTCACTTGTCATGTTTAGTTTAGTCTTGTCGTGTTTAGATTAGTTTGGTTTATCAGTCATTGTCTGCACCTGTTTTCACGTAATTAGATAATCCCTATCACCTGCCCTTCATTTAGTCATGTGTATATTAGTTCCTGTTTGTCATTCATCCCCTGTCGGTTATTGTTTGTGCTTGGCACACTGTTGCGTGTCTGTATCTGTTCCAGTCCTGATTAAACCTGCTTGTTATTTGTCTACCTCGTCTCCTGTCATCCAAAGCGTTACAATAATAATGACTTAACATCTCATAATAATGACTTAGTATCTCATAATAATGACTTAACATCTCATAATAATGACTTAGTATCTCATAATAATGACTTAACATCTCATAATAATGACTTAACATCTCATAATAATGACTTAACATCTCATAATAATGACTTAGTATCTTTAACTTAATAAAAAAATAAAAAAGGTTGTTTTTTTGTTTTTTTGATTAAGTTAAAAATACTAAGTCATTATTAAGAGAAAGTTTCTCATTATTATGAGATACTAAGTCATTATTATGAGAAAGTTTCTCATTATTATGACTTACGGAATATTTTTTTTTTCTCAACAGTGGCAGAAACGGGCTTCCATTGAAATGGGTTCTGCAGTCCCGATTCAAAATATTAGAGCGGGTTGTTTCCCCCGCCCCCTCCTCCTCAGACTCTACACTCAAGCGGGTTGCCAGATTGAGGACAGGTACGAGCGCCGCTGACAGTGGAAGGGAACGAGCCTTACACGATAAGTCGATGAGTTGATTTATCTGTTTTAATACGTCTTTGGTCATAGAGCATTTAAAATGGACACTGAAGCTTTTTAGGTTGGGTAGAATCGGCAATCTCTCACCCAGTTCGTTTACTGGCTTCCATGGCTGCAGTACACTGTGTTTTCTGCCAACTGGCAACCCGGTGCGTCAAAATACTATTGGGTAAATTGGTAGTGAGCGAGATCACACAGACCAAAACAAAAACAGACATTCTGACAAGAAACACACATTTCAAAGCCAGAATAACTGGTTGTAGAATTGTTTTTCAGAGAAACAAGTAGGCTATGTTACCTTAGCATGTTTGCTAAATATCTACAAACATATTATGGTACTTTTATGCTTTAGTAGAGTCAAAAAAGTTACATACAACACCTTTTAAGTTATGAAAACATTATCTCTGAACGTTTTAAAAACATTCTTTCTTGGTTGTGCAAATGTTAAGGGAACATTTTTTTTTCATTTTGCAAACTGTCATGACCATGCCAGGCTCTCCCTTACTCATCTGACCATCACATTCACCAGAGTACTGATCGCGGACTACATTTACCATCATCCTCCCTGGCACTCAATCAAGCACACCTGACACTCATCAGACCTCACTACCAGCACTATATATGGAGCACACACACTTTCAGTCATTGTCTGGTCTTGACTGATGTTAAAAACTACTTACCTGCCTTATGGTCCTGTTTGCCATGGTCACAATTTGTTACCTCATCCAAGTCAATCTTCTCAGTTATCGCCAGACCTGCAAGTACTCCAAGTTGTTCTCCAGTCATCTCCTTTACTCAAATACTCATAATGTAATCGTAAACTGCTATTCTCACCATCCACCATCTTTCAAGTATGACCACTTATCTGTTTATCGGTTTTGTTCTTGCCCAAAATCATCCGAATCTATAAGGAAAATCATCTGAATCTTTAAGGAAAATACTCATAACTTAATCATAAACTGCTTTCTCACCATCCACCATCTTGTATGACCACTTACCTGTTTACCGGTTGTGTTCTTTCCCAAAACACCTTGTTTCCTTGTCATTTTAGTCTGAGTCTGTATGTGATAGAAGGTCAAACCATGACCACACCAGCAGGCACCAATCCTCACGATTCATTTTCACAAGGTGTTTGGAAGGCCTGCTGGCAACACCTTAGTGAGTTAAAAACTTACGGAAATTCGTCAAGGAAATTATGATATTTTTGATTATTCTCTCAAGTTCAGAACACTATTTGCTGTTAGCGAATGGAATGAACCAGCACTGCTTACTACTTATTGTCACGGGCTAAATTCAGTGCTGCAGCTGTAAAACCATGGGCCTAGAGCGATTTATCCAACTGTCCCATCGCACGAGGAGTTTTCAGGAAGATCACCCTGCCTTGCAGTCACCTCCTACTCTCCAGCCAGATTCGTCAGCTCCTACAGAACCAGCAATGGAAATCGATGCCCACCAAAAGATCTATGCTTATACTGTGCCATGCAACATGCCTCCCATTCCTGTCTATTTCCAAATGTCCAGGTCCAGCAACACTTTTCACCAAGCTTGACCTGCACAAGCACCTGCAATCTAATCCAGAGTGGGGATGAATGGAAGACCAGTTTTGTAACACCTACAGGCCACTATGAATATCGGATCATGCCATATGGATTATTAAATGCCCCCTCCATGTTCCAAGGATTCATGAACAAGGTTTTCCGGGAGTACCTCCACCATTTCGTCCTGGTGTAACTCAATGACATACTCCTAGAGCAAGGCCATACATCACCACCACATTCAGCTCATGCTCACCAAGATGAGGGATTACCATCTATTAAGTTAGCTCTCGAAGAGTGGCGGCACTGTCTGGAAAGGGCCCATCATCCATTACTGGTTCTCACAGACCACCACAACCTGGGATAAATCCATGACAGGCCAGATGGACCCTCTTCTTCACTGGGTTTAATTGCACCATCACCTATTGTCCATATCGTCCACTATATGCATCTGAGTAAAGCTCTGACCATCTAGAATCCATCCTATAGTCAGATATAGTAGTCAGTCCCATCAAGTGGACCCTGGATGACAGGATTGCCACCACTGAGCCAGCTCCACCGGACTGCCATTCTAGCAAGACCTATGTTCCTCAATGGATTCCTCTCATTGAATCAATTCACTCCTCTGTTGGCACTGGTCAACCTGGGAGTGGACTTTATGAAGGATCTGCCGGCCTCCAACGTGTACACATGCATCCTAGCTATTGTTGACAGATTCTCAAAGACATGTCGTCTGGTTTCTTTAAAGGGTTTGCCCACAGCATGGGGACAGCTAATTTGCTCTTCAACCACATCTTCAGAAACTTTGGCTTGCCAGAAGATATTGTCTGAGACAGATAACCACAGATTATATCTAGAGTCTGGAAAGCCTCCTTTTCACTCATAGGTGTGGCCGTCAGCCTCTCGTCTGGATGCCGTCTTCAAACTAATGAGCAAACAGAGATGAAGATCCAAGAGATTCAGTGCATATTTGCTTAGTAACCACCTCTGTTTCTCTGGGATGGGGAGCATCGGATGCCCCAACGATGAATCACTGGTTCTAGGAAAGAGAGAGGGTCTGGGATGCTGCCCACCATCAGTTGCAGTGAACAGTACGGTGTCATCAGGGCCACACCACATCCAGAAATCTCCAGCTTCTAACGTCCAGCCGAGACAGAAGGTGTGGCTCTCCACCTTTGACATCAGGATGCGACTGCCCAGCAAAACGCTCCCTATACAATCATGGAACGAGAGGGGAAGTCTCGAGTATCTTGTCGACTGGGAAGGATATGAACCAGAGGAACGATCCTGAGTAGGTCGAGACAACATTCTGGATCCGGCCCTCACTCAAGCCTTCCATCAAAACCATTCTGATGGTTCTGCTCCACAGGGATGGGACCGGCCATGGCGTCGGGGCGTACGGTCCTCAGGAGCAACTTGTGGAGGAGTAAATGTCATGCTATTCCTGTTACCTCATCTAAGTCGATCTTCACGCTCAGTTATCTCCAGACCTGCAAGTACTCCAAAATGTTCTCCAGTCATTTCCTGTCTTCACATGTTTTCATTCTGTGTGTGTGCTCATCCGGATCTATAGGCAAAAGAATCCAAATTAATCATGAACTGATATTTTCACCGTCCATAATCTCAAGGGTCCATTATTAGAGGCCATTCAAACTGAACATGTTTTTCCATTCAACTGTACTATTTTTCCATTATTTTTCTATGTAAACCTGATGTGTTCTAAAGCGTGGCGCTCAAGTTAAAAGAAATATAAATTTTTAAAAAATGCTTCTGTAGATCTTGCTTCCCCCCACCCATCTTGTGTCTCGCATTTTTAACCACAAAAATAAGTTCTGTGGAAATTTGGAAACTACATTTTGGAAACTACAAACAAACTGGTGGCTAATTCATATAAATTCATATCTCATTCGTATCTCGTCTGTTTACGCCACAGTGATGGGTATGTGTAGAGTTGGGGTTGGGGTGGGCTTTCTCTCTTTCTTTCTTTCTTTCTTTCTTTTTCTTTCATTTATTTAACAGGGACCATACGCAACACAAATGTTGTGCCAGAGTTAGCTAAACAGCTAATTTGCTTCTTTAATCTAATAATTATACATTTTTGCATGATTCAAATCATAGAAATTCAAACGAAATCACCACATCGTAAAATAGTTACGATGTTTTGTGAGAGCGGGGTTGTTCTGTGTGAATGGCTCCTTAAAACCCAGACAAATTTGAAAGAACATTCTGCTAACATTAGTGGAAGAATGTTTGTTAATTACTTCAAGAGAACTTTGCCAGATCATTAGCCAAAGTTCAGAGTTATATATATATTGTGCTGAATGCATAATTATATTATTAAGAAAACGTTGGAAATACTAGATAGTCAAATAAAGTTTTTTTATATAAATTCTATTGCTTTGCATTCAACTCTTTCACATACCTCTGGGTTTCAGCACTAACGGTGATGATTGCTTGTGGGTGTCAATGCGTCCTCTTAGATTAAAGGAACATTCTCAAGTGCCGGTCCATCTTCTGATAAAAAAAAGCTTTTAAATCTTTCTAGAAATTTCCCCTTTGTGACCTCCGGTGGTCCAACAGGTACTACAGCACTCCAAAAAGGGTCTGGACAATGTTGCGGCAAGAGTGTCTTCCAACACTTACAAAGCAAACTAAAAAAAGGTCTGGGGTCCAACACACTTCAGCAAGCAACTCTGATAAGTCCATCCACACATCTTCTGCCCAGCTGTCACAGAGGAAGAGAGATAGCTGTGTTTGTGTTTGATGGAGAGAGACACATCTGGCTTCATGGATGTTTGACAGACACAAAGATGCGAGGCATTAAGTTTAGAGTTCTAAGGCCAAAGCAAATTGAAGACATTACATTTTTTATGCATATTATACAATTATAAAAATTATTTATTTAAAATAAAATTAAAAATAGAATCTCAAAACATTACATGATGTTATAATAACCTTTGATTATCGTAAAACCATAATAATTGAATGCCACACACAAAAATAATTTTATTGTGCTCTATATTGCACAACCCTGAATGGACCCTTCGCAAAGCCCCGCCCCCTTTAGTTACTGTTGCTATGCCTGCTCTCACGCCACACATCATGTTCTCACGCAGTGAAAAATACATCGAGGAGCAAAGAGGACACTGACAACGACTGAAACAGTTTCATATTTAAAATACTGTAATGTTTTAAAGCAGTTGAATCAATAAATAGCGTCTAGTGTGTGTTTAATGTGTGGTGACAGATCGCTGTAGCTCCTCGTGAAGCGATCATCTCTTCATACTAGTTCATTTATAGCATCAAATAAACATGAATGAACATCAGAAGGAATGTTGTTTCAAGACGTGATTCAAGTTCACCAACGTTAATCTACTAACTCCCCTGACCGCTTTGATGGACAAAATGGCGGATTCGGGGTTACGATTGGTCAGATCGCCTGTCAATCAAGCTGTGCAAAGGGTCAATTGCAAATTTGAGTAGTAAGGCCTTAATTTTTCTTACAGTCAAAATGTCACTTTGCATTGTTTGTCATCTTACATGGATGTAGTGCAACACACGTCTCATAATACTGGCTAAAAGGCGTTTATGTTTACCTTTTTTTCCACACTAGGTCATAGTTTGTCCAAGTCCTGAGCCCCTTTTTGGCCAATAAACTTTCAAAGCAGTTTGTTGCATTAGTGGGGTTTAGGATGTGCAGACCATTACAGATACTGGGCAGTAAAGAAGCTGGCCTAGTGAAAGTGCTGTTTGATCAATCATCAGCGTGCGTGTCTGCACTAGCAACTGCCTTATAGCTCCTGACCAGGAGAGACGATGAGAGAAAATGTGTGCTGTGACACTAAGCAGGGGTCTGTGTTTGAAGTCTGTGATTATGAGCTGCTGTTCATAGGTGAGTGTCATTAGCCAGCACTGCTCTGCTGACCAATACCATAACAACAAAACCTTCTCACACCATGTCGCAACACACACTAGCAAGTTCAACAGAATGCATTTTTGTGTCCAAATGGGAAGTATTTCTGAAGGAAACCAGATATTTGATATGGAAAAATAGTGGGACTAGATTGAATTGACTGGGTCATGAAAAGTGCAAATTTCCATAACAAGAAAGAGAGTGATGTCCACTGAAAATGGATTCTGAATAAAGATTACGAAAACAAGCACAGATAAATCATGTACAGATAAGACCAGGAATGCGTATTAAGAAAGTAAACAGGTTGAGCTTTGAATTTTACTGCATTAGCAAAGAATAATGGCCATAAAAGATGTTTCTCCAAACATGTGATGACATTTCCTTCACTTAAGAACCAGACGGTGGGTTTGAGGGAGGGTGGCACTTTATTGCCTTGTGACTCAAAGCACTTGAGCGAGACAGGTAAAGAATATGGTAATCAGGGTGTCTGCGGGTGCTTCTTCACACACCGGGGGTTAATTGTAATATCACTGGGGCAGGAGGTCAAACAGAGACATTCATAGGAAACATTCACTGATCTCACTGTAACAATAAAGGTGAATGGCAGTGCTCACAATCATTTCAGATTATGCTAATTGACGAAACGGTGTCAGCTATTAGGTTTGAAAATGTTCAGTATTATGACTTTATCTCAATCTTCCACTTTTTAAGGCAAGTAGACACATAATTCCTGTTTTCCATAAAGACATTTTTATTTTTGCTCTCTAAAAAGCATCTTTTTAAACTGATCGTGAGAACTTTTCAACAACTTTTCCATTATATGCTAAAAATAGAGCTTCTTTATTGGCAATGATGGTTGCAAGAACCTTTATTTAACCTTAACAAAAGGCTCTTTATAGTGAATAAAGGTTCTTTAGATTATTAAAATGCTCTTGATGCTTACGAAAAAAATATGGTTCTTTTAAAGGATTAGTTTCCTGATAATTTACTCTCCTCCATGATGTTCATGTCTTTCTTTCTTCAGTGGAAAAGAAATGAAGAGGAACTCATTTCAGGATTGTTCTCCATATAGTGGACTTCACTGGGGTTCAACGGGTTGAAGGTCCAAATGTCAGTTTCAGTGCAGCTTCAAAGATCTACATGATCCAGACGAGGAATAAGAGTCTGATCTAGAGAAACCATCACACATTTTATACAAAAATAAACATTATGTACTTTTTAACCTCATCATGCACTGCTCTGATGCTCCACACATCACGTCATCACGTTGGAAAGGTCACGTGACGTAGGAGGAAGTACCGATCCAGTGTTTACAAAGAGAACGTCAAAGACTAAGTCAAACGCCTTTACAAAAAAAGGAAAAACAACGATGTCGGAAGATTTTGAAGTTGGAGGAGAGTTTTTTGCCCTATCGCGGAACTTCCTCCTATGTCACGTGACCTTTCCAGCGTGATGACGTGATGTGTGGAGCATCAGAGCAGTGCAAGATGAGGTTAAAAAGTACATAATGTTTATTTTTGTATAAAATGTGTGATGGTTTCTCTAGATCAGACTCTTATTCCTCGTCTGGATCATGTAGATCTTTGAAGCTGCACTGAAACTGACATTTGGACCTTCAACCCGTTGAACCCCAGTGAAGTCCACTATATGGAGAACAATCCTGGAATGAGTTCCTCTTCATTTCTTTTCCACTGAAGAAAGAAAGACATGAACATCTTGGATGACATGGAGGAGAGTGAATTATTTTCTTCTATGGAGTCACTGCAGAGAAAAAAAAACTGTTTTGAAACCTTCACCTTTAGAGCGTACAGCCAAAACCTCATTCCTTTATAACTTTGTTTGTGAGTTTATTTATCTGTGAGCTCTTCCCATCTCAGTGCAAGTATGGTGAACCCTCAAGAAAAAGAAAGAAAGAAAGAAAAACACATTTAATAGACTGCATGTGCTTGATTATACACTCCAGAAGATAGAGCAGTGCAGTGCGCGGCTTCAGTGCATGTGAGGAAGGAAATAGTGGGTTTATCTGAGGTGTGGGTGAGAGAGGAGGAGGAGGAGGAGGCAGAGGAACTTCATAGGGCGGTCACATAAAAACTGCCAGGAGAACTGGATGCGGGATCAGTCGGTGATGTTCTCCCTTCTCGCCTATTCTTGGAGCTACAGAGATCCGGGCTCGCACTGGACGTTTCTTCTACGTGACGCGGAACTAATGACCTAAACATTCCCTTCAGGGCTGGACTTTTGTTATGCGAGGCGAACTCCGTTAAAAACTCGTCAGGATTACCGAGCGCATCTTCCAATGGTGAGTTGGCGTATTGAAGTCAGCTTTCGCTATAGCAAGAGGTGATTTATGACTTCATCTGAGCTATACGTGATTATGTACAAGACCCACTTCATACGTTTTTAGAAAAGCCTGTCTTTGCAGGCGACGCGACTGACCGAAACGCTCCATTATTACGCACAGACCTGCCTTTACGTCGCATTTATTATAATCAGCAAAACCTGGAGCGTTCAGGGTTGTCGCGTTGGGGATTGAATATGTTGCTCTGGATTGTTTATGGTAAATGTTCCCGAACCCAACACCTGAGCGCGCGCACTGGACACCAGCCGGGTGGATGGGAGCTAAAATATGGCATTTCATTCAAACAGAATACGTATTTTGTTTAATTTATGTTTTAAGGTGGTGGCTAATACCATGTTAGTGCAATTCTGATTGATGCATGTGGTCTTAAACACTGTAGAAGTAGCCAACAAAAATATGTTATAAGAACGTTTTCCTAATGTTCCCATTACAAAGAAGTTGAGAGATTTCTCAACAAGTGTTCTAAAACAAGTAGTAACAATCTTTTAATGTATAAAACAAAATTTTTGCATGAATGTATTGAGGACCAGATTATATTTCTGCCCTCTAAACAATGCTGGGTTGAAAATGGACAAACATTGGGATTGGGTTCAATGTTTTCCCAACTTGCTGGGTAGTTTTTAACTGTTGTTTGTATGTCTTGCTTAAAAATTCACCCAAAGTATGTTTGAAATTTACATTTATTAATATGTTTAATGAATACTAATTAAACAATAAACATGTATTAAATTGCTCACCTTTTGATTATTATTGTTGCCTCTAGTAATTTTTAATTTCCAACATATTTTGGGTTCATTTTAATCCAGACATATAGTCATTTTTAAGCAATAGTTGACTACCAGCATATTGTGCAAATATTTAACCCAAACGCTGGGTTAAAACATCCCAATCACTGAGATTGTCCATTTCCAACCCAACTTGGGTTGTTTTCAACCCTGCATTTTTAGAGTGTGGAAGAATCTTTGAGAGAACGTTTGCCAAAGCTCCGAAAGCTGCTCCAGTTTGCTGGGAAATTCTACTTTCTAAATGTTCCAGTGTTCCTTGCATCCGATTCAAACACATTCGGCTCACGCAGCATTCGTGTTGTTGTTTTTCATCTTGAGTTAGCGTTAAAGAAAGCAGTTGTATTCTTAATTTGAAAAGTTGAGCCTCCCGTGTGAAAATGCACTCGTGCGATGGACCTCCACATGTTTTGAAGACTTAAACGAGTTGTAGTGAAGAGCGGTGGCACTCAATCACGTCTGAAAGGTTTTATGAGGAACATTATGACATAAAGAGACACAACCCCATGAGCCATTTGGCAGGGATCTTTGTCTTTAGTTCAAGGAGGTGGAAAGCAAAAAAAATGAAGAAATAAGAGCTTTTCATACCGAATACTTGACATTAAAAAGTGAACTGTTGCAAGAGTTAGACAGTCCACTAATGATGACATTACAACAGATGTTGTTGTCTGGAGCCCTTTTGAGCCCAAGAAAGGCTTCTTGTTGGATACAATAGTGTTCGTGCACACTTTAAGACGCTGCTTATATTGCAAAGCCATTAAAATCCTCATTATTGATGGACAGATGTGTCATTATTAAGTTTGTTTTAACACAATTACATGAAAACTCTAATGCATATTTTCATTGTTTATGTATATTTCACACACAACTGCACAGAAAGCTCTTTCGCATAAGCGCTCTCGTTTTTTTCCGACACCAGCTATCCTTCCAGATTTGATTTCTGAATAAAACCTGTCAGAGGTTAAGTCCTCAAGATTGTGTGTTGCTGTGGTAACTCACTCCCCCGAACCCTGTCCCACACATCTGAAGAAGCATGTGCATAACCTAATCTCATTAAGCAGGGTTAGGGTAGAGCGAAGTCGAGCGCTGCGAGCTTTACATGACTCTGCCAAATTAAAGGACCGTAAACCCACACTTTGCAAAAGCACATGCATCGCTCTCCGTCTTCAAACACATCAAAAAGGGATTCTGTAAATATTTAGGGCAGTATCTGTAGGCTTTTAAACAAGAGTAGGTGGTCTGAAGAAAGTAGTTGTTTGTGCTTTGCTGCATGTTTTCTGGCATGGCTGATCAAAGCCTTTTAGTTACGCTCGTTTTTATGGTTTGCTCTCGACATAATGAGCTGTTTGAGTAGCCGCGCTGTGATGCATCGCTGTTAAAGCTGCAGACGGTAATGTTTTTTAATGGTATATCATTCGAGACTCGCAAGTACGCTTGATTGTGAAGACAAGGAGAGAGAAATAACACTCGTGACCACACACACACATGGTGTTCTTGTTAAAATGCATCATTCCTGCTGTAATGGTTGGACTCGATCCAGTAGAACCAAGTCCAAGAAATGACAAAATACATGCATTGCTACGCTCAACTATTAAGTTCAGCTGTGGTTTCGGTGATGACGTTGCTCGCTGAGACCTTTCCCAAGCTCTTGTGATTGTTATTAGTGCATTTACTCTGTGCTCAAATAATTGGTTGAAAATCACATTTGCTGCAATGAAGATATCTATTGAGTCCACTCTGCTTTTGGCACGTATCTGGATGTTCGGTGCCCAGTCTGGGTCGGGGGATTTTTAAAGACTCTTTAAGAGGGATTTGTAAAAAGCCCGTCAATAAAAGAGGCAGTCCTGAGATCCCTTTGTTGACAGACGAACCTCTATTTGTATGTAAATTGGCGTCGCCGTCCTTTCAGGTGTTCACACCTGGAGCTCTTGTGAACGAGCGAAGATAACGTGTTGCACAAGTAGCATTTAAGATGCTTTAAGGTGTTTAACTCCTGCCTTGCAATCATGCTCATTCTGAAATGTGTGCTTTAATCGGATTACGTGAAATATTACCTTTGTGTTTCAGGAAAAGAATCTCCCTGCAGATCTTAAACAGCCTCGCAGGACGACGTAACATTGGCTTGAGGAACTCGTCCTGCATCACCTCTCGACAAACATGGACTGTTTTCCCATGCTTTATTTTCTGTCGGTAAGTGGGACGCGCCTGTCCGCTCTTAATAGTGTGTGTGATTCTTGCATATTTGGAGCAAATTAAAAGGCTTAGTCGTGCTTTACAAAAATCAGGAGTTTAGCTTTAAGCTGTTTTATGTTGCGGTTTAAGCGCTTGAAAATTGTAGGCTGCCATCTTTGTTCGACATCACTTGTGATTAGCAAGCTGTTGTTTTGGTTTGACCCTTAAAGGGATAGTTCATCCAAAAATGAAAACGCTCTCATCGTTTACTCGCCCTCCCGTCATTCCAAACTTGTGTTTTTTTGTCCCTGAAGTCTTAAAAATAAAGCTTCTTTATTGGCATCGGTGGCTCCATCCATCTAACAAAAGGTTCTTTATGGTGGAAAAAAGATTAAACGAACTGTTTACTGAAAGGTTGTACCAAAAATGGTTCGAACACTGAAAATCAATGGGGTCTAAACTTGTTTGAACCTCTTTCTTCTCTGAAGAAAACAGGGTGAGTAAGTGACGAGAGAGTTACATTTAATGTTTTGGTGAGCGGCTCATTTCATCATGTTGTTGTAAACTGATTTATGTCATTTTTTTGACTGAATAAGGTCTTCAACATACATAAATCCAAACGCTTCAACACAAAGAGCACTTTTTTTTTGGAGTAATCCCAAATTTTACATTTAATTCAATATGTTACTTGCAAATTCTTTGTCATTACTTGTAAAATTTACTAGTAATTTCTAAAAGATTTTGTGCGTTGCCACGTTCTCAAACGTGTCCGATGCATTTCAGACTCGCTTGTTTTTTAGTTACTCTACTGGTGGAGAACTTGTTGGTAGTGAATGTTGCTGTGGTCAACATTTCAGGTGTAAGAAAAGGTCAGCATTGTAGCGAAATGTGTTTACAACCAAGCATTGATCAACTTGCGAAATTCGTGTTGGGAAATCGTTTTTCACCACCCAGTGCATTCCTATAAAAACAACTCGATGGAAAATTGTTGAACGATGGCGATTATGACCATAAATTAAGTTCATAACAAGCCGCTAAAAACACATCTAGTCTAATCACACAGTTATTTGAAGGAAACTCTATCGCCCCCTTGAGTATGGAGGTCAACTTCTGACCGAAATAATGACTTTGTGTTTTTGGAATGCCGTCTCATCATTGAACGTGACAAGGAGGCAAACGTCTTTCAAAGTCTTGCTTTTCTGTTTCCTTGTTCAACTGCCCACCAGAGACATCATGATTCCTGGTAATCGAATGCTGATGGTTATTTTATTATGCCGAGTCCTACTGGGAGAGAGCAGCTATGCTAATCTAATACCTGAGGAAGGGAAGAAGAAAGTGTCGGCTCAGCATCAGAGTCATGAACTGCTGCGGGACTTTGAGGCCACGTTGCTGCACATGTTTGGGCTGCAGAGGCGACCGCGACCCAGCTACTCGGCCGTCGTGCCCCGATATCTGCTGGACCTGTATCGACTGCAGTCAGGGGAGGCGGAAGAGGCCGGAGCCCACGACGTCAGCTTCGATTATCCCGAAAGGTCCACCAGTCGAGCGAACACTGTGAGAGGATTCCATCATGAAGGTGAGACACTTGAGAACAAAAATGTGTTTCCATTCAGTCATGAACATTCCATTTTTTGTAAACCTCATGGGAACGTGTTCTTTTGATACATTTAAAAAGACGTGTAAATGCCCACATTTTGTGAACGTTAACTTTGAAGGAGCGTTACATTAATGTCACTGGAAGAACGTAAGCTCAGAACTTCATGAGTTGTTAGCTGGGATCGTTCAAACTCAACCCAATATTTAAAAAGAATTTTTATGCGTTTTCATGTGGATCCTGTTGAGGGACTTTTTCCTCAACGTGCAATTATTTTTAATGCTACTCTACAGATTTCTAAATAAACTCCTGTTGCTAACAATGTGGTCTCGTAGGCAGACAGGATTCCCCGAAAAATACAGTTGAACCTTTTTATAACCTTCGTAGTTACACTGAAAAAAAGTGGCAACCTGCAATTGTTACCTTAAAACACCATTTCTACCTGATTTAACCCATGAAAATAGCTTTGCTGGTATAAATTGATGTAAGTAGGTTGCTTCAGTGAATAAACATCTTCTTTCAGTGTAAATTAAAACTTTTTTTTAGAAAATTGACAAAAAGTGGAGAGGAGACACTGAAATAAAGGAGTGTGTATTCTGCACTGAAAATGATACGTTGGACCAATTTCAAATTGTTACAGCTAAATATATATATATTTCTTTTATTTTTCATATGTTATATTTATGGATCGGTTCAAACCTTAAACCAAATTCATTTTATTTAATATTAATCAAAAATATTTATTTTCCCAAATACAAAAACATTCATACAAAGTAATAATAATAAATATAAATACTTATCATAGTTAATCAATATATTATCTTTAGACACCAACCAAAATGTTACTTAATGCAGGTCACTGTAATATGTGTGTATGTAACTGAATTACACAAAAGCTAAAGTAGCTATAAAATGGAAAAATAAATCCCTTAAGATAAGAATAAGAACATTTTGTTAGTCAATCATTAATTTAGTGTTACTTTCTGTAAATAAAGACACGTTTGAAATACTTTAATGTCTGATGTGTGCATGTTATTAACATCAGGAAAATTAATAAAGCCTGCAGTAATTTCTGCAGTAAGTACGGTAAAAGTTGTATTGTAGTTATTAAGTAATCAATTTAAACTATTTGCAAATAATATATATATATATTTTTTAATTAATTCACTCTTATTTGTATGTCTGATATGTCAAAAACACGTTTCTTGTCTCATCACATTTCAGTTGTGATGCATTACATTAATCATATCATATTAATCAAATAATGGCATGTTTTAAATTCAAAACGGTGAAATTTCATAAAAATACTGCTTAATATTTCAGTCATGAAACAGTTTCTAATCATTTTTACTCTCGCTCCACACACTCTTTCACTGCTAAAACGAAAGCGTTGCATTCAATTCGCTCCCGTCTTCCATGAACAGTAAGCCCCGCCTTCTTTAACTTGATTGACAGCTCACTCATTCTGAAAGACCTGCCTAAAAATGTAACTTTCAAAACTTTTTTTGCCACCCCAACAACACGTAACGGAGTGCCGCAGACACATCAATAATATTAACTGAGTGGACAATTTGGCCATTTCTAATTATCGCGAGGGAAACCACTAAAGTCTGGAACGGAACTCTCTCGGAACGGGATTGGGCACCCCTGATGTATGGGATAATAAAGAGTCTGGTGTCGGGTGATTAGGACCGAGACACGATTATCAGACAATATTAACTAACAATCTTAAAGCTTCTGCTGAGAATAAATAAATGATCCGTCACAATGCTGGCCTAGAAACAAGACAAATATTACAGTATTCCTATTTTATAGTTAATCTGAAAATCCAGTTTTAAAGCAATGCAACACAACGATGATCGAGAGATGAACGAATGTGAACGAATGTCACATTTAAAAATGATGTTGTATGGATGTTCAAGTAAACCTGATCCTGACAGAGGCCTTCGAGTCAAACGCGATTGACAGGGTCATGGAGAAGTGATGTTGGCCTGTTTTTTGTGTTTTTTCTGGTCTAGAGCGCATGGAGGAGCTGCAGTCAGACGGGTCACAGGAGACTCCGCTGCGCTTCGTCTTCAACCTCAGCAGCGTCCCCGAGGAGGAGCTCATTTCCACCGCGGAGCTTCGTATCTACAGGCAACAGATAGATGATGCAATCTCAGATCCTCCACACACGGGAGACGAGGGTCTCCACCGAATAAACATATACGAGGTGCTGAAGCCCCCGCGGGCCGGGCAGCTCATCACGCAGCTCCTGGACACGCGGCTGGTGCGCCACAACACGTCCGGGTGGGAGAGTTTCGACGTGAGTCCCGCCGTGCTGCGCTGGACCCGCGACAAGAGCTCCAACCACGGCCTCGCCGTGGAGGTCGTGCACCTGAACCGGAGCCGCCGTCACCAGGGCCGCCACGTACGCGTGAGCCGGTCCTTGCATCCGCTCCCGGATGAAGACTGGGACCAGCTTCGCCCGCTGCTGGTCACGTTCGGGCACGACGGCAAAAGTCACCCGCTGACGCGGCGAGCGAAGCGCAGCCCCAAGCAAAGAGGCCGAAAGCGCAACCGCAACTGCCGGCGACACGCGCTCTACGTCGACTTCAGCGACGTGGGCTGGAACGACTGGATCGTGGCGCCGCCCGGATACCAGGCGTACTACTGTCACGGCGAGTGTCCGTTTCCATTGGCCGATCACCTGAACTCCACCAATCACGCCATCGTACAGACGCTGGTTAACTCGGTCAACACCAACATTCCCAAAGCCTGCTGTGTTCCCACCGAGCTCAGTGCAATTTCTATGCTCTACCTGGACGAGACGGACCGGGTGGTGTTGAAAAACTATCAGGAGATGGTGGTGGAGGGGTGCGGCTGCCGCTGACCGGGGACACGGCCCACATTCACACGCAAACATCCGTCTGTGGACACTTATTTATAACTTCTGTGTTGAGATGTGTGTTTGTCTCATTCCTTGTCTGATCGATCATATATTTTGACAAAAAAAGTATATATAAATATATATTTATACCAACATAAGTAAAAAAAAAATTGAAAAGTGTCCATATTTTAATGATAATGCAGCTGTACAGCTTTCCATAATGTATATCAGACTGTATAAGGGTTTTTCTATGAGCTAGAAGAATTAGAAAAAAAAGCCACTAAAAGTTTATTTACTGCTAGTATTTATTACTTTAATACGATATACATTCACGGAAATAGAAATGCGTAGCCGAACGACCCCTATTTGATCAGAACGCATCGTTTGTGTACTTAAAATAGAGCACTGTGTGAAATCCTAGGAAAACTGATTTTCTCCTATATCAGTAAAAGGAATCAGATATGTATTAATGTTTTGCATCAGCATATGATTAACATGTTCCCAAAATAACAATGTTGTTAAATAAATTGTGAAACATCCCAGCAACAACGTGAGATTAATAAAAGGTAGTGTGCTGTTCTGTTGTCAAACACTCGGGAACAAAAGAGATCAGTTTCACACACACACACACACACATGTTGTGTTTTCATGTTTTATGGGGACATTCCACCCCTAAACCTACCCATCACACAAAATGTTCTGCTATTTTACATTTTCAAAGAAGATCATTCTGTTTGATTTATAAGCTTGTTTCCTCATGGGGACCAAAAAAATGTCCCCACAATGTCAAAATTTACTAGAATTACTATACCTGTGGGGACATTTGGTCCCCATAATGTAGGGAATACCCACACACACACACATGTTGTGTTTTCATGTTTTATGGGGACATTCCATAGGCGTAATGCTTTTTGTCCTGTACAAACTGTACATTCTGTCCCCCTAAATCTACCTATCACAGAAAATGTTCTGCATTTTTACATTTTTAATAAAATATTTAGTATGTTTTTAAAGCTGTTTGAAATATGAGGATGCATGAAATGTCCTCATATTTCACGTTTAAGCTGTAATAACATTTGTGTCCTCATAAATCACACACACACACACATGACAGCTCATTTTTAAACATGTTTGTGAACTGCATATGCTGAAACAACATTGCTTGCATTTTAGCAATTCAAACTGTACATTTGTTATAAAATTGCACACTTTTATTAAAACATTATCATTTGCATGCTTTAATTAGGCTTTTAATCACAAAATATTTACATGTACACGTGCTTTCAGTGAAAAGGTCTTTGCATATTATACACGCCGCTTGTTATGGAAAAAGTCTTTCACTTCTACAGACCAAATTCCAAAATATGTTTCATGACACATCTGTTCATTTTCAGTACAGTAATATTAGAATTTGTGTTGATTACCTTTAATCCAGGTATCCATCTGAACACTCAAGAACATATCTGGGTCATATTTTATGCCACTCATTGTTTTAATGCATTTTTTTTTACAATAATACAACAAAAATGACTACATTACAGTGATGATTAACTGATCAGAATGATCATTTCTCATGAAAATAATGCTTCAATGCAAAGTGTTCTTATTTTCTTTACGCATAACCTGGATGTGGATTTGCAAAGCATGTCGTCGAGGTTTCATGTGTGAATCATCACACCTCTCAGCTGGGAAACTGTAAAGCAATGAAGATATTTTACTGGAGATTTGTATTATTAGTGTTATCAGTGTTTGTGTGATTCCACAGAGCTCAGAAAGCCTGCAGTGAAATGTGATTGTAAGCATAACCCGTTGACATGACTACCTGATTTCATAACTAATAACAATATCAGCATGAAGCCAGTCGATTTCACACCCCTCCTGCAGCTCCAGCCCGTCTGCGAGCGCACAATAACAGCGTCTAGACTGCGTGACGCACGCGCACCGGTGAGACTGAGTGGGAGCGGCGCGGCGCTGCGCACGTCGCGACGCGAGAGCGCATCAAAGGTGAGACGGTGTGTCTCCATCAGCAGACTGAAGACAGACGCCTATCAGCCTCTAATCACTCCTTTACTGCCCGTCTTCCACGATAACACCAACGGAAGCCTTTGAACCGGCAATCAGCGTCACTGTCCGGTCATCTTTCACCCTTTTGTTAAATGCGCTTCGGCTTTAAGGCTTAAATCGATCAGATCCTGCAGCTCGCGCGAAAATAAACATTGTCAAAAATACAGTTGAGGATTTCCGCCATTGCTTGGATTCAGTCATAATGGGGTCAACAAAGAATCAATATATCATGCTCATAGGGCTGGGTCGGTTACTTTTAAAATGTATTTCACTACAGATTACAAAATACATGCTTTAAAAAGTAATTTGTAACGTATTTCGTTACATTATTCAAGTTTAGTAACTTAATCTAAATACTTTAGAATACTTTGGAATACTAATAAGTGCGGAACAAACACAAAAAAGGTAATTGCAAGTTTTTATCTCACAATTCTGACTTTTTCCCTCAGAATTATGAGATATAAACTCGCAATATTGAGAAAAGTCAGAATTATGAGATATAAACTCGCAATATTGAGAAAAGTCAGAATTATGAGATATAAACTCGCAATATTGAGAAAAGTCAGAATTATGAGATATAAACTCGCAATATTGAGAAAAGTCAGAATTATGAGATATAAACTGACAATATTGAGAAAAGTCAGAATTATGAGAAATAAACTCGCAATATTGAGAAAAGTCAGAATTATGAGATATAAACTGACAATATTGAGAAAAGTCAGAATTATGAGATATAAACTCGCAATATTGAGAAAAGTCAGAATTATGAGATATAAACTCACAATATTGAGAAAAGTCAGAATTATGAGATATAAACTCACAATATTGAGAAAAGTCAGAATTATGAGAAATAAACTCGCAATATTGAGAAAAGTCAGAATTATGAGATATAAACTGACAATATTGAGAAAAGTCAGAATTATGAGATATAAACTCGCAATATTGAGAAAAGTCAGAATTATGAGATATAAACTCGCAATATTGAGAAAAGTCAGAATTATGAGATATAAACTCGCAATATTGAGAAAAGTCAGAATTATGAGATATAAACTGACAATATTGAGAAAAGTCAGAATTATGAGAAATAAACTCGCAATATTGAGAAAAGTCAGAATTATGAGATATAAACTGACAATATTGAGAAAAGTCAGAATTATGAGATATAAACTCGCAATATTGAGAAAAGTCAGAATTATGAGATATAAACTCACAATATTGAGAAAAGTCAGAATTATGAGATATAAACTCACAATATTGAGAAAAGTCAGAATTATGAGAAATAAACTCGCAATATTGAGAAAAGTCAGAATTATGAGATATAAACTGACAATAATGAGAAAAGTCAGAATTATGAGATATAAACTCGCAATATTGAGAAAAGTCAGAATTATGAGATATAAACTCGCAATATTGAGAAAAGTCAGAATTATGAGATATAAACTCGCAATATTGAGAAAAGTCAGAATTATGAGATATAAACTCGCAATATTGAGAAAAGTCAGAATTATGAGATATAAACTGACAATATTGAGAAAAGTCAGAATTATGAGAAATAAACTCGCAATATTGAGAAAAGTCAGAATTATGAGATATAAACTGACAATATTGAGAAAAGTCAGAATTATGAGATATAAACTCGCAATATTGAGAAAAGTCAGAATTATGAGATATAAACTCACAATATTGAGAAAAGTCAGAATTATGAGATATAAACTCACAATATTGAGAAAAGTCAGAATTATGAGAAATAAACTCGCAATATTGAGAAAAGTCAGAATTATGAGATATAAACTGACAATATTGAGAAAAGTCAGAATTATGAGATATAAACTCACAATATTGAGAAAAGTCAGAATTATGAGATATAAACTCGCAATATTGAGAAAAGTCAGAATTATGAGATATAAACTCGCAATATTGAGAAAAGTCAGAATTATGAGATATAAACTCGCAATATTGAGAAAAGTCAGAATTATGAGATATAAACTCGCAATATTGAGAAAAGTCAGAATTATGAGATATAAACTGACAATATTGAGAAAAGTCAGAATTATGAGAAATAAACTCGCAATATTGAGAAAAGTCAGAATTATGAGATATAAACTGACAATATTGAGAAAAGTCAGAATTATGAGATATAAACTCGCAATATTGAGAAAAGTCAGAATTATGAGATATAAACTCGCAATATTGAGAAAAGTCAGAATTATGAGATATAAACTCACAATATTGAGAAAAGTCAGAATTATGAGAAATAAACTCGCAATATTGAGAAAAGTCAGAATTATGAGATATAAACTGACAATATTGAGAAAAGTCAGAATTATGAGATATAAACTCGCAATATTGAGAAAAGTCAGAATTATGAGATATAAACTGACAATATTGAGAAAAGTCAGAATTATGAGAAATAAACTCGCAATATTGAGAAAAGTCAGAATTATGAGATATAAACTGACAATATTGAGAAAAGTCAGAATTATGAGATATAAACTCGCAATATTGAGAAAAGTCAGAATTATGAGATATAAACTCGCAATATTGAGAAAAGTCAGAATTATGAGATATAAACTCACAATATTGAGAAAAGTCAGAATTATGAGAAATAAACTCGCAATATTGACAAAAGTCAGAATTATGAGATATAAACTCGCAATATTGACAAAAGTCAGAATTATGAGATATAAACTGACAATATTGAGAAAAGTCAGAATTATGAGAAATAAACTCGCAATATTGAGAAAAGTCAGAATTATGAGATATAAACTCGCAATATTGAGAAAAGTCAGAATTATGAGATATAAACTCGCAATATTGAGAAAAGTCAGAATTATGAGATATAAACTCGCAATATTGACAAAAGTCAGAATTATGAGATATAAACTCACAATATTGACAAAAGTCAGAATTATGAGATATAAACTCACAATATTGACAAAAGTCAGAATTATGAGATATAAACTCACAATATTGACAAAAGTCAGAATTATGAGATATAAACTCACAATATTGACAAAAGTCAGAATTATGAGATATAAACTCACAATATTGAGAAAAGTCAGAATTATGAGATATAAACTCACAATATTGACAAAAGTCAGAATTATGAGATATAAACTCACAATATTGACAAAAGTCAGAATTATGAGATATAAACTCACAATATTGACAAAAGTCAGAATTATGAGATATAAACTCACAATATTGACAAAAGTCAGAATTATGAGATATAAACTCATACTAAATTCACAATTGCAAGAAAAAAAGTCAGTATTGCAAGTTTATATCTCCCAATTCTGACTTTATAACTCGCAATTGTGAGTTTAAATCTCGCAATTCTGAGAAAAAGAAGTCAGAATTGTGAAACACAAACTCACAATTGTGAGGGAAAAAACAAATAGTGAGAAAAAGTTGCAGTGACGAGTGAATTATAAAATGACTCACAAAACATGAAAACAGTCGTGGATCATCAGGTCATGACAGGACAGTTCAGTTGTTTTATAAATTCAGTCATTTTGTCTTGTTCAGGACAGAACTAAATAAAAATAACAACATTTTTATGATCCTCTTAAAAGTATTAAAATGTTGATGAAACTGAACTCCTCTTTTTCAGACGGTCAGCGTCAGAGAATCACCAATTGCTGTTTAAATGACATTAAAACTCAAAGTAATCACTTTGGTAATCTAAAACACTTTTCAGATGTAACTGTAATCTGATTACCACACATTTAAAATGTAACTGTAATGAAATACAGTCACTCAAATTTTGTATTTTAAATACGGAACTAAGTTACTTGTATTTCGTTACTCCCCAACCCTGAATGCCCATAGGATGCTTTTATTCGAGAGTTTCAGGAGGCCTCATCATTAAACTGCACATTTCCATTAGGATTTGGAATAGCCTGTAGTAATCCTGCAGGAAACATTGACTTTGGTTTCTGAAGACCTGTGGTCGATCCAGTCAAAACAATGTTGTCAGGAATTAATTGATTAACAAATGTGAAAAATTAATATGCCAGTTGTTTCCTTACATGATTTATTATTTATCAGGATTACACTCACATAATTGTTTCCAAAATTATAATAGGATATTTGGAAACATTATTGAAAGACATTTATGGAGCAACAGATTTTGTGTGAAAAGAAACAGGGCAAAAGACACACAACATTGATCAAATAATATGTTTTTAATAATGTCTAAGTCAATACTTATAACTTTATAACTTTAGCAAAGTTTGTACTATTTTATGCTTAATTTTTTGTTCAATAAATATACAGTCAGTAAAATACATTAATTTATTAAAAATACAGAAACAAACTTATTTTAAACAGTAAAGACTCTGAAAGCGTTGAAGGAGATCCTATAATAATTTAATATAGATTTACAGTAGAAACAATAAATTCAATATATTATAAAAAATGCCGTTGTTTACCTCAAATACCATACTTTTACATGTTCTTCCGTTATTGAAAAACTGTTGCTTTATTTACCTTGAATAAAACCGAAAATCATTAACAAGACCTTTGTGTCAAAATATAGTCTCATTAATCTCAATTCTCATTTGCTGCTTAAATCTACAAAAAAACATCAAATATTATATCAAATTAGCACAGAATCAGTTTTGTGCTGCTGTCCGTGATCGCGTCAAAGATCAGCAAGAGTTTGATTGACAGGCGATCTGACCAATCATAATCCCGAATCCTCCATTTTGTGGGTCAAAGCGGTCAGGGGAGTTAGTAGATTAACGTTGGTGAACTTGAATCACGTCTTGAAACAACATTCCTTCTGATGTTCATTCATGTTTATTTGATGCTATAAATGAACTAGTATGAAGAGATGATCGCTTCACGAGGAGCTACAGCGATCTGTCACCACACATTAAACACACACTAGACGCTATTTATTGATTCAACTTCTTTAAAACATTACAATATTTTAATATGAAACTGTTTCATACGTTGTCAGTGTCCTCTTTGCTCCTCGATGTATTTTTCACTGCGTGAGAACATGATGTGTGGCGTGAGAGCGGACATAGCAACAGTAACTAAAGGGGGCGGGGCTTCGCAAAGGGTCAATTTTCTTGTGCATCTTGAAAAGTGGATGTTTCTAATGGTTTGGAGAAAAATAAAATCAAAGTCGCCCTCCGTACAAGTTACACTGATCCGATTTTGACGAAAAAATCATACATACGTGTGACTTATTAGAAGATATTCTGAAACAGGGGGATACAGTCCAGTCCAAATTTACAGTTTTGTACCCTAAATATGATATTAAAAAAATAACCTATATTTGTTAACTTAAATGTGGTTCTCCTCCACGCTTAAATCCTCTTGATGTGTGGAAAATGTGACATTTTGATGTTTCCTGAGACAGCGATTAGGGTGTAAAAGAAGCAGCATTGCATCTAATCTTTGAAGAGGTAAAAAGCCCACAACATTTGTCTTCTCTCTTTGCAAAGCTTTAGTCAAATTACCTCAGCCTGGAGGTAGAGGCTCGCCACTTTTCCTTTGAAGACTATATCAGACACGGGTTTGTCAGATGAGGGAAGGTAGGAATTTCATTTTGAAGTGGCTTAGGGCAGAGACTGAGCTTTTCCAAGGTTTCTTGGAGCAGACGCACATCAACTGGCCTCCCTCCATCAAGATAACATCGCTCATAATCGCACTAAACTCTGTCAGGAAGAAGACGAGGCAGTTTCAACAGAACAAAACTTTGCAATCTCTGAAAGCAGAGAGCAAGAGGACAAGCTTTTAGCGAATTTCTTACAAAGTGTTTGTATTCACACGCCAAAAAATGTGACAACACAGCAGTTTTGTGTGCAAGCTTCTCCTCATGCTGGACACAGTAACTTTTTTAAAAGTTCATGTTGATTTAATGCACGAGTCTGATGTGATGTGCTCGTAGTGAGGCGGTAGTTTGAGATCTTCAGGAGTGTTGTTGGGCGAGAGCTCTCTCTCTGTGCGGTCCTCGGCTCAGACTTGTTTCATCATGCACTCGTGCAGCGGCTCTGCTGTGGATGTGTGGCTTGTTTTGATGGGAGGATCAGTTGGCTGGTAACGGCTGATGTCAGTGCAGGTGGAGGTCAGATCCTCTTGTTTCACTCCCTCGCTCACTGCGTGTGTGTACGGAGCGGTGATACACTAGAAGCGGCCGCTTTGGACTCGTCCTTTGCTCTGGAGTCTGACGACACAGCAAACAGAACGTTCTAGTAACGTTGATAAAATGTTCGTTCAAAGTTATCTGGTCTTTAAGAATGTTCTCAAAACAATCAAGGTGTCACTATGTAGTTTGTCCGTCCGCTAGAGGTCATCTATTCAAAATAAAGCCGTAGCTTGATGACGCTGAGTTTGAGCGTGGAATCTTGGGACATGTGGTCACAGCCGGTGGGAAAGAATCGGGATGGACTCGGGGAGAAGATTATGAACGTTACTGTAGTGTGAAGAGCAGGAGCGAGTGTTGTGGAGCTGAACGAGTGATTGATAATGAGAGACGAGTGACACACGCCTCGAGAGCAGCGGGACTTTTATTATGACACAGTCGCTGCTTCTTCCGGTCATGAGTGTGAGGAAACACAGCTCTGTTTATCATATTAGAGACATTTGAGTGTGTTGAATGATGTTCTAACGTTACTGTGAGCGTTCGCTCGCGGCTGCTGTGAGACACTTCACTTCACTTCACTTCACTCCATTTTACAATATCATATTAAATGATGGATGGATCGTGTTGAGAAATGGCATGAAATTCATTTTAAAACGTATTGTATGATGGAGAAAATTCTGTATTACTGTTAAAATAAAGCTGCCTCTGATTATGCTATGCTACAAAGTAGTGCTTTTCTCTGAGGTATGATAAAGCATGGTAAAGTATGGTAAAGTATGGTAAAGTATGGTACTCGTAAAAAATCAAGATAATTAGATTTAAACAATAAGAATAAATGTGTTGAGATATTTTACAATAATTAGTTTTATGTCTATAAATGTATCAAAACAGATGTTCGCTTGTCTGTGTTCCCACATTAAAGTGTCTTTGGTGTACAAGTATTTTGTAGAAACCATTTTGGAATTTGGTATTTTGGAAACCGAGGGAAACGCAGATATGACGCCATCTACTGGTGACTCCCGCACACTTCCGGATCCTTGGTTACAATAGTGATTTTCTCACAATTTTCAAATAGTTGGAAACATTTGGGATATTGTAAGTACAGTGTAAGATTTTGGATATTTTACTGCATTTTTCTTGCTTGGCAATTTATTGCTGGAGTGAAAAAAAGTTAATTTAAAAAAAAGTGACAGAATTTTTATGTTTATTGTTATGAAAAATTTACAAAAATACCATTTTAAATTTTTATATGATTTTTTTTTTTTAATTCAAGAAAATCAAAGCCATAAATCTAAACAAGTTGTGTTCCAAATTTGAGCTTGATATCACAAAAAATGAGCTTTCAGTAAGTTTTTGTTTGGACGCAGTACCAAATGTTTCCACTACAGGATATTCATCTCTCATTCATTTCCAATGTGCTCATTTTAACTGCGAGGAGCAAAATCCATGATTTGTGTGTGTGTGAGTGTGTGTTAGTGTGTGTGCGTGTGTGTGTGTGGGTTTTCCCTACGTTATGGGGACCGAATGTCCCCACAGGTATAGTAATACTAGTAAATGTTGATCTTGTGGGACATTTTGTTGGTCCCATGAGGAAACAAGCTTATAAATCATACAGAATGATCTTTTTTGAAAATGTAAAATAGCAGAACATTTTGTGTGATGGGTAGGTTTAGGGGTAGTGTAGGGGGACAGAATGTACAGTTTGTACAGTAGAAAAACCATTACGCCTATGGAATGACCCCATAAAACATGAAAACACAACATGTGTGTGTGAGTGTGTGTGTGTGTGTGTGTGTGTGAGTGTAAGTGTGTGTGTGTGAGTGTGAGTGTGTGTGTGTGTGAGTGTGTGTGAGTGTGAGTGTGAGTGTGTGTGTGTGTGTGTGTGTGTGTGTGAGTGTAAGTGTGTGTGAGTGTGTGTGTGTGAGTGTGAGTGTGTGTGTGTGTGTGTGTGTGTGTGTGTGAGTGTGATCACATATAGTAAGTGCCAAAATCTTTACTAAGTTTCGTACCATTCCAATGAAGTGAAAAATTCTTAAAAAAACAAAACGTTCAGAGAACATTCAAAAGTAACGTTCCCATAATGTTTGCAGGATGATCAAATGGAATGCTCCTTTAACATTTGCATAACTCATTAAAAACGCATTTAAAAAAACGTGACATTTTGAACATTCAGAAATAACGTTTTTATAATATACAGAATAATCTGCAACACTTAACGATAAGATTCATCAGTTAACATGAACTAATAATGAACTGCACTTCTTCAGCATTTATTAATCTTTGTGAATGTTAATTTCAACATTTAGTACAATATGAACAACTGGATTTTTATTAACTAATGTCAGCAAAGATGAACAATTTCTCATGATTATTTCATACTTAATAACTAATGTTTAACTTATGAACCTTATTGTAAAATGTTACGGAATAATCTTTCATTCACAAAATCAAAACTGAGGAAACTAAGGGTATATATAGGTGTATATATATATATATATATATATATATATATAGTTTCCTCAGTTTTGATTTTTTTCAAATTCTAGAGCGTCAGTACAGAACCGGTTCTCTATTTTCTACTATAAGCATCTCCATTATTCCGAGAGAAACACGTCTGTTTTATTAGGAGAAACTTACCAAATAAGTCTCAGTTTGATCTCATAGCTGTCTAGGAGAAAGAAGTGAGATATTAAAGAGATGAAAAATGAATTTTCTTTCGTATGGTTCAAAAACCCATTTTTGCTCGGAGACGAGAGCCGCTGGCCGTGGGGCTGATGCACCTGTCAGCAGTGGGTTTGTCTGGAAAACTCAGACGAGCTAATTAGAAGGGCTGTTCACATACTTCTGACATGTAATGTGTATATAAAACATTAATGATCTGAAAAGATTGATCTCGTGGCAGTGATCACGTCACGGTAGCTTGCACTTCGTTTCTGATTGCTCTAAACGACCTGTCGTTTCTCTTTCAGTGGAAACACTTTGATGTGAAGATGTAAAGGCCTTTTGTTTTCAGGGTAATTTCGGAGCCGGTAGCGTGTCTCAGCGGTGGGGATCTCTTCCCTGTTGTTGTGCGGTTTCATTAGGTACAACTAATGAAAAGATGGCCCTCGGATATCCCCGCTGTCCACTGGTCTCTACTTATTTCCCATCATCCCTCTTAACCCTTCAAACAGGTGTGCTTCCCTCGTGTTTGAAGTCCTGCCCGTGGCGCTTCAGAAACTCAAACAACTCCTTGTTTTTAGGCATTTGGCATTTTGACTAATGGACATTTCTGTCTATTTACTCACCATTTCAATTTTTCCGGTGCAACACGAAAGGGGATTTTTTTCCAGATAATGGCAGATCATAGTGACCACATCTTCAGCTGTATTCAAAGTTTGAGGAACAAACAAACTGTAACATATTACCCTACGTCATCTAATCTGTGAAATCTAATGTGTGGTTGGTTTCAGAAAAATGGATGGCATTGATGACAAAAATGTTTGAAATGCGGAACAGAGAATGAGATTGAAGCGCTGCGGCGGAGGAGAAGATTTTCACAGAATAAACGCTGATATTTGTGCTCATTTAGCATGAGATAAAGCATCACATGACTTCAGAATCGAGTCATATACACCAGCAGAGTTTCTGAAAGAAGGTCTTCTGCTCACCAAGGCTGCGTTTATACTCTAAAAACACTCTAAAAACTACAATATTGTGAAATATTATTGCAGTTATTTTTTACAGTAACTGTTTTCTATTTTAAAAAGTAACTTATTCCTGTGATGGCAAAGCAGAATTACTCAAGAAGAGACATTTTTTATTATTATCAATATTGAAAACAGTTATGCTGCTAAATAATATAATAAATTTTGTGGAAACCATCTTTTTTTTCCAGGATTATTTGATGAAAATAAAGTCCAAACGAAAAGCATTTCTTTGAAATCTAATTTTAAAATAAAGGTATTTACTGTGATTTTTCATCAAGTTAATATTGAAGTCCATTTCCACCATATAAGAAAAAAAATCATGATTTGGTAAATCATTAAAAGGCAAAAATTATGACATACTAAGTCATAATTATGAGATAAAAATTCAACATTGAGGTCAAAATTAGAAATGTCATAATTATGATATAACAATTAAATCTCATGACATACCAAGTCATAATTCTGAGACAAAAGTCAAAATTATGAGATAAAAAGTGAAAATTATGAAACACAAAGTCATAATTATGACATAAAAATGAAATCTCATGACATACCAAGTCATAATTCTGAGATAAAAGTCAAAATTATGAGATAAAAAGTGAAAATTATGTCATAAAAATTAAATCTCATGACATACCAAGTCATACTTCTGAGACAAAAGTCAAAATTATGAGATAAAAAGTGAAAATTATGAAACCAAGTCATAATTCTGAGACAAAAGTCAAAATTATGAGATAAAAAGTGAAAAATATGAAACCAAGTCATAATTCTGAGACAAAAGTCAAAATTATGAGATAAAAAGTGAAAATTATGAAACACAAAGTCATAATTATGACATAAAAATGAAATCTCATGACATACCAAGTCATAATTCTGAGATAAAAGTCAAAATTATGAGATAAAAAGTGAAAATTATGAAACCAAGTCATAATTCTGAGACAAAAGTCAAAATTATGAGATAAAAAGTGAAAAATATGAAACCAAGTCATAATTCTGAGACAAAAGTCAAAATTATGAGATAAAAAGTGAAAATTATGAAACACAAAGTCATAATTATGACATAAAAATTAAATCTCATGACATACCAAGTCATAATTCTGAGACAAAAGTCATAATTATGACATAAAAAGTTAAACTCTTCACATACCAAACCATACTTCTGATATGATTCTGATTATGACTCAATTATATATATTTTTGTACATATATATCAAAAATAAAATTCAATCTCATTATTATCATTTACCAAAGCGTGATTTTTTTTTCTGATGTGGTGGAAATGGCCTTCCATGATATATTATGTACTTGATGAATAAAAGAATGAATTTCTTAAAAACCAAACAAACTGACCACAAACTTTAGAGCGGTGGTTTAGAAGCTGAACCGCTGTCTTTACTATGAATGTTGGGGTGAATTATTCCTGTAAAAGCACACGATCAAGGCAGATTAGACAGTTCTAGCGCGGGGCTCGTGTTAATCTGCAGTGGAAACACACGCTCAGGATCAGTGCTCTTCTCAGAGATCCTCTGTGGAGCTTTTTCTCCTCACAGACAGGTGAACGAGGCTTTGAACGCTGCCGTTTAAAAGCGCAGATGCGAAACAAGATCCGTAACTCGATCCCGGGGCAATTAGAGCCACAATAGAATGCTTATTTATTTGACTTCCTTTGATTTTCAAATGATGCTTTAAGAAAACAAAAAGAAAATGAGCTTCACTGATATGATTCTAGACTCAGTGAACACAGTTTCTGTTCTCGGAGTCGGTGTCACCTCGTCGCTCCGCTCTCGAGCAGGGGTTAAAAGCGGTTTTTGTTAGCGAAGGGTTCGAAGCGCACCGCAGTCGACCTTTTTCTCATGTTTGTAGACAGACGGGGAGGGCAGTCGGAGGAGGAGGGGGCAATTCCCACCCTTTTCCTTTTTTCTGCTAGTATTCTTCTCTGAAAGGAGTGTGACCACCGGATCCGCCTGGGATGAAATGTCATATCTCAGAGTGATCTTTATCGCTTAATTGCTTCCTTTGTCTCCCATGATTCCCCAGGCCCTGCCGTGACTCTGTGGGCAGGCCGGGCTTTGAAGTGTCAGGGGAGGTTATAGGGATACGGACTGAGCCGGGATGCTGGACGAGACTGGGAGGTGCTGTGATGTGTCTGACGCTGAAGTTACCTGACCAAGAAAAACACACAAACCCCGCGAAATAACACGGCTTTACACAGCCAGCATTCACTGATCGAGAGGGTGTCGTCCAGCGTCCTCAAAGAAGCAATGCTCGTTACTGTTTACTCCTTCATATGTTGTTCCAATCCATCTTTTTATCTTATAATTATGAATTAAAAGTCAAAATTATGACATACTGAGTCACAATTATGAGATAAATAGTTAAAAGTATGGGATAAAAAGTCAAAATTATAAGATAGTTAAAATGAGAGTCAAAATTATGAGACAAAATGTCATAATTGACAAAAAGTTAAAATTATGACATACTAAGTCATAATTATGAGATAAAAGTCAAAATTATGATATACTGAGTCACAATTATGAGATAAATAGTCAAAAGTATGGGATAAAAAGTCATAATTATGAGATAAAAGTCAAAATTATAAGATAGTTAAAATGAGAGTCAAAATTATGAGACAAAATGTCATAATTGACAAAAAGTTAAAATTATGACATACTAAGTCATAATTATGAGATAAAAGTCAAAATTATAAGATAGTTAAAATGAGAGTCAAAATTATGAGACAAAATGTCATAATTGACAAAAAGTTAAAATTATGACATACTAAGTCAAAATTATGAGATAAAAGTCAAAATTATGATATACTGAGTCACAATTATGAGATAAATAGTCAAAAGTATGGGATAAAAAGTCATAATTATGAGATAAAAGTCAAAATTATAAGATAGTTAAAATGAGAGTCAAAATTATGAGACAAAATGTCATAATTGACAAAAAGTTAAAATTATGACATACTAAGTCATAATTATGAGATAAAAGTCAAAATTATGATATACTGAGTCACATTTATGAGATAAATAGTCAAAAGTATGGGATAAAAAGTCATAATTTTGAAAAAAAAGTCAAAATACTAATATAGTTAAAATGAGACAGTTGAAAATATGAGACAAAATGTCATAATTGAGATAAAAAGTTAAAATTATGACACTAATTCATAATTAAGAGATAAATAGTAAAAATTATGATCAAAATCATGACATTAAAACTCTTTAATATATTATCAAAATGAGATAAATTATGAGATTTTAATATTATGAAAGATTGATGAAATTTACTGTCAAAAATTCACACTACAAAAATTACTATTTACTCGCTTATATTGTTCCAACCCGATAATATTCAATCATTTATTGTCTTATAATTATGAGATGAAGTCACAATGATGAGATAGTCAAAATTATGTGATAAAAGTCATAATCATTACATAAAAAGTCACAATTACACAATGATCAAAATTAAATAGAGTTGAAATTTGAGACAAAAAGTCATAATTATACACAAAAAAGTCAAAATTATGGCATCTTAAGACAATAATTCACACAGAAATCCTTACTATTCACTCCCTCTCTCGTTGTTCAAGCCCTTATTATTTTATGTTATAATTCTGAGATAAAAAGTCACAGTTATACTAAGTTATAACTACGAGATAAAAACTTTAAATGTCATAATGTAAAAGGAGATAAAGTTGGAATTATGTGACAAAACATCATAATCATGACATACTAAGTTATAATTTTGAGATAAATAGTCATAATTAAGTGATGGACAGTCATAATCATTACATAAAAAGTCAAAATTAATAGGCAAAATGAAATTATGAGACAAAAAGTCATAGTAGGCCCTATGACAAAAAAACAAGATGAGATGAAGTCAAAAGTTTGAGGCAAAAAGTCAATTAAAAGTTAAATTTATGACTTATACTAAGTCTACTCCCCTCATGTTCCAAAGATTTTTGCCTTTTTGTTTTAAGCACTTAATTTTAAAACATTATTTCATAAAGCAAAGACTAAATATCTTCTACCATTTCACTTCTCAGGTAAAAGTATCTCGATTTAAGAATGTTTTTATATTTTAACAGGGAAACAAGAAAACAAGACTGAGTAAGGAAATGTTATTGCAGTGTGTGAAACAGAATATATGTGATGAATGAATGTTATTTCCAAGTATATAGTGATTTATCATTCAACTGTAAGTATATAAAACGTCGTGTGCGATGAGGTCAGTTTCGTCACGCCGGCTGCAGACGATCAGAGAAGAAAGACTGAGAGACGGAGAGTGTTTGACGTGTACAGAAGGTCGTTTCAGCATTTTACTGCCATCCCAATCTGCAATCTGTTTCCCCGCATAAATATCTCCGGTCGAATTACTGTTTTGTACAGGAACTGTTGAGCTCTGAATAAGAACAATATTATAACTACAGTGAATTGCTGCTGTTAAGATGAAAAAGAGACTTTTCAAATGGTACGCATTATACTTTTTAAATATTTATATACATGTACATAAGTTAGAGCAACTAAATCATTTTACTAGTTGAACAAGTCTTATGTAAATATTGTTTGTAAATTTTTTTTAAATGGAGATGAAATGTATGACAGAAAACCATTTCAACTACAGTAGCACATCAATTTTCCTGTTTTTAAAATAGAAGATTTAAACGATCAAATAATAAATTGGATCATTAAATTAAATATAAATTTATTATGTTATTCCAAGCAGATGACCGTTTGTTTACAGCTGAGCTGACGATCATGTGACTGAGCGCGAGAGCAGAGCGTTCCCGGGCTGCTCCTCACCGTGAATTAAACAGAAAATGCATTTGTTTTATCACTGAGGTGCCATGCAAATTTATTTTTACTGGCGTCTATAAGACAAACAATTGCTGGCCAAAACAGCTAAAGCTGTTATTTGACTTCAGAGGATCTGGCGTTTGAGTTACAAGGACTTTATGATTCTTTTATCATGCTTATTGGATGCTTATATGTCCTTTTGAAGCACTGTGAACCAGAGCCGGAGTGAGGTGTGTGTGTGTGTGTGTGTGGGTATTCCCTACGTTATGGGGACCAAATGTCTTGTGGGGACATTTTGTTGGTCCCCATGAGGAAACAAGCTTATAAATCATACAGAATTATCTTTTTTGAACATCTAAAATAGCAGAACATTTTGTGTGATGGGTAGGTTTAGGGGTAGGGGTAGTGTAGGGGGACAGAATGTACAGTTTGTACAGTAGAAAAACCATTACGCCTATGGAATGACCCCATAAAACATGAAAACACACTCTCTGTCAAGTGACAAGACGTGCGACTTGTCGCTTTCTGTGTGTCTCTCATAAACTAACTAGACTATAGTAAGCTGTTTTGACTTTTATTCATTCGCAGGATATGAATTCTTGATATTAACAATTACATTTTCACAAGTGAAAATGCTAATTCTTGAAATGAGAAAAAAAAATGTGATATCAAGAACTTATATCCTGGAAATGACAATAAGCAAGCTGTTTTGGCTTTTAATTATTCGCAGGATATAAATTTGTGATATCAAGGATTCAGTTTTCATGACTTAAAATACAAATTCTTGATATCATAAATAGGATTTCTACTAGTAACAAGGGATTTTTTTAAATCAGGAATTTCATTTCCACTAGTAAAAATGTGAATTCTGGATATCAATAATGACATCATTGTCATCACTCGCAGAAATACAAATACTTGATATGAAAAATTTAATTTCAACTAATAAAAACTATAATTCTTGATAACTGTAATTGTATTTTCACTAGTTAAATGTCAACATAAGCTGCCATTCAAATTCAATTGTTGATATCAAGAATTGATTTCTTATTAGTTAAAATTCCAATTCAGAAATCAGAATCAGAAATATGATTATTATTAGTAAAAACTGAAATTACTCTCCTAATTATTGATATCAGAAATACAGATTTTCAGATATCTGAAATAACAAATGTTGAAATCCATTTACAAATATCAAGAATTAACATTTCAACTAGTGATAATTGAATTCTTGATATCGGGAGTTTATAATTTTACTTGTAACCATGTAATTACTGATATCAAAAATCCTGGTTTTTACTAGTAATAACTGTATTTATGATTTCTGAAACTGGAATTTCAACTAATAAGAAATCAATTCTTGATCTTAACAATTGAATTTGAATGGCAGCCAATGATGACATTTACTAGATACTAGAAATTCAATTTGATTTCTGCGAGTGATGAGGTCATCGTTGACATCAAGAATTTGATTTCTGCGAGTGATGAGGTCATCGTTGACATCAAGAATTTGATTTCTGCGAGTGATGAGGTCATCGTTGACATCAAGAATTTGATTTCTGCGAGTGATGAGGTCATCGTTGATATCAAGAATTTGATTTCTGCGAGTGATGAGGTCATCGTTGACATCAAGAATTTGATTTCTGCGAGTGATGAGGTCATCGTTGACATCAAGAATTTGATTTCTGCGAGTGATGAGGTCATCGTTGATTTCTGCGAGTGATGAGGTCATCGTTGATTTCTGCGAGTGATGAGGTCATCGTTCATATCAAGAATTTGATTTCTGCGAGTGATGAGGTCATCGTTGATTTCTGCGAGTGATGAGGTCAACGTTCATATCAAGAATTTGATTTCTGCGAGTGATGAGGTCATCGTTGATTTCTGCGAGTGATGAGGTCATCGTTCATATCAAGAATTTGATTTCTGCGAGTGATGAGGTCATCGTTCATATCAAGAATTTGATTTCTGCGAGTGATGAGGTCAACGTTCATATCAAGAATTTGATTTCTGCGAGTGATGAGGTCATCGTTGACATCAAGAATTTGATTTCTGCGAGTGATGAGGTCATCGTTCATATCAAGAATTTGATTTCTGCGAGTGATGAGGTCAACGTTCATATCAAGAATTTGATTTCTGCGAGTGATGAGGTCATCGTTGACATCAAGAATTTGATTTCTGCGAGTGATGAGGTCATCGTTCATATCAAGAATTTGATTTCTGCGAGTGATGAGGTCAACGTTCATATCAAGAATTTGATTTCTGCGAGTGATGAGGTCATCGTTGATATCAAGAATTTGATTTCTGCGAGTGATGAGGTCATCGTTGAGATCAAGAATTTGATTTCCGCGAGTGATGAGGTCATCGTTCATATCAAGAATTTGATTTCTGCGAGTGATGAGGTCATCGTTCATATCAAGAATTTGATTTCCGCGAGTGATGAGGTCATCGTTGACATCAAGAATTTGATTTCTGCGAGTGATGAGGTCATCGTTCATATCAAGAATTTGATTTCTGCGAGTGATGAGGTCATCGTTGACATCAAGAATTTGATTTCTGCGAGTGATGAGGTCATCGTTCATATCAAGAATTTGATTTCTGCGAGTGATGAGGTCATCGTTGACATCAAGAATTTGATTTCTGCGAGTGATGAGGTCATCGTTGACATCAAGAATTTGATTTCTGCGAGTGATGAGGTCATCGTTGATATCAAGAATTTGATTTCTGCGAGTGATGAGGTCATCGTTCATATCAAGAATTTGATTTCTGCGAGTGATGAGGTCATCGTTGAGATCAAGAATTTGATTTCTGCGAGTGATGAGGTCATCGTTCATATCAAGAATTTGATTTCTGCGAGTGATGAGGTCATCGTTGACATCAAGAATTTGATTTCTGCGAGTGATGAGGTCATCGTTCATATCAAGAATTTGATTTCTGCGAGCAATGAGGTCATCGTTCATATCAAGAATTTGATTTCTGCGAGTGATGAGGTCATCGTTCATATCAAGAATTTGATTTCTGCGAGTGATGAGGTCATCGTTCATATCAAGAATTTGATTTCTGCGAGTGATGAGGTCATCGTTCATATCAAGAATTTGATTTCTGCGAGTGATGAGGTCATCGTTCATATCAAGAATTTGATTTCTGCGAGTGATGAGGTCATCGTTGATATCAAGAATTTGATTTCTGCGAGTGATGAGGTCATCGTTGATATCAAGAATTTGATTTCTGCGAATGATGAGGTCATCGTTCATATCAAGAATTTGATTTCTGCGAGTGATGAGGTCATCGTTGATATCAAGAATTCACATTTTTACTAGTGGAAATGAAATTCCTGATATCAAGAATTAGCATTTTTACTAGTGAAAATAGAATTGCTGATCAAGAATTCATATCCTGCGAATGAATAAAAGACAAAACGGCTTTCCATACTAGACACTTTCCGCGTCCCGTGTGAAACTGCCTTCATGTCTAAGTGCTACTGCCGCCTAATTTATGAGCGGCAATTCTCCTGATGCCACTCCGTTTATGTTCCACGAAAAAGCATACAGGTTTGGAATGGCATGAGGGAGTGCATAAATGTTCAGTAAAAGCGTTCAGTGATATAGTTTCCATGTTGTTACAGTACAGCTCAAACTAAAGGTCAGCCCAATCCCTCCGCAGGGCCGCGAGCAGATGTTCACTTTGGTGTGGGAGCGAGCCAAATATGAAACAAATGTGAAAAATTTTACACAAGAAAAAAATCAAAGCAGGGAGGAGCACTCCACTGCTTTCAAACATCAGTTGGGACGCGTTTAAGGAAAGACAGCTGTGATGAACACGGGACTGATGAAGTAACCGGGCCTCTGAGCACCATTAACAACCACACACATAAAACACACGGCAACCTGCGCGAAACTCTGCGAGGAATGAGACGTCATGTATGTGTGAGAGTTCAGGCTAATATCAACAGGCATCAGGAACAGTTGGAGATGGGGCAGATCTTTGCACCATCTGGTGGTAGGAGGCAATACTCGACAAAAGAATTTATAGAACAGAATTTGTTGGAAAATATGTGTATGAGACTATTGATCACCAGTTCAAATGGACTCAATGATGCAATGAACATGGAAACATTTAGCATTGCAATGCTTCATATAAAATGTTGTGTTTTGTTGCGAAGAACGGCAGTTGTGAAGTCATAATTCATAATGTATCCATAATGTAACATACGTGACTCGTACATTTGTCCAAAATTCCAAACATGTACAAATACATGCAATTGACCGTTCGCAAAGACTAAAGCTCTCACGCCACACATCGAGGAGCAAAGAGGACACTGACAACGAATTAAACAGTTTTTTTAATGTTTTAAAGCAGTTGAATCAATAAACAGCGTCTAGTGTGTGTTTAATGTGTGGTGACAGATCGCTGTAGCTCCTCGTGAACCGATCATCTCTTCATACTAGTTCATTTATAGCATCAAATAAACATGAATGAACATCAGAAGGAATGTTGTTTCAAGACGTGATTCAAGTTCACCAACGTTAATCTACTAACTCCCCTGACCGCTTTGATGGACAAAATGGAGGATTCTTGGTTATGATTGAAAGTTTTCACCCCCGACTCTTAATGCGTTGTGTTTCCTGGAGCGTCAGTGAGTGTTTGAACCTCTAACAGTTGTGTTTGAGTCCCTCAGTTGTCATCAGTGTGAAAACACGGATCTCAAAATCATACAGACACTGCTGGAAAGGGTTCAAATATGCAGAAGATGGTGGAAAATGGACATGGAGGATTTTTCAGTTTAACTGCTCCGGACAAACAAGAAACACATGAACATCCATCACAGAACAGTCGTGGATCATCAGGAAACACACAGTATTCAGAATCAAGGGTGTGCAAACTTTTGAGCTCAACCGTATATTATTTTAAAGTATTTCCGTGATAAGTACTCCATTTAAAACAAATGCTAAAATGCTTGTTTACAAAGCCTTCTGAAGTCGTACGAGAGCTTAATTGTTTGAGGATCCAAATGAAATTGAAGTTATAGACGCAAACAAGTTGTTTTTGTCCCTTGGGATCATGAACAACTGGAAGAGTGTACCGGTACGGAACGTTGTGATTGAACTACTACAGATTAGCAGGATATGATGAGGGAAATTCCTGACATGTCTCTTTGTTTTCGCCTGCAGGTTTATTTGAAGGTCACTGCGCTGTTTTTCTCTTCTCCGTAATGCTGAGCAGAATTAGACGGAGGGTGGAGAGAAACGTGGCTTAATGAAGACCAGACACTGGCGAGGGGCACCGGCTCTCTCAGGATTATCACCCGTTCTGATTTACCGCGAGAGGTTCTGGATGCTTGTGAGTTTGCGCCGGTGGGCTGAACCTCTGATCTGAACCTGAGTGCTCTTATCAGGTGCTTTTGTGTGTGTGTGTGTCTGGTTACCATGTGTGAGGTGGCTTGTGGCCACAGTCTTGCCCGGAAAGGCTCGGAGCAAAGCGAGTCATTAGGAAGTGCGTCTGTCTGGAGCGCATTAGGACGCAGGTAATGCAACTCTTACAAGCGCTGACCTGGGTGGGAGGGGGTGTTACGTGAGAGGACTCATGGGGGAAACAAGACAAACAGCCCGTCCAGAGAAAGCCAGTGCTAAAATGTTACCCACAGCTGCAGTTTTGACTGCCCATCTCGACTGTTTGACAGCGTTTGGTGTTTCTCAACACGGTTCTGCTTACTTTGGCTCTGTGTGAGTTTCATCAAACATTCATGATTCACTCTGGACAGTGAGATGAAGTGGATCCAATCTGCATTCCTGCTCCATGCATCCATGTTTCTATGAATGTGAGGAATAGGCGAGCTGTGTTTTAGACAGATGGTGAGATAAACATTCCTGCGCTGGATCGACCGGCTCGCAGTTTCTGTCAGACCTGGAAAGGAAAGAAGAGCAGGGATTCTTCTATCGGTGTGTGTTTGAGGCCACGTTTACCTCTGCTCTGAACATTTGTTTTGAGTGATCTGATCAGCACTAGATACAGGTGTGAACTGGATCCAAAACATTATATGATCAGATCGCACCAGTCGTATCGGATCATTCCGTCAAATCAAACTGATTTCAGAAACTTCTCTGACTCAAATGTTTGTAGAAAAAACTAAACAAAACATTAGTGATGATATCCGAAATATGACATTTCTAATTTCAACATTATTTGTTCTTCAGATATTGACCCACATTTGGTTTTCAACCACTAAAAATGTGAACAATTTACCAATTCCCTCATGGAGCTGCATTAATATCTCCATATCTCTGAGACTGAACCATCGAGGGCCTTTAAAATGAAGATACCAAAAGGAAAGTTGGTTAAGAAGCAGAATGTAAACGTATATGAACATATCTCTAACATTTCTTGAGTTACAGTCATGCCAACTTAAGGCAAAAAACACAAGAAGCGCTTTTTGCCATCGGAATATAATGAAACAAAGACTGTTACACTCCAGTAATTTGGCTCCAAATCTCAGATGAAAACTGTCATTTTGACCCTCCTCTATAAAATAGTGGATTACTCAGTAAATATACTTCTGTGACATTTAATATTTTGGCTTTCATCACTATTTATGTTTGTCTTTCTACAGAAAAAATATGAACAACATAAAAAATTTGACACGGAAAGACCTTCAAAACACATGTAAGAGTCAATGAACAAAGAGTGTCAACAAAGAAGAGAAAATCTAGTGTGCAAAGTTTCATAGAAATGTACTCTTTGTTTGTTTAATATGGGTTTGACACATTTTTATAGACAAGAAAGGTTTAAATTTAATGAAAATGAAATGAAATGTCAAGTCATCTGCAGAACACAAAAGAAGAAATTTTGAAAAATGATGGGGAAAAAATGATACATTTCTCAGAATATATATATTATGTTCCACAGAAGAAAGAATGACATGGGTGAGTAATTAAATAACAAGTAAAAAAGAACATTTTCATTACACATTGTATTGATTGTATTATATTATATTATGCCAAACTTCTTAAGGTTTTTTTTTTCAATATATTTTTTAACCCTTTAAGTCCAAAGTGTACCGCCGGCGGGACACACCCCCCGCAAAAAAAAATTCATAATCAAATCACTAAGCAACCTCCAACCTCTAGCAGGAATAAAATAAAATAGGTATAATTTTAAAGCTTTTGAAATGAGTCCAAAATCAACATCATCCCATGAGATATTCCACATGGAGGAATGATTTTAAAAATGACCATTAGGGGGCGTCAAGGGCTAAACAAAAAGACTACCTTCATTCAAATGCTGTAACTTTTGATTACGTTATGCTATCTCCACAAAATTTGATCCAGATGCAGATCACTTGTTGGTAAAAAAAGATAGATATGTAAAATTACAATAAAAAATGATAAATGTTTTTGTATCTTATGAACAGTTTCTCTGATAGTTTCTCAATCTAAAAATGTAAAAGGTTTTCTATCAAATGATACCTTTTGACTCTCCTTGCTTTAGTTTTAGTTATGAGTCTTTACTTTTGTGTATCTAAAAATGCCTTCAGGGCTTAAGGGGTTAATGTAACTTGTGTACTCAACATTGATCTTCAGCTCAAAATGACGTTTTTTTTTTTTATTAGTTTTTTTTTGTCAACCTGCAGCAACACACTGACGTAATGCATAATGGATGCAGTCATGAAACTGGAGACGCTCCCTTTGACGCCATCTGATCAAAAAAGTGGCCGCAGGACACGTTTGAGAAACAGTGTAAAGAACATTCAAGCACTTGTCATCGGATCACCAGAGAGGGCCATAATTATGAAGAGCAAATAAAAAAATAAACATGTATTTTTAAATGTCTGAACACTGCAGAGCTGCACACATTAGTGCAATATTAAAAACCTGTTTCTATTCATGCTCTCACGATGTCCAGAGGCTTTTGTGCACATTCACAGCACTCTTCCAGCCGGAGACCCTGCGGACATGAGCAGTGGTGCTGGAGAGACTGCAGGTGTCTGGAGCGTCTCAAACACACTCCTGCCAGACACAGGTGCGCCGCAGCCCCTCAACAACCCTCCACCACAGTCTGCTGAACACACACTGAAAGGGCCAAAAACGGCTATTATATACATATATATATAGATATACAGGTGCTGGTCATATAATTAGAATATCATCAAAAAGTTGATTTATTTCACTAATTCCATTCTAAAAGTGAAACTTGTATATTATATTCATTCATTACACACAGACGGATATATTTCAAAAGTTTATTTCTTTTCTTTTTTATTTCTTTCTTTATTTCTGTGAGGTGGAGACCACACGTCCCAAGATTCCACGCTCAAACCTGGCGTCATCAAGATATGTCTTTGTTTTGAATAAGTGACCTCTAGTGGACAGAAAAACTACATAATGCAGCTTGAACTTGATGGACTAAAATACGAAGCCCTTAAAGGAACATGGTGGAGTGACAAAAAATGAGATGAGACGAAAAAATAGCCAATGCTTTTTCTTCCAAATCTTTCATATTTGCACGAGAAACTTTTTTTCACATGCAAAGAATGCAACCGTTTTGTGAGGGAACGCAATAAATGATGCATATAAATGACAGGGTTAAAATTTCGATCATATTGCCCACACACTCAGTTTCACTAAAAGTCATGGAATAATATGTTGCTAGTCGTGTTGTAAATGTCAAACTGAATAGACAGCGCTCTATCAAACACTTTACTGGACCAAAAATGGTTGGACCCAGAAACACACCTGCTTTAAAGAGCATGTATTACGCTTTTTTCTCCATCTTCATCTGTCTTTAGTGTGTAATGTTGCTGTTTGATGATGAAAAAGCTCTGCAAAGTTCCAGTTCTTCTCTATATCAGTGTTTCTGAACTCCTGAAACGCCTCCATCTTGAGTTTTCTTCACAATATTCCTTATTTAAATAATTCATGCGCAGAATAAAGGGGCGGGGCCTGGTTGAGTTAGTTAGTAGTGTGTTGAAACTGGTGGTTATGGTAAGGGGCGGGGCATTTCCCAAACACCAATCACAACACACCGCTCCAGCCGACCAATCAGAGCACATTGTGCTTTTCAGAAGGAGGGGCTTCATAGAGACAGGAAGTAAAGAGCGTTACTGACAGACTGGGAAGAGAGGAGCTGCACAATGAGGAAAAAAATCAACATTCAATCCAGTAGAGCCAAAAAAACAACATGAAGACTTTGAGAAAGGGCAGAATATGACCTCTTTAAAAGGTCTGTATCACTCAAAATGAGAGGAAATATTACTTTAATGTATATATTGCTGATACAAAGGAGTATCACCGAACCAAACAAATGTTCCTTTATAGAATCAAGTTATGTGTGTCATGTTATAAAACACATTTTGACATTTTCAGCATTCATCATTGATGATCATCACTATTTTTAAAAACAGTTCATTAATGTTTCAATTTACCCACATGATCTTTTTAAAGTACCTGAGAGTTTCTCATATTTTACCATGTAAAACCGTTGAAGTATGATTCTGCTATGAACATGAAAACAAATTAAAGAAGAAATGAGCAGCCGTTCTTGGGTATAAATCACACTGAATGTCAGAACAGAAACATCACAATAACAAACCCGGTCCAGAGATGAAAACAGATACCCGTCGACTGCTGAGGACGATAACGCTGTTTGAGATGGGAGCGACGGCTTCAGACCGTGAAGCCTTTACGTGACAACAAGCCATCTGAAAAAGTAGATCTAAAATCCAGATACAGATCGGATTCTCTCGTTCCTGCTGATGATCCACGTTATCACTGCAGAGGTATTTTGATACTGATAAACTTCCTGGATGTGAAATATGAATCACATTACAAAACACCTACAGGAAGATCTTGTCTCGGGCTGTAGTTGTTTTGAAGTCCAGCTCTTTTAATCGTGGTTTTCCATCAGTACACACTCACATAATCTTGACAGCTGTCCATCTGTTTCACAGCTCTGATAGATGACCGAGAGCTTTATCAGGACTCGCATTCCTCATGGAATCACTCGAGGAAAAGAGATCATTTTACAGAGGTTAATGTCCTGTCAAATATTTATATTTTGGGGCGGATTATGAAAAATATTTTCATTTAAAATGCAATCAAAGATTCCAGGTTTTGCTGTTTTTTTTATTATGATTGTTATTAACTAAAACTACTATTCAAAATAAGAAAACTATTTTAATGATTGTATTGTAAGGGTGTGTCAAGATGATATTTTGATATATATACATATATGTTATATGTGACTGGAAAAAAGTCTTTTATTCAACTGAAATTCATAAAATGCAAAATAATGAGTTTAGAAATGTTTTAACTAATCGAGCGCAGTAGTTATCAAGTGTAATCAAAGTAATCGGTCGATTATTTTGACAATTAATCGGATATTTTTGTGGTAATTAATAAAAAAAAAAAAAGTGAACAGTAGCCTTTAAAATGATTTAAAATACATGTAACAATGAGGCAATAATAATTGGCGTATAAAGTACTTTAAAAAGTAAAATAACGAGCTTCCGGCGTGACACACATTCGACATTCATCTAAAAAGCGCAAACTTCTGCGGCGTGGTGCATCACGGAGTAGCGTACGCTGTACAAAATAAATTCGTCAAATAACTGAAAAACTACTGGCAGCTCATTACCTCCACATTATCCAGTAATTTTAAGGACATTTCTTTTAACCCTAAAATACAACGCAATTGTCACGATTGTCAGCTAAAGTACCCGAGTCAACCACTAGAGGGCACTTCACTTTGGTCACTCACTCAATCACGCTCACATTCAGTCACACTGACTACATTTCCCAGAAGCCCCTCACCCATTCACTGATCACTACACCAGCTGCGTCTCATTCTCCAATCACTGATTACTGCAACAGCTGCACCGTATCACCTCACTATACAGTACTGCTCACACTGCCATTCCCCGCGAAGTATTGATCTGGTTAATCCGTCAATTTCCGAGCGTTACTACCCGTGTTTGTTTTCCTGTTCTTTGATTTCTGCCTGTTTTACCCGTTGTCTGATTCTTGCTGCCTGCCTTGACATAGTGGTGGGCAGAGCGAGGCTTCATGAAACACTGAAACAGTTGAAGAAAATGTGCCGTATTGTGTCGAGGCTTCGAAACTATACCGACAACCGCCTCCACGGTGACACCTAGTGGTCAATTGCACATGTTATCTGAAACAACTTTGACAACAAGCCGTTTAAAAAAATAAAACAAGTGTTTTTGTTAATGTGGTGAGTTTTAACATCCTCACTATATAACTATAATATATAATAATAACAATAACTAGGTTATTTTGGTCAAGAAAAATGGAAATTAATAAAACAAATCAATCCACAATGGTCTCATTTTTGTTTTTTTTTACAGTTTTTTATTCAAATATATTAATTGCTTTCTCCTCTCACAAAAACCCACGAGGTGAAGGTGCATTAACTCCTCTGTTAAACTCTGTGGGAGTTGAGACAGATGAGCGATTGTGTGATTTGTTCCCGCCCCTGTCAATCAAACGCAGACTCGGCGAGCACGCCTCCTGTCGAAACGCGCAGAAGCTTTGTTTAGCCGTAGTCACGTGACATGGTGTTTTGAATCACAGTTCGGAGCAGTGTTTCCAAACATCTATGCTTCGGGATCTCGACACTGTGTCGAAACGTTAGTTTCGCGTCAGCCATCCCTACTGTTTTGATCCTGCCTGTTTATTTGACCACGATCCTGTTTATTCCCCATATACCTGTTTGCTGTCTTTGACCATTGCCTGCCTGACTACGACTTATTTAAATAAACTGCATTTGGATCTCTACCCGCTGACTCATTCGTTACATCAATGAAGTCCAAAATTAAAAAAAATACAATTACTTTTTTTTTATACAAATAAAATAAAAAAATAAAAAAATAAAAAAAGCAGTGTAGAATGTTATGGCATTGTTTTAAATAAGGATATTTGTCTTACACAAACACATTGATTCACTTCAGAAGACCTTCATTAACCCTCTGGAGCTGGATGAAGTACGTTTATGATGGATGGATGCACTTTTTTGGGCTTCAAAATCTCATCCTCCAATCACTGCCATAATAAAGAGCCAGGATATTTTTAATATATATCTCTGATGTGTTCGTCTGAAAGAAGAAAGTTATATACACCTACACCTATGGCTTGAGGCGGAGTAAATTATGGGGTAATTTTCATTTTTGGGTGGACTATCCCTTTAATTAAATTGCAGCCTTTGGAGTTTGATAATGGCACTAAGTCACATTAAATATCCAGTGTTTTGTTTTGAAATAAACGTAGATGATACGCCTCTCTAGCATTGTGGAAAAGTGAAGCCGCCAATGTCTCAATATGGCACTGACATCTTGTGCTGGTTTGGGACCTGAGTCCGCGCAGAAGTGAGCAGGAAGTGTCGTCGTCACATTGTATCACATGGAGAGGGCGGGGTTTGTGACCGATACTGGAAGCACCAGCTGGAGGCGATCAAGACGCTTTGGCTTGACTTTTCAGGACTTGTGCGCCACGCTTGAGATAAACAGGCAGACAAAACGCACAGACAAAAATGGCAGCATATTAATTTTTAAGTGGTTTCTCACAACGTTAATTTGTTCATCTCTCATTCATCATTGCATTATATGATGAACTTTAAAGCAAAGGAACGCCTTTCCAGAGCGGAAGCAAATTTTCAGATTTTGATTAAAGATGACCACGACAAACAAATTGCTTCTTTGTATTAACTTGCACAGATTAATTGTTCATGTGCACTAACAAAGTAAATTCTTCCAATTTTGAGTTCATGACGACTTTAAATATCATCGTACTAAGACATATTATTGTAAAAGTTACAAAAATAGTGTTTTGTGGAATGAATGATTATAGTTCATGCATTTTGAGCAAAAGCTTAAAGTCTGAATTTCACCTGAACCAAACCTGCTTTCTACATAAAGTCTGATCTGCTGTCTGGCAGTTCCTCAGACGATCTGCTCTCCCTTGGCCATCTTTAAAATCTGGGCTCCGACTAGCTCATTTTAGGAAGAGCATACATCCAAAAATAAAAGGTGCACCCAAGGACAGAGGCCTGGAATATCCATCCCCTCACACACACAAACACACCAGAATGCAGCTCAAAATGAACAGAAATTAAGGCTTGTGTCCAAAACAGTCTCTGGACTGCTTTCATACAAAACTACAAAGACAGGAATCCTTGCTTGACATGAAACAAGCAGCCCCAGCAATCCTTCCATGTTTCTGATGTGCCATACGGGCCGGGACGGAGAGGCCCTCATGCCTCTGATAAGAAGTTCCTCAAGTTCTTATCATCATCCATCGCATATTATTTCACATCTTATCAAAGTTTAGTGTTGAAAAGAGCAAATGCCCACATAGCACATGTGGAAAATAGTGTCTGAAGCTAAGATGGTTTTGGCTCTTTGGTATCTGTACAGATACAAGATGAACATGGGCATCATATTTCCCACCTGTGCGAACAAAGGCGTGACACGGATTCCTGTGGCGTGAGGCTCATCTTCGGTTTTGGCCACCATAGTAATTGCAATATGTGGACCTGGTACAATCAAACTCCCTTCCACACCAGTGTCATTGATATACTATTACAGCTTTTATTAAATTCATTTTGGTTCAGGGTTAGTTGCATGTAATTATACACAATTTATAGTAATAAGTAACTACATGTAACACATGTGTAACGCCGGGAACACACGGATGACAGGAGACGGAGGATACAAATAACAAGCAGGTTTAATTCAGGAGTACACACGGAACAGAGTGCGCTACGCGCAAACAACAACCGACAATGACTAACGAACAGACAGGAACTTAAATACACGGAAGAACATGAGACACAGCTGCGGGTGAATTGACAAAGTGATAACAGGTGATAATAACTAATAGGACATAGTGAAGACTAAACTAGACATGATGACACGGACTGTGACAGTACGCCCCCCCTCGGAAAGGCGCGTCCTCGCGCCGTAAGAGGAAGGAGGCGGAGGCTCTGGAGGAGGGCGTGGAGCTGGAGACAGGTAGTGTCCTGGAGAAGATGGCCACCGCCATGGTGAAGCTGACAGAGGGAGGGGCCAGGGAGGAGTCCAGATTGTGAGGTGGGATGACGTGCTGGAGCCGATCGATGGCAGCGGAACCATGGCAGTGGGCGGAGGCGCTGGAGGAACTTCCCGGCCGACGGACCTCGGATCTGCCGCCGACCCGGAAGCTTGACGGCGAGCCGCTGACACTGGGGACCGTGGTGCCGACGCAGGAGCGGAAGAACGGGGTGACGATGTGGTGATGGAGGATGACATGGTTGAAGGGAGGGAGGAGCTCACTGATGAAGTAGGGGTGACGGGTGGTGGTGTAGCCGCCAGCCCGGAGGTCCGTGGCAGATGTAGAGCGTCGACCCCCGTAGGCCGACATGGAGGGACGAGTGAGCCCACCGGAACCTCCGGGCTGACGGGCCGAGGAGGTGCTGAGGGAGTCAAGGGTCGAGGTGCAGATGGCGGGCTGTAGGGTTCAGGTGGTGACGTGGGCTCGGAGGCCGGAAGGGACGCCGGGGACTCCGCCTCAGGCTGGGCTGGGGGAGAAGCCCGAGGTGCTGGTGCGGAGCCGCACGGAGAGAGCGACGGGGGCAGAACCGAGGAGCTCGATGACAGTCGCGGTGGCCACGGATCCAGGGCGCTTATTGTTTTCAGCGACGGGATCGGGATGACGGATACGGGGTCAGGTAGAGGACTTCCGGACGGGACCGGAAGCGAAGAAGAGATGAGGGTGGGGACTTGGGTGGGGACTGGATCCGCGGCCCACCAGTTGATGGTACTCTGGTGGGCTCCTGGTTCTGTGATGGACTGCCCCGCGTGCTGCAACTTCGGGGCTCCGAAGTCGTCCATCCCCGCACTGGCCTCGGTGCGCACCCCGGGCTTCCAGGCTGGGACGGAGCGATAGTCTCCCCGAATCGCCCAGAGCATGCCCACTAGATGGGGCCGTGCCTCCGGGCTCAGCAGCCACGCTGTAGTGGGTAAGTCCATCCTTTTCTTTTTCTTTTTTTCTCGTTATGAGTGGTCGGTTGTTCTGTAACGCCGGGAACACACGGACGACAGGAGACGGAGGATACAAATAACAAGCAGGTTTAATTCAGGAGTACACACGGAACAGAGTGCGCTACGCGCAAACAACAACCGACAATGACTAACGAACAGACAGGAACTTACATACACGGAAGAACATGAGACACAGCTGCGGGTGAATTGACAAAGTGATAACAGGTGATAATAACTAATAGGACATAGTGAAGACTAAACTAGACATGATGACACGGACTGTGACAACATGTAACAAGGACAAGTGTTACAAGTGTTACCATTTTTGGTTATACTTTATTTGGTAACACTTTATTTTACAGTGTCATTGTTACATATGTTACATGTAGTTACTGTCGTAATAGCTATAAGTGATGAATAATTACAAGCAATTAACCCTAAACCAAACCAAACCCTCATCCTAAACCTATAGTAAGTACATGTAATTACTTAATATTACTCAGTACTTAAATGTATAATTACAGTGTAACAAAGACACCCTAAAATAAAGTGTAGCCCTTTATTTTAAGGTGTCAGGATTATGGTGTAATTATACATTTAATTACTGAGTAATAATTAGTCATCAGTAACTACATGTAACATATGTAACAAGGACAAGTGTTACAAGTGTTACCATTTTTGGTTACACTTTATTTTAAGGTGTCAGGATTATGGTGTAATTACACATTTAAGTACTGAGTAACAATAATTACCTGCATGTACTTATAGGGTTAGGATGAGGGTTTGGTTTAGGGTTAATTGCATGTAATTATGCATAATTTATAGTTATTACTATTGTAACTACATGTAACATATGTAACAATGACACTAAAATAAAGTGTTACCAGATTTGGGTTTGGGTTGGTTTACGGTTAATTGCATGTAATTATGCATAATTGATAGTTAATACTATAGTAACTACATGTAACATATGTAACAATGATAAGTGTTACAAGTGTTACCATTTTTGGTTACACTTTATTTTAAGGTGTCAGGATTATGGTGTAATTGCACATTTAAGTACTGAGTAATAATAATTACCTGCATGTACTTACTATAGGGTTAGGGTGAGGGTTTGGTTTAGGGTTAATTTCATGTAATTATGCTTAATTTATAGTTATTACTATAGTAAATACATGTAACATATGTAACAATGACACTGTAAAATAAAGTGTTACCACATTTTTTCAGGTAAGGTTAATTTAATTTCAAGTAACAAAAGTTTTTTTATGGTTTTAGTTTTAATTAACTATAATAATCCTGTTTCATCAATGTCGTTTTTCTCAGTGAGTTTGTAATTGATTATATATAGTGATATATTGAAACACTCGTCCTAACACATGTTCTGAGGTCTCATGCGGCCTGTTGCACACTCCGTCGTATGTGAGAGCGAAGAGATGTGAGCAATAACCACAGAAATCTGGAATATATTTGCTCTCCAAAATGACTTTGCGCATGACAGGCTGGTCCGTCTTTTACAAGATTTCATATAGACCTGGTTCAAAGAACATTAAAGCTCACACATTTGCACTCTAACTCAAGACATCTCTCTTTTGTGTACATATGTATATGATACAAAACAACTTCTGATTCAAACAATTACGGGAGTTAATTATGGAAATGGTTAATCATTCAGAGCACAGGGTCTTTAACTGAGATAATCTGAGGTGTTGTTTTTTCACTTTCCTTCTTCGTTTACAAGTTGTCTGTTGCTGAGCGTCTTTGTGTTTGTGTGTGTAAACCTGAACACACTGCTTATATATACACACAAAAATGTCAAACTGCAGCTTGATCTTGTTAGCACTGCGGCCATAAACACAGCCACACCTCAGGACAAAAAATTAAAAGCGAGGGATAGAGAGCCTTCACAGACTCACATTATGTCGGGTGTGGATCCTCTGGATTCATTTCAGACTAACAGCGCAGTAGTTTCTCGCTCTTGCACAGTCACCTGATTCCTGAAGGGATCGCTGTCACTGTTTACACCTACTCTTCGGCATATCACACTTATAATAACTGCCTTTAACATCAAGCTTGTCCTTGTTCCTTTATCGCTCTAATGTGTCAAAAGCTCCTGCCCACTAAAGGTTGCAGAGATATACAGCAACAATATAGAAAAGATTTCCTCGATTCACTCTTGAAACACGGTCACCATGATTTTCCCAAGCAAGTCATATTCCGGGATCAACATATTTAGTTGATCCTGTCCAAAAATGTAGCCCTAATCCATTAAGCCTAACCCTACTCATGACCTTTCTCTGAAATCAGCGGGAAATAACAGATGAATAACACTGATTTAGAAGAACCTGACCACGGTCAGCATAAAAGGAGGAGCGACGACAGTGAAGGAGAGAGGATTTTATGTTATGTTTTACTATGTTTGTCTGTTTGTCCATTTTACTTTCGGTTGTTGTTTGTTTGTTTTGACATATTATAGTTACTTTGAATGCTCTCAGTCCTCTCCGCATTGGATTTTGGGAAATAGTGTTTCAGCGAGTGAACATCGAATGTAAATGTGAAATCAGAGAGAATTGTGGGTATAAAGTAGTGAACGAATGTAGGGAATGAAGACACCACTACAAAATGGCCGACACCCGATATAGTGGACTATATAGTGGATAGATAGGGAGCGGTTTCGGACACAGCTAGGGACTACAAAACTGACACAGGAAAGAAAGGCATGAAACACTAAAACCCTGAAACATGAAATTTTGTAATGTTGTAAGTATAGGGTAAACAATCATTGTGATTTGTTCATTGTTAACAGCAAAATGATCATTGACGACCATTTTTGTCATTTACCAAATTTTAAAAACATTGACATTATATGCGTTATAAATATGCATTCGCTTATTTTGTATCTGGTCTATTGCCCTACTTTACAAATATCATAATATAAAGGATGGTGAAGAGATTGGAAATAAGAAATTAAATCTTTAAAGTGTATCCAGAGGAAGAATTAGTCAGATGATCATAAAGTAGTGCAGTGTCTGTGTCTATATCAGAGTAGAAGAACAATAAAACTAAAGCGCCTGTGAAGTTTACAAATACTGTTACAATATTTTAAACAAGATGATGAATGCATTACATATGTAGCATTAAGGCTTGGAAAACGTCCCATTATTACATACAACCTCATAAGTGTCACGGTCACGTCTGTTTAGTTTCATTATCATGTCCTATTTCTGTCTTCTATGGTGTGCTTTCCATGGTTTAATTGTAAAATTGGGTTAATGGTGTAAGTAATTTATACTAATTGTATCTTAATTAAGCAACAGATTAAACAGAATGACTACTACTATCATGTGAAATGTGTTTAGGGATACACTACGAAAAAAAAAAAGATTTTTGTCTTGTTTTCCAGCACAAATATGTAAACATTTTTAAATGAAGATACACTTACTTCAGACGAAAAATTACATACGATAATAGATCAAAATTACAGGAGTTTATGCTTAAAATGCTAAATAAATAAATAATAATGGAATAAAAAATCTGCCAATGAGGTAAGAAAATTACTAACTTAATTGAAAGGAAAATCAAAATTATTTTACTTACCCTTACAAATAGGGAAATGACTCTCCATACTAGCAGATGGCAGTGGTCTGTATTCATCATTCTTAAAACTGTATAAGGCAGAGCTTCCCAAACTCAAGAGGGGTTAGGCCCCCCAAAAACATTGCAAAAGCTCCACGACGCCGCCGTTAAAAAATATACACCGACATTTACCTACAAATACATTTATTAACAAGTTTGTAAGAATGTCATGTGAATTATGAGAACAAACATTCTTCACAAATATATTTAAATCCATAACACTAACCTTACATACTTTCAAAAAATCAAATGTTAGAACAATTGGAATATTTTAATTATTTTAATATATTGATTTGGACTAGCTACGGCCCCGCTGCAATACCGCTACGGCCCACCGGGGGAAGCACTGGTGTAAGGTATGTTTTGCACACTTGATGTTGTCATTTGGGTTCTGGTTGGATTCCAGCAATACCACAACAAACGGTGTGTACAAAAGTTACAAAAGTATTTTGTCACTATTATGGTGATCAGTGTTCTCTTTAGATCGCCAATTGGCCTTTTGTTAAATTAATTACACTTTCAGCAGTTGTTAAAAGTTCAGTTTTTTGTCATGCACCAGTTTGCTAAGAGCGGCTTCTCTCACCAACGGATGTTCAATTTACCGAAAAGCCGCCAACGAGCGTACGAATAGTTCCGACGAACGGAAACACCGGACAAAATCTCGGCCGACAGACGCTCAAAAACTCTACTATGGCCGTCTGTTATCTTGGTGTCACGCCATTTGTGTTTAGAAATTGTTAAAAAACTTACATTTATAACACGGTTGTGCTACAAATGATCATTATTCATCCTTTGACAGACTGCTTTGGAAGTTTTCTGTATTTTTATCCATCAGTAATTTTAAACGTTTCTTTTTTATTTATATCAAAACACTCAAAAGACCAGGTGCTTTAACACTTTATTAATATAAATGTAGTAAATAAATGAATGAATTGATGAACACAACCAGTGTGTGATTCACGGTTTATCGATCAATGAGCCTCTCATTTGTAGTTCCTTGCGGCAAGCAGAATTTCCCAAATGTTTCTTGAGGAAGAAGGAAAGCATTTTCACTCTTTGGGAAGTCAATCAACCAATAGATCTAACTTAAAACTGACGGCATACTATAGTGGGATATACGGTGGCCGAGAGAGCTCAACGCGCTGCGAATAAGAAAACACATGCAAATAAAAAAAAACACATGCAAATAAAAAAAAAACGTGATCATCAGTTTGACAACACATGTGCTGCAAATCCTCACAACACATGCAAACACAAAAACGCGCTGCATATACAAAAATGCGCTACATTTACAAAAAGCGCTGCAAATAGCACAAACCATAATGGAAATGTTTCAAGGGGGACCCCAAAAAGTGACGGACCCTACTAGGACGTGCGTCCAAAACCAGTTCAACTCACCCTTCACTCATTCACTGATCCCTATATAGTGTACGGCATTTGAGTGCACAATGTGTTCACAATCATTAAATACTATAAAAACTGCAAACAAAAATAAACAACTGGACATTATTTCATGTATTTATTATTTTTAATAAAGTGTGTTTCAGTTTGCTAGAAGCTCACGCTCACAGATGACGTGGTCGTCGAGCGCCTCAGGCGGCCGTTACCATGACGTCACATTAGTACGCTACAGATGATTAACCAATATTATTAAATCATCCACTAAATGATCATCTCTTAAAGTTGAATGAGTGAACAACAATGCCACATATTAAAACACTTTTCTGTTAGTGAAACACATTACATTGAGTTAATGCCTACATAATATATTTTAATATTTTTTAGTTTGTGCTGTTGTCAAGTAGGGTCCGTCACTTTTTGGGGTCCCCCTTGAAACATTTCCGTTGTGTTTTGCGCTTTTTGCAGTGCTTTTTGTAAATGTAGCGCGTTTTTGTAAATGCAGCGCGTTTTTGTGTTTGCATGTGTTGTGTGGATTTGCAGCACATGTGTTGTCAAACTGATGATCACGTTTTTTTTATTTGCATGTGTTTTCTTATTTGCAGCGCGTTGAGCTCTCTCGGCCACCATAGGAATACTAGAAAGAATCAACAACTCGACCTTTAATATCTTTAGAGGACTACTTCACAATCCAGTGCAAACTTCAGAAGGCACAGAGAAAGTTTAATTGTGCACATCATTAGCCCCATCTCCGGCTCTTCAAGTGTTTCGAGCGGCAGCCTGTTGGCCTTTTAATATTTTCAGGATGCGGAGTGCGCCGGGGCGCTGGGAGCAGCCGTGCCGCAGGCTATTATAAAAGCGGGTCAGCACGCATTCAGGTCTAATGGGATTTTAAGCATGACTCCCAGTGTGATGAATAGCGCACACCTGCACTGCTCACGAGAGTGACCTCGGCTCATAATCTGCAACATGAGAGCTCACCTGCCCCAGTCCAGATCACTAAAACTGTCCAAACCCATCCACGCAAGCCCTTCCCCCACTCCGCTCTGAAGTGTTTGTCTTGCTAATGTGGGATTCCTCGGGGAGCGTCGGCTTTAATGCGCCAATCGGACACCGCTGGAGTTGCAGCGACGCTTCCAGCCGGGCTCTCATGAGGGGTGTTGGGGGGTGTTGGATTGTTTTACAAACTGAATTCCTTTAATTAATCACTGTGTTTGAACAGCTGGGCCTCTCAAGTCAAGCCGTAATGGGATCCCTACATGGAAGTGTGGATTAGACGCAAATTCGGCAAAATATATTTGTCAGGTGCTGTGGGTGGAAGCCATGGAGGAGTACGCTCGGGGCCGGTCTGATCTGGTCAGAGGCCAGAGAAGCGTGTGGAGGCCCTGCGGATAATCCAGCTGCGTCTGGTGCTCTAAATACTTGAGATTTGTAGGCAAGACGAAATACAATGAGTGATATTACCACACGTCTTCATTCCCTCTGTCCGGAGTCTCAGAGCAATGCCAGACATCACAAAAGTGATTGATTGATTTGATTCGAAGGAATTTAAAGCTTGAGTGTGTAATTTATGTGCAAGCACCAAATAGGTTCCTGAACACTATTCCCATTTGCCATTAGTTGGTTGAAGCAACGTGCTCGTCATAATACTGATCAGGGTTGGGTAGGTTACTTTTAAAATGTATTTCAATACAGATTACAAAATAAATGCTTTAAAAATTACGTTACATTACTCAAGTTTAGTAACTTAATCTAAATACTTTAGAACACTTTGGAATACTAATAAGTGTGAAACACAAAAAAGGTCATTGCAAGTTTTTATCTCACAATTCTGACTTTTTCCCTCAGAATTGCGTGATATAAAGTTGCAATTGTGAGTTATAAAGTCAGAATTATGAGATATAAACTCACAATATTGAGAAAAGTCAGAATTATGAGATATAAACTGACAATATTGAGAAAAGTCAGAATTATGAGATATAAACTCACGATATTGAGAAAAGTCAGAATTATGAGATATAAACTCACAATATTGAGAAAAGTCAGAATTATGAGATATAAACTCACATACTAAATTCACAATTGCAAGAAAAAAAGTCAGTATTGCAAGTTTATATCTCCCAATTCTGACTTTATAACTTGCAATTGTGAGTTTTAATCTCGCAATTCTGAGAAAAAGAAGTCAGAATTGTGAAACACAAACTCACAATTGTGAGGAAAAAAACAAATTGTGAGAAAAAGTTGCAGTGACGAGTGAATTATAAAATGACTCACAAAACATGAAAACAGTGGAAAACATGAAACTTAACTCTTTTTCAGACGGTCAGAGTCAGAGAATCACCAATCGCTGTTTAAATGACATTAAAACTCAAAGTAATCACTTTGGTAATCTAAAACACTTTTCAGATGTAACTGTAATCTGATTACCACCCATTTAAAATGTAACTGTAATGAAATACAGTTACTCAAATGTTGTATTTTATATACGTAACTAAGTGACTTGTATTTCGTTACTCCCCAACCCTGATACTAATACACACACATCAATGTTTGGATAGAACAGTGTTAAGCCACGGTCACACATGACTAATACAAGCTTAACATGATGTCACGCTTTAGGGTTCAACAAATTCGAAACAAACAAATTCTTTGCAAGAGCTTTTCCTGTCTTCAAACTTCACATGTGCACGAAAAGAAGTCGCTAGAGTGAAAAGTCTAGTGTGACCGTCCCTTTACACATTTAAGTGTTGTCACTAGCTCAATAGAAACAATGGCATTCACATTTGAAGGAAACTCTTTAATTTCTGACGATATTACTGCTACAGCAACGTAACAGCTCTGGCACACCAAGCTGGCATCAAAGAACTGGCGCCAATGAAAGCTGACTGTGTTGTCGCCTTGTGTCTGGAGCCCTTAAACACACTGCAAGCACTTCAGTCATTGGCCAGAGAGCGTGTTTGTTCTGTGCATGAGAGGAAATATCTGTCTATACCAGCAGGTGGCGTTTGTCATTCAAAAATGAAAACAGGCACTAGGACTGTGGATATACAAACCATGAAGAAAGCAGTGCATTTTGAATATGAACGTCGATCAATTGGTCTTAAATTTCTTCATTCCGGATGAACATGTCGTTATGAAATTATATAGATAAGATAAATATGTCAAATTAGAAGAGCGTTCTGTGTGTGCCTCTTGACTTCAACGTTCGCTCGCTTTTGTCACTTTCGTTTCGTTTCTGGTTCGCTATCTGAACTGCCAATCTTTGGTGCATTTCCCCTACAACGCCGTAACTCGCCTCTTTGCTACTCGATGTATAAACTAGCTAGTCACGACTGTTTCCCGAAACCGTACTGTCACAAACTAGCTGATGAACGATGTCACGCCGGTGATGGAGTAATTACTTCTTTAAATGAATCTGTTTGAGATTGAATTAACGCTAGATTTTTTTGCAATAAATTACGGACTCTGAGGACTAATTACCATTTTTCTCAGTTATTTTACTTTATTTCCAGATTCAGTCATAGGTTCGTTCTTACGTACCAGAGCAAGTGCGCACACGTGCACTCTTCAAACAAAACTAAAATATGTAAATTTGGGTTACACTTTATTTTAAGGTGTCTTTGTTACACTGTAATTACACATTTAAATACTAAGTACTATTAAGTAACTACATGTACTTACTTTTGGATTAGGATTAGGGTTTAGGGTTTAGGGTTAGTAATTATGCATAATTTATAGTTATTACTATAGTAACTACATGTAACATATGTAACAATGACACTGTAAAATAAAGTGTTACCAGATTCATTTTGGTTAAGGGTTAGTTGCATGTAATTATACATAATGTATAGTAATTAGTAACTACATGTAACACATGTAACAAGGACAAGTGTTACAAGTGTTACCATTTTTGGTTACACTTTATTTTAAGGTGTCAGGATTACGGTGTAATTATACATTGAAGTACTGAGTAATAATAATTTAACTGCATGTACTTACTATAGGGTTAGGATTTGGGGTTACACTTTATTTTAAGGTATCTTTGTTACACTGTGATTATACATTTAAATACTGAGTAATATTAAGTAACTACATGTACTTACTATAGGTTTAGGATTTGGTTTAGGGTTAGTTGCATGTAATTATGCATAATTTATAGTTATTACTATTGTAACTACATGTAATACATGTAACAATGACACTAAAATATAGTGTTACCAGATTTGGGTTTGGGTTGGTTTACAGTTAATTGCATGTAATTATGCATAATTGATAGTTAATACTATAGTAACTACATGTAACATATGTAACAATGATAAGTGTTACAAGTGTTACATTTTTGGTTACACTTTATTTTAAGGTGTCAGGATTATGGTGTAATTACACATTTAAGTACTGAGTAATAATAATTACCTGCATGTACTTATAGGGTTAGGATGAGGGTTTGGATTAGGGTTAATTGCATGTAATTATTCTTAATTTCTAGTTATTACTATAGTAAATACATGTAAGATATGTAACAATGACACTGTAAAATAAAGTGTTACCAGATTCATTTTGGTTCAGGGTTAGTTGCATGTAATTATACGTAATTTATAGTAATTAGTAACTACATGTAACATATGTAACAAGGACAAGTGTTACAAGTGTTACAGTTTGGTTACACTTTATTTTAAGGTATCTTTGTTACACTGTAATTACACATTTAAATACTAAGTAATATTAAGTAACTACATGTACTTACTATAGGGTTAGGATTTGGGTTCGGGTTGGTTTACAGTTAGTTGCATGTAATTATGCATAATTGATAGTTATTAATATAGTAACTACATGCAACTGTAAAATAAAGTGTTACCGACATTTGTATAAATTGTATAAAGATATACATGGGACTTATTACCAGCTTGCTTATTTTGCTCAAAATAAGGATTTATGAAGTCCTCATGGCATAAGTACCAGAAACTATGCTTCTATCCACAGGTCGAGAGCTGTCGTTCCAACCACACAAGTTTGTGATGCAGTTTGCGAATGTTTGCTTGAACTATGGTTTCGGGAAACACCAAATCGTTGAGCTGTGTTAGTAACGACGGAACTTAAGATGTTAGTTGGCTAACATTGGGAAATGCACCTCTCTCATCAACAGCTCAGATGCCAATTCAGCCTGATCCATTGGCCGAAAAGCCACAGACTGCAGTCTGACCAGTGCCAATGGTGCAGGAAACACCACACAAACTGGGCCGAACATTTTAGTTTGTGTTTGCTTAAGGCTTGGGTTCGCTTTCTAAAGGTCTCCTAATTGTATTATTACGATTCCAACAAATATAGTCTGATATATTTCTCAATTTAGTCTTCAAGAATCTTCCATGTCTGTGTTGTATTTTTGGCTCTAATTCCAAATGATGTCTTATTGGATTACATGTTTGTATATGTGAGTTGGTGTGTGGCGGTGTGGTGGGGATTTGGCTCTGTTGTGTTTAGATTGTCCTCCGCTGTACGGGGCATGGGTCTATGTGTTTATATCTTTGTTTCCTCTCTGCGTCTGCTCACACAAAGCAGCTGTCAGTGTTAATGTGTTTTGAACAGCAGAGAGGACTCAGAGTTTGTCCTGGGAACACCATGCACTCAACATTCACTTCTGCTTCCAGTTATGTACTCATGATCTTTGGGGGCATGTTAAATGTGCTTCAGTTTTCTATATCTCTTTATTGTGTACTTGTTAGTATACTATTCATTACCATGATATCCACAATTTCCTCCGATGTTAAGAGTGATGGGTATAGCTACTATGCAGGGCCACAGTGAGAAATTGTTGTGTCTGGTACAGAACATTCATCACAGGCCGCTGGTGTGATCGCGCTGAGACCCTCTTTGGAATCGGGCCTCTTGGTTGAAATGACGATCGCTTTCCACCTCACTCTATCCATTAAGGCGCCCCTCGAGCCCGGGCCTGGGACAATAGGTTCAGTTGTCCCCCCTTTTAAGTGGCCCAGCCTGTCTGCAAAACTACCTGCCACAAGTCCAATACAGTACAGTAATTTTAGTCCATCGCTAAATAGTTGCTAAGATGTTCTACTTGGTAATTGCTTGCGGATCCAAGTCAAAATAGTGCACCCTCATGTCTGTGATATTCTGGTGTTTAGATATTGCTTTGGTCTCTCTATGCCATTCCCTCATTTTTGTTAACTTTAGTAACTATGGTATTTTGGTTGGAACTGTGTTTCATTTTTGTGAGCGGTGAGAACCCTGTTAAAAAAAAAAATGGCATATGCTAGTTAGGTATGTTTTGAAGCATGGCAGCTGGTTTGAGCTGGTTTATGTTGGTCCTTAGCTGACCATAAGATGGTTTAAGCTGGATGAAGCTGGTTTATGCTGGTCCTTAGCAGGTCATGAACTGGTTTAAGCTGGTTTATGCTGATTTATGCTGGTCCTTGGCTGGACATCAGCTGGATGAAGCTGGTTTATGCTGGTCCTTAGCTGGACATGAACTGGTTTAAGATGGATGAAGCTGGTTTATGCTGGTCCTTAGCGGGACATAAACTGGTTTAAGCTGGATGAAGCTGGTTTATGCTGGTCCTTAGCAGGTCATGAACTGGTTTAAGCTGGATGAAGCTGGTTTATGCTGGTCCTTAGCAAGTCATGAACTGGTTTAAGCTGGTTTATGCTGGTCCTTAGCTGGACATGAACTGGTTTAAGATGGATGAAGCTGGTTTATGCTGGTCCTTAGCTGGACATGAACTGGTTTAAGATGGATGAAGCTGGTTTATGGTGGTCCTTAGCGGGACATAAACTGGTTTAAGCTGGATGAAGCTGGTTTATGCTGGTCCTTAGCAGGTCATGAACTGGTTTAAGCTGGTTTATGCTGGTCATTAGCTGGACATGAACTGGTTTAAGATGGATGAAGCTGGTTTATGCTGGTCCTTAGCTGGACATGAACTGGTTTAAGATGGATGAAGCTGGTTTATGGTGGTCCTTAGCGGGACATAAACTGGTTTAAGCTGGATGAAGCTGGTTTATGCTGGTCCTTAGCAAGTCATGAACTGGTTTAAGATGGTTTATGCTGGTCCTTAGCTGGACATGAACTGGTTTAAGATGGATGAAGCTGGTTTATGGTGGTCCTTAGCAGGTCATGAACTGGTTTAAGCTGGTTTATGCTGGTCCTTAGCTGGACATGAACTGGTTTAAGATGGTTTATGCTGGTCCTTAGCAGGACATGAACTGGTTTAAACTGGATGAAGCTGGTTTATGCTGGTCCTTAGCAGGTCATGAACTGGTTTAAGCTGGTTTATGCTGGTCCTTAGCTGGACATAAGCTGGTTTAAGCTGGATGAAGCTGGTTTATGCTGGTCCTTAGCAGGTCATGAACTGGTTTAAGATTATTTATGCTGATTTATGCTGGTCCTTAGCTGGACATCAGCTGGATGAAGCAGGTTTATGCTGGTCCTTAGCTGGACATCAGCTGGATGAAGCTGGTTTATGCTGGTCCTTAGCGGGACATAAACTGGTTTAAGCTGGATGAAGCTGGTTTATGCTGGTCCTTAGCAGGTCATGAACTGATTTAAGCTGGATGAAGCTGGTTTATGCTGGTCCTTAGCAGGTCATGAAATGGTTTAAGATGGTTTATGCTGGTCCTTAGCTGGACATAAGCTGGTTTAAGCTGGGTGAAGCTGGTTTATGCTGGTCCTTAGCAGGTCATGAACTGGTTTAAGATGGTTTATGCTAGTCCTTAGCTGGACATAAGATGGTTTAAGCTGGATGAAGCTGGTTTATGGTGATCCTTAGCTGGTCATGAGGTGGTTTAAGCTGCTCAAGTGCTGGCTCTAAGCTGGTCCTAAGCAACTATCTCCAGCTCATGACTAACTATGGACCAGCATAAACCAGCTCAAAGCAGCTGCCATACTTCAAAACATACCTGCTGTTTTTTTTTTTTTTTCAACAGTTGTGTTGAAGGTTTCTCCAGAAATGTTTGGTGACGTCTAGAGTGCCCACATGCTAGTACCGCGTGCAGGATGGGCCGCTCCCTGGTCCCTCCTGTGGCGAGCCTGCTTTGCAGCAAGGGACAGGAAGTGGACGAAGGATTTACTGTTAGGTCCTGACTTGCAAAAATTCCTGGTGCTTTTTTTCTCCCCTCGGCCCCTTGGCCATACCAAAGGCCCCTAAAACAACAGCCTGTCAGGTTGTGACAGCTGGCTTCAAACAGCTCCTACTGCAGTCATATCGCAAGCTTCCCAGGCGCAGCGGTTGGTGCTGCATGCGTATCTTTGAGGTTGTCTTTGAGTGATTGTCTCCGTGCGTAGATGTTAAGGTGTTTAATTGCGAGACGTGCCGCAGTGTTTGTTGAGATAAGATTTGTCGTGTGATTAAAATCTTGCTTCTCTTTGACGTTGTGGTATGCATCTCTCTCTCTTTGCGCGGCGCATCGGTTGGGCGTGCTCTTGGCGCAGGTGGTCGGCTCTGCTTTGAAGTGCTGGCCGCTTCCCTGCAATTCCTTTTGCAGTGATTCCTCTTTCCAGGTGTAGGAGGGCTGGTCTGTCTGAGAGAGGGTTTTGTCTGGGTGCTGTCAACCAAGAACAGACCATTGATCTTTGCAGCCCACCTCCTGCACCCAGTACTGCCTTAGATGTAGAGGTACACCTCTTCACACTAATAGGATAATTGTTGGCAATCCAAATGAGGTCACAGCTCAAGTGTGGCTCCTTTGGAGTCGGGAGAGATTAGAATTCCACAGAGATTTGATAGACGTGGGAAATGCACCTACACGTGCATGTGTGTGGCTGAAAAAGAGAAGAAGAAGGTGAAAACATTGTCAAAAAACTATAGATTAGATGTCTTCACTGATCCACTTGGATCTGAAAACGCAAGCTGGTTTGGGTCCAAAACTTCGACTAGTGCCTCGGACACAAGTCTGGTTCAGTATTTAAAATAAGTTTGCTTTTCGGAATGGACCAGAGAAGACCCAAATTCTTTTACACTGTGTTGGGCATTTAACAAAATTGTATGATATAAAACAATTCTATGACAACTTCAACAATCTGCTCTTCTATGAGCATGTAATGGATTTTACTCATGGTTGCTTCATCTGCTCCATTTTTGCCTGTTGTTTCAATGAGCGTCGTTAGCATGGACTAATATAACCTCATGGTCATCTTATCATCTTAAAATCATCTTATGGTAAGGTAAATAACATTTCGCCAAAAGTTATAGGAATAATTGAGGTTACAGTGATGAGTGATTGACATTTCAGCCCTTCACCGCGTACATAGAAAAGGAAATGTTTAAGTTCGCACACAAATCCATCAGGAAAAGCTTCTTTATGCAGGACTTTTCTTCTTTGTGTTCGGAAGCCCTCCGTTGGAGATGAGGTAAATGGCATTGCAGACAACACTAGCCAATCCAAATCCACAGGTCACAATTGAAAGCCGAACTCAGAAATAACATGTATCCATCAGTCAGGCAATGATATAAAGTAATAATATACATTTAGTCATTTAGCAGACGCTTTTATCCAAAGCGACTTACAAGTGAGGCAATTAGGGGTTAGGTGTCTCGCTCAAGGGCACTTTAGTCATGGTATTGAAGGTGGAGAGAGTGCTGTTCATTCACAATCCCCATTTTCAATTCCTGCCAGCATGGGAATCGAACCAACAACCTTCAGGTTAAAAGCCCAACTCCCTCACCATTAGGCCATGACTAATGAATGACTAATGAATATTGTCTCTGACTGCTGGGTTGCAGGCTGCGGACACGTCAATGCCATTTACGTTCGGGTCCAGTCGGGTTCGAAAATAAATGCTGTTGGGTCAGATTAGGGTGTAATTTCATCGGGACTGTCTCCGGTCGGGGTGCACATCAGGTTCGGGTAAGAAGTGGTTCGATTCAGGTCAGGTAAAGATTTTAGAGCCCTACTATAGGTCAGGAGCAGATGAACCCCATGGACATCTCAGAGTGTTTTCTTCCATCTCCATCAGGGTCATCTAAATAAATACAAGTGGGTCCAAATCCCGTTGTGATCCACACTCAACCACATTCGGAGGGAATTGCTAATGTAAAAGCAAACGGGACCTGATGTGTCCTGAAAAACAACAAAGGGTCGACTAACGTTTTTTAAACTTGGCCAGCTATGTATGACTTAAAAGACCCATCCAGCTGAAACACTTGGAGAAGCCCATGCCCTGACGCAAGCTCTGCCCCGCTGATGTGACTGCCGGAGCAGAACCCCAGGCTTAGATTGATCAAGATTGAGCTTCCAAATCTCTCACTCAGGACAGGAGAGTGTGCGTTTCAGCACTTCTTTAGATCACTTTATGATCTATAACTCCACACACCCCCAGCTGGCAGTACTATGATCAAGGTTACACTCTCAATTATGCCAAAAGCCCTCATGAGGAAATCTAAAATGCATTATCTCTGAGAAACAGTGTGAATTGCAGCAATTTATTGAAATCTCATTTCTCTTTCATGATTTAACGCGTGGCTTTACATAAAGCTGAACATATTAAACTTTTATTATTTGCATGTACTAAATGAAAATAACTGTAATCGTATATACTAGCCCATACTAAATAAATAAAGTGCGCGCCCGAAATTTGAATGATTTTAATGTAAACAAGCACCTTGATCACCGCTTTTTTCGTAGGGAAATATTTCGTAAGTCATAATAATGAGAAACTTTCTCCTAATAATGACTTAGTATCTCCTAATAATGACTTAGTATCTCATAATAATGACTTAGTATCTCATAATAATGACTTAACATCTCATAATAATGACTTAACATCTCACAATAATGACTTATTATCTCATAATAATGACGTAGTATCTCATAATAATGACTTAGTATCTCATAATAATGACTTAACATCTCATAATAATGACTTAGTATCTCATAATAATGACTTAACATCTCATAATAATGACTTTAGTATCTCATAATGACTTAACATCTCATAATAATGACTTAGTATCTCATTATAATGACTTAACATCTCATAATAATGACTTAGTATCTCATAATAATGACTTAGTATCTCATAATAATGACTTAACATCTCATAATAATGACTTAACATCTCATAATAATGACTTAGTATCTCATAATAATGACTTAACATCTCATAATAATGACTTAACATCTCACAATAATGACTTAACATCTCATAATAATGACTCAACATCTCATAATAATGACTTAATATCTCATAATAATGACTTAACATCTCATAATAATGACTTAGTATCTCATAATAATGACTTAACATCTCATAATAATGACTTAACATCTCACAATAATGACTTAACATCTCATAATAATGACTTAGTATCTCATAATAATGACTTAACATCTCATAATAATGACTTGGTATCTCATTATAATGACTTAACATCTCATAATAATGACTTGGTATCTCATTATAATGACTTAACATCTCATAATAATGACTTAACATCTCATAATAATGACTTAGTATCTCATTATAATTACTTAACATCTCATAATAATGACTTAGCATCTCATAATAATGACTTAACATCTCACAATAATGACTTAACATCTCATAATAATGACTTAACATCTCATAATAATGACTTGGTATCTCATTATAATGACTTAGTATCTCATAATAATGACTTAACATCTCATAATAATAACTTAGCATCTTTAACTTAATAAAAAAAACCTTTTTTATTTTTTAATTTTTTTTTATTTAGTTAAAGACGTTAAGTCATTATTATGAGATACTAAGTCATTATAATGAGATACTAAGTCATTATTATGAGATGTTAAGTCATTATTATGAGAAAGTTTCTCATTATTATGACTTACGGTACAAAAATCGTTTTTTTTCTCAACAGTGGCAGGAACGGGCTTCCATAGTTTCGGGTTTAAACAAGTTCAGCTTTTAAAAAACGTGCCACTAAATGTTGCGGCTTTTGTCAACACAGTTTTAACCGCAAAATTGAATTAACATAAAAAATGGTAGTTTATGGTATCTCTACATATTGCACATAATCTGTACATTTTTTATTTTTTTGAAAACATGATTCTTCCAATTCCACGACAAATGTCAGGATTGGTTCAAACAAAGAGAGTGGCAGAGCTCTTCACAGCGACGTGGTGTTAAAGGTCAAGAGCCGAGAGAACAAGAGCTTTCTGCCCTCTGCCAGCCAGGCTAATCTACTTCCCTGAACCTACAGCAGCGTCCCGTGAATCAATTTCAGCATATCAGAGTCAAGGCGTCTGGGTCCTTAAAATATAAAGGAATGGACATGCAGACAAGATGGAACGAGAGAGAAAGAGAGAAAGGGAGGATCAAAGTCAGTGAAGAGTACATTTCATTAGATGTGATTGAATCAGGAGAGCGTCAGACTGGAGCGTCCAAGTAAAATCAAATATGCATGTCTGGTTGACCCCGAAAACCTGAATGAAGACAGGGTCACATGATGGCAATAATACACAAGAATTTTCCACTGTAAGTGGGAGTGAAAATAGACTGTTGTCTACACTTAACCGTTTCAGAACAACTTGAATGTGTTCGAATGAATTGAGACATGGTTACGCAACATTAATCGAGAGGATCCTGGTGGTGTGCTTTGATGTTTTAAACAAATTATGTCAAGATTTGACTTCCTGCAGGTCATTTGTCTATAGTTGTGATGTTCAACGATCCTGACCAAACCGGTAAGCCGAACAATTGCCCAGAAACCTTAGATTACCCCAGAAATGCATTGGTCACCATGCAAGACGCTCACCACAACCTGTTAATGCCCGAGCAGCAACCAGTAAGATTTCCTTAACAACCACCTGGCACTGCCCTAGCAACCAGCTAGAACTTAAAGAGCTTTCCTTTTCTAATTACCTGCATTTCTATCATTTAGTTTTTAGTCTGCCAGTACAATTCATTGCTTGTTGTGTACAAGTTGCAATTTCACAGCATTCGCTGATTAATTGTTTAATATGCACAAGGTATCGCTTGTGAATTTGCTTGGAGCCACTTTTAGTACAGTTACATAAAAATATATATAAAATATTTGATAGATATCTGATGAAAATAGGATTTCAGTGATTGACTGAGTTGACCCGCCAACGTCCGACAAGCCATGCACTCTCACGCCACACATCATGTTCTCAAATGTCGTTTCAAGGGTGGAAAGACACAATATTAGAGTATATATTACTGTTAATATTATGTGAGTACACAATTTTTAAAGTTCAAGTTCAACAAAGTTAATCTACTAACTCCCCTGACCGCTTTGATTCAGGGTTATGATTGGTCAGATCACCTGTCAATCAAAGTATTATTTTGATTAAAATAAATAATATTTTTAACATTTTTCAACAATTACCAGTTATCAATTTGATTAAAATATTTAAACATTATTTTAAAAAGTATATATAATTCATAACCAATCCCCAAACCAAAGCCTGTTTGTCGCTATAGTGATGAGGCACAACAAGCTCAAATCTCATTGGACAACGTGAAGTGGAGCAGTAATTCATGAATTGGTTGAAAACTACATAGTGTCTGTTTTCAGTTTTTTAACAAATGTGAAATAGCTAAAAGAAAAATATATCGCTCTTTCAAAAGTTGCTTTAAAAAATGGAATTTTTGAAAATATATAATAGTAAATATTGTTTAATTTATTCATATTTGCCGCTTGATGAAGCTGTCATTGTCAAGTGCCACCTACAGGCCAATATATTACCTCTTTTGATGATTAATAATAATAATAATAATAATAAAGATAATGATTCTAATGAGAAGAAGCATATATTATGTTTCGTTCACCTATAAATGAATTCATTAATTCCTCATGTGGTTCTACACCTGTAAGATCTTCGTTCATCTTCAGAACACAAATGAAGATATTTTTGAGTTTTTTTTAGCAATGAAATTACCACATTAAAAGGTCCAGAAAGGAAGTAAAGACATGGTTAAAACAGTCGACGTGATGCAGTGCTTCAAGAGACCAGAACACTTTCTGTGCGCAAAAACAACACAAAAATAACGACTTCATGTCTGAACGCCGGTTCATTATCAGCTGTTGCTTTCTATTGAGCATAAAAAAAAAATTAAAAAACTCTTGGATTTCATCAAAAATATCTTCATTTGTGTTCTGAAGATGAACGAAGGTCTTACGGGTGTGGAACGACACGAGGGAGAGGAACTAATGACAGAAACTTCATTTTCGGGTGAACTAACACTAAGTATTAACTATCATCTGGCTCGGCAAAAGGAAATTTTCACCATTGTCACTATATCTTTTGGACACAACTTCCCCATATGCAGAGGACCATTTCCTCCTGTCCACACACACTTTTACTCAGTAGAGTGACCTTTGACCTCCAGGTGTTGTTTTTACTCCTAACACGTCCATAAGCAAGCAAAATGTGAGAGTGTATGAACAATGTTGATGTGGTTTTATGTTTCTGACAGACTCAACACACTCAAACACCCTGAAGAACACGCAGCACTTCCTGTGTCAGCTCACCTCTCAGTGATAGACAGTAATTAAGGGCAATATGGATTTATGTTTTTGAAGAGATATCTTATGCTCACCAAAGCTGCATTTATTTGATCAAATTATTAAATTACTTCATAATAAATTACAGTTTAAATCATCTGTTTGTGAATATATATTAAGCTGTAATTTATTCCTGAATTTTCATCTTCAGGGTCACATGATCCTTCAGAAATCATTCTGATATGATGATCTGATTATTATCAGTGTTGAAAACAGTTCATATTTTTGAGGAAATCGTGATACATTGTTTCATGATTCAGTTAAATGAACAGTATTTATTTTAAATACAAATCTTTTGTAACATTATAAATGTCTCTTTTCATCCATTTACAGTAATGCATCCTTGCTGAATAAAATTAATTTCTCTCTTTTCTTTCCTTCATTTTCAAGCTTACATTTCATCAAGCAGCAAAAAACTAAAATCACAATTGCATAAATAATTATTTAATTGCTATTCTTTATACATTTTATAAACTGTTGAACACCAGGAGCGTCATTTGCTTTTTTTTTTCCAATGATGAAACCTGTCTTGTCTGCTATAATTGGTAAAAGAGGTAAAAGAGGAAGTTGATCATTGTCAGATGAGTGTGTGTGTGTGTGTGTGTGTGTGTGTGGAGATGAGAGAAGGTAATGTCATACGTATTGTAGTATACAGGGGTCAAAAGGGTTTCCAGACAGACCCCTGTCCTCACCTACCTCTCTCACAATGTTTTCAGAAGGTTTCTTTTCAGACCTTGTATAGAAGTTTAGTGGGAAACCCAACCCAGCAATAATAACCATACACAAAGCCAACAGGGGACATGTGGTCACCAGACCTGCGGACCCCACATCCCTCCCCTCACCTCCCCTGAAAAAAAAGCATACATGGCTTCCTCTTAACTTGTGTTTATGTGTGTGTGTGTGTGTGTGTGTGAATGTTTGAAGAGGCCCAGGATGGCCATTGATACTCTTTCAAACTGTCTAACACACCGCATAAATTTATTTCATAGCAACATAACTCTGTTGGCTGTTGTATCCAAAAGAGAAAGTGGCCCAGATGGAGATTACTGAGCATAAACACAGCTCTGTTCCTGTTCTGTGTTGTTATTCTCCAGACTCCAGTGTACTGTGCTGCCCTCGTGTGGACATGCACTCATATAGCACACCCGGTCAACTCTAAACCGCTGTTGACCTCCAAAACAATCATCAAACTCGTAGGCAATCGTTTAAGACATTTCTCCTTGTATAGAACCTTTCTGGCCTCAAGGGTTCTTTAAAATTGAGTCAATACAGAACTCCACTGAACCTTCAATATCATGTTGTGATTGAATGAACCCTTTCATGCATAGAGGTCTCTCCAGTGGACAGCAATTCAAAAAACCGTTTTGGCTACACTTTATTGTAGGGTGTCTTTGTTACACTGTAATTATACATTTAATTACTGAGTAATATTAAGTAACTACATGTACTTACTATAGGTTTAGGATTAGGGTTTGCTTTGGTTTAGAATTAGTTGCATGTAATTATGCATAATTTATAGTTATTACTATAGTAACTACATGTAACATATGTAACAATGACACTGTAAAATAAAGTGTTACCGCCGTTTTTTTTTTTTTGCATATGCATTTTTTTCCCCTCAAAACCAAGATGGCTGATGGCCAGTCAAAAATGCCAAGTTTCTCTGTAATATCCATCCATTTTTTCTATTCTAGGAGACACTTACAGGTGAAAAAAAGTTATTAAACGTAATTTCGGGAGGAGTACGCCCATCTAATCTTCCAATTAATACTGAGGTATAAAACCAGCATCTTACCTCTTCCTGTTGTTAGCTCTTTCAGCATCCCTCCTCCTCCCCTTCTCCTCATTTTTGTACAATTTTGCCGGTTATAGGGGGAAATCAGAGCTTGAGTAGAATATCCTCCCTGAGCCTCTGCAGCAGACAGCAAGCCAAATATGTTTGCCACTTACGCTAAGATTATATGGGCACATGAACTCATGAATTGTTAGATCAAAAAGTAATCTGATTACATAATTCACTTTGCTTGTAATGCATTACTTTACTTGTTAGATCAAAAAGTAATCTGATGACATTTTGCACATTACATCACGACTTGACTTAACTTAACATTACTTGTAATCCAATACTTTACACCTTACATCAAAAAGTAATCTGATTACGTAATGCATGTTACTTGTAATGCATTACTTTACTTGTTAGATCAAAAGGTATTCTGATTACATAATGCATTTTACTTGTAATACATCATTTTAATCGTAATATCAAAAAGTAATCTGATTACATAATACACTTTGCTTGTAATGCATTACTTTACTTGTTAGATCAAAAAGTAATCTGATGACATTATGCACATTATGTCACAACTTGACTTAACTTAACATTACTTGTAATCCATTACTTTACACCTTACATCAAAAAGTAATGTGATTACTTTATGCACGTAACTTGTAATGCATTACTTGTTAGATCAAAAAGTAATCTTATTACGTAATGCATGTTACTTGTAATGCATTACTTTACTCCTTACATCAAAAAGTAATTTGACTGCGTTATGCATGTTACTTGTAATACATTACTTTACTTATTAGATCAAAAGGTATTCTGATGACATAATGCATGTTACTTGTAATACATCATTTTAATCATAATAACAAAAAGTAATCTGATTACATAATGCACTTTGCTCGTAATGCATTACTTTACTTGTTAGATCAAAAAGTAATCTGATTACATAATGCACATTATGTCACGACTTGACTTAACATTACTTGTAATCCATTACTTTACACCTTACATCAAAAAGTAATCTGATTACTTTATGCACGTAACTTGAAATGCATTACTTTACTTCTCACATCAAAAAGTAATTTGATTGCATTATGCATGTTACTTGTAATGCATTACTTGTTAGATCAAAAGGTATTCTGATTACATAATGCTGTAATGCATTAATTTTCTCCTTACATCAAAAAGTAATCTGATTGCGTCATGCTGTCCATCTGGAAATCTCTTTGAAAAATACAAATTACATTGCAAATCTTGTTCGAAAAAAAAAAATGTTCTTAAAAAAAAATCACAATTCATGCATGAAAGTGTTAAAACTGAGTCAATATAGAACTTCAAAATTACTTTATGATTGTATTAATATTAATTTAAAACCAAACAGGCCCTAACTATGCAGTTTAACAGCTATTTATTCAACAGACATAATAATTAAGACAAGAAAACGCTAGTGTTATGCAAACAGCATTAAAAAATGTATAGGCATCATGTAAGATACTATAATATTGCAGTACTGCAATTATAATGTAATGATAACTTGATATTGTTTCGATAACTCTGACTCAACAAACTGATTCAAACGATACTCCTGAGTCTTCTGAATGCTTCATTAGAATGACACGGCTATCAAACACAGTCTTTAATAAATCTTCTGAAAGCCACACAAAAGCTTTGTGTGATCAGACTCAAATTTAAAGGGGTAGTTCAGCCCAAAATGTTAATTCTGTCGTCATTTACTCACCCTCATGTTGTTCAAAAACTTGTGTCGAACACAAAAGACGATATTGAGAAGAATGTTGGAGTCCAGACAACACTGACTTTTCGTTTTTGAAAAGTGAACCATCGCTTTAATTTGTTTTTGGGGCTCGACAGCATTGGTCCGCATGAACATTCTGTCATTTCTGTCCGACTGAAGAATGTTCTGAAACAACATGAATAGTTGACGAGTAAATTTATTTTTACGAGAACTATTCCTTTCAGCCCAGTTAACAGGGAACATTTCTAGAATGTTCTGGCAAGGTTCTCTCAATATTATGAACAAAAGTTCTTCCAGGAACATTAATAGTTCAAAGTTGGTCTTTAATAATGTTCTCAAAACAATAGCAAAACTTGGAACTTTTTTTTTTTTTTTTGAAACGTTTAAGTTGGGTGTTTGTCTAACCTTTTTCTAACATTCCTCTAATGGAACATCCCCTTAATGTTCTCTCTAACGTTCACATAACCAAGAAAAACTGTTGTAATTTTTGTTTAACTGGATGTTTTGAACATTTAGAGAACATTGAGAAATGAAGTTTTAATTGTTAGTATAATGTTCTTTGAACATTTTTGATAGCTGAGGTTTGTACTGTAAGAAAGAGGACTTGAAATGCTTCATGGGCTTCTTACAGACTCAGAAGGGCATGTTCACTGACCCACAGGTGCTGGACGCAGAGGCAGTGGGGAGTTACAGAGGACACATCAAAGCTCAGAGAAGCTGTGACCATTCCAGCATTGTCAGGACATTGTAGATGAGAAATTATAATGTGCATCAGTGTAGAATGGCCAGTGAGATCAGCAAACACCTGCTTGTTTTGACTACAATCCCTCAGAAGGGTATTTAAACAGAGAGAACTAACAAACCCTCACAGAATGAGTCACGAGAAGAGGAGGAGCTGGTGGAGGCCCAATATTTATTCTATTAAACCTGAGCCATATAGAGACCAGAGGATCACAGAGACTTGATGGTGGACTGTTTTGATGTGGACCAGTAATCAACAGGGTCGGGGAGTAATGAAAAACAAGTAACTTAGTTACGTATTTAAAATACAAAATTTGAGTAACTGTGTTTCATTACAGTTACATTTTAAATGGGTGGTAATCAGATTACAGTTACATCTGAAAAGTGTTTTAGATTACCAAAGTGATTACTTTGAGTTTTAATGTCATTTAAACAGCAATTGGTGATTCTCTGACTCTGACCGTCTGAAAAAGAGTTAAGATTCATCAACATTTTAATACTTTTAAGAGGATCATAAAAATGTTGTTATTTTTATTTAGTTCTGTCCTGAACAAGACAAAATGACTGAATTTATAAAAAATGCCCAACTGTCAACTGAACTGTCCTGTCATGACCTGATGATCCACGACTGTTTTCATGTTTTGTGAGTCATTTTATAATTCACTCGTCACTGCTACTTTTTCTCACAATTAGTTTTTTCCCTCACAATTTTGAGTTTGTATTTCACAATTCTGACTTCTTTTTCTCAGAATTGCGAGATTTAAACTCACAATTGCAAGTTATAAAGTCAGAATTGGGAGATATAAACTTGCAATACTGACTTTTTTTCTTGCAATTGTGAATTTAGTATGTGAGTTTACATCTCATAATTCTGACTTTTCTCAATATTGTGAGTTTATATCTCATAATTCTGACTTTTCTCAATATTGTGAGTTTATATCTCATAATTCTGACTTTTCTCAATATTGTGAGTTTATATCTCATAATTCTGACTTTTCTCAATATTGTGAGTTTATCATAATTCTGACTTTTCTCAATATTGCGAGTTTATATCTCATAATTTTGACTTTTCTCAATATTGTGTGTTTATATCTCATAATTCTGACTTTATAACTCACAATTGCAACTTTATATCACTCAATTCTGAGGGAAAAAGTCAGAATTGTGAGATAAAAACTTGCAATGACCTTTTTTGTGTTTGTTCCACACTTATTAGTATTCCAAAGTATTCTAAAGTATTTAGATTAAGTTACTAAACTTGAGTAATGTAACGAAATACATTACAAATGACTTTTTAAAGCATGTATTTTGTAATCTGTAGTGAAATACATTTTAAAAGTAACCTACACAGCGCTGGTAATCAACCACCTAGAAAACACTCGAGACACCTTTATAACTTCTGTTGAGAATGTACATGCTTCTCAGTTCTGTGTTGCTGCTGAAGTTTCAGTGAGTAAATAGTGTTTGTGTGTCTTTTCCTGAACGTGACATTTGGTAATGAGGATGGCCTTATGTCTACCACCTCATGCTGGTGGACCTGTCCCTGGTGTGAGTCATTTTAGACGTACATTGTTGGCTTGGATGATGTCCCGAATGAGAGAAAACACGCACTCCTCCTCCATTGTCTCAGAGGGAGTCTACTTTACTTTACTTTATTTGTTTAATTTGAAAATGAACCAAAACAGAAAAGTACTAATTGTACGTAATAGAAAAAAGTTGTGTGAACTCAATATTTGATAGTAGCAAGCTGAACTTAATATGATTGAGTTGCAGCAGATTTCTAATTCACTGCATGCTTTGATGTTGAAATTAATTGTTGTTTTGCGTGTTTTTGCACAACATAGGGAGACATAAGTAAGTGTTTAATGTTGTGTTATGTTGGTTCTGTTATGTTAGGGTTACTATTGTGGTGAAGAGAGCCTGTGGTTAGGTTGAGGATGGGCTGCAAAACTTTTAAGACCACACATACTTTATGTTGTTTGATTATATACATGCAAGTACATAATGACAGTCGCTTTGATAGTTATTATAGCATATGTTATATACTATCTAACATTTAACGAAGATCTGAAGGGATGCCGGTGACGTGATTAGTTCTACAAACTTAAAAAAAAATAGATACAATTCTCTGGATTGCGACGCAAACTAACATGGCAGCATGATCATTATAAAGGTTTTTAAATGACAAAACACATTTACTTACACATATTTAAGAATCGGAATATCAGGTAGAAGATGACGTAGCTAACAAGTTTGTGAAGATTTTGAATAAAAAGGTCAAATGGAATAAAAGTGATACATCTGTCATACAGCACTATTGTGGCTGCGATGTGTCACATGACAAGCATGACGTTTAAATAATAAGGTAAAACGTTCTAAAATAATGGTCACTGTGACGAGCAGGGCGGGCGAGAGCTGTGAGGGAACGGCGCGAGGCCAGAGACGCGAGAGATAATGAGCGTAAGCTGCGTGCTACACCGGTCTCGTGCCTCTCATGGAGGAGCTCTGGAAGCATAAAAGAGGAGCGACGACAGTGAAGGACGAGAGAGGACCAGGACTGGATTTTATGTTGTGTTTTATTTTGTTTGGGTCCCTTTTACTTTCATTTTATTGTTTGTTTATTTATTTATTAAAGTACGTTGAACGTTCGCCGGTTCCCGCCTCCTTCTTCCCATATTTACGAACTGTGTTACAGTCACTTAAAAAACTCTATAAAACTCTAAAAAAGAATATTTTAAACTTACATATGAAAAGGTTGATATTTTGGCTTTCTGTCTTCTACACTGGTGACATGCGGCGCATCAGTCGCAGCAGTCCTGTACCACAGATGCATGGCGGCATTGAAAGGCCTATTGCGTTTGCTTCATAATGCTCTGAGTACAGCTGAGCAGAAGCGCTCAGTGGAAGAGAGAGGAGTGCATTTGAGCATGTGAGCGCTGGCACATGTACTTATATGGACGATCCTTTACACTCTGAATGGACCACCAGGCGCTCACTGCCCTCATGTCCTCTGCAGGAACTGGCCACAAGCCACTCAGTCTCCACCAATGGATGACAGGTTGAATCAATACAACTAACAGCTGCCGTTTACACCTGGAAAGGACAACGTGGTTGCAGATTTACTGTCACGTTCAGCTGCAGCCAGGCAGCAGACACAGAGAGTGACCTTGTGCAGTTAGGGTACGAGCCCTGACAGGCCGCGGTGTCTCTTGTTGAACTTCAGCGGTAGTCTACAGCAGATCCTACATTTGGAAAGGCTGCCCAGCTTGGGTGAGCTCTGACCTGACACCCTACTCACGAGTTAAGACAGAACTGACCTGTTAGGGTGAGTCCTGCATTGCATAGGGGCGCCGAACAGTGTCCCTCAGGGAGCGGGTTCTGTCAATGGCACACAAGGGTCATATGGGGGTAGTTAACTGAAGCAGGGATGCAGAGACTTGGTTTGGTGGCCAGGGGCCGGTTGCACCAGCTGGACATACACCCGGTCGTAAGACTAAGCTTTAAGTAAAATGGGTTTTAAGTCCGGCGTAGAATTAATACCTGTTGCACCATCTGGGCGTAGCGCACGTCTGAGAATAAATCTTACGCCTAGTCAAAGGTAGGTGTAAAGTGAGAAGTCTTGACTTGTTTCCATGGTGAAAATAAAGACATATAAAAACGTTGAGATGATGGCGCGTCTGGTATACAGGCTGATCATATCGTCGTGTTTTTCAGAGCTGTCCTCGGTACTAAAGGCGGGTCGGGATTATCTGCTAAATTTGAAAGCGTTATTAAAATATAACTTGCTCTATAAATTTGTGTAGGCGACTCTGTACACTGTGTAAACAGGTCTAGCCTAGAACTTGCTCCATAAATTTGTACTTCGTGTAAACAGCTGTTATCTTTTACCACATAAAAATCTTTTTTTCATTCGTTACTTCATTGTTTTGCTTGCATACCAAAATATGCATATAGTTACTGAATTGCTCAATAATTTTTCTTGTTTTACAATCTGATCATCTATTCGTTGGAGCCAATACATTCACATTTGTAACCATATCAACGCGAATGGCGTCTCAACTAACAGTGCGGTAGAACATATGAGCGTGCACGCGCATCGTCTACGCTAAGCGTAGCTGCGCCAAGTCGTAGTTTTCGATGGTGCAACAGGTGTAAATATTCATCTAAAAGCTGGACGTAACTAAGTCCAGCGTAGAGCTTACACCACTTTTTTACGTCCAGCTGGTGCAACCGGCCCCAGGGATTAACAGACAGCACTTTTACGCAATTTTGCCCGGCCACCTTTGCAGCCTGTCGACTGGCCCTCCGAGCCAAGGGAGCATCGCCGGATGGACATCTGTGGGGAGCTCGCCTCTGTTAACCCCACCCACTGCTTTTCCCATTGGGGGCATCCCGTAGGTGATTTCTAGTGAGTTTTTATCCTGCCTATCAGCCAAGAGAATAGCCCACATTTGTACTGCCTTCTACCATACCAAAGCTAATGGTATGGCTATAAATGAACAAAGAATTTGCTTCAAGTCTGAGTCGTATTTCATGCATGACTATCATTTCCTGTTTATATTGTCGTTCATGAGAGGTGATGACACATGGACCTTTTCATATTATGGCTGACAACCCCAACACCCACCTAAAGCATGTTTTTCGAGCAGTCTGATAGTGATGGGACATTCCAGAAGGATATATTCAACTCTAGCATGAAAGAATACAAAGATATTTATATATCAGTAAAACAATTTAGGGCATTCTCAATTGAGAATTTCTTATCCAGTTACACTGAATAAAATAAAATTCACATAACATCAACATAACAATGATAAGCTATGCCATATCTCTGAATGATGGAGCACAGAGGAAGCATATACAGAAAACTGTAAGGGTCCTAACACTGAACCTTGAGGAACCCCACTGATGTTGTGTGTATTTTACAATGTTTTATATCCTATGTACATGCCTATGTTTATTTTCATCTTTTGTCTTACAAATTGGTCTGTGGAGCTTGTAGTTTGCTTTAAAAACTCTTCTGACTTGTCAGCTTTCTTTTTAGATAGTGTAATCAAGGCAAAAATGACAATTCTGAATGCAACAACTGCACTGAATTTTGTTTGGGGTTCAGTGTCTTGATCAAAGGCACCTCAGTTGTGGGAAATGAGGTTGGAAGTGAGTGCTCCCCCCACCTACATTTATTGCCGATACTGAGACTCAAACTCACGACCTTCGGGTTACAAGTCCAACTCTCTAACCATTAGGCCGCAGCTGCCCTACAAGCATAACACATAAGCGTTTTCTGAATTTTATGAAGCATATACTGCATTACATAACAGCTTTTATCACTTAGTTCCATCAGTGATGTGAACATCTGTAGCTCTCCTTCCTGTTTATATTGTCTCTCATCGCTTTATGAGTGACGTTTTCCCCTCACTTTATGCAATAGAGATCAACAGTTCTGAATTTTTCAGAAAATAGCATTTTCATAACTTATTTGGAACATCAGCAAAATATTATAACATATTTTTGTTAGCTGGGAAGACATCTGCCGGCATCTGTAACTCCGTGACCAGCTTGTAATAGTGAGGACGAACGAGTGCACACTAGAGGAGGGCCGACGGGCAGCGGCTTCGAGCCAAGTGTTCACAGCAGAACGTTCTGCTTTCCATGTGGACTCAATGATGCTGTCCAGAGCATGCTGCGTTCCTATGAAATATGAAATCCCCAGCTAGACCCCGAGCGCGGACAGACCACCTGCAAGCGTGGAATGTGGCGAGCAACAGATCCGATGTCCGGCACACATGCAACATCACACACATAAAACGCCACTTTCATAAACACACAATTTGACCTCGTTGTATATTAAAGAGGTTTTTTTCCTACGGTTAAATGCTCTTGACATGCACAAACACGCACATGTCATAAACAGGAAGATTCAACATGAATTCTGCATATTCGCAAACTCTCCCTTCCTCCATTCGCAGACTCATACCAGATGTGCCCTAAAACACCAGACATTTATCGTAAATCAATTAGGGTAACCTAATGCAGCTTTTGGGATTCAAGTAAACAAAAGCAATGTGTTTAGCTTTATTTTACTCATATATCAGCAGAAGCTAGCCCGTTTTTGTTGTTGTAATAATGGTGTATGTGTATAAACATCGCAGGCAGTCTGATAACAGCTGCTCACTTTAGCTGGACAATTGAACTAAAGTCGCTCTCACAGACCATGTAAACAGTTTTAGCAGACACATCCATTTTGTTCTCTGCATGGAAATCACGAGATCCACAAACCGTGGTCTGACTGAACACAAATCACAGCAGAGCAATATACGCGGAGCAACACACAGGAATAACTTACGCTTCCCTGGAAACATGGCTAAAAGAACAACGGCTGCTTGACAATGGTGTACAGGGGCCTCACATTTGTGCCTTGACATTCTCACATGAGCTCGAGTTGTTGTCCCAAAGTAGGTTTCATGACAACTGACTATACAGGTGCTGGTCATATAATTAGAATGTCATCACAAAGTTGATTTATTTCACTAATTCCATTCAAAAAGTGAAACTTGTACATTATATTCATTCATTACACACAGACTGATATATTTCAAATGTTTATTTCTTTTCATTTTGATGATTATAACCGACAACTAAGGAAAATCCCAAATTCAGTATCTCAGAAAATTTGAATATTACTTAAGACCAACACAAAGAAAGGATTTTTAGAAATCTTGGCCAAAAGTATGAGCATGTCCAGCTCTCAATACTTAGTTGGGGCTCCTTCTGCCTGAATCACTGCAGTGATGCGGCGTGGCGTGGAGTCGGTCAGTCTGTGGCACTGCTCAGGTGTTATGAGAGCCCAGGTTGCTCTGATAGAGACCTTCAGCTCTTCTGCATTGTTGGGTCTGGCATTTCACATCTTCCTCTTCACAATACCCCATAGATTTTCTATGAGGTTAAGGTCAGGCGAGTTTGCTGGCCAATTAAGAACAGGGATACCATGGTCCTTAAACCAGGTACTGGTTGCTTTTGAACAATGTACGGATGAACACCGTCTGCGTGAGATTCTCCAGCTTTGTTGTTGTTGTTGAGCGTTTAAGCTCCGCCCTCTTCTGGAGGAGCAGCTCATTTGCATTTAAAGGGACACACACAAAAACGGCGTGTTTTTGCTCACACCCAAATAGAGGCGAATTTGACAAGCGATAATAAATGATCTGTGGGGGATTTTGAGCTCAAACTTCACTGGAGACACCAGAGACTGATATTACATCTAGTGAAAGAGGCGTTATAGATCCCCTTTAATATTGAGGCACACAAATATAAATTTAGGACTGCATATCCTTGAACAGCAGGTTCAAACCAATCTGGTCAGAGGAATGAATCCTGTCAGTCCAAATCAGATTGGAAAAAAAACAGTGCCTAGTCTTCAAAGGAAGCAAGACAATGTTGTCGAAACTAGCGCTGGATACCTGAGGTAATTTTATGTTACACTATTTGCTAGCCTTTAGAAACACTGCAAAAGACCGTTAAAGGTGCAGTAAGCAATTTCTGAGAAACACTGTTGATATTTGAAATCAACCCAAACAAAATCAAAGCAGCTCCAGACAAACAATGACACTCATAACTGTCCTGTTACTATAGCTAACATTGCATCCACACCATATCTTGGTTCTGTGAAACAGCAAAACCAATGCTACTCACATACGGAGCAGAAACAACGCAATCTCTGCGTCTGTTTTCAGGCCTTCCGCTTAGGTCTCTCCAGCGCTGGAAAGCGAATGCAGATCCTAAAGGTCTTGCCGATCATAAAACTTCTTTTCCCAGTGACATTTCCAGTGAACTCTGCTGATTGACTCACTCTCTCTCCTCCCCCATCATGAGTGAACACGCCCCCTTCTGCTGATTGACTCACTCTCTCTCCTCCCCCATCATGAGTGAACACGCCCCCTTCTGCTGATTGACTCACTCTCTCTCCTCCCCCATCATGGGTGAACACGCCCCCTTCTGCTGATTGACTCACTCTCTCTCCTCCCCCATCATGAGTGAACACGCCCCCTTCTGCTGATTGACTCACTCTCTCTCCTCCCCCATCATGAGTGAACACGCCCCCTTCTGCTGATTGACTCACTCTCTCTCCTCCCCCATCATGAGTGAACACGCCCCCTTCTGCTGATTGACTCACTCTCTCTCCTCCCCCATCATGAGTGAACACGCCCCCTTCTGCTGATTGACTCACTCTCTCTCCTCCCCCATCATGAGTGAACACGCCCCCTTCTGCTGATTGACTCACTCTCTCTCCTCCCCCATCATGGGTGAACACGCCCCCTTCTGCTGATTGACTCACTCTCTCTCCTCCCCCATCATGGGTGAACACGCCCCCTTCTGCTGATTGACTCACTCTCTCTCCTCCCCCATCATGGGTGAACACGCCCCCTTCTGCTGATTGACTCACTCTCTCTCCTCCCCCATCATGGGTGAACACGCCCCCTTCTGCTGATTGACTCACTCTCTCTCCTCCCCCATCATGGGTGAACACGCCCCCTTCTGCTGATTGACTCACTCTCTCTCCTCCCCCATCATGGGTGAACACGCCCCCTTCTGCTGATTGACTCACTCTCTCTCCTCCCCCATCATGGGTGAACACGCCCCCTTCTGCTGATTGACTCACTCTCTCTCCTCCCCCATCATGGGTGAACACGCCCCCTTCTGCTGATTGACTCACTCTCTCTCCTCCCCCATCATGGGTGAACACGCCCCCTTCTGCTGATTGACTCACTCTCTCTCCTCCCCCATCATGAGTGAACACGCCCCCTTCTGCTGATTGACTCACTCTCTCTCCTCCCCCATCATGAGTGAACACGCCCCCTTCTGCTGATTGACTCACTCTCTCTCCTCCCCCATCATGGGTGTACACGCCCCCTTCTGCTGATTGACTCACTCTCTCTCCTCCCACATCATGGGTGAACACGCCCCCTTCTGCTGATTGACTCGCTCTCTCTCCTCCCCCATCATGGGTAAACACGCCCCCTTCTGCTGATTGACTCGCTCTCTCTCCTCCCACATCATGAGTGAACACGCCCCCTTCTGCTGATTGACTCACTCTCTCTCCTCCCCCATCATGGGTGAACACGCCCCCTTCTGCTGATTGACTCACTCTCTCTCCTCCCCCATCATGGGTGAACACGCCCCCTTCTGCTGATTGACTCGCTCTCTCTCCTCCCACATCATGAGTGAACACGCCCCCTTCTGCTGATTGACTCACTCTCTCTCCTCCCCCATCATGAGTGAACACGCCCCCTTCTGCTGATTGACTCACTCTCTCTCCTCCCCCATCATGAGTGAACACGCCCCCTTCTGCTGATTGACTCACTCTCTCTCCTCCCCCATCATGAGTGAACACGCCCCCTTCTGCTGATTGACTCACTCTCTCTCCTCCCCCATCATGGGTAAACACGCCCCCTTCTGCTGATTGACTCGCTCTCTCTCCTCCCCCATCATGAGTGAACACGCCCCCTTCTGCTGATTGACTCACTCTCTCTCCTCCCCCATCATGAGTGAACACGCCCCCTTCTGCTGATTGACTCACTTTCTCTCCTCCCCCATCATGAGTGAACACGCCCCCTTCTGCTGATTGACTCACTCTCTCTCCTCCCCCATCATGAGTGAACACGCCCCCTTCTGCTGATTGACTCACTCTCTCTCCTCCCCCATCATGAGTGAACACGCCCCCTTCTGCTGATTGACTCACTCTCTCTCCTCCCCCATCATGGGTGAACACGCCCCCTTCTGCTGATTGACTCACTCTCTCTCCTCCCCCATCATGGGTGAGCACGCCCCCTTCTGCTGATTGACTCACTCTCTCTCCTCCCCCATCATGGGTGAACACGCCCCCTTCTGCTGATTGACTCACTCTCTCTCCTCCCCCATCATGGGTGAACACGCCCCCTTCTGCTGATTGACTCACTCTCTCTCCTCCCCCATCATGGGTGAACACGCCCCCTTCTGCTGATTGACTCACTCTCTCTCCTCCCCCATCATGGGTGAACACGCCCCCTTCTGCTGATTGACTCACTCTCTCTCCTCCCCCATCATGAGTGAACACGCCCCCTTCTGCTGATTGACTCACTCTCTCTCCTCCCCCATCATGGGTGAACACGCCCCCTTCTGCTGATTGACTCACTCTCTCTCCTCCCCCATCATGGGTGAACACGCCCCCTTCTGCTGATTGACTCACTCTCTCTCCTCCCACATCATGGGTGAACACGCCCCCTTCTGCTGATTGACTCGCTCTCTCTCCTCCCCCATCATGGGTAAACACGCCCCCTTCTGCTGATTGACTCGCTCTCTCTCCTCCCCCATCATGGGTGAACACGCCCCCTTCTGCTGATTGACTCGCTCTCTCTCCTCCCCCATCATGGGTAAACACGCCCCCTTCTGCTGATTGACTCGCTCTCTCTCCTCCCACATCATGAGTGAACACGCCCCCTTCTGCTGATTGACTCACTTTCTCTCCTCCCCCATCATGAGTGAACACGCCCCCTTCTGCTGATTGGCTTCAAGTGTGTTCTGGTGCTCAGTCTGATCCACTTTCAACAGCATTTTTCAGAAATTGCTTATTGCACTTTTAATTGATAAATGGTTTAAAGTCTGTTGCAACAGTCTTTTCTTTGCTATTGTGTCATATATTAGAGTGAAACGCTTCTCAAACAAGAACAAATGTAGGGCGGGGCTTGATTTTTGTCTGTGAGGAGTTGATTGGATAGTTGTGGTTTGCTATTGGTGGATCTCATGTGAGTGACAGGTTGCCCCGCCCTCATCATCAGAGAAGAGAAGAGATGCTGTGAGAGGAAGATATTCTGATTCAAGATTATGAGACACATGAATTTAACACAATAATAATGTGCACAGATAAATCATTTAATATAAATACTGCAATATATTCCATAAAAGAAAAAAGTTATAATAGTTCATTTTGATTTCAAACTAAATTTAGTACTCCACATTCTTGGTCAGCAGGTTCAAACCAACCTGGTCAGAGGAACTGAGAGATCTTCCTTCAGTTGATGAATGGCCAGTAGCAGGACAACAGTGGCATCTTGTGGATGTTTTTATTATTACCTCAGTAAAGAAAGTTCGAGCTAATAATAAACTCACTCAGTATCTGGTGAAACTGATGTATTCAGACTATCATTAATGCTTTTCCAGATTTTAATCTGAAAGATCTTTAACATTAGATAAGTGACTAGAATTTGCTCCGTGTCTTCATGCTATTAGAATGTATGTCATGTTTTTTTTTAAAAACTCCTGTTACTTGCAGTCCTGTTACTCGAAAAATAGCAGGAGTGAGTAGAGTCCTCTGTTTTTGTCGCTTTAATAGTGTAGATATTAGTTGATCACCTGTATCATGAGTTTTAAAGTTGAAATGACTTTAAATGTAGATTTTTAGGATTATTTTCACAATGGGAATTCCATGCGTACAGGGAGTCAGTCCGTCACGATGTGACTTAATCTTTTTGTCTTTGTCTTTCTTATCTTCTGTAGAAGATGGAGAGAATCTATACTATGTCAGAAACACCCAGCAATAGCATGCTGATAGGGAAGGAATGAAACACACCTGCAACCTTCTCTTTTCTCCCCTTTTTGTCTTTCCTTCCCTCTCTCTCTCTGTCTCTCTCTCTCTCCCTCTCTCTCTCTCTGTCTCTCTCTCTCTCTCCCTCTCTCTCTCTGTCTCTCTCTCTCCCTCTCTCTCTCTGTCTCTCTCTCTCTCTCCCTCTCTCTCTCTGTCTCTCTCTCTCCCTCTCTCTCTCTGTCTCTCTCTCTCTCTCTCTCTCTGTCTCTCTCTCTCTCTCTCTCTCTCTCTGTCTCTCTCTCTCCCTCTCTCTCTCTGTCTCTCTCTCTCTCTCCCTCTCTCTCTCTGTCTCTCTCTCTCCCTCTCTCTCTCTGTCTCTCTCTCTCTCTCTCTCTCTCTCCCCCTCTCTCTCTGTCTCTCTCTCTCCCTCTCTCTCTCTGTCTCTCTCTCTCTCTCCCTCTCTCTCTCTGTCTCTCTCTCTCCCTCTCTCTCTCTGTCTCTCTCTCTCTGTCTCTCTCTCTCTCTCTCTCTCCCCCTCTCTCTCTGTCTCTCTCTCTCTCTCTCTCTGTCTCTCTCTCTCTCTCTCTCTCTCTCTCCCTCAACCCAGAAATCTCACTCACACACATATGGACACTCATTCCTAGTTTGCTTGCCATGGTCCATAATGTTTGAACTAAATAACAACAGCGTGCCGCTAGACGTTACGCAGCTGTCCGTGTCTGTTGCCATGGTTACTATGCAGTACAAGCAGAAACCAGGAATAACGCAGATATTACGTCACTGACAGGCGACAAGTGACGAGAGGGACGGGACACTGTTTAAAAGTGTGAATTTCTCTGATCATGTGGACACTCATTCCTGTTACTAAATTTATTTATCTTTGTAAAAAATATAAAGTTAAACCACTGTTTCTATCAGTTGTGTTCGATCCATCATTTATACAATTGTTAAATAAATCAAATTATTTAAAAAAAAATGATAGACTTGAGGCTTGTGTCCTCTTCTAACACTTCATTTTACAGTGTCATTGTTACATATGTTACATGTATTTACTATAGTAATAACTGTTACATGTAATTAACCCAAAACCAAACCCTCATCCTAACCCTATAGTTGTCACATGTATGTCATCTAGTTCTGTCTTGTCATGTTTAGTTCTAGTCTTCACCTTATCTAATTAGTTTAAATGTCATCACCTGTTTCTATTTAGCCCTCGTCATCTGTGTGTGTTTAAGTTCCTCCCTTTGTCTCATTTATTGTGTGTAATTGTTTGTGTGTAGCACACTGTGACTTATGTTCTCCGTCATCTGTATAATAAAACATTCTGTTTATTATCAACCCGCGTCTCCTGCCTTCCCTCAGGTGACAATAGTAAGTACATATAGTTACTTAATATTACTCAGTACTTAAATGTATAATTACACTGTAATACTGACACCTTAAAATAAAGTGTAACCAAAAATGCTTTGTATTTTTTTACTAAAATACACCTTGCCTTAATATAAAGTGATTTTTTTTGTCACAAATATCATCAAATAACCAACCATGGCACACGAGTTTTGGCAACAGGACTGAGAAAACATGCGCTCTGCTTTTAAAACTTGTAAAAAATTAAATAAAGTTGCCTGAGATCGACCAATACACATTTTGAATAGTTAAATGTGTGTAGTATTAGATTCAGTGTTGAAAAAAAATAAAATAAAAATAAAATAAAATTTAATTTTTTAAGTTTTAAGAGATATTACTGAACATCACAGCCGACCTGTGTCTATTATTTGCGTACATTACACAAAATATATCTGTTATAACATATTAGATTAGACTGCGTTCAGCCAAATTCATTTGTATTCAACGCAATCCTCAGAACAGCGCGCTCACGAGTACGTGCGCGCTCTGGCAGGTGAGCAGCCAACGCGCTCATACGTGCCCGCTTACGCACTGCGTCGGCTATGACGTAAGCTCGTACATCCTGCACTTGTCGGTGAGCCAGCAGGTCAGTGCGTTTCCCTGTCGACTGACTGGAATAGTGCACAGACTTATGTTTCTATTTGTGACACGGACTCTTTTATGGATCAACACCACGGAGCGGAAGAGCGTGATTCTGTGAGGTGACGCGCTCCGGTTGACGGCAGGTTCGCGCGAGCAAAATCCGGTAGAGCGGCAATCAGTGCAGACCGGCTGTTCTGCTGTACCTGTTCGCGGTAAAACAGCGAAATAGCATGACATACAGTCGTTTAATGCGCGCTTAAAAGGGGTAAGTAGTTTTTATTGTGGTGTGACGTCATATTGCAGGTAGCTAACAAAAACATTGAGCCGAGATACGTTACGCTAAACGCGTCAGGAGATTTAAACGTTTTAAAAACGTAATGCGAACGTTGAGGGAACGTCATTGTGAGAATGTAAATAATGTTTCTGTGCTAGCATTAGCATTACACATCATACGTTTGTTCAGAGCTTAGAGAGAACCATGACATGTTGTTTTAGTTGTTGAATAATAGTGTCCGGTTTTGATATGAGATCATGACCTTTGTTAAATGACGTCACAGAGGTCAGCTCCGTTTGGGACGGCCCCGGGCTCCACAAGCATGAGCAGTCTTTCTAAGAAGACGCGGTTTATTAACAATCCTGGCAATAAACTGTCTTTTGGCAATAGAGACTGGAGCGATGACTTCATCAGCCTCTACGATGAGTCCTTTGGGAGAAGGATGTACGGATTGCGACCAGATAAGGATAGACGCTCTTCGCCACGGGACGGAATGACGCTGAGGCTCAAAAGTCCCGACATCCTTCCTAGAGACCATCTGGACCTGAGCACAACCTCTGTCATCAGCTACATCCACACCAGCAATACCAGTTACTGCACAACCCCGGCCTCGGACTACCACGCCAACGACATCCGGAAACGGTCCGGCTCTTCCAGACGCCGGTTCGAGGTGGTCACCGAGCTGGGACCGGAGGAAGTCAGGTGGTTTTACAAAGAGGACAAAAAGACATGGAAGCCCTTCATGGGACACGACTCTCTCAGGATAGAAATCATGCATCGCAGGTTCTGCGAGCTCAACCCGGAACGGAGCCGTGGTGGAGAGGAGATTCTCCAAGATGACGCTCCCGATGGAGGAGAACCATCGCTGGAGATGGCTTCGCCCGGCGAGGAGACGTGTGACGAGAGTGTTGACGTCGCTATAGAAGCTGTGTGTGTCAGAGGAGGACTCTATGAAGTGGACGTGAGACACAAGGAGTGCTATCCAGTGTACTGGAATCGTAAGTCTAGTCACGTTTATTTCTGTAGTTCTACAGTAAAGCAGGATCAATCAAATGCCAGTGTTTTATAGTTCACTTCTGACTTAAAATGTCCTGATAATTTACTCTCCTCCAAGATGTTCATGTCTTTCTTTCTTCAGTGGAAAAGAAATGAAGAGGAAAACATTCCAGGATTTTTCTCCATATAGTGGACTTCACTGGGGTTCAACGGGTCGAAATGTCAGTTTCAGTGCAGAAGTACCGATCCAGTGTTTACAAAGCGAACGTGCAAAGACTAAATCAAACTCCCTTTACAAAAAAAGGTAAAACCGCAATGTTGGACGAGAAAATGACATGAATGCCGCTGTACTTCCTCCTACGTCACGTGACCGACGTGATGTCATAATGCGTGGAGCATCAGAGCAGTGCAAGACGAGCATTTGTGGTTAAAATTTTTTATTTTTTGTATAAAATGTCGATGGTTTCTCTAGATCAGACTCTTATTCCTCGTCTGGATCATGTAGATCTTTGAAGCTGCACTGAAACTGACATTTGGACCTTCAACCCGTTGAACCCCAGTGAAGTCCACTATATGGAGAACAATCCTGGAATGAGTTCCTCTTCATTTCTTTTCCACTGAAGAAAGACAGACATGAACATCTTGATGACATGATGAGTGAATGATCAGGAGATTTGAATTCTGAAGTGAATTAATCCTTTAAATTCATCAATTTTGAAAAGAAATTTGCTTTCAGCTGTAAACTCTACAGAAGACAGTGTTGTCATTATTGAGCTCAGTTCATTTACAATTTTGTTCTCATCCAATAGTATCAGTGCAGATAAATCAATTCTGTTATTGAAAATGAATCCCCAGTCCTGTCTTTTAGTCCTCATTCGACTAATTAATGTGTATCTACTGAGTAAAGCAACTTCATTCTGTAATGAATTTGGGTAGAATCATCCCTGCAGGATGTGGTCTGTGATCTGCTCTACTTGCGTTTGTTGACTTTACTGCCAAAATAACAGTTTTTAGTATGTTGTCAGTGTTGCAAGTTAGATTTTTAGTATATTAAAGGGTTCGTTCACCCAAAAATGAAGTTTCTGTCATTAGTTCCTTTCCTTCATGTGGTTCTACACCCGTAAGACCTTCGATCATCTTCAGAACACAAATGAAGATATTTTTGATGAAATCTGAAGGTTCAGTGAGTCTCTATTGACAGCAAGATAATGAACACTTTCAAAAGATACTAAAACACATTTAAAACAGGTCATGTGACTACAGTGGTTCAACCTTAATATTATAAAGTGACGAGAATACTCAAAAAAACTAAATAATGACTTTATTCAACGATATCTAGTGATGGACGATTTCAAAACACTGATTCATGAAGCTTTACGAATCTTTTGTTTGGAATCAGTGGTTCACTAAAGTCACGTGATTTCAGTAAACGAGGCTTCGTTACGTCATAATTGATTCGCAATTTAAATAGTTTGCGTGATTTTGACAGTTTGATTCTTGAACCGATTCACTGATTTGAATCAAAAGTAAAGCTTCATGAAGCAGAATATCACTAGATATTGTTGAATAAAGTCGTTATTTAGGTTTTTTGGCGCTCAAAAAGTATTCTCGTCGCTTTATAATATTAATGTTGAACCACTGTAGTCACATGACCTGTTTTATGTTTTAGTATCTTTCTGGATCTTCAGAGGTTTAGTGACTCACTGAACCATCGGATTTCATCAAAAATATCTTCATTTGTGTTCTGAAGATGAACGAAGGTCTTACGGGTGTAGAACCACATGAGGGAGAGGAACTAATGACTGAAACTTCATTTTCGGGTGAAGTAACACTTTGGGTGAAGCAGAGTTTTGTCTGATACCTAAAGAAAAATATGCTGTATTTTGGCTGGTACCCCAAATTTTGTTAGCTACAACTCTGATAAATAGTGAAATGGCAGAAAGCAGGAGAAGAGGTGATGATAAAAATGAGCAGGGTTTATTGAATAATCATGATTGCATATGTTTCAATGCTCAGACTTTGTCTGAAGTTTGTCTGACCAGCACAAATCCAGCAAGTGTTGTTATCAAAGCAAAAGCAAAAGCAATGGAACATTCCTGACATCCTGTCATATTAAAAATCTTAAAATGGAGGCGCTCACCAATGTTTAACTCATGAAGACAAATATCTCTAAACAACAATAAAATGCACTACAAGAGCAAAGAAAAGAAGTCAAATAATAAAAATGAATACATGGTTAAATGAGACATAGATGCATAAATAGTTAGATTGTTAAATGGAATAATTAAATGATTAAATGAATAAAAAAAACAGGAAATAAACACACACACAGTTTGTTTAAGATTCCTCAGATGCTTCTAGTGTTAGTGAACACATCCGCATCATTCGATGAAAAGCACCTGCCCTGTCCACTGAATTATTCACATTCTTTGGTGTCTGTGACACCTGGAGTTTTGTTCACATAAGGTGTGAAGTAAGATGTTTTTTTTTTTTTTTTCTAAACAGATTTTTATTGAGAATTCTCAACTTTGCAAACAATTTTATGCAAATAAATACAATTAATCAAACCTGTTTTAATTTTTCTGTCAGGATTACATAGTTTTAAACCACTCTATAGCTATATATATATATATATATTTATACTTTTATATACTTTATAACATATATATACACCGATCAGCATAACATTGACACTGTCAGGTGAGGTGAAGAACACTGATCATCTCTTCATCACCTGTCAGTGGTGGGATATATTAGACAGAAAATGGACATTTTGTCCTCAAAGTTGATGTTAGAAGCAGGAAAAGTGGGCAAGCGTAAGGATTTGAGCGAGTTTGACAAGAGCCAAATAGTGATGCTAGACGACTGGATCAGAGCATCTCCAGAACTGCAGCTCTTGTTCCTGGTCTGCAGTGGTCAGTATCTATCAAACGTGGTCCGAGGAAGGAACAGTGGTGAACCGGAGACAGGGTCACGAGGCTCATTGATGCACGTGGGGAGCGAAGGCTGGACCGATCCAACAGACGAGCTCCTGGAGCTCAAACTGCTCCAGAAGTTCACGCTGGTTCTGATAGAAAGGTGTCAGAACACACAGAGCATCAGTTTGTTGTGTGTGGAGCTGCAGACAAGACCGGTCAGGTGACCATGATGACCCCTGTCCACTGCTTGAACAGTGGGACGTGAGAAGAAGGTGAACCACGTTTTTGGTTTTTTTTACATCACGGCTGCGTGTGTGGCTTACCTGGGGATTCTTAGGAAGATGGTCATAATGTTATGCCTGATCGGTGTATATATGTTCATAAAAGTGAAGTAATGTGGTTGACATTTTTGCAGATAACTTTAACTTGAACTTTCACAGTAAATAATGACCTCTGTTTGGCACATAATTTTAAAGGCTACATGTTTAGTTTTTGCATTATAATTAACTTTATGAACATCTCAGGTGAAGGTGAATCACTCCAGTGTGTCAGGTGAGGTGTGATGCCAGTAATCTAGTGTAAATCTTTTACACGTACACTGAAATAGATTTGGTGTAGGAATAACATTGAAACGGTGTTCTAGTTAGCTAGTAAATTTTACAAATGATTGCAAAGTAATGGCATCGTGAATTCATCGTGACATTTTGAAGTGGAAAGACTGAAATAGTATTTTCTTGTAAGGCATGCTACAACAATCCCTTATTTACAACATTGAAAAATCATTCTTGAAATACAGTTCAAACATGTTTGATGATTTTCTGTGTGCTTTACTGTTCTGTCTTTTTTATTTTGCGTCTCCCACCTTGTAGAACAGGAGTGCATCCCTGTCATGAGAGGTCAGTGGTTCATCGACGGCACATGGACGCCTGTAGAGGAGGACGAGAGCGACCTCATAGAGAAAGAGCACCTGGCTTGTTTCAGAGGACAACAGGTACAGGACGCTTTTGAGACGGACGCGCTGGCCAAGACTGTGGACAGAAAAGATGGTGAGAGAATTCATTATTTGCACATAATTTGGTTGAGGTTCATTGTAAAGAGAGAGCATTCCTCCTGTATGTGAGGCTGTTTGTGAGTTTAGGAGTATTGGGAAACAAATGAAGAATCCAGAAGCAAACGTTTTTGTTCGTGACAAGGTCACACCTGCCCTTATTGTCGGTGTATGTAGTAAAATGACTGTTTGTGTATGACGGTGTGTATGTTTGTGTGTTCGTGACTGTGAAACGATCTTCATGCAATTTCTAACACTTCATGATAACATTTGCATGAAAGGCGTCTTGTACTTGTATTTTGAGAGCTGTCATCATAAAAACACAAGCCCCTTTTCCTCTTACAGGTGCTGGGGTGTAACGGTTTTAGGGTCACGGGTTCAGTACGGTTCGGTATGTGTTCTGTTCAGGGAAAAAAAGTACTTCTGTCAAATAGAAATAAAGAAAATTAGAACAAATAATCAAACTGCAATAAACAGTGTAGAGCAAATATACAAATAAAAGTTCTGTTTTTTCAGGTATCTAACATTAGTTTTCAGGTACAGAAGTTTAATCAAATATAAAATAATACTGCTTTAATCTGTATAAATTAAATTAAATTAATTGTATAAATTAGAAAGATTAATCCTTATTAAAGTTACAAACGTTGTTCAGTCGAGCAGCGAGTGATTTCTTTGACTTTTGTTGATTGATTAACATTAAAAATAAAGACAGACAGTAATATTAGGCTGCTGTCACTTTAAGACATAATGAACGGACCCGGTACTGATACTGTGTGAGTGCGTTGTCTGTTTTCAACTGTTTACATTCACATAACCGACTATGTTTGCTTGTCAAGACGTGATTTTTGTGTGAATTTGTCCCTTCATGTGCAAGAAGACTTGAATGCAAACTTGATTTACATCTCGCTGAGATGTGTGCTCGCACAAAACTCGAGTTCCCTTTCGCGTCTTCTTGCTCTTGACCGGCTCAATTGGCGAGGCTTAAAAACATAAATTTTAAACGGGACATTGACAGCTCCGTCAACTGTCCTGAGCGTCTTTCATGCTGTTCCCGGATCATTGGGCAGTCTTTATTGTCGAGCCTTGCCCAGCACTTTCATTATTGTTTTGTTCCAGTCTGAATTAGCACTGAGTGCCTGTTTAAACTCAGAAGGAAGTGTGTGATGTTCAGGCCTCAGCCACGCCCGTGCGCTGTCAACACCCGGATGATGAAGGTGTAAATTACTGGTCATATTAGACCATATGGCACTCGCATTGAATTTTTTGTGACCATCGCTGTTGGGAAGCCAGAATGTTCCCAGACAGGAGATTTATATGACGCTTGCACCGGATTTCTCCTTCACTTGCCATGCTAAACTGAAATCTACCAACATGTGAGGAACTGTGATGTCATAAATAGATTTACATACCAACAGATGATACGACAGCTACTTTCACAGGAAATGCATGTGGAGCGTATTCATTGACAGAAACATACATTAGTGGTGTGTTTTATGCGTTTTTATTTTTACAAACCATATTATAGATGCTTTGAGGTTAATCGCGGTGCGAGTGTGTGCCGAACCGTGGGTGGAGAACGGTACGTTTCGATATTATTTTCATTTATTTTTTTTTTTACCGAGAACTGTTACACCCCTCGCCAAAGCCAGTGCCCGATCTGCGTTTGCACCGCAGAATCTTTTCTTGGGGCTGTAAAAATCTGTTCCACACCAGCCCTTAAAACTGGCTTGTCTCAATCCAGGAACCACAAATACAGGAAGCGAGATAATGTCAAAAAACCTGCACACAAAACACCAGAATGCATAAAACTAGATCGATAAAGCTTCACATTGCACAGCGGTTTCAGCCACTTCAGTGTCCTTGTTCATGTAAAATGAAATTAATTACAAATAAGCATTGATTCCCATGAATTATATTCATTATGCATTTAAATGACGTCTGACCGTTGCTTCAAATGCAGCTTGTGATGGCATAAAATGCTGAATCAATTTATTAGGATATTACAATGTTCTATAATGATGGCTAGATAAACTTCTGGGTTGAACGTCGACAGATTTTTTCTGTTTTTTTTTTTTTTTTTAAAGAAAAATATGTAACCCACAATTAAGCATCATGGTTATCATGTCAGCGAATGAATCTGAAGTCTTGTGCATTCACAGAAATCAGCTTTCCTCCACATTGCAAAATAAGATGAATAGGATAATGTCGTTCAAACACGAGATTTTCAATGAGACAAAAGTCATCTTGAGGATAAAGGAGAATTTGCACTCTAGACGGACAGAGACTGAATGTTGTCTCATGACGGCTGAAGAGAGGATTCTGATACTGAGAATGTCCTCAAATTACGCTTTTGCAAAAATAAAAAATCTGTGAGTGTGCTGCTGAGTCACTGTGACTCACATTACAACAGGGATTACGTAGATCTGCCATCATTATCCTTTTCTTCCTTTCCGTTAAGCTACACTACTTTTGTAGTATCTCTTCAAAAAGAAGTCTCACATTATATTTTCACTGTCTTGTAGAGAACTTAGTACTCATGAGGAGCTGAATATAGGTCATGCACAATTACATCCAATGTGTATTTAAACATTGAGTCACATGAATGTCTCCCACTGGAATCTAACTTTTAATCACAAGTAAAGGACCAGAAAAACTGCTCCAGTCAGTCTGTCCAAGTCTCTTCATCTGCACTTGTATAATTTTGTCCTAGCAGGATAGCAGATTTTATTGAAAAAGCTGTTAAATTGATTTTCACCATTCATCCTGGAGTCCCACAGGGTTCTGTACTGAGACCCTTGTTGTTCTCAGTCTAAATCACATCAATCAGCTGTAGCTTCTTTTATTTTCAGTCCAAAGCAGTTTTGATCACACATGAGTCACGACACACATTTCGCTGTGGTTCAGAGTTCAAAAGAATCAAAGTGTTTACAATCTTCAAAAAGTCAATCTGCCAGTGGCTTACTTACAATTGACTGTTCGCAAAACCCGCCCCCTGTTGCTATACCCAACCCCCCGTGCGCTCTCACGCCACACATCATGTTCTCACGCAGTGAAAAATACATCGAGGAGCAAAGAGGACACTGACAACGACTGAAACAGTTTCATATTTAAAATATTGTAATGTTTTAAAGCAGTTGAATCAATAAATAGCGTCTAGTGTGTGTTTAATGTGTGGTGACAGATCGCTGTAGCTCCTCGTGAAGCGATCATCTCTTCATACTAGTTCATTTATAGCATCAAATAAACATGAATGAACATCAGAAGGAATGTTGTTTCAAGACGTGATTCAAGTTCACCAACGTTAATCTACTAACTCCCCTGACTGCTTTGACGGACAAAATGGAGGATTCTGGGTTATGATTGGTCAGATCGCCTGTCAATCAAACTGCCGGCGAAGGGTCACGTTATACTGTAATAAATCTCCTTTTAAAAATGCAGACTGCTGACAACTGTTGACCTTCATGACTCAAATGACGCTTGGACGGTGTGTGGAGATAAATCTGATGAGACGAGTGCTTGAGTTTATTGAAAATATAGAGAAAAGCTCAGCATTGGTTTGTGTGTGAGAATCAAAGGGAGTGAAGGGCACTATATAATACAGCCTCACAGAGGAGTGATTGCTCTCTGTAAAATAGCATTTGTTTTGCTGAATTATTTATGTTTACATGCACATCATGTTCTGATTAAGGTCTGTGTTCTGGTTAAGTCAGAAATGGTTTACATGCTCCACAGCTGTTGGAATGTGTATAATATCAGCACATTTTCTGATCTTATCTTATGGAAGTACTGGAGATATTCTCCTTACCGTTTATTACATATTTAGCAATTAATCAGCTTGTCAATTGTTATTCATGTCACACAAGCACAATGAACTCAAAAGTGTGGACACTAACGATGCTATTCACTTAATATAGTTTTGATAGTCATGTTAATGTTTACACAATTGGAATATGAACATACGATTCATATAGCAATATTTTGAGCTTGTAAAAACAGTGAATAGTTGAAGTATCACAACAGCTCCCTTAAACATTGAATTGATAAAAGACCAACAATGGATTGGTTGTATGAGTTTATGCAAACATTATAATTTACATGACAGCAGGTGATTTTCTGTCTTGACTATTGCAACATTCATTGATTTGAAACTTAAATGATGTGAGAAATGTATCCTGGGTTAGATCACATGCTTTCACGTTAAAATCCTTCAACAAAAGCATGATTTTCATGTGACGCCATGCTTAAGTGTGCGGCCGTAGTCTGTGCTGTTGGAATAACACAATATGCTGGTATTACTTGTATTTTGAGCAGAATATTATACAGTACAACACAGTCTCATAAATGTTTTTTATTAAAACTAAGAGTTCGTGTGTTCTGCTGATATTGTTGTGTAGGTGATAGAAAGGTGACATTGCCAATAACGTGACCACTTACTGTTTTTTTGGTTTGTTAGTTCTTTCCCACTTCCCCCCGTTCTACCTCCCCTTTCTATTCAAATGGAGCGGATATCAGACGAGCGCTAAAAGTCACAAGCGAAAGCGATGTCAAGGTACTACAGCCCTCCATTTTTACTCATTGTAGATGCTGATTCTCCTTTTCCGCCTTTTGCTCATTAGAAACCCTCCCATTAGCTTTAATCCCAGTTTCACCATTGTTAAAGTGTACTTTTTGGCTCTCATGTTCTTTGAAAATGCCCACTTTTCCTATTTTCCCCCCACTGTATTTCCTTTATGTTACTATTATTAGGATTTGATGTTTTCAAAACACTCAAAAGATGTTTTGAATACATACAGTGTGTGAAAACGTCTGTGAATTGTGCCCAGTTTTACACCTGAAAAAAAAAATGTGGTGTAGGATTACAATTTTGACTTAAAAAATTCCAGCAAATTTCACAGAGAGACAGCAAGTAACGCATTGAATTAAATTTAAAATTTAAAGTATTTTCTTGTCAAATTTACTCTAGTTGTCTTTGTTTTATTTACAACTTTGAATTGAAAGAAAAAGCCAATAGTTCACAAAATTAATCACCCTGAAATGACACTGACAATTCTTTTTTATAGCATATTGCAGTGTTTATAAGAAATGATTTATCAGTGCACATGATTATATATTTTTTTTAAATTCATGTGCCTCGTAATCTTGAATCACAATAATGCATTGACATCTCTTCTCTGATGACGTGTTTCCTCCAGCGACCTGTCACTCATATCAGATTTCATCAATCAGCAAATGACAATGATCCAATCAATTCCTGATAGACAAAATCAGAAAAAAAAATTCTGTTCAAGAAGCAGTTTTATTCTGATAAACGTCAATATCAAAGAGAAGATGATTGCAACTTCAACTTCAAAAGTCATGTGACTACAGTTACCTCCCAACTACCTAAATTCAAGCTCATAATGAGATTTTTCAGACTGTTTTGTCTGTGTTCTGTAAGCCACAAGTAATTTATTATATTGAACAAAAAGAGAACATAATATCGAACTTCATTTTTTGTTGATAATGCGGGTTTTCTGGAAGTGACTTATTTTGTTCTCTTGATCAAACGCCGCTTCATCTGCTTTTGTTTGTGATGTTCTGATTGTTCACAGAAATTAAATTCCAATTTGGCATAGCCTTCAAAATGCATGTGGAAACCTAGTTCCTATTGCCGCTTAAAAATCCCGACAGACTGCCTTCTAACACAAGCCCTGTTAACCTTAGTTGGCTTCGTAATCCCTCGGAGTTAAGTTGGTCCTAATACGCCGCTTCTCTAGTTATGCTGCATGTATAACGCAACATGTTATGTTTTGGGGATGTTTTTCTTTGCAATGTCATCTATTCCACAGATTCATTAACAGGCCCTCAACAGCCATATTTATATAAATGCATCTGTCCTTTATATTCAGACCCCCAAGTACCTTTAGTTCAGCTCCTGGCACCATAATGGGCTTATGTTGTGTATGTAGGTCAGTAGAGTAGTGCTACATGCTTCCATTGAGTTTTCTCTGGGAAACGATTTGTTTTCAAATCCAAATATGTTGATCCTCTTGCAATAGTGTCATACAAGACCTAGAGAGTAAGCCAATTATTCAGCCGATTTTTGGCCTTTTTGTTTAGATGATCATCGCCTTGGCACAGTAACACAATTAGTTTGTTGCCCTTTGTTTGAGTTCCGAAATATCTTGTTTATTTCAGTTTTCATTTTTTTTGAGTTTTTGAGTATATTTTGTTTTGTCATGGTTATTTTTGACGCATTGTATTGCTATTTATGCATTTAATTGTTTGTATATACACCAATCAGCATAACATTGACACTGTCAGGTGAGGTGAAGAACACTGATCATCTCTGTCAGTGGTGGGATATATCAGGCAGCAAGTGGACATTTTGTCCTCAAAGTTGATGTTAAAAGCAGGAAAAGTGGACAAGCGTAAGGATTTGAGCGAGTTTGACAAGAGCCAAATAGTGATGCTAGACGACTGGATCAGAGCATCTCCAGAACTGCAGCTCTTGTTCCCGGTCTGCAGTGGTCAGTATATATCAAACGTGGTCCGAGGAAAGAACAGTGGTGAACCGGAGACAGGGTCACGAGGCTCATTGATGCACGTGGGGAGCGAAGGCTGGCTGCAGACCAGTCAGTCATGATGACCCCTGTCCACCGCAAAATGCTCCAACTGCATCAGAACTGGACCACTGAGCAATGGAAGGTGACTCACGTTTTCTTTTACATCACATGAGTGGGCGTGTGCGTCATCGAGGATCCACCTCGCAACTTACAGGATTTAAAGGATCTGCTGCGATCTTGGTGCAGATCCCACAGAACACCTTCAGGGTCCAGAGGAGTCCATTCCTGGACGGGTCAGGACTGTTTTGGCAGCAAAAGGGGAAGCAACACAATACTAGGAAGATGGTCATAATGTTATGTCTGATTGGTGTATATTGGGATTATACCAGCCAGTTTGCACTAACCATCGACATCAGCCATTGGACCAAAATATAGTCAATTACTGTTTATAGTTTTTAAATTAATTTTTAAAAGGTACATTTAAAAAAAAAAAAAAAATCTGTTAACCCCCTTTTTCCCAATTACATTATTAAAACAACATAACTGTTATGTACTAATATGGTCTTCCTATATTAATATTTTAATGTTTGGTTAAAAAATGGAAAATCTTTTGTCGCCTTGTTATGATCGATGTGATCATATGTCATTTTGAAGGTCCCAATTCGAGCTCATATTGAAAGGTGTCCTCTGTGTCCCTGGGAAATTCATGTGTGTCTATCAGAAAACCCAACTCGAGGCAGATTTTATCACCGCTCTGTCCTCTGAATCTCCTCACTTATACAGATGAGATTCACTTGACACCAATCTATAGGAACTGGTTAAAGAGAACAGAACCTGTCAATCATCTGTCCCTTGTTCCTATCCAAATACATCACTGTAAAGGACTTGCTTGATGTTGTAGGCCTTTAGTCCCTCTTTGTTTGCTTTTCAGTGGCATCAGCCTTAGACACCTGTGCTCAAGAGCAGCTCGGAGCGTTATGAGTCCACCCATCATCATCAGCACAGATTCATTTAGAAATGTGCAAAACTAGCTGTACTTATCTTTGTATAGTGTATTCAGGTTCAATACAACATCTGTGGCATAAGGTCAGTTACCACAGAGAATCATTTTCATCCCTCAGTTTGCAAAACCAAAGAAAAATGTTTATGCAGATGTCAACAGGGTTAAAGTACTTCTTACCGCAATGTCGAATACCAAACAATTGCAAAAATAATGATTGTTTCAAAGAGGTTTCCTGAACACTCGCCCCTTCTGCCATTGGTCAACAGATGCTCCCGCCTCCACACTCGCGCTATTGGTTGAGTCTGACATCGAATATTTGAAAGATTAAATGTCACACGTCACAGCAGGAGCACAATTCTGAGACTCTGTTCGTAATGCGAGATACAATCGCATCGTTCTGCTTGTACGTCAACAGGTGACAAGCATAATAACAGAAGAAAATTATTTAAAACAAGAGCCAGAGCAAATACTTTACATTGTATCGATATTTTTATATAGAAACGGTACAGAAACAAAATATCTGTGAAACATTATGAGACATTCCGTAACATAACAAGCAAAGCGTCTCACAGCTAGGAGAAACTTTTCTCCCAGTAGTTTACAAGTCCACTCAAAGGAATTGCATTGCAACACATAATATATTTGTACCAAAGAATAAATATAAGCATTTTAACAAAAATATAAGATCCAGAATGTCTTTTCCCATGCACTTCTCCAGTAAGTGAACTATCAAACACAAGCTCAGAGGGATGGAATTATTTTTTTGTGGTAATCAACAATATGCCACATATGCTACTTTTCGGGAACATATTTCGTAATATTAAAAACATTTTTTACCCTGCAAATAGGAACATTTAGATATTCTGTGTATGTGAAGTACAAAGCAGGGCTGCTCTTAACATCAGGTGAATATTTGCTGATTCGATCAACTAGCCTGATTCATTTCTCTGTTCATTTCTCTCTGTTTGTAAGAGAGAATGACAGGCGGCTTTTCAGTGTGCTCTTTACAGGATACTGCCTAATCCCTCATTCCTCATTCAGTGCTGCGGCACTCTCAAAACACCTCAAATCAGACCCTTAGAGAAAACAGAACATGCTTGTGCACTGAAAAGCACTGCTTCCTGTAGTTCTGTGTCATTTACTCTGTATTGTGAACTGTGATGTGTGTTACTGTATAGTAGGGATGTAACGGTACACAAACGTGATGGTTCGATGCGTACCTCGGTATTGAAGTAATGGGGTCCTATCATATACCCGTCGCAACGCAAGTGTATTTTAACGTTGATTAAAGAACAAATGCACTCGCGTCCATCTGTTCGCCCCTGGGCGTGCTGGTCTGAAAACGAAGTGTGTTCAGGCGCATTGTTGGCGTGTTGCTATTTTGAGTAACTGAAAAGGACTGCGCCCTTGACCAACAAAAACCTGCTCTAAAGTCAATGGCGCAGTATTTTTTTTATTTAAAGGACGCGCTAGTGATATGTGCCTATAGGCGGATGCACAACACAGCAGCACACAAACATGCCAAATATTAAAAATAAAATTGTGTGCATAAAGCTAAAATTCTTTGGTGGAATCTGGCTTGTACCGAGCGCACGAGCAGATCCGTTTCCTCGGTGGAATTTGCAAGCGGAAAAACTGAACTCTTCTCTACCATGTAAATGGCGAATCCACCATGGCACGAGTGCAACTGGCTTTTAAAGGGAATAGCAGAGAAGAATCTGATTGGTTTATTGCACGTCATGCCCAAAACACACACGACTCATTAAGAGACTAGTTAGACCCTATTAGACCATGTGGGCCGACCATTTTTCTTGTTGAACTAGCAAAAGTAGATTCGGACACGCCCATATGCACCTGTGCCATAAGCTTCAGATGGGTCCAGTAAACATAAAATTGATGTTTTTTTTTTGCTTTTTTTTTGTCTCTCTCTCTCTCTCTGTCTCTGTCTCAATAAATAAATAAATTCATTTATATTTAACATTTTCTTAAGGATTAAAAAAAAATCTATATCTCCGTTAATACTGTAAACTATATACAGGAAGACCTTTATTGCACATACTATAATATTAAAGGTAACAATTAACAACAGAGCCCAAACTATTAAATTCAGTTGTTGTTTATTTTTAGATATAATAGTCAACAACAACAACAACAAAATGTAAATTGCACATAAGGCAGACTTTGCATTAACTTCTAAATCCAATTATAGAATTATTTTTTTTTAATTTTTACTCCAAATCATTTTTGAAATATAATCATTTACACAGTCATAGCTTGTTTTCATGACAAATGTATTTAAATATATATTAAATAATTAAGACATTACTAAGAGGTAAAGTAAATTTAATGAATAAAGCTAATATAGTGCATATATTCAGTGAAATGCTCCTCTAGTGTTCATTTCTCCAGTGAACTAACATGACACTGAATGACTTGCCTGAGGTGAATGTAATGCTACGTGAGAGATTGGTTGAGATATACATTGTTTTAGAGATTACATGTAAACGTATCTATCCGTAGATCGTCTGTTGTTCTTCTGCACTTTTGCCTGTTGTGGCGGGTAGCAGACAGCGTTGCTTTTCCGCGTGCACCCCCTTCTGGATCGCCTGTGACTGACCGTATTCGTCGTCTGACTGCATGAATCGAACCATGATGTCTGTACCGTGCCGGTTCGGGACAAATACATGTACCGTCACACCCCTACTGTATAGCCATGTCAGTGAATGTAATGAACATCTTGTTCTTTTGCTTAATGTTGTCCACATATCCTTCTCCCCATCACCGTACAGCCATTCACAGTCTGCAGTTGAGCCGCAGTCATGTTGACTGGTACAGCGATGATGAGGTGTATCTGTACAGTGACGCCACCACGTCAAAGATTGCTCGCACTGTCACACAGAAGCTGGGTTTCTCTAAAGGTGAGTCGATCCACTCCAGCTGCAAATCAATCCCAGCCGTATCATTCTGTCCATACTCCAGATTCTGTGTGTGTCTTTTCTGGGTTCCTTATGTCATTATACATGTCTCTGCAACTGTATTTTAGGATAATTCATGAATTAATTAATTCAAAATTACTTTTAAAACTATCCAAACACATGGATCTCCAAAGACTTGCATTAGAAAAGAACAAAATCTCAAAATATGGTGCGAGTGTCCATAATATTTTTATTATCAAGTCGTCTTTTTATAAAAAGCAATAAAGGTACAAGAGACCATATTATATTGTGAATATAGTCACAGTTGAGGGTTGTGATGCACCAAAGTTAATTTTTTACCAAAACTGAAATAAAAATTTCAAGTAAAGTTTTTTTTTAATAATCAGTTACTTAATCAAATTTATTTAATAATCAACATTCAAATAAAAAAAGCAAAAACAAAAAATTGCATTTTATAATCACACATTATATATTATATATTATATATAATATAATATAATATATAATATATATTTAAATCAAGTTTTTAATGGCTCATGAGGAATTTATTCAAACATCCATTAAATAAAGAAGAGAACAGGTTAACTAAAACTAATGAATATGGAATATAGTGCATATATTTAGCAAAATGCTCTTCTCTATAATTCTTTTTTCTAGCTAACTAATGAGGTTATTGGTTTTTCTGAGGTACAGTGGGAAGAACAAGTATTTGATACACTGCTGATTTTGCAGGTTTGTCCACTTACAAAGCATGTAGAAGTCTGTAATTTTTATCAGTGAGTGTGATAACTGTGAGTGACGGAATCTAAAACAAAAATCCAGAAATCACATTGTATGATTTTTAAATAATTAATTTGCATTGTATTGCATGACATAAGTATTTGATCACCTACCAACCAGTAAGAATTACGGCTCTCACAGGCCTGCTAGTTTGTCTTTTAAGAAGCAATCCTGTTCTCCACTCATTACCTGTATTAACTGCACCTGTTTGAACTCGTTACCTGTATAAAACTCATCAACCGACTCATCAGCCAGTGGCACATATCCCAACAAACCGTCCCATACCGGCGTGATCAAAAAGATCTTAAACTAGATGGAACTAGATTAAATATTTTGACTGGTGCGATTCCAAATCGTTTTAATGACCTGTAACTCTGAGTATTGGACAAGTGTTCACTGTTGGCCAGAGGAGAACTGACCCCCTGACTAAGCCTGGTTTCTCCCAAGGTTTTTTTCTCCATTTGTTGGAGTTTTGGTTCCTTTGGCTTGCTTAAGTTGGGGACACTTGCTTGATATTCAGCAGTGTTTTTGATATGCCTGCATTGGTGTCGTTGTATGTGAACTGAGCTGAACCGGACGATTACGTCACTGTTTTCTCCAGTGCTGATATACATAAACTAACTAGACTAATAACTACTGATCTTTGCAACGGAATGAATCAATAATATATAGAATAAGCTGGACAATGACACCGTTTTCTTATTAATGTAAAGCTGCTTTGCCACAATTTGCATTGTAAAAAGCGCTATATAAATAAAGATGACTTGACTTGAGTTGACTATAAAAGACACCTGTCCACACACTCCATCAAACAGACTCCAACCTCTCCACAATGGCCAAGACCAGAGAGCTGTGTAAGGACATCAGGGATAAAACTATAGACCTGCACAAGGCTGGGATGGGCTACAGGACAACAGGCAAGCAGCATGGTGTGAGAAGACAACAACGGTTGGTGCAATTATTAGAAAATGGAAGACGTTCAAGATGACGTCATTCTCCCTCGGTTTGGGCACCATGTAAGATCTCACCTCGTGGGGCATCAATGATCATGAGGAAGGTGAGGGATCAGCCCAGAACTACATGGCAGGACCTGGTCAATGACCTGAAGAGAGCTGGGACCACAGTCCCAAAGAAAAGTAACACAGTTACACCGTAACTTTAGTAACTTTTAGTTACACACTACGCCGCCATGGATTAAAATCCTACATCGCACGCAAGGTCCCCCTGCTCAAGCCAGCGCATGTCCAGCCCCGTCTGAAGTTTGCCAATGACCATCTGGATGATCCAGAGGAGGAATGGGAGAAGGTCATGTGGTCTGATGAGACAACAATAGAGCTTTTTGGTCTAAACTAAACTGTGTTTGGTGGAAGAAGGATGAGTACAACCCCAAGAACACCATCCCAACCGTGAAGCATGGAGGTGGAAACGTCATTCTTTGGGGATGCTTTTCTACAAAGGGACGACTGCACCGTATTGAGGGGAGGATGGATGGGGCCATGTATCGCCAGATCTTGGCCAACAACCTCCTTCCCTCAGTAAGAGCATTGAAGATGGCTGGGTCTTCCAGCATGACAATGACCCGAAACACACAGCCAACTGAGGAGTGACTCCTTAAGAAGCATCTCAAGGTCCTGGAGTGGCCTAGCCAGTCTCCAGACCTGAACCCAATAGAACATCTTTGGAGGGAGCTGAAAGTCCGTATTGCCCAGCGACAGCCCCGAAACCTGACGGATCTGGAGAAGGTCTGTATGGAGGAGTGGGCCAAAATCCAGCAGTGTGTGCAAACCTCCTCAAGAACTACAAGAAATCTGTGATCTCTGTAACTGCAAACAAAGGTTTCTGTACCAAATATTTAGTTTGCTTTTCTGATGTATCAAATACTGATGTCATGCAATAAAATGTAAATTAATTGCTTAAAAATCATACAATGTGATTTTCTGGATTTTTGTTTTAGATTCTGTCACAGTTGAAGAGTACCTAAGATAAAAATTACAGATTTCTACATGCTTTGTAAGTGGGCAAACCTGCAAAATCGGCAGTGTATCAAATACTTGTTCTACTCCAACGTGCAGAGACCCACACTTGGAAATTTTCGGTTACTAGATGAGGGGTTTGCAACAAGGGTACGGATGTCCTTCAGCTGTGACTGTATTAGTAAAACAGCCGTGTCTCTTAACGTGTGTCCTGTCATTGGCTCAGCCTCCAGCAGTGGCACGAGACTGCACCGCGGTTATGTGGAGGAGGCCTCGCTGGATGATAAACCCCCTCAGACCACACACATTGTGTTTGTGGTTCATGGCATTGGACAGAAGATGGACAAGGATCGCATCATCAAAAACACTGGCATGTAAGTCAGAAGTGCTGTTACTGATAATGAGCAAAGTCTTCACTGATCCTTGTGATGAGCTGGCGTGAATGAATTGTCCTGGTTCAGTTTTCTCACAATATGTGTGTTTAGTCTGTCATAGTGGCCAAAAGTGATGTCTGGTCAAGGAAAATTGACATCTTCAGCCTTTATTCAAATATTATAAAAATGTGTTAAATGATTTTGTAAGCGGTCGTGCTTAAAGTCAATTGAAGCATGTCATATTGTGCCGACATCATTTTTGGCCAGGCTGTCATACAAAGAAAATATGATTATGCAAAAATAAGAGAGACGCAACAAAATATTAATAATGGATAATGTTGTGGACTAGTCCATATATGCTTTTTTCTATTTTTCTATGCATTTTTTTATTTTATTTTTGCAAAATAATTTTGTCAGATAAATACTTCTAACCAAGTTTAGTGTTTTGTTCTTCCCTCATATTTAAAATATTTACAAAGCTTAAAATATTTTCCTTCATATTTGTATGGTTTATTTAAACTTATTTTGTCATTAAAAACAAAAACCCCTTTTGGACATATAGATATAATATGATAATTGATGATAAATAAAGTCTATATGAAGTATTGAGTTGTGATATGAGAACAGCTGGGAAATGAGTAATATTATTTTATTATAGGATAAAGTAGCAATAAATTATAATTATTAATTTGTGTTACAAACATTCTAGTGATCATCTCTGATTAATATTAAATTGGACATTTTTATTTTTAAAACTAATGGCATGTTTAAGCTGCTTATCAAGTATTATTTAAATTCTATTGTAGTATTTATTATTTTGAATTGTTTTTTATTTTTATTGTTTTATTTTATTGTTTATATTTTGTTTTTATTTTTATATTTTATATTTATTTTTATATTTTCAATTTTGATTTTAGTTTTAGTAATTTTATTATGTGCTTTTATCATTTTATTAGTGTATTATTTCTTAGCTTTTTAATTTATTTTTAGTTCAATTTGTCATTTTAGTTCTTCAACTTAAAATGAAAATTAGAAATTTTGAAAATTAGAAATATTAACTTATAAGTTTGACCTTTTTTTCTTTTTATTTCAGCTTTATTTCAATGAACAGTTGTTAATAGTTAGTAATTCGCTTTAGTTAACAATAACACATTTTAAATAATGCTAAAAGTGTGCACAATTTGAAGGCAAATGTGATATTCTGTGTGTGTGTGTGTGTGTGTGTTCAGGCTGCGGGAAGCTGTGAGGAAGATGGAGGAGAAGCACTTTTCTGAGCAAACAGAGGAGCATGTGGAGTTCCTGCCGGTCGAGTGGCGCTCTAAACTCGCTTTGGACGGCGGTAAGGCAGACGCCACGCCGCACCACACCACGTGTCTGTCTGCGTTCACTCTGAACAGCTGCTCTGATCACAAACTGAGCCCTTTTACCTTTTGTTCACAAGCACACACACTGTTTTAGGTGATGTCAAGAGAATATAATTTAGTTCATCCCTCTCTCAGCTGTGCAAACAAAGCAGCTCAAACAATGACATGCATTAACATTAATAGCCAAATGATGAGTGAAAAAACACAACATAGTGTGTGTTCATATTTTAAGAGCGTTTTCCTCTTTGAATGCAGACACAGTGGAGTCGATCACACCGGATAAGGTGAGAGGCCTGAGAGATTTACTCAACAGCAGCGCCATGGACATCATGTACTACACCAGCCCTCTCTACAGAGACGAGGTGAACCACGCTTTATGAAAATGAGCGTTTGTCATTATTTTCTCACCCTTGTGTCGTTCCAGACTTGTATAGAATTATGTGCATGCTGTGCTTTTCCACTCTATGAAACCATGCGCAGTCGTAAACGGGGTCTCTCAAAACGCCAATGATAACCTCACACAAATCTATGAAGCTTTAATGACAGTTTATGGTGATTTATTTGTTAGTATATACTTTTATTGTATGGAAAAGAGCAACGTTAACATGTTTCAAACCAACTCCTTTTGTGTTTTAATGAAGAAAAGTCACACGGGTTTGGAATGACATTAAGGGGATTATTAATAACAGATTGTCAATTTTAGGTGGGTTACAGCACCGTTCAAAAGTTTGGTGTCGGCAAGATAAAGTCTCTTCAGCTCAACAAGGCTGTATTTATTCAAAAATCCAGCAAAAAGAGAAATATTTGTGAATATTCCTAAATGAATCAGACGTTTGAACTAATTGAATGAATGATTTTGGAGGCTGCGTCCTCTGGAGGTCGCATTTGAAGGCTGCATACATCATCAAGGATATTTTATTTATGTTATGTTTACCTCATGAGGAATAAGTCAATTACGGTTACTTTTCTTAGATAAAATATCCCTGATGATGTATGCAGCCTTCAAATGTGACCTCCGGAGGACGCAGCCTCCAAAATGAGATGCAGCTAATGAGACGATTTTACTGCCACCTACTGGAAGTTTTGGGGGGGTTTTTTTGGAAGAATTCTGGTCACCTAACTGTTAGTTACTGTTGACATCCGTTGAACAAAAAATAAACTGAGAATTTCTCAAATGACCTAATTTTTACCCTTATTTTACCCTTTAATGCCCATTTGAAACCCATTAATTTCATGGCATTTTTTATGAAATTGTAATTCATGCCACCTCTGAGCTGCAGTATAGTGTCTGTAAATATATAAACAGAAATGGTCAGTTCAGCCTAAAGCTTATGCATAATAAATTCTATCTTGAATCAAATAAAACATTTCTTTATAAAGCTACTTTTTGTAGCTTCTATTTAATGCTTTTTGCATTTAACACAATAATGACTTTATATTATCTTTTGGGGTTTTATATATGTGTGTATATATATGATGTATTGTTCCTCTATGGCTGACAAATTAAGTATTTTGCTAATATATATATATATGCTAATGTTTATCCTTCCAGATCACTAAAGGTTTGACGCAGGAGCTGAACCGCCTGTACTCTCTCTTCTGCTCACGAAACCCTGAATTTGAGAGGAAAGGCGGCAAAGTGTCGATCATCTCCCACTCTCTGGGCTGCGTGATCACCTTTGACATCATGACAGGCTGGGATCCTGTGCGCTTCTGTCTGCAAGAACATCACGATCAGCTGCAGGGTGAAGATTTACACTGGACGAGTTATGAAGAGCGCCACCTGCTGGAGGAAGTGCAACTAACCAGACAAAGGTGCCGCCGTTTCACGGGTCTTAATCATGTCAAGCTTATTTATATAGCACCGTTCACTATTTTATAAATAAAAACTATGACAAAGAATGGTGTTCAAGAATAGAAGATGGCATTGACATCATTAAACACTAGCTTTGTCATCATGCACCATTATTGAGTCTTGTAATATGTCTGCGACAGGTTACGAGAACTGCAAGATGAGCTTCAGGGCCTGAAGGCATCGACACCTGCACCCTTCCCGACGTTAAAGTTTAAGGTGATGTAGTGACATTAACGTGGTGATCAGCTCGAATGACACCTCCATGTACTAAAGCTTCATAATTCAACTGCAGGTGGAGAACTTCTTCTGCATGGGCTCTCCTCTGGCTGTGTTCCTGGCTTTGAGAGGGATTCGGCCTGGAAACACCGGTGACCAGGACCACATCATGCCCAAATCCATCTGCCGGCGCCTCTTCAACATCTTCCACCCAACAGATCCTGTGGTGAGATGACGTCACTATGTTCACTCTCTGATTTTGCTGTTCAGAGGAGACTGATTTGGTGTAATATGAATTTATTCCACTGTCTGGCAGGCCTATCGACTGGAGCCTCTTGTTTTAAAGCACTATAGCAATATCGCACCTGTTCAAATACACTGGTGAGTCTTCATATTTTCTTTCCTCTTTTTTTGTTAACATAGTTGTAGAATTGTTTAAAGCAGTGGTTTTCAATCTTTTTGTCTAGAGTTCCAACACTAAATTTGAGCCCCAACAATATAGGCTAAGAGATTTTCGGTATTTCCGCTGTCATTTTTAACAGCTGAACTTTATTGTAAAGTGTGAGTGTTGATGTGTTACATTTATTAATCACAATTCAGTTCGTAATTTCAGAATGTTCAAGAACACAAACAACTTATTGAGAGAAAAAGTTGAATTTTTTTTTTACCATTTTAATTTAAAGTCTCTTCTGCTCATCAAGGCTTGAGCAAAAATATAGTACTATTTTTAAATATTTTTACCATTTCAAATAACTGTTTTCTATGTGAATATATAATACAGTGTAATTTATATCCAGTGATCAACGCTGAATTTTCAGCATTATTACTCCAGTCTTCAGTGTCACATGATCCTTCAGAAATCATTCTGATAGGATGATTTGATGCTCATTTATTATCAGTTATTGTTGCTGACGATCAATCATTAAAAATAGCTCTTATTATTAATGCTGAAAACTTATTTTCTTCAGGTTTCTTTGATGAATTGAAAGTTCAAATATTTGAAATGGAAATATTTTGTAACATTATAAATGTCTTTCCTCTGACTTTTGCTCAATTTAATGAAATCATCATATCAGAATGATTTCTGAAGGATCATGTGACACTGAAGACTGGAGTAATGATGCTGAAAATTCAGATTTGATCACAGGAATAAATTATATTTTACAATGTAATCACATAGAAAACATATTCTTAACTGTTATAATATTTCTCTGTTTTTACTGTGTTTTTTATCAAATAAATGCAGCCTTGGTGAAAAATGTACATTTTGAAGTCTTGCCAACAGAATGAAAGTATATTAACAAAGACGGCATCATTTTATAGTTAAATGGCCCTGGGGTTAACACTGGCAGTTTTAATGGGTTTCAATGGGGACATTTTTGTCCTGGAGGTCCAGAGAGGAACTATTTTGTGTTACTAGTGCAAAATAGATTTATTAAAGGAAATGGGGGCGAAATAGTCAAATTCCAATACAAATACACACCTGTGCCAAAATGTATGCAGTTGGCATTAACACAGGCAAAAAGACAAATGTCCATAAGGGTTCATTTAAATGTGCTGTGGACCCTGACCCCTGGTTGAGAATCACTGGTTTGTTTACATTTGCTGGAAATTTGATTTTGAATGTTGTTTTGAAGGTGTAACACTATCAACTCCACTCCATATGATGAGATCAGACCCACATATATAAACGTCAGTAAGGACGCAGCGTCCGACACGGAGAACGGTCCCAGCACCTCACCTGTCCTGGCCAGTAGTTACTACGGGGAGTCCATCACCAACCTGGGCAAGGCCAGCATTCTAGGTACATCTGACAACATATTCAGTTGAAATGGAAGATTCTGAAGTGCCGTGAAACCGCTTTTCCACTGTTAGACTGAACGGTAAGGATCAAGGTTCCAGTCATATTTCCACTTGACCTTGGTTTGGCACGGCGTGTTCACGAACCGTTTCGGCCCTGAATTTTCGCCACGGTTGGTTAACCGTACTGAACCGGTCTGGGTGAATGCGTGACGTCGCCACTCAGGATTGGTCGCTTGTCTGTTGCCAAGCGCATTATTAAAGCGAAGTTAATAATAAATTAGAGGAAATATCTGATCGTCATCTATAACGACTGATGCGTTTTGTATTACATTCCAAAGAGTGGAGAGTGAAATCACATCCGTACCGGCGCATCGGCACGAGAACGGTCCACTGGTGCGGCCTGATGGTGGAAAAGCAGCTATCCTGTCACTTTCAGATCTTCTCATCATAACTTCTCCAGTCTCAATAGAGCATTTGTTGAAACTGAGCTGTGAAAACAACTCTTTCTGGGACATTCTTACATCCAGGGGTGTAAATTTCATCTAACAGTTGTGTGGGGGCAATAAACACAGAATTTCTCAAGACACAAATAATACAGCCAAAATTTATGTCTGTTTTTCTTTCCTCTGTCATTTTATCTGGCCAACAACACAAAGTGATATTTGTTTAAATACGAGTTCGGTTCCTTCACCACGTGATCATGTTATAATTAAATTATCTCGCGTCCTCCACATAGCCTTTTAGGTTTTGACAGTTCTCGTACTATTCAACTGCACTGACACTAAACGCATCGGTAGATCTACAATATTAGTTCACACATAGGCTTATCGCCGTGTTACTTTAGCAATTTGTCGTTTTTTTTCCAAATTAGATGAAGAAAGCGCATGTAACACAGTAACCGTCACATGAGTTTGAGTTTGTGTAGAAGATGAAACAACGCCATTCATTCCAGCAGAGACACAGAACATGCAGGCTTATCCTTCCTGCTGGTAATGAATGCATGAATAATCTTCTCTAGGTCACAAAGCATCTGATTCGGGCCATGATGATGTGTCTTCTGAAGCTAGAATCCAGGATGACACCAAGATTCCTGAATTCATGTTTAGTTTTTAGATCCTTGGTGTCAAGATATGCACATTTACCTTTGATATTTCATCTTTATTGCCAAATGCAGTGACCTCTGTTACATCTTTATTTAACTGAGGAGAGTTTTGGCACATCCAGCTGTTAACCTCACTGGCACAGGGACTAAAGTCATTCAGTGCTTTCATCTGCATTCTCTATAGTGTCGTATATCAGAGTGAAACGCTTCTCAAACAAGAACAAATGTAGGCGGGGCTTGATTTTGTCTGAGGAATTGATTGGATGGTTGTGGTTTGCTATTGGTGGATCTCATGTGAGTGACAGGTTGCCCTGCCCTCGTCATCAGAGAAGAGAAGCTGCGAGAGGAAGATATTCTGATTCAACATTGAGGAAGATGAATTTAACACAATAATTAAACACTGCAATATATTCCATATAAAAAAAAAAAACAAGAACATTTTGATTTCATGGGGACTTAGAACAACATTTTGGAGTTAAAACTAACATTGTAAGTGGTTCACAGTAATAGTCGGTGTTGTCTGCTAACCTGTAACCTGGTGTTTGTGCAGGTGCTGCGAGTATTGGCAAGGGCATCGGCGGGATTTTATTCTCCCATTTCTCTCGCTCGCCCAGCCTGCCGTCAACCGGGGATTCTGGGATGGGTGACAGTGAGGACAGCCAAAGCATGTTTGCATATTCAGCCATATCTCCATCCTCTTCCTCCTCTTTATTCGACGCAGCAGGTGTGTACGGCCAACGCTTTGTGTCTCTTTAATGAAAGAAATGCATACTTTCAAAAAGAAAAAAGACTTTTATCAATTTATCAAAGAACCCTGAAAAGTAAAATGCATCACGGTTCCCAAAACTCTGAGCTGTTTTCAACATTGATGATAATGAGAAATGTTTCTGGAGCAAATCGTCAATCATATGAGAATGATTTCTGAAGACTGGAGTAATTAAAGAAATAAATGACGCTTTACTATGTAATCACATAGAAAACAGCTGCTTTACACTGTAATGATATTTCACAATTTTTACAGTATTTGTGATCAAATAAATGCAGCCTTGTTGAGACAAATTGAGTCTTCAATTTCAGTGTAG